>CM056049.1:339830635-340545635 GCA_029574335.1 Rana kukunoris | reverse complement strand
TCTGCGAATACATTTATCACTACCCCCAACCATCACCCCTGACTTACAATACTGCTGTCTGCTGTGCCAGATCACCAGGTAAAAACGGGGAGGAAATTTTCAAAAAAAAAATATGAATGCAGCCAACACATCTAATGACCAGTAAGCTGCAATATATTACATTTTTAGTTTTGGGTTGAATACCGCTTTAAAAAACCTGTAAAACTATAAATCAGTTTTCCCTTATCTAATCCCTAGATTGATACCCGTCACCCTGCATGGGTGAGAAACCCTGAGTACTTCAAAACTGTATTGAAATAAAAGTTCACGACACCTCGCAGGCTTCCTCTTCAAGGCCTACCTGTGACTCTCTCCCCCAGTGGGTCCATATCGCCACTAATGCAAGCTTGGATCCACCCTTCCCTGACGCAGATTGCTTCTGTGAAACAAGCACTCTAAACCCTATTTCACATTGAGAAAATGGACACTATCACCCAACATCCTATATCACTAAAACGTTTTATTGCCAGATGGCGTAGCTTCATGAAACTTTCTTTCTCTCCAGAGAGATCTTTTTTCATATGACTCCCTTCCGCTATACGGACTGGTACCTGCGTGCAGACCTTGCCAATAAACTGGGCAAACTTAGGATCCAGGTCTCCTCGACTTTTAGGCATTCCACCTACTGATCTGTACCTTATTTGATGTGATATGTTCTTTATTTCTTCATAACTTTATTAATCTTTCCACCCGTGGGTGGAACGTTTATCTGCTTCTACTCCTTAGGTCGCCTTGTTGGTAGAATCATTTGTTAATTACTCTTGTTAGACCATATACTATGCTGCTAGCTCTCATATAAATGTTTGTAAAGCTCCAAGCCACTCAATTCTATCTTGCTTTTTATGTCGTACTATGTCTATTTGTTGCCCTTGCTGGCATACTTCTGATTCAAAAATGTTAGACTTTTGTACGAAAACATTATATATATATATATATATATATATATATATATATATATATATATAATTGTTCAAAAGATGTTCATCTGTTCAGGTACTGTTGATACTTTAGAGAGTTTATTAAACTACTTAAATAATAATCATTCATTGGACATTTGAGCAGTGATTTCATTGCTTTTTTAGATGTCACTCTCCAAGGTAAAGGGGGCAGGATCATTTTCAATCTCTATAGGAAGCCTCTCTCTGGCAACACTATTCTTCGTACTGATTCTGGACACCTAGGGCATGTTACCCATGGTATACTTGTGGGACTGCACAGGATTTACAGTGAGGAGGGGGGCTTCCATAGAGAAAAGAAGGAGATGTGTAAAAGATCGCGTATGCGGGGCTACAAAACAGGTATTCTTCAAAAAGCGATTAGCATTTCTGAATCTATACAAAGGGGGGACTTACTGAGTCAGAAGAAACATAAGGGGACCTCTGATAATTTTCTCTTTAGTTTTCTCTACTTCATATAGTCTAGAAGACAAAAAGATCAAAAATATAGTGGAGCGACTTATTTTCATCCTCTATGAGGATGAAGTATATGCTAAGATTCTGTCCAGAGGCTTTAGAACTATTCCACATGGAGCCCCTTCTTTAAACAATCATTTATCTCCTAGTAATTTGAACTTTAGCACATGTAATAAAACCTAGTTAACCTTTGCAGATGACTGTAAATGTGGACCCAGAAAATATCCATGTTGTCCCTGTATTATTATAGGTGATCAATTTTGATCTAGAGTTAATCCAATAATCAGGAATTTTAAATCAGGTCCCTTTTCAATTGTAACATTAAAAATGTAATCGGTGTAATTTTAATTACATGTAAAGCGTGTACTATCCAATATGTTGGTCACACAACTATAAAGCTACGAGACAACATTGAAAAATTACATGGCATTAATGTTGCCAGACATGTCAATGATGTTCATGGAGGTGATCTGACCTGTTGAAAATACAAGGCATTGAAAAGGTGATAGGTCGTAGGAGGGATGGTAGAAATTTCAGACTCCTCTGTAAACAAGAGTTTTTCTTTATTTTTAACCTTCAAACTAGAATCTCAACTTTGAATGTTACCTGACCGACCCACTACTATGACTGGGTTCTTGCTTTTCAAGATTTTATATTAAAGTGTAGCACACCCTTCGTAAGAGCTATTGAGTTAGGCTTTCCCACCTGCACAGCCAGTCACTTGGCATTTCCTTCATTCTCTCAGACACAGAAATCAGTTCTTGTTTTTGTTGTTTTATTAGGGGATGATAACTTGAATGGAGTAGGCGAATTATGGAATGTCCAACATGAAAATGTTCAAACATAAAACAAAGAGGGGACAACTTCCTCGTTATTTACATGAAGATCCTCATCTTCCTTCCTCCTGCACAAACTTGGTTCACTATCTACAGCACTTGCTGATCACTCCAAAGGAATAATCAGTCTTGTCTATTCAGTAACAACCCATTACAGGCTAAAAACATCCCTGTGTGGGTAAATTTTATATTGTCGAGTGAACGGCATCATCTTCTGCCTTCCTGTAGACACTGAGCTCAGTTTTACCACTGCAGAATACTACCAGCATGCCTGGATGCCACCAGCCCAACTGACTGCTTGTTTACCCTGTCCTCCTGACTGGCACACACACATGGAGATTTCCCAGGGCAAGGTTAGATGAAGACTTGGCACACTGCAGTCTTCAAGAGGCACTGTTACAGCTGACAGTCACTTCCCTTGTCTTTGTCCCTGCACTGTGCTGACCTACTCACGGTCTCTGACAGCTTTCCCAAGCTCTAGTCTGGGGTAAAACCCCTCCCTGGCAGTGGTCCCTCAAGGGCCGCTGACAGCCTCTCCTCAGCACTGCTTCTCCATCTGGCACCCAACTTCCCTGCTGGCATGGTCCATATCTATTAATGAGGTATCGCAGTTCCCTAACAGGCCCACTCCTGGGGATTGGCTAAGAGCCCATAAATACTTAAGGCAGCTGCTCCTCACCTCCATCCACTAGTTCCATAATGTTTTCCAACTTTCCAGATACCGGGGGGAGGCACCGGAGACCTGCCACGATGAGTCATCCAGCCCTGGCCTCTAATAACTCTGAGCCAGATTCAGTGACTCAGTTCTATACATGGGCCATTTTTCCTACACTCAATTCTTGTAGCACACACTAGAGGGTGCTACATAAGCTTTTTAGTTCAAATAGTTTTTATTTAAGTTTTTCAGAAGACAACCCAGTATAAAAGTTATACAGCTTCAGATAAAAACGGTATAAGTTGAACAGTACAATAAATCCATACACCAAAGAGAAATATAAATGTATAAATAACCTACAGTCAAAACTGGGTGCACCCAGTAACAGAAACAGTATCATATAGGTATGTTGTCGAATGGAAAACCACCTTTTGTGGAAAACAGTAACATAACAAAGAAGAGAACAAACAAAATAGAATAGAGTAAAATAAAATAAAACATAGTATAATAAAATAAAATGAGATAAGGATAGGGAAGAAACAATCTTTGGTCTGAACCTAGCAAGAGTTTATAAAGGGATATTCATAATTTGAGAAATGATCTCACCGGTCTACATCACACCATATCATACCACATCATACCATTCCTTCCATAGTTTCCATCGAGAATCAAATAGTTTCCCATTTTTTTGCCTGTTAGCCAGTAATGACTCAAAGATATAATGGGTTTGAGTGGACCTAAGTACCTCAGATACATTAGGGGCCTGTTCGGACCTCCAACGTCTCGCTATAAGGGATCTGGCAACCAAAAGTAGGTGTGTAATCACAACTCTAAAGTCAGGGGGGAAGTTTTCTATACTTACATTTAACACTGCTAAGCTTGGGTTAGGAGGCGTCAAGATACCTGTGATGGTAGAAATCACCCGAAATACACCATTCCAGAAGCTAGTCAGGTTCTTGCAATTCCAAAAGACATGGAGGAGATTACCTACAGCACCACAGTTTCTCCAACATAACTCTGAATTGGTGGGAAGGAATTTAGACAGTCTATAGGGCGTGAGATACCACCTAAGGGCAATCTTCTGTAAGACTTCCCAATGATTAATGCACCTAGAGGCATTATAAGTCAATTGAAATGCTTTGAGCCACTGGGAAGCAGAGATGGATACCCCTAAGTCGGCTTCCCATTTTTGAAAAGGACGAGAGTTTGTGAATTCAAGCTTTTGTTGGAAGATATTATAAAAGAAGGAAATACCCTTAGTCCTTAAGGCGGGTGAAGTATAAAATCGCCAAATGTCACCTGAAAGATATATGTGGTAGGAGTTCATGTCCCTCAAAAGATGAGCAACTTGGTTATATTTATAGCAATCTGTAGGTAATAAATCGAATTGTGCCTGAAGAGCGGTAAAGGATTTAAGAACATCATTTAGAAAAAGGTCTGATACAAACTGAACACCCTTATTTTGCCATTCATAAGTGGTGAAATTTCGGAATCTTATAATTTAGAAGTTTGATAGGTATAGGGACATCTATCCTATTTGAGAAAGAGGGTGTAAGTTTCCTAAGTTCCCTCCACGCTAACAGAGATGCTTGTATTGTAAGCGGAAACATTTTAATAGGAAGCGATCGTCAGGTATCTAGGAGCAGGAAAGAATAGAGATCTCTGGTGGGGCTCAAAGCCTGCTCAATGTCGCTCCACGGCATGTTAAGGGAGGGGTTAAGCCAATATTTAAGTTGGTTGAGAATAGAGGCTTTGAAGTAGTCAGAAATATCAATCATGCCCATACCTCCTACCGATCTGTGTTTGACTAAAAGGGCCCTAGCACACCGTAGATGTTTGGCACCCCAAATAAATCGCGTAAGGAGGGAATTCAAGGATCTAAGGTGTGGGCTCGGCAGAAGAATGGGTAAAGTTCAGAAAATATACAGTATCTGAGGAAGTATAAGCATTTTAAAAGAGGCTAATCTGCCCGACCATGACAGTTCTATTTTGCTTAGTCTTCGGGTCCCTTTTTTTATCTTGTTTATAAGAGGTAAGTAGTTGGCGTCAGCTAATTTCTGGGGATCAGTTGTCAGGTTAAGCCCTAAATAGGATATAGTGGAATGACTCCAAGTGTAGGGAAAGTTTGCCTGTAGATGGGAACGAAGAGGGGGGGATATTCAACGCCAGGATAAGCAATTTAGAAAAATTAAACTTGTAGAAGGACATCTGGCTAAACTCATTCAGAACATTGTGGGCCTGAAAGAGAGAAGTGGATGGGGAAGAAAGAAATAAAATAATGTCGTCAGCAAAAAGACTTATATCATGGGACTTGCCTTGAATGGAGAAACCTGTAATGTTAGGGTGTGTTCTAATTCTCTCGGCCAGTGGTTCTATGAGAAGGTTGAAGAGGGGGAGAGAGGGCAACCCTGCCTCGCACCATTAGAATTGGTGAAGGGGGACAAAAGCATGTTTGATGTGTAGACCTTAGCACAAGGTGATGAATAAAGGTCCAGAATAGCAGAGAGGATGGGCCCCTCAAAACCAAATTTATGGAGTGTGTGAGTCATATATCCCCAATGTATCCTGTCGAATGCCTTCTCCACATCCAAAGAGAGGAGCAGAGAAGGCATCCGACAGGACCTGGCATACTGTACGACATTAAGAAATCTCCTTGTGGCATCTGACGCCTGTCTGAGGTAAAACCTGTCTGGTCAGGTTTTATGAGGGTAGGTAAGATGGGGAGAAGTCTATGTGCTATAATTTCACATCAGTGTTGAGTAGGGAAATCGGCCTAAAATTCTGAGGGGAAATGGGGTCCTTGCCTGGTTTAGGGATGGTAACAACATATGCCTTAAGCATTTCTGAGGGAAACGAGGCGGAGGACATCGCTTCAACATAGACCGACTGTCATAGTCATTCGTCAGGCCATTAGGTCCTGGCGACTTGCAGATGGCAGTGTTTTAATCACTCTTAGGATCTCAGGCTCTGTTATGGGGGCATTGAGTGAAGCTAATTGAGATTGCGAGAGAGCAGGTAAGTTGATGTGGGCTAAAAACAATTGTATGTGTTCATCAGTAGGTTGGGGGGTATGGGGATCTTTTTGAAGATTATATAGTGAAGAGTAATAGTTAGCAAATGAGTCTGCTATATCCTTCGGATTGAATAGCTTTTTGTTGTCCGCAGGATTGATGAGATAAGACATTTTGGATTTAATTCTGCATGTTTTGAGTCTCTGAGCGAGAAATTTACCTGCCCGGGTTGCCAGACGAATAATAGGTTAATTTGAGAGCATTGACATGTTTCTCATACTGCTCGAATAGTAGGAACCTGAGATCAGAGCGAAGCCTAGAGAGTTTAGTAGCTATTGATGCGGCTGGAGATTTTTTGTTAATAGACTCCAGTGATCGAATCTCACTGAAAAGTCCAACTTTTGTGTCCTCCGCCTTTTCTCCCATGCACACAGTTGTAAAATAATTCCTCTTATGAACGCTTTATGCGCAAACCACAGAGTAGTAGAATTGGATACAGAGTTAGCGTTTAAAGAGAAAAATTCAGTTAAATGCTTAGTAATGGTAACCACATGAGAGGACATCTGGAGTATGCGAGAGTTTGCAGACCAAAGAAACGTAGGGCCAGGGGTGTGCTCCTCCACTACTGGTATAGAGACATGTGTATGATCCGACCAAGAAATATCATGTATAGTGGAGGGGGACACTGCCTGCAGTAGCAATCTGTCCACTAGAATCATATCAATTCTTGAATAAGTGTTGTGCCTAGCCTAGTGGAAAGAATAGTCTCTTTCATTAGAATGATGACATCTCCAAACATCATAGACATCCTCAGAATGCAAAAGAGGCTCGAGCCCAGGAGGAGGCCGCTTAGTCATTAAAGAAGTATCCACCGTAAAGTTGTAGTCGCCACAAAGCACTAGAGAGCCTTTTCGAACAGATGCAATCTTTCGGAATAAACTCTTCAAGAATCGAATTCAGCGGGAGTTAGGTGTATAGATAGAAACTATGGTGAAGAGTTTATTGTCAAGTTACCCAAACAAGATAAAATAGCACCCTGCAGGGTCAACATGGGTAGCCTGCACTTTCAAGGCCACCATATCCCTGATAGCGATAAGGACACCACATTTCTTGGCAGGAGCAGCGGCAAAAAAAGGTGAGGAAATTGCCTGTGGCTAAAGCGAGGCGTGTCAGAGGCAGCAAAATGAGACTCTTGTAGGTATAGAACATCAGCCTGAAGCTTCAGTGCTTCCCTCCAGACTGATGCCCTCTTGGCTGGATGGTTTAGGCCATGTACATTAAAAGACAATATTTTGAGAACTATGGGAGCAATTTAGTAAGTAATCAGTACCTCGCCAAGAGTCCAAAGGTCCTTAGAGGATGCATGGTGAAACACGAGCATTGAAGAGACAACTCCTCCAATGTAGCATGGTATATTGTCCTGTCAGGGTCAGGCCAGCAAACAAAGAATCCAAAATCAGGAAAAGGAAAAAAAAGAAACAAACATCATCAAGAAAAATAAACAGTTCTGTAAAAAGGTAGATAAAAACAAGAATCTGAGGGCAGAGCAGCTGCCCAATTCTACTGAGGAGGGGAGAAATTGTGCACTATATGCTCCATAAAGCTACAAGAACAGAGTAAACGTTGTGTTCGACGTGAAAGGGGTAATTAGGTAGATTGCTTCTTGCTTTAATGTTTACGAGACACCGTTTGCCACTTATCTTGGGTATTCAGCTTTGCAGAAGGAGAGGAGGAGAAACCTGCATTGGGTTGCTCAGGTAAAATGTCTAAGGCACAGAGAAATTTTAGACCATCCTCTAGGCTGGTAATCACTGTGGTTTTCCCCTCTAGAGTGATAGAAAGCTTTGTCGGGAATCCCCAGCAGTAAGGGATTTCATGATTACGGAGGGACTTCGTTACGGAGAGCAGTGACTTCCTCTTTTGCATGGTATATTGAGACAGATCTGCAAACAACTGAATATGAGAGAACCTTTCTGGAGGCTGGGAGTGTTTGCGGAACGCTGTCATGAGCTGTTCTTTGGTCTGATAAAAGTGGATCCGCATCAAAACATCCCTAGGGATATTGTCAGGCAGGTGGGACGGTTTGGGAAGCCTGTGAATACGATCAATGGCCAAGTCGGACTCAGGCACCAAGGGAAGAAACGTATTCATGAGATCTCTAGCATATTCCTGTAGTTGTGCTGGAAAGGTCGTCTCAGGGACCCCACAGAGTTTAAGATTATTTCTCCTCGACCTAACCTCAAGATCGGCCATCTTGGCCTTAAGTCTAGCTATTTCTTCAGCCTGGTCATCGTGTGCATCCACTAATGTGTTATGGGATGAAGCAAACTCACCCCATTTTCCGCTCAATGTGGTCCACACACCCCCCTATTTCTCCAACTTCAGCTTTAAGTGAAGACATACACTTCATCATATCTGTGTGCAATGAGCTGCACAGTTAGACCAGCATGTCTTTTAAAGTTGTGTCTGACAGCGGCTTATCAGCAGTAGGGAACTCATTAATACACTCAGTCATCTCCCTAGTGTCCTCCATAGAGTCCAAACCAGGGCTTACCTTCTGTGCCTCAAGCGCCAGCCGTGGTTTTGATTTAGCTGGGCTGAATGAAAGTGGCGTGGAGGCAGCTGGAGATCGCCGTGCAGAGCCCTCGAGCGAGCCAGGGCTAGATGCGGCTGAGTGTGAGCCGCCAGAGAAAGGAGGCCCGTGCAGAGTGTCGGCGCCATCTTTAGAGACACCGTGGCCCGACAGCGGGAAGAAATCCGGCAGCTTCTTCGGCTGGACGGTCTCTTTCCTCTTGCGGTCATCTCCTAGCATGGATCTGGATCCAAGGGAAGAGATGGGTGACATTAGGGCATCTGAGGGAACCACTTTCTGCAAGTGTTGGTGCGGAGCGAAGGGATTAGGCTTCCATCTCGCTGTGCGGTACATAAGCTTTTTCATTGTATCTCTTTCTGGTGCTACATGCTGTCTATGCTTTGAAGCATTGACTGTATTTCATGTTTTTTTTCTTTGTTTTAAAAATGTTTTCCCTTGTTTTATATGGTATCTTTTATATCTTAGATATTTTGCTATGAGATTGTAATATGTTATCCATTAAAAAAATAAAAGTGAAAGTTACATGAAGTACTGGCTAATACTGGTAAATTTAACACACCTGAGGAATTGTGTGATCAAGTATATAAGTGTGTATAGCAGTTATGCCATTATGGTTTCGAGAAAGCATGTTTATCATGTGAAATGCATCAACATCTTCCCTCCTCTTTCTATATGTTTATCATTGTGTTGCACTTATGGATTTTTGCATAAATTTACCTGGATCTTTCATTGTGAGTGCAGCCATCCAAATTCTTGTTTACTTGAATAACTGAAGTTAGCTTTTACCCTTTACAATTCAACAATATCCTTCTTGCCCCACTTCAATGTGCCTTCTGTGTCTATGACATACTATCTGGCTTGTGTGAAACTAAGGTTAGCCAACATATCCAACATAATTTATGCAGCCTTTATACTAACATCTTTTACAAACCCACCCGGGGTGGCTGTGTGCTGTCCCTGGCACCTATACTGCCTTAGGCTGTGGCCTATATTGACTTTGCAGAACGTAGGTGAAAAACTGCAAATTAAATAAAAGGAATAGCAAAATGACAGAAAATAACGCACCATTTTGCAAATTTATATCAACATCTTCCTTCCATGGAAAATAGTGGATTATGCTTGGTTTAGGTTGGCAAAATATCAACAAACCTTTCAGCAAAAAAGCAAATTATGAAACCAATGGACTCTGCATAATTACTTAAAAAAATAACGTTGGAGAAATGTGACAAAGTACCTTTTGTATATAGGAAACTTAATCATATACAGTCTTACAGGAGAAATAGGCAAATTTGCATTTAAAAGATTCTATAAAAATAACAATGTCAATAAAATGGGCGTATTCAATTAATAATGCAATATCGGTAAATAATAATTATCCACATAATAAAAGAGAATGTATTGCATAAATGAATGGCATGAATAACTAAAGAAGAATATATGAGGTCATTCTTTAATAAAATTTGAAAAAATTTATCATAAAAATATGTTTGACTTTAAGATTAAAGTGGACTAAACTCTTGAACTACCTTTCCCCACACCTCTTTTGCACCACCAATTTAAAAAACAGTGTGTGTGCATATGTGCCCCTTATTTTTCTTTGAGTCATTTAAGAGCTGTAAGAGATTGGTGTCATGGTGAATTTTCACACATGTACTCATATGCTGCAAGCTTCTAGTGAATGGGCAATATAGCGCCCAGTGGCATTTGTGAGCATGCACAGAAATCTGCCACGTATTGGCAGATAAGGGGCTTAGTAGTCACCTGCCTTCAGGGATAGCTGTAACAAAGCAATCCCAGCAAGCAGCAGGAAGGACACCCATAACTGAGGGGGACATAATAATAAATCATTGTTTCATTTTTTTAAAGTTTAGTTCCACTTTTAGATATCATAACAGCAATATAACCACTTAAGGGCCACCCTATAGAAGTTTTACCGCTACAGGGCAGCACCTGAGCACCAGGTCATATATATATGTCCACCAGCACCCACCGATGATTCAACAGAGAGGCAGCATGGTGGTCTGCCCATGTAAACAAGGCAGATCGCTGTTCTGTCAGTAGGGGATGAATGGATCCTGTGTTCCTCCAAAGCAGGGACATGGATCCATGCCTTCCTTTTTGTAAAAGCACCTCCCACACAGTACAAAAGCACTTGCTCGGAATATAGCTAACCCTTTGATCGCCCCTGATGTTAACACCTTCCCAGCCAGTGTCATTAGTACAGTGCATATTGTTTTATACTGATCACTGTCTGTATCAGTGTCACTGTCCCCCAAAAAGTGTCAAAAGTGTCAGTTGTATAGTTAAATAGTTAGTCTGGTTGAAGAAAGTCCATCTAGTTCAACCAATAAAAAGGGTAAAAAAAGAAAAAATTATATCCGAATGTCCATCGTAATATTACAGCTATAAGTCTCTGATCGCCGTCATTACTAGTATAAAATAAATAAAATGATCCCATAGTTTATAGACGCTATAACTTTTGCGCAAACCAATCAACATATGCTTATGATTTACCAAAAATATTTAGCATACATATTGACCTAAATTTATGAAGAAATTTGATTTTTTTACATATTTTTATTGGATATGTTTTATAGCAAAGAGTAAATTTTTTTTTTTTTTATTGTTAGTCTTTTTTTGTTTATAGCACAAAAAATTTAAAGCGCAGAGGTGATCAAATACCACCAAAAGAAAGCTCTATTTTTAGGGAAAAATACATATATTTTATTTGGGAACAGCAGCACATGACTGCGCAATTGTCAGTTAAAGTAACACAGTGCCGTATCACAAAAAAATGGCCTGGTCATGAAGGTGGGTAAATGTTCCAAAGGTCAAGTGGATAAAGATAAGCAAACAAAAGCATATAGGTATAGTAGCTATAGTAGGTATATGAAAATACATTAGCAACATAAACTAATGCCTGCTTTAAGTGTTCTTTAAATGTTCCTCAGCCCAGAAAAACCATGCATACAACAAACAACGCCAGATAAAAGTCTAACAGCAGTTATTCACTAGTTCTGCTACTTATATGATGCAAATGTTTCAGATTTAGTAAACTAAGAAATACCCCAGAGTGCATACAACATAGAAATTGATAGCAGCAAAGGGGCTTCAACCTGTTATAACATATTAATCATAGTTATTTGCAGCCCAAAGCAATCTGTTTAATTAATTTAATTGTGCTGATTAGGTGTGACAGTTAGCAGCAAGCCTTTCAGATGGGGTAGGGAAGCAAAAGTTTATTTTCACACACCTTACAAAAATCCCACAAGGTACCTATGTGGCTGTTTTTATCATAAGAAATCTCATCCATTCATGAATTGCTTTAAAAGTTCATTCTACTAAAAGGATTTGCAAAAATCTTTTACCAGGTGGTGTTCATGAAATGCCCAGTGGGAAATATGGAAAGAGAGGGAAAAAAGGCAGGAAAACAGGGAACAGTAGACATATAGATTAATATATTTACATTTCAAGATATTTATTTTGCAAAAGCTAAATATATTGCTATTGGCAAATAAAATATCAAAACCAATTTTAAAAAGATTATAACGAAACTAAAAATACAAGAACATTTTTTTATTTATTTCCTGCAAATCAAATACACCAAAAACTTAAATGAGTTTAATGCTTTATCAAACACATAATTCTTAAAAATAATAGTAATTGTATTAAGACAATTCAAATCCCTTAAAACAAATTACAAAAAAAACACAAATTCAGCAAAGGTAATAAAATCCTACACAACATATAGTATCTAAAATCGTACAAAATACCAAAACATTTAAACAAACAAATAAAAATCAACACAGGAAAAAGCTAAGCATAATGAGTTGTTAATTTAGATGTTCCTATTGTCATTGTATTGACATTCAAATTTAAACAACATTTAATAATAGGTCTGTTGGTTTAAAGCAAGGTGCTCTTGGCAATTTCATACACTTTGTACGAATTACTGCAACCAGTGTAGAGTGTCATTTTCTAACTAGGATGCTTTATTACTTGTAAAGAACGCTTGTGAACATTTCTTACTTTTCTAAGCAGAATGGGATATCCTGAGGCTGTTGTTAAGAACAAGACACTTACTATTTAATGATGTTTAACCTGCTGCTTTTATTTTCTTAACACTTTGTAGGCATTAATCACATTCAATTGCCTTATTCAGTTTGCAATGGCTATGACAACACCTTGTATTCCTGTAAGCCCAAAGCTCACAAAGGAAACAAAGTTCAAAGAGACCATTGACTCAAAGATGTGTTTTCAATTAATGCATTAAGAGAAGCCAATCTTCTGCTCATAGTTTTTTTTTTTTTTCTCACAAAGATGTTTTTTAATTGGAGCACCCCCCCCCCCCTTATGCAGCAGTCTATATATTTTTATAGTGTCATGTCCAAATAGACTTCAGTAGATTCAGTGCTAGTATTAATAAATGATGTTCCCTGTTTTTTTATCTAGAGGTCACTATAAACCTTATCATTTACTCCTTGTAAATGTTAACAAATATGAATAAAGGCTACATTCAAGGGAAAAAAAGGTGGACCCATGTTGTCCCTAGCTCTGAAACACATTATCACTATGGATCCATTACACATTAGAATCTAGATGATCTTAAAGCAAAGCTAGAGTTGTCCCTGTAGTACCAAAGACCCCAACAGACTTGCCTTTATATCTTCTCTTTGAAAAATTGGCTACTGAATTGGCTTGATTTTTATATCCCAACACCTTGATGTTTCACAAATGAATCTTCTTAACCACTTAAGACCCGGACCTTTAGGCAGCTAAAGGACCAGGCCAGGTTTTGCGATTCAGCAATACGTCACTTTAACAGAAAATTGCGCGGTTGTGCAATGCGGCTCCCAAACAAAATTGGCGTCCTTTTTTCCCCATAGAGCTTTTCTTTTGGGGGTATTTGATCACCTCTGCGTTTTTTTTTTTTTTATAAACAAAAATAGAGCGACAATTTTGAAAAAAATTCAATATTTTTTACATTTTTGCTATAATAAATATCTCCCAAAAATATATAAAAAAATATATTTTTCCTCAGTTTAGGCCGATACGTATTCTTCTACCTATTTTTGGTAAAAAAAAAAAAAACGCTATAAGCATTTATCGGTTGGTTTGCGCAAAATTTACAGCGTTTACAAAATAGGGGATAGTTTTATTGCATTTTTATTATTTTTTTTTTTTACTACTAATGGCGGCGATCAGCGATTTTTTTCGTGACTGAGACTTCTGACAATTTTGACACATTTTTGGGACCATTGTCATTTTCACAGCAAAAAATGCATTTGAAATGCATTGTTTATTGTGAAAATGACAATTGCAGTTTGGGAGTTAATCACAAGGGGGCGCTGAAGGGGTTATGTGTGACCTAATGTGTGTTTACAACTGTAGGGGGTGTGGCTGTAGGTTTGACTTCATCGATTGTGTATCCCTATAAAAAGATCACACGATCGATGATGCTGCCACAGTGAAGAACGAGGAAGCTGTGTTTACACACGGCTCTCCCCGTTCTTCAGCTGATCGCAGGACTCCAGCGACGATCGGGTCCGCGGGTCCCACAGTCCCGGGGGTTCGGACCGGGTCACGGGCGAGCCAGCGACCCACCGCTGGGCACTACCACAGGACGTACCTGTACATGCATGTGCCATTCTGCCGATGTAAATGTGCAGGAGGCGGTCCTTAAGTGGTTAAGAGACAACTATGTTTTACAGAAATTTTCACAAAATATAAAATAGAACCAGACATAAAAAAATAAACATGAAATAGCCTAGCTTCTTTAAAAGTCAATTTATTACTATGTGTATGTGTAAGTATTGCGCAAATCCTGAATGTATGTGTAGGCAGCCAACACAACAAAGAAAGTTGTAAAAGGTATTATAGAAAAGTAAGTGTAGCGCCAAAAAGAATAACTCCACTTGTGAGGTGGAAAATGGAGACAGGCACTTCCCACTAGTGTGGGAAGTCCCACAAAAAGTTGGGAATGACCCGACCGGTTTCGTCTTAAGTAGACTTCTACAGGGGTATATGGCATGGTGGAGCTAAGGTGCATATTTTATTCTGTGATGTGGTTTCCTATTGGGACCAAATTATATCTTTGGATTGGAGTGTGACATTTTGCTGTGGGACTGCCAATTTTTTTATGTTTTTAATAAATTTTTATACATTTTCACACTATGAGAATTTTTTCTCTTTTTTTGGGTGTGATTACCCACTGATTGATTACACCATTTTCGGTTTATGGAGTCACATCCTTGTATTCTTGGTCGTGAATACAATCTACAAACACCGGAGGCCCTCTGGATCCTGATATTTCCTTGACGACATCACGTAGAGGACAAAGGGGAGTCAGCCACGGATTGATCTATGCTCTCTAGACCCTCCACCGTACGGTGAGTCACGGGGCCACAGAATCTGGTAAGAGTACCTTATTATTCTTACATTACCATATTATTGGATTATATCCTCTGGAGTGTATGAGTTTGCCTACACCTACCGTGGGAAGAAATTTTCCATCTATGAGACCCATAGAGTGGGTGGACTTACCTTTTCCAGTTTCAGGACTATCTCTCGGATCCAGTGCCGACGTCCTGTGGGGACCTTGTTTAGGCTTATGAACATATTCATATATGGTGTTTGATCATATAAACCTAGTATACTCACAATCCCCTTTTTTCATTTGATTGTGCACATTGTTTGGAGGTGTTACTGTGATCACTATTACAGATTAATATTTATTTATCGGTCCAAGTTTTGATACTTGTGGCCCTTGTTTACATTGTTTGTGCAACACGAATTTCATTATTATTATTTTCATATTTTTATGTTTTATTCTTTCATTTGTTTTTCATGGTAAGGCAGATCACGGCCATACATGTTGATACTATTTTGATTATTTGTTTTTTCACATTTGATATGCATTAATCACTTAAGGGAGAGACGCCCCTAGCACTAGTGGGAAGGGGGACTGGAGTTCCTATCTCCATTTTCCACCTCACAAGTGGAGTTATTCTTTTTGGCGCTACACTTACTTTTCTATAATTTATTACTATGGCAGCACAGTTATTTGGGTATGCATTAAACTGCCAGCTGTTGGTCTTTGATATAGGTATTTAAACAATGGATGATACACTTGTGATAGTTCCTGGTCCTAATTTACAAATGTATGATGTTATAGATAAACTCTATGCAGTTATAAACCACATAAAATAATGCTGCTAAGTGATCATAATATCATTTTTTTGTTATTATTGCACAGTGTAAGTACCTGAAATTCACATGGTATAAGCATACTGCAGTCCCTGTATAGAGTTCAAAGAGGAGAAAAAAAAAGGAGAAAAAAAAGACAGTACAAGAAGCCAATGAGTTAATGTTATGACAAGAAGCATGCTAATAGGAAAATAAAGAAGAGTGAAAGAGAGATCATCGCTGTGCAGTGTTCTCTCAATGTCCGAAGGTGATGAGCTAATCAAACAGTTTATTTTTCTGGACAATTGCCGAAAATGTCAAACATTTTGAAAAACCCAGAGTATCCACGACTACTGGAGCTGAATCTAGTACATTTTTCTGGTCTCTTTCAAGGCCTGGTTGCAAGATTCTTGGATGGCTGGGTGCTGCCTTGGGGGACATGCACATCTTTTTTTTTTAAATACTGTTAAGTGTGGAACAGGCATTTTAAAAAGTCTAAAGGGCAACATAAAAATTACACAATTCTTGAAATAACATATTTAGGGGTGACCTAACCTTGCACAAGTGCCACACCTGTAGTATGTACTGTAGAAAAAGTGACATTTAAAAAGAAAATATTCTACTAAATGACAGTTCTGATCCCTGACCTTTTTCTATCTTTGTGGAAAACTGAAATATGGATATGACAAACATGACAACTGTCACCAATGACCCTCTTCGGCTCAACTCTTGCCACAAATGACAGCTCCGAAATTGTCAGGTGAATGCCAATGCTATTGACCAGATATGGTTATAATAATATTTGGTTAATTATGTCTCCACTGCTTGTTTATCATTTTAAATAAGCTAACGATATGACATCTAGAAGCTTTTGGGGCAGTACTTATGCCTTCTCTAAATTAATGACTTCTAGCTGCAGCAGTTAAAAGTTTGCATGGGCAAATTAGACAATCATGGCCATTCAGTTCCATCATTGAACTGCAAACTGCTTGGGTTCGGATCAAGCTCATAGTTGACCCAAACCCAAAGTTTATCCCCTCCACTAGGGATGAGCTCTGGTGTGTTCGCACACTCCACGTGCAGAGCCTGCAAGGGTGTCGACACGGCACTGCGCTAATCACAGGCAGTGAGACATTTCCCGATCTCTGCAGCCGAGCATTGGGACAATGTCTCCCTGCCTGTGATTAGTGCAGCGCCATGTAGACTTCCTAGCGGGCTCTGCTCGTGGAGTATGCGAACACACCGGAGCTCATCCCTACCCACCACCATCCAGTCATAGGCTAGGGAGGGTCCAAAACAACCTGCGCTAAGAGGAATCGGCGGTTGAATGATTTTGGCCATCAGACTTAGCACAACTAGTGACAAAAGAAATGTACTGTGGGGAGGGATCACTGGATTTAAGGGGAATATTTAGAAAAATCAGATTTTGGTATTTTTCATCATTTATTGGGCTATTAATTTCTATCTTTTTGGAGTTTTGCTTAAGGAGAAAAATTAGCCTGTGTTCCCTTTAAACATACTATCATGCAAAGAGGAAAACAAGAACTTCACATGATGAATGAATATGACAATTAAGGGTCCCAGTGTAAGATATGTGCCGGGATGCTTGTTCCCCCACCCTTGAATTATTATTTTTCCTATTTAGGAACACCTCATGTCACACCTTCTTCTTCTTACCCTGCCCTATGTGATCCTGTGCTGAGATACATTATGATGAGCAGCTCAGGGGATGGGTACCTAGTTTTGACAGGTACCCAGCTCCCACTTCTGCTTGAGCCGGCTAGCCAACTTGAGCTGGTGTTCTCCTTTCCCCTCCCTACCTGCAATCTTTTAGGACATGTCTCAGGTCCCAGAAGATTGCCCAGCCAGTGTGCACCCAGCTGTGAAGCCGCAAGCTGTCACAGCTGGGTCCCCACACTTGTGATGCCGGCACAAGGGAGAGGAGAAGCAGAGAACCAAGGGTGCGGGTGGCCACATCACTGGATCATGGGATAGATGAGTGTGTGTTTATTAAAAGTTAGCATTTCTGTTAAACAAAAAAAGTTAGCAGCTACACTTTTTGTAGTTGCTGACTTCTAATAAACACAAAAATGGCTTTATCCTTGGAAGATTGTACCCCCTTTATGACCAGGCCATTTTTTGCTATTCGTCACTGTGCTACTTTAACTGGCAATTGCGTGGTCATACAACACTGTATACAACTGAAAGTTACATAAATAAAATTTTTACACAAATAGACCTTTTTTTGGTGGTATTTGATCACCACTAGGTTTTTTTTATTTTTATTATCTAAATGAAAATGTTGAAAAAAAAAACAATGGGCCAGATTCACAGAGCGATTACTCCTGTCTATCTCGCGTTAGACTGGAGTACTTTTAAATTACGCGCGTTTTTTCACTACTCTGAAACCTCAAACCATGAAATTACGGCTGGGGGCTTCAATCCGACTGGTTTACGTGTTCGTACGCCTTCGGATCTACGCTGCAATAAAATTGCGGCCGCTGGGTGGAGTTCCCGTTGTTTTCCACGTCGGGGTATGCAAATGAGCTTTTGCCAACTATCCACGAAATTACGAACGTCTATCACAATCTCTTACGGCATCTTTAGTCATCTTTTTGCTGCGTAAAACTATACCAGATTTTTGCTGGTCTAATATTAGACAGCCCATGTTAAGTATGGCCGTCGTTCCCGCGTCGAATATCAATGTTTTCCGACGTCTTTTTTTATTTTTGACGTAAAACGTCCGGGAATAGGAATGTCCGTAAACGACGCTACCCAAACAACGAATGACGTATCGACGTTATTTTGCGCAATGCACGGGAAATTTCTGAACGGAGCATGCGCAGTTCGATCGCCGTGGGGACGCGCCTAATTTAAATGCTTCACGCCCCCTAATCGCATATTTCGATTACGCGGCGAGAAATACACTACGCCGACGTACAGTAAGGGACAAAATCTACCAGGATTCGTCGTACAGCCTGGTAAAATACGGCAGCGTAGTGTATCTCTGATACTCTGCGCCAATGTAATTGTATCTGAATCTGGCCCAATGTTTTCTATTTTCTGTTATAAAATATATCCCCCAAAAGTTGTATTTCTTAAATTTAGGCCAAAACGTATTCTGCTATATGCCTTTGTTAAAAAAAAAACAAAAAAATCCCAAAAAGTGTATATTTTTTAGTCTGTAGGAAGGATATAGATTCTATAAACTATGGTATATATATATATATATATATATATATATATATATATATATATATATATATATATTCTTATTGTTATTGTTATTTTTTTGGGGGGGGAAATAGGAAAATATATACATTTGTTTTTCTTTTTCTTTTTTCACATCCCATCAGAACAGTATCATAATAAGACTGGTGTAGTGGTGATCAGGGACACTGACTGGTGGAAGTATGTTAAAAAAAAAAATACTAAAAACTGTTTTTTTTAAAAAAAATTATTTAATATTGTAAATATTGTTTTAACATTCTTTTTTACTTTCTTTCTTTATTTTTGAAATAGTTTCATTGGAGTAGTTAAATGTTACCATATTATTACTCGGGGGGTAGGGGTGGCCAGAGATTTATTTTTACCTTTTGATTCCTGTTACAATGAAGCTCTTTGTACCAGAAATGCTTTGGACTGTCCTAAATGGGTTTTCAGTTAAAGCTGGGTTCACCCTAAAAAAACGATATACCATTAGATCCAGCATACTGCTGACATCTGCAGTATGCTGGTGTTTTTTTCCCCCCGCTGTACTTACCATTTTATCGTAGTTTTAGCCCGGCTTCCGGGTTCTCTCTGCTGCAGGGAATAGGCATTCCTAAGACCGGGTGTAGATGATTGACGTGCTGGTAAAGCGCGTCACGCCTTCCGAAAATACCTGAAGTGGGACTCAGCTTTTTACGGCGCCTGCGCAGTCAGCTCTACACTGCAGGTGTAGGCGCCGTATAGCGCCGTAAACAGCCGAGTCTCACGTCGGCTGTTTTCGGAAGGCGTGACACGCTGTACGCGCATGTCAATCATCTATGCATCGTCTTAAGAACGCCTATTCCCCATTGGGAATCAGCTCGGAGCCGGATTAGAACTATAGATAAAACGGTAAGTACAGCAAAAAAACTAAAAATAAAACAGCATACTGCAGATGTCAGCATTATGCTGGATCTAATGGTAAATAGTTGATTTTCAAGATGAACCTCCGCTTTAATGACAGCTATGAATACTACTGGAG
This sequence comes from Rana kukunoris, assembly GCA_029574335.1. Lineage (NCBI taxonomy): Eukaryota > Metazoa > Chordata > Amphibia > Anura > Ranidae > Rana > Rana kukunoris. Next base: position 340,525,673 of record CM056049.1, on the reverse strand, counting down.
GAGTGGAAGAGGACTCCAGTGGAAACCTGTTGGCTACAGCTAATCACATGGTACAAGGTGATGTGATTGGCCCAGTGATTGTGTTCACAGCTCGCTTGTGAAGAAAGCAAAGTTTTTATGAATCATATTGATTCATAACAGTTTTGTTGACATTGTGATCATGATCATGTGATCATGAGCACTTGGATCCGCATTCTGGTGTGTCTAATCAAGTCCAAATTGGGTCCAAATTGGGCCCAAACTGTCAATAGTTTGTGTGGCCTCCATTATTTTCCAGCTCTGCCTTAAACTTCTTGGGCATGGAGTTCACCAGAGATTGACAGGTTTCCACTGGAGTCCTCTTCCACTCCTCCATGACTTCATCACGGAGCTGGTGGATGTTAGAGACCTTGCGCTCCTCCACCTTTCATTTGAGGATGTCCCACGGATGCTCAATAGGGTTTAGGTCTGCAGACATGGTTGCCCAGTCCATCACCTTTACCCTCAGCTTTTTTAGCAATGCAGTGGTCGTCTTGAAGGTGTGCTTGAGGTCGTTATGTTGGAATACTGCCCTGTGGCCCAGTCTCTAAAGGGATGGTATCATGCTCTGCTTCAGTATTTTACAGTACATATTGGCATTCATGGTTCCCTCAATGAACTGTAGCTCCTCAGTGCCGGCAGCACTCATGCAGTCCCAGACCATGACACTTCCAATTCCATGCTTGACCGTAGGCAAGACACACTTGTCTTTGTACTCCTCACCTGGTTTCCGCGACACACGCTTTACACCATCTGAACCAAATAAGTTTATCTTGAACTCATCAGACCGAAGGACATGATTCCAGTAATCCATGTCCTTAGTCTGCTTGTCTACAGAAAACTGTTTTAGGCTTACTTGTGCACAATCTTTAGAAGAGGCTTCCTTCTGGGATGGCAGCCATACAGAACAATTTTATGCAGTGTGTGACATATTGTCTGAGCACTGACAGGCTGACCCCGCACCCCTTCAACCTCTGCAGCAATGCTAACAGCACTCATACATTTATTTCCCAAAGACAACCTCTTTATATGATGCTGAGCATGTGCACTCAACTTCTTTGGCAAGGCTGTTAAACCGCTGTATGGTCTTGGCCACCATGCTGCAGCTCAGTTTCAGGGTCTTGGCAATATTCTTATAGCCTAGGCTATCTTTATGTGGAGCAACAATTCTTTTTTTCAGATCCCCAGAGAGTTCTTTGCCATGAGGTGCCATGTTGAACTTCCAGTGACCACTACGAAAGAGTGAGAGCAATAACACCAAATTTAAAACACCTGCTCCACATTCACACCTGAGACCTTGTAACACCTTGTAACACTAATGAGTGATATGACACTGGGGAGGGAAAATGGCTAATTGGGCGCGATTTGGACATTACTTAGGGGTGTACTCACTTTTGTTGCCAGGAGTTTAGACATCAATGGCTTTGTGTTGAGTTTTTTTGAGGGGACAGCACTGTTATACAAGCTGTACACTCACTACTTTACATTGTAGTAAAGTGTAATTTCTTCAGTGTTGTCACATGAAAAGATATAATAAAATATTTACAAAAATGTGAGGGGTGTACTCACTTTTGTGATATACTATATATATATATTTTTAGAGAGAGAGAGAGAGCGATAGAGAGAATATTTAAGATTTGTGTTAATGTCACTGTTTACTTTAACTGCTTGCCGACCAGCCGCCGTATAACTGTTAACGACTCTGCTGGGTGAGATCACGTAGCTATACGTCATCTCTACCAGCAGCGTGCCGCCCGCTCATCCCTGATCCCGGCGTGTAAACACACAGCTCCCGGTCCTGTCAGGGGAGAAATGCCTGATCTTCTGTTCAAACAATGTATGAACAGCGATCAGTCATTTCCCCCAGTCAGTCCACCCCCCCTTCAGTTAGAACACACCCAGGGAACATACTTAACCCCTTCCTCGCCCCCTAGTGTTAACCCCTTCCCTGCCAGTGGCATTTTTATAGTTATTAATGTATTTTTATAGCACTGATCGCTATAAAAATGCCAATGGTCCCAAAAATATGTCAAAAGTGTCTGCCATAATCTTGCAGTACCGGAAAAATTGCTGATTACTAGTAAAAAAAAAATATTAATAAAAATGCCATAAACTATCCCCTATTTTGTAAACACTATGGCCCAGATTCACAGAGCAATTACGCCTGTCTAACTGGTGTTAGACAGGAGTAATTTCAAATTTTGCACGCCGTATCACTAGTTTGAATCCTCAAACCATGATACGGCGGCTTCGGGCTTCGATCCGAGAGGCTTACGTCCTCGTAAGCCTTCGGATCTACACTGCGATATTTTTGCGGCCGCTGGGAGGAGTTTGCGTCGTTTTCATGCGTCGGGATATGCAAATTAGTTTTTACGGCGACCCCCGAAGGTACGAGTGTCCCTCGCAATCGCCTACGTCATTTTTTGGCTACGTAATGTTAGAGGAGCTTTTTGCTGGTCTAACAGTGCGTAACCCATGTAAAGTATGGCCGTCGTTCCCGCGTCGATTTGAAAATATTTTTATTTTTTTAACGTAACTCGTTCGGGAATAGGAATGTACGTAAACGACGCTACTACGACGTGACGGCGTGTTTTCGCGCAATGCACGGCGGGAAATTTGCGAACGGAGCATGCGCAGTTCGATCGCCGCAGGAACGCGCCTATTTTAAATGCTTCACGCCCCCTACTCGCGCAGATGGATTACGACGGGAGAAATACACTACGCCTCCGTCGTTTACTGGACAAAATCTACCTGGATTCCACGTAGAGCCAGGTAAAAAACGGCGGCGTAGTGTATTTCTGATACTCTACGAGAATCTAATTCTCTGTGAATCTGCCCCTATAACTTTTGCACAAACCAATCAATAAAAGCTTTTTTTTTTTTAACGAAAATAAAGTAGAAGAATACGTATCGGCCTAAACTGAGGAAAAAAAACTTTTTTTTATATATATTTTTGGGTATATTTATTACAGCAAAAAAGTAAAAAATATTCATTTTTTTTCAAAATTGTCACTTTATTTTTGTTTATAGTGCAAAAAATAAAAACCGCAGAGGTGATCAAATACCACCAAAAGAAAGCTCTATTTCTGGGAAAAAAAGGACGCCAATTTTGTTGGGGAGCCACGTTGCATGACCGCGCAATTGTCAGTTAAAGCGACAGTGCCGAATTGCAAAAAGTGGCCCGGTCTTTGACCAGCCGGGGCTGAAGTGGTTAAGATCAGCTTTGAACCACCAGAATAAAATATACTGAGCACCTACTGCGATGCTCTTCTCTTCTTTTCTCTCCTTTCTTACCTCTCACTCCAAACTATCCTTTTCTTTCTTCCCATTCCCTCTTAACCAGTTCTCCCAATGATAAGAATTTTAATGTTGAATATGTCAGGTAGAATTTAAGTAATCCTAAGCTTAGTTTTGTTGCACATACCCCGGTGATATGCTCATCTTTGATGGTGGGTTTAGGGCTGAAGGCGAGGGTTAGAGATCCCCCTTCTGGCATAGATCTTTCCCATTCGGGGTGCTGGAAGATGTGGGATCCTCCCTCTATTAGGCTGGATTCTTATCACTACAAATCAGGGTTTGGTATAATCTGGTGGTCCTGAATGGATCATGGGTAATTGAAACTAATATTGCTCTACCTGCAGCTGCTATGTGCATTCCCCACTCTTCTTTGTACATGGTATTATTTACATATGTATGAATTCCTGTTGTCTGCCAACTAAGTAGCAGTGGAAAAAAATCATTATTTTTCATCTTTAACACTTTTTCAAAAAAGATATATATTTACAAGCTGCTCTTTTCTTGTTGTCAGGCTTCAATACTCTATAGGTTAGGAGTGTTCAGATTTTAATAAACTGATCTTAACCTCCCTGGCGGTCTTCCCGTGTGTGGCACGGGGTGAGATTTTAAAGCTACGATCGGTAACCCCGTGCCACACACGGACTTGCCTCGCTGGATGCAGAAAAAAGTTTACTTACCTTTTCTCTGCGATCCAGCGATGAATCCCCGCAGTACACGGCGGGCGGATGTCCGCCTGATGCTGTGTGTTCCGCCGATTCCCTTCCCTGCGAGCGTCGCGACGTAGGGGGGGGAACGGCGCCAAGTTTAAAAAAGTAAACAAACACTATACATACAGTACACTGTAATCTTATAGATTACAGTACTGTATGTAAAAAATACACACCCCCCATGTCCCTAGTGGTCTGCCCTGTACACTACATGTCATTTTATATAATAAAAACTGTTCTTTCTCCCTGCAAACTGTAGATTGCCCATAGCAACCAAAAGTGTCCCTTTATGGCAAAAATTGTTTTAGAGCAGCTAAAAAACAGCGATAATAAATCAGAATCACTTGCAGAATTTAGCGATAGCGATTTATGGGGAAATTCGTCATAAAAAAAAAAAAATAATGACAGCAAAAATTCTGCAACTGAGCAAATTTCAGTGATTTTGATTTGATTACATTATTGAATAATTTTTACTATAATTATATTATTATTTGTTATAATTTTTTATAATTATTTATTATATTATAATTTTTAATAAGAAAAAAAAAAAAAATCATACCCAGGATGCCTATTAGACTCTTGTTTGGATAGATTTCAGTGAGTTATTCCTAAGAATTACAAGCCTACAGTATAAAACGCCAAATTCCCTTGCAAATAATGGTACCGCTTTTAGCACCTAAAATCTGAAAGAATCATACCGCCAGGGAGGTTAAATGGGTTTTCTATTTCATGTTCAAGAGAAATAAACCCTTAGTTCCACACAACATTTGCTAGTGTCGGTCTACCTACCTGACAGTGGTAAAGGCATACAAATGAATGTTCCTTTGAGGTATAATGTGAATTGATCATTCTGCTTAAGATTCTGATGCTACAAAAATGCCTAAAAATATTTGTACTAAACGTAAAATTACCATTGCTTCTGCCTACAATCAGGGCAATTTTTTTATAGTGTACTTATATTAGAGTACTATAAAAAAAATAGATAATATAGACCCATTGCACTTACATATACTACACTATTAGAGGTTTTAATTTTTTTAATTTTTTTTACACATATTTAAGTATTGATTTTTGTACATACATAGCTGTTAACATTTCCAGTTTTACTCTGCTGTCAGCAATTACCTAATAAATATAGAAGCTTACATTTTTCATTATAAATCTACATTTTGAAACATTTAGATTTTTATAATCAGTTATAAAATATTTTTTAATTATTTTATAGCTATATACATTCCTATCTCCAATATACAGTTTTGAATATCTCCAAAATATATAATATTGTATGTTAATTATGCTGTGTTTGTGTTAAACATTAATCTATTAGTTTGCATGTACTGTGTCATCTATTGTTTATAATTAAATACTTTTTTTTTTTTAATTATGTGTTAATATTTTAAATATATTTGTATTATGAAGCTGTTTTATCGGTAACTATACACTCAAAGTGTCCTGGAGTGTTAATTTAAATTAGTGGTAAATTATAAATACAATATCTCCTCTAGCTCCACCAGGGACTCTATGCTTTAATGCTATTTATCTCTTGTGATCATTTTCTTGCAATGAATAGCAAACCCTCTATGAGAAAAGTCCCTGCCTGTGAAACCCTTTACATGTTGAGCTACGCCTCTATTTAAAGTTTGTTAATGCCCTCCCCTATTGACAAACCTGAAATCACACTGAACATCTGTTTTGCTAAGGAGGAGACAGAGGGAAGGCTTTTCAGTCACACATATCAGCTTAACAGTGTTTGACACATAGCACAGCTCAGATTATCCCAGGGAGGCAATCTAGGCTGAGCTGAAACCTTACTCCAATTGCCAAGCAGCAATGGACTGCAACAACTCCAGAGGAAACCTTTGCTCTAGACCACTGCTGCCTCCTGGTTTGCTTCCTCCGGTGCCCCCTCCTCCTCTTTCATCTTCATCAGCAATGCCAGTGCCACCATCAATACCAATGCCTGCCTCATTCCTCAGACCCCCAACTCTTCTCTTGCGAGCTGCAGCTGCAGCTGCTGCAGCAGCCTGTGCTCCCAGGATGACTTTAGACAGAGGAACAGGTGGGACAGCCATGTACCCACGAACACCAAAATGCGCACGGTGCCGCAATCATGGAGTGGTATCAGCACTTAAAGGGCACAAACGTTTTTGCCGCTGGAGGGACTGTGCATGTGCCAAATGCACCTTGATAGCAGAGCGTCAACGAGTCATGGCTGCACAGGTGGCACTCAGAAGACAACAAGCCCAAGAAGAATGTGAAACCCGGGGTGTGCAACATTTCATGTACACAGGACCAGGAACAAATGCAGGAGAGACCATAGGACACAAACTACAGACTGCACAAGTCCCCAGTCAGCTGGAAAATAAAGGTAAGCAAAACAAGTATTTGCTAAAATAAATAAATCATATTTTTGATCTGGGGAAATTCACTGGAAGTATATTTTACATTTTAAACTACTGGTCCAGCAGGGAAAAAAATGACATAATTAATGTATTATGTGTAAGCATACATTTTACTAATATGTAATATATGGCTTTATAATAAAACATTACATTTGTTTGATATTATTTATATACTATAAAATGTTAATACAGTAATTACAGTATGCTCAAGATTATTAAAATTTTAGCAACAATATGGAATTTACCACTTTACCCTTTTATATGATATATGACAAGAAAAATATAGATTAACAAATCAAATTTACCATTTTCAAATAAATTTGATAAGTAAAAAAATATAAATGAAAGTTACGTATATAAAATCTAATATTATGTTTTGAAATCTAAAATAACTTACACATAGTTTAGATATATCCAAAATGTATGAACGTCTCCTAGTAAACCAATTGCATAATTTTGTCTTTGTTAAATTTACATTGAACTATTTATCTCTGTTCAACAAGGCATTAAATCGATGTTGACTTAAAACTTACACTCACGTTACACCGTTTTTTTATTCAGATTTCTTAAAACCATATTGAATATTTCGTAGCACAAATAACATATAACATTAAGTAAACGGGCAAGGTTTTAATAAATCAGATGCTCAGCGTTCAATTGTAATCATCAGTATTTATTGTAATTATTATATGTATTACTATGCACAATTAGAATGTATCTATTTTTTAGCAATTTGAAGATAATATTCATTACAACAAATCAATCCCTGTAAAGAAAAATTAGTTTTGTGATTCTCCAAATACATTTCAGTTGTACTAGATTTATTTGTTATTCTCTTTTTGAAGTATATTTACAGCTAGTTAAATGGTAAATGATAAAATAAGTTTAAAACTTGTTTTACAGGAAAATAATACCACAGTATATTTGTATGACAGTGTATACCCAATTATAAAGTTGTTGATTTTTCCAGTATGTTAATTATCACTAATTTAGCACTATTCTCCGACAGTTTTATTTGTTTTTGTACATTTTTTTTTCAAGATTATAAGTAATGTTTTACACATAATTTGGGGAGTTACCAAGACAAATACATTATGCCAGTAAATAATGTGTATACACTTCAAGGCGCAGGTGTTTTAAACAAATTAAAAATCATCTACATCTTATACATTTTACCCAAAAATGTAATAAAATTAGCATTGTGGCCAACATATTTTTTTAATACTCTTTCAATCAATATGATATTTATAGCACTTGCTGTAGTCTAGTGGCAGATATATACAGAACAAATAGAGGAGTTATTGGGGGAATACATTATGCCAGTCAATATTGTGTACACTTTTCAATTTGTAGGTGCTTTATACATCAAATTAACAGCATTGTCAAGATATTTTCTCTTCAATCAATAAAATATTTAAAGCATCTGCTTTAGTCTAGTGGAAGATATAGGGCCAGATTCAGGTAGATGGGCAAATCTTTAAGTTGGAGTAACGTTTCTCATTTACGTTACTCCGGCGAAATTTTAGGAGCAAGTACTGTTATTCACATAGCACTTGCTCCTAAAGTTGCGGCGGCGTATCGAAAATGAGCCGGCGGAATTCAAATTGGGCGGGTACGGGGCGTGTATTATTTAAACTAAGCGCGATTCCGCGGCGAACGTACTGCGAATGCGTCGACTGTCAATGCATCCCAGTGCGCATGCTCCAAATTCTGTCAGTGAACGTCAATGACGTCAAATCCCCATTCATGGACGTTTTATGCAAGCGACGCAAATTTTTTTTTTTTCGACGCGATGACGACGGCTATACTTAACATAGGATACTCCACCTAGGGGGCATGTATTTATTTACGCCGTGTATCTCTTACGGAAACGTCGGAAAGTCACTGCGTCGCGCCCGAATACGATTGTGAATTGCCGATTCCCGCTGATTAACATATTTTTTCGGCGTTAATCAGCGGGAACGCCCCCAGCGCCATTTTTAAATTAAAGTTGCGATGCGATGGCGAAATTCAATTACGCCGCTCGCATCGGAACTCCAACCCGGCGTTTCTTGTTTTCTAGTTACAGAAAACAGAAACGCCGGCTTAAAGTGACAGTTAGGCTGGAGTATCACTGATACTCCAGCCTAACTCTACCTGAATCTGGCCCATAGGCTACTTTTAGCAAAGCTTCAATCAGACAAATGATGAGAATTTTAAATGTTCTTTCAGCCACAATCCTGTCCTTTAATTTCAGTATTTTTTTTTCTACTTCTTTAACTGAATACGTCTTTGCTACTGTATTTAAATATTTCTGGGAATGGTAAACACATTTCAAAACAAACTATTACATTTACAGCAATGATATTGACCATATAAATAGCAACGGCAATAATTGGTATATCATGCAGTCACCTATTATGACTACATTTTATTATAAATATTATATGTTTCTAGATACATTAACAGATGTAAGTAAGACTCTTAATAAATGTAAATAATCTGTGACCTATATTACAAAACTAAGCAAATAATGGCAACCCCAATATAAATGCATATGTACTTAAACAATTCTATAGCAGCATAATCTGTATTACACTGTTAAACTAATAGAAAGTCACAGAGAGTTTCAGACATTTCCTAACTGGTGTCTATTAGTGTTAAATCATAGTGTCTCTGCAGAACATCCAGTATAAGGGGACTGTATAGCTTTTGATATAAATAGGCTCAATATTAAAACAGAACAAATGAAGGAATTAGCATTTTAATGATATGCATGCTATTATTTTTATTTTAGGTCAAAAATACATCTGCACGTGTAGTACTGTATAAAGATACTATGGGATTATTTACACTTGCCTGTTTCCCTGTGTAAAGTGAATTTCAAGTAAAATTTATTTTCATTCTTATATAGATAGTTCACAACTATGCACATCAGCTTAGTGGATTGAAAAAGGATACTAACAGGCCAATTTTAATGTTTGTCAAATGCACAAAACACATTGATCATGCATTTGTTTTGCATTTTAATGCATCTGCATCAATAAAAATCTCTATACTCAATGGGCAGATTCACATAGATGTAATCTTCCGCTGCGTAATCGAAATACGCTACGCTGCCGTCTATCACCAGACTCTACGCCGAATTCAGGTAGTTTTTTTGCGCGTACGCTATTGTATCGTATTTTTTTTCCGCCGCGCAATCGAAATACGTGAGTAGGGGGCGTGAAGCATTTAAATTAAGCGTCCCCGCGACATCGAACTGCGCATGCTCTGTTCAAATTTCCCGCCGTGCATTGCGCGAAATCACGTCGTGACGTCATTCGTTGTTTGATAGCGGCGTTTACGAACATTCCTATTCCCGGACGACTTACGTTAAAAATAATAAAAGAAATCGAAAAACGTGAAATTCGAACGAACGACGGCCATACTTAACATGGGCTGTCTAATATTAGACCAGCAAAAAGCTGGTATAGTGAAACGGAAAAAAAAGATACTAAAGGTGCCGTAAGAATTGCGTTTGAAGAGCGAAATTTTGTGGATTCCAGGCAAAAGCTCATTAGCATACCATGAAGGTGAAAAACAACAGGAAGTCCGCCCAGTGGCCGCAATTTTCAGGCAGCGTAGATCTGAAGGCGTATAACACGTAATAAAGTAAATTTAGCACGCAGGTGTCTTTTCATGGTTTGAGGATTTCGACTAGCGTAAAAACGCTCGTAAATCGAAATTACTCCTGTCTAACAACATTTACACAGGCGTAATCGCTTTGTGAATCTAGGCCAATGCTTTTTTCCCATTCACATTGCATAATGTCAAAGCAAAAATGCATTTATGGTACATTAAAAGTACACATAAATTAACAAACGCATGTATAAACACGTGCAGTAATGGATATGAAAAATTGTTGTGTAGAAGGTCCTATTATGAATATAGAATATATGTGAAAAGATCACAGTGTTATAAAGCTGTCAGAAACACTACAGACATTCTTTTACCTTATATATAAAATATGTATTTGCCAAGACCTGGTAGACCTTGCCATTGTCAAGAACGGGCAGACCTTTTTAGGATAGATAGATAGATAGATAGATAGATAGATAGATAGATAGACAGACAGACAGACAGACAGACAGACAGATAGATAGATAGATAGATAGATAGATAGATAGATAGATAGATAGATAGATAGATAGATAGATAGATAGATAGATAGATAGATAGATAGATAGATAGATAGATAGATAGATAGATAGATAGATAGATAGACAAACAGAAAAAAAAAATAGATATTAATATATGTGCTTTTTTACTGACAATATTTTTTTTCAAACAACTTGCTAACAGTGTAACTCTTAAGAAGAAATTGTACCATTACAATTATATTATAACAATACACTATACAACATTAATACATACTATTGTTCTTATACATTTTTTAAAGGCGGAAACACTACAGAAATTAATTTACCTTACACATAAAATATGCCATTGCCAAGACCTGGTAGACCTTGCCATTATCAAGAATTGGCAGACCTTTTGACACTACTGTTAACCAAGACACTGCAAATAATTATTACAGTCACATTACAAAGACTGAATTTTCTATCATAATGAAATACTGTACACAGATGGAACAAAAATGTTACTTGAGTTTTAAGATAGATAGCTAGATAGATAGATGCAGAGAGACCAACAGAAAAAAATAGATAATCGTTTTTTTTTTCATGTATGCAGAGTTCCAGGGTATTCTGAAAGTTAGACAGAATTAGGCCCATCTTTAAAACCCAGCAAATATAGAAGGGTGCATACACATATTGTAATCTCATTATAGGAATGTAGAGGATGTATATTTTTCTAAAAAAATACATGCTTCCTTGCTGTCATGCTGCTCCAGTGGCTAACCTATGATGGTAATATCATTAGTAAACGGTTACATATTAGTAAAATATTTCCTATTAAAGCATAAAACAGAAGCTACGCTGAAGAAAAGCCGTAAAAAAATGTATGTCACACATGAATGCAAATGTGCTTAACCCAAAACAGATTTCTTTTAAATAATATATTACATTTTTTCTAATATTTTAAAAATATAAATGCAATCATGGTATCTTTATACCTAAAGTATCCAAACAGAAAATAAACTCTGCTCAATTTTTTTTACATATATTATGATTGAATGTTAATGTATTAAGAGTAAAACCATATTCCCTGACCCCTATAATTTTTTACAGTATGCCCATCCAATATTAACAGCAATCAAATTTAAAGTAAAACAATACAATTGTAGATGAAAATATATCTAGATATCAAATTGAGAGAGTAGATGTGGTGCTACAATTAGTATGAAAGACAATACAGGTTAAGGGATGGTCACACACAAGAGTGCGTCTACCCTTTGTCTTCCATTCTATATGAATGCACTGGAGAAGAATGTCAAGATTTCTTAGAGATGATTGTTCACTATATAATAGTAGACACTAGTGACCCAGTGATTGCTTCAGTTTTATAAACAGTATTTAAAAAAAGTAATATAAAGTATTATGTCTATTAAAAATTCTTCTGTAGATTTTCTATAACTTTTCACCTGTGTAAGTGTACATTGCATTGACCATGAAATATACTGTATATGACTTCATTCTGCATTCCTGTGACCCATTTTCAGTTGACAGTGGGCTAAAGTCCGCTGTCAACTGAAGTCACTGGGCAGGTCCAGGCTCTGGGTCACCCAGATTCCTGAGCCGCAGCTGGCTCAGCTTCGCAGCAAACTGCTGAGAGCCTAAGCCAGACGCTCCCACCCCTCCATAGCCCTGAGCCACTGAAGACTGAGTTATTAGTGTTCTTTGATGGCTCAGTTCTCTGTCTTAGTGGTGGTAGTGGACAGTTGCAACATTGGACCCATGCTGCACCCAACTAGGTGAGTATGTGTGTTTATTCTATTTTTTTCCTAGTCATGAACTTCTAGTTTAACGTTGATCTTCAGCTTTTAATGAAGTTTAAATTGATTGTTTGGACCAAGGTGGTCCAAACGATTACCTTCACTAACAAATGCATTGGCTAGGAGCATGTATAAATTGTTTGTAGCCTTAGCCATACAGTGCTGTGTTCTGCCACTGGGATGGGAATTTCCCTTCCCACTCCCAGAACAAAATTAAGTTGGGGTGTGTGGCACTAAATCTTTCAGAGGGAGATTTGAATTCTATGAATGAATACAAAGCTTCCTCTGATTGGCTGAGGTCAAAAAGCAAATTGATGATGTCACAATCTCAGATTCAGCCAATCAGAGGCAGCTTTGTATTCTTTCATACATGTTTGAGCAGTTCTCAACCTGACTTAATTTTGCTCCAGGACTGTGCCAGAACACAGCAATATATACTGTATGTAGCTGAGACTAGTGAATTAACTGATTTAGTATTAAAACATGTGTTTATATGAAGCTCCTATCATGACACAATAAACATATTGTTAATTTATTTTTATCTAGGATCTGATGAATCAAAAGAAAAACATGATCACCTCTATGGAAGATTATTAAGCTCATCCATGCTTTCTCAAGGTTTGTCACAAACATCTCTAGCAGAACAAGTGAATGCATGCCAAACTCTGAAGTCTTCGGATCTGGACACTCCAAATAAAGAAAATTCCATTCGATCGCCTATTTCTGAGGGAAGATCAGAAGGTGCTGACAGTCCAAGATCTCTGTCTTCTTCTGACCAGGAATCAGGTAATGAAAATGAGTGGACCAAAGACCATTGCGCCTCTAATATAAGCATCCCTGTTGTGTCTATGAAGCACAGAGATCCCCTGCAGATTCTTAACAAAGTTTTTCCAAACCATAAACAGAGCATATTAGAAAACATCCTACATTTCTGTAAGGGAGATGTTGTTCAAGCCATAGAGATGGTTTTAAATGGAAAGGAACAAGTTGTGAAGGAAAATGAAACTCCATCAGGATCAGATGTCAACACCTTTACAAAAGATGCAACAATCAATATTACTGGCTTAGGTTTTGGTGCTTTTGGCTCTAAATCTGCCTTTTCCCCTTTGTATCCTAATCCATCAGCTGCTGGAAGTGAAACAAATATCTTTCATTCTAGACTTGGCCTTAATCCATTACACTTTACTTATTCCACAACTAACAGAGGACTTCCTGGGTTTATATCCCCTTATAGCTTTGTTCCATCTTTTACTTTTCACCCCGGAATGGATTACACATTCCCTGGAATGTTAAGGGATGCACCTTTATGCCAGCGCAAAGATGCCATGAATATCTCTGGACTTTATTCTAGATTGAACCAAGAACATCACTAGTACTCCTTTTGTTCAAAACAACCAAGTTGCCTTATCTTAGTAAATACATGTGTAGAATGAATGTGCATTCCTTATGTTTCTATTGTGTTTGTTTTTTTTATCTAGAAGACTTTATTTCTTAAAGTAACAATATATTATTTTGTCAAATAAAAGCTGGTACATTTAACAGAGTTTTTGTTTATGTTATCTTTGTTATACTGTCCACATATTTTGAAATTATATGTGTTAAGGTATTTGAGTTGATTGCCTAAATGATTAGAGAATAATTATTTTGGAATAAGACACCGGGTTTGATTTACTAAAACTGCAGAGTGCAAAATCTTGTACAGCTGTGCATGGGAGCCAATCAGCTTCTAACTCCAGCTTGCTCAATTAAGCTTTGACAAAAAACTGGAATCAGATTGGTTTCTATTCAGAGCTGTGCCAGATTTGCACTCTTCAGTTTTAGTAAATCAACCCCAATGTGTTCACTTCAATTATATAACCATCTTTTTTTTAATGCCCTGAAAATAATTGGGTTTTAAATGTTTGCTAAGCTAAAATTCTCTGCTCCTTTAGTACATCAACCCAGTAATTTCTTTGTACAAGTATACATTTAATACTTAACTGTGGTGTAGTTTTGCTCATTTTACTTACCGTACTTCAGCTTTTTTGGATGAATGGTATACTTTGCAATGCAATCCATGACACACAGGGGTAGGTTTACTAAAATTAGAGCACTCAGAATCTTGTACAGCTGTTCATCAGTAGCTGATCAGCTTCAAACTTCAGCTTGTTATATTAAGCTTTGGCAATAAAACCTGGACACTGATTGGTTTCTATACAGAGCTGCACCAGATTTTGCACTCTTCAGTTTTAATAAATAAACCCATCAGCCTCCATTACAAAGGAGTCAGCACATATTAAAGGGGTTGTTAAAGGTTTGTTTTTTATTTTCTAAATAGGTTCCTTTAAGCTAGTGCATTGTTGGTTCACAAACCTTTTCCTTCTATTTCCCTTCTAAATGTTTTTTCTCTTTGTTTTCTTTGTCTGAATGTCTCACTTCCTGTTCCTCCTCAGTAAGTGGTTCAGTAAGCTGTTCTGGCTGACTAACCACCCCTCAGATTATGGTGGAAAGTTTACTGAGGAGAAACAGGAAGTGAGAAATTAGACAAAGAAAAAAACATTTAGAAGGGAAATTGAAGGAAAATGTAAATGAACCAACACTGCACTAGCTTAACCACTTAAGGACCACCTCCTGCACATATACATTGGCAGAATGGCATGGCTTGGCACAAGCATGTACAGGTACGTCCTCTTTAAGTGCCCAGCCGCGGGTCGCAGGCGCGCACCTGCGACACGCTCCCGTGACCCGATCCGAACCTCCGTGACTGCGGCCGCGGGACACGCAGACCCAATCGCCGCTGGAGTCCCGCGATCGGTCCCCAGAGCTGAAGAACAGGGAGAGCTGTGTGTAAACACAGCTTCCCCGTTCTTCACTGTGGTGCTGTCATTGATCCTGTGTTCCCTTATATAGGGAACCACAATCAATGACGTCACACCTACAGCCACACCCCCCTACAGTTAGAAACACAGATGAGGTCATACATAACCCCTTGTGGTTAACTCCAAAACTGCAATTGTCATTTTCACAGTAGACAATTAATTTTTATTGCATTTTTTGCTATCAAAATGACATTGGTCACAAAAATGTGTCAAAATTGTCTGAAGTGTCCACCATAATGTCTCAGTCATAAAAAAAAAAAAAAAAAACGCTGATCGCTGCCATTATCCCCTATTTTGTAAATGCTAGAAATTTTGCGCAAACCAACCGATAAACGCTTTTTTTTTTTTCACCAAAAATAGGTAGAAGAATACGTATCAGCCTAAACTGAGGACATATATATATATATATATATATATATATATATATATATATATATATATATATATATATATATATATATATATGGGGGATATTTATTATAGCAAAAAGTAAAAAATATTGTTTTTTTTTCAAAATTGTCGCTCTATTTTTGTTTATAGCGCAAAAAATTAAAACCATAGAGGTGATCAAATACCACCAAAAGAAAGCTCTATTTGTGGGGAAAAAAAGGACATCAATTTTGTTTGGGAGCCACGTCGGACAACTGCGCAATTGTCAGTTAAAGCGGCGCAGTGCCGAATCACAAAAACTGTCCAGGTCCTTTAGCTGCCTAAAGGTCCGAGTCTTAAGTGGTTAAAGGAACCTATTTAGAAAATAAAATAAGGAACCTTTACAACCCCTTTAAGGCATGATGTATGAAAGACTACAAAATATTTGCCAGGCTAGTGATTCCCTCCCCTATGCCCCCCAAAAAAATCCAAATGTCCAAATGTATGGAAGGTTGGCTGGTTTAACCTAAACATTTGTCCTTTAGATAACTACAAGGACAATTAAAAGGATTTTTTTTTCAAATTCTAACATTTTTGAAAATGTTCACATTTAGAAACTCCTTTTTTTGCAAAATTTGTATTTGTAAAACATTTTTTCTTACAATTACCTGTGACAGTAGTTTCTCTTTCTAGCGGTAGTTTTTTGCCTGAAAAGAGGAGCAGGAATGGTTTTTACTGTGTAGCATGTGGAATTTGTTTTTTCCTGCTTTTTTCTACAGATATATTCCAGAGCAGCCCGTGGTAATGAACTTGTAGAAATTATGCAGTGGTTACTATTTGACTGCTTAAAAAAGCCTTAAAGCGGAAGTAAACCCATGCCTTTCACCATTTCAAATAATAGTTACATTTTCGGCACGTGCCAGGAATGTAACACTCTCATTGGTTGTGCTCTCAACCAAACTGTCAAACTACCCAATTGCTGGTGTCATAACTGATCACATGTGCAGCATCACTGCCGTTGTAGATTAAACAGAGCTCAAGATGTCAGCTTTCTTGGCTGAAAACTATAAGAGGGTTTACTTCCACTTTAAAGAAAGCTTAGTCATGGAATAACAATTAGGAACATTTATACTTCTAAAAACAAACAAAAAAACAAACAAACTATGCATTCCTATTAAAGGAGAATTTCAACACCTCCAACTCAAATTTCACCAATCTACTGTTATTTTTTAGTCCAACTCCAGGTTTTCTAATGCGTTATCTTCCAGCCCCATTGCCTGTGTGTGGATGTTGGAGATTCCCTATTAATTTCTACAAATTTAGAATGAGGGTGGTTGATGCTATTCGCAATGATGTAACATAAAGTGTATGTAAAGCCAAAACATTTTTTTAGTGTATCAATAAAACACTTGTCAGTTTATGTTTTGCTTCTGTGGCCCAAATTGCTGATAACATCTCTTCACTCTAAACTGTGAGGGGATTTACCCTCTTAGACAGCTGTCATTGTAACAGGTCCTTCCTGCTATTATCTCTTTTTGAAATATTACCCCCCAAGTCCTATTTTGGTGACAATTAAAAAATTATAGGGTTATTATTTATGTTTGGTTACAATGATAACAATGTTGCTTTCTATCTCTGTGACAATGGTGACAGTGTGACACAGAAGGCGATGCTTTAAGGACAACAAAATAGTGGAATAGGGGTGCAAGGTGGGTGATGACATATTTAAGGCATGTTACTCTTATTACCCAAAGCCCATACAGTCAACTTGTTTTTTTCTAACGTATAGTGCTTGTATTACACATTTCACATCTATCTGTCAGTTCTGCCTATCATAGTATAAATAGTTGTTCTAATGTATTTGTAGTATAATCTCATTATCAAGTACAATAGTATGTTAAAAAAGACTGCTGTTCCTGGAAGGTGTACCCAATAAAATACATTGATTGTCTTCCAGTAATGTGTCATTTTTAAAATCTCTGTAATTCCTAGAATTCTGTGTAGTAATATATTATTTGGTTAGCATATCTTGGAGTTTGTAGAGTTGAGGGGGTAAAAGAAAATCTTCAAAAGCATTAATATAGAATGTTTGGTGGTGGTTTTGTCACCACATGTTCACCACATGTTCCTTTGAGACAAAAGCAAGGCAGAGTGCTTGGTGAATGAGATGAGGCTCCACTTTCTTCCATCATCCACTCATGTGCAAGCTAAATATAGACATATATATATATATGAAAGAAGCAGGAGAAGACCAAACACCATGTCTAAAGCCCAAACTTTTTTTGGATAGAGTATGGAATAGTTAACCCCCCTTTCAGGCCATCTGTTTCCCATTGAGAAGATTGAATTCACTTTCTGTCTTGAGACACAACAGAAAACCAAATAAAGGCGATCTCTCCAAAATTAGGAAAACCTTTTCTCAAACAGTTGTCATTGCAGCACCCCCAATGTCCCCATTGGAAGATGTCTCCTCTAGTGATTGACATGATGATACTACAATTAAAGCTTTTTCTTACTTTTCAGTTGCAAAAGTCACTAGCACAATTATATGTTAGGCATTACGCAGGCAGCTCCTTTATAAGGAAGTTTTTTCGAAGCAAGATTTATGGAAGCAAGAATGGAGTGACAAAACCCCAAAGTCCAAATGTACATTTTTATTAAAAAAGATCAGTTCCAAGTAAATACAAAACATATTTTTGAGGGTCATAAGGTGTCCCCTTTACAATGGCTAATGTGGAATGATCATTTATTTATAATAAAAGTGAAGAGAAGTGGACCTGTATTTGCTTCATGCATCAAATCACATTCAGGAGAAGTTCCTAAAATGTGTATTTATTGTGTAAATTATTAGGTATTTGGTATGGATGCAGGTTCAGTCCAGTTTAATAACCAGATAATATGTGTACTGTGTCAGCTCCCAAACAGCCAGCTCCCAAAAGCAGTTGGAATTCTCTTTTTCTCTTCTTTTACAAGCTGTCTGTAAGTCAGCATGTTGCATGCAATTTTTTTCTCTTTACCAGTTGTGGACATTGAACAGTACACAAGGTTTGTGTAGTATTACCTGTCCTTCAGCCCCCTAGCACTTTTGGAAATTTTCCAACTGTCAATATGACAGTCAGGAGGTGATGTGTAAATACTGCAACTGCAATAGCGGCTGTAAAAAAATCGATCATCTGACTCAATGTTTATAAACACTGTACACATGCAAGAAGGAAAGCTAAAGAGTGACCTTTTTATTTACTAGGTTAATTTATCTGTAAATCAAAGTGATGAGCTTTAATCTGCATATAATTTCAGTTAAAGCAACGTGACAAGTAATAAGAAAACGTTTTACATAGTTACATAGTTAGTCAGGTTGAAACAAATGGCTCTAGAACTAGCCAGACAAAAAAAATCCTCTGAAGACTGGAGATAACAGATGAAGGATGGAAGGGAGGATGAAAAGAAAAAGTTAATGTAGCCACTAGCAGTCGCTAGTGGAGGGCAGGTCAACAGGGGTGGGTTGGCTCTCCAGAGCAAGAGAGGGGAGAAGCTCCATATTACGAGAAAGAAAACTGACCAATGTTGACTAAATCCTCCGGTGAGAGGGTGGAGCGCTTGAATGAGTCCCACATAGAGTAGAAGCAAGCTTTGGAGGGTGCATGTTTGAAGTCTGTGTTGGCTCGTTCCTTGTAAAGAAGGAGCAGGAGCTTGTGCTTGATTTGGGAAGTGGTAGGGCAGAGGGATAAAGTCCAGTTCTTCAAAATGGTTATCCATGCAATTAGGAGGCAGATCAAGGACCAATCCTGTTGGACATGTCTAGAGATCAAGTTTCCAGTCTTGGTTACATTTGCACCATGTGACCATGGCATAAGTTGGGCGTCCCAGTAGCCAAAGATGAGGAGCAGAGGGTCTTTCGGTAACTGTTATGTCAAAGATGTAGGCCAGGACTTGGTCCTAAAAAGCAGAGGTGTGAGAGTACGCCCAAAAACAGTGAGTCAGGGAAGGTCTCGGTAGGTGGCATAGAGGGCATTCGGCCTTGTGTTGGCTGGATTCGGAGGAGATGAATGGTATATGGGCTCGTCGGTGGACAATTTTCAGTTGAGGGTTAGTTGTTGGACCTTGTTGAATCCCTATAATATTTTATCTACCAGGCCGACATCCAGGAAGACTTTACCCTAGCTGGCTGCGGATGAAGAAGCAAGAGGGGGGGGTGGTTTTTCGAATGAAAGTTTGTAAATGTCCAAGATTTTGTAGGACCCGTCCATAAGCAATTGGTCTGTGAAGTTCGAAGTGAAACGTTTACATTCCTCTTTGCATGCGCTGTTCAGGTAGCTGATGCATTGCCAGAAGTAACAGGTGTGGGTCTGAGGGAGTGAGAGTTTCAGAAGGGTAAAGGTCAACCTATTGTAATGTCACATAGAGAGGAGAATTTAGTAAGGCCTCGGTCCTGCCAGATCATGAAAGAAAGGGGCGATTAAGGAAAGGGATAATGAATATACATATAAAAATGTCAATTGACAAAAAATTTACAATTGACAAAAAAATGATATACAAAGGAACATGCACATGAATCATGATCACTTAATTGGCCTTTTACATGATTTACATAAAACACAAAATATGAAAAATATATAAAAGCACAAAAATCAATATATATAAAATATAAATAATATTTATTTAAACATCACATTCACTCCTTTTTTCTCACTTTTTATTACATCACACTAGAAATGTTTTCAACATTTCCAATATTTTTATGTATTTTAGGTGGTAACTGGTCAACACATCACACAATACTTTTTATTAGTTCCTGGAAGTGAACAAAATTCACTAGTAGTTTTTTTCACTGCTCAATTTTCACTTTCATTTTTATCCCCTACACACTAAGCATTTTCACTATAAAATCGCATCACAAAGGTCATTCATTTATTTATCTATTTATTTACTTATTAGTTAATGGGTGTGTATACACAGTTACTATAACAATAGTCTTGTATCACTAGACACACACACCTATCTAATCTAATTCAATCTAATTTTATTTTAATGCATTTTTTAATACGGTTTCATTATATTTACAGATAAATTCATATAGTTTCAGTCATTTTATTTATATCTCTTTTTGAACATGAACTACATTTTTTTTTATCTATATGAATAAGAAATATTTATTATACTTGTTTTCCATTATATATTTTCCAATAATCCAGACATTTCACGGTTAAATCGCAGTGATCTCTGAGACCTATTCACACACACACACAGATGATTGTGGTTAGGGATTCAGATCTGGCAACCCCATTGGTCAATTAGTTTTGACCTATTAGGGGTTAGCATTGATCACATGTCTTTGAAAGTTTGCTATATATTAGATGTGATGTTTTACAATTGTCAGCTATGATTGAGCACTAATTTATAGTGTAAAACGTGTCAGCTGTTTTACTCCCGTGTTGTGTACTGTGACTTGTAGTGCAGTTTTCCTTTTTTTTAAATAAAGACAACCATCAAGGTTTTTTGGAGTGCGGCTGTCCATATTTTCTTTTTCCATTTGTTGTCCTGCCAGATCATGAAAGGTTTGTGATCCAGACCAGATGTGAAACAGGGGTTCCCTTGTATTGGTAGGTGCCTTGACATGAATGGAGAGAGCTTGAGCCATTTCCTGGTTTCTCTCCAAGCAATAGCAATTGGTAGAGCTTTCTTTTGGTGGTATTTGATCACCTCTGTGTTTTTTGTGCTATAAACAAAAAATTTTGAAAAAAAGCTATATTTTTAACTTTTTGCTATAATAAATATCCCCATATATATATATATATAAAAAAATATTTCATTCTCAGTTTAGGTGTGTGCCACCACAGAGGGGATTGGAGGCAGGGGGAGATTGGAGGCAGGGGGTGATTGGAGGCAGGGGGTGATGGTGGCTGCGGTGCCACCGCAGAGGTGAATGGAGGCAGGGGTGATTGGAGACAGGGGGTGATGGTGGCTGCAGTGCACTGCAGAGGGGATTGGAGGCAGGGGAGACTGGAGGCAGGGGGAGATTGGAGGCAGGGGGTGATGGTGGCTGCGGTACCACTGCGGAGGGCAATGGAGGCAAGGGGAGATTGGAGGCAGGGGGTGTTAGTGGCAGAGGTTGATTGGAGGCAGGGGGTGTTGGTGGCACCGCAGAGGGTGGGGGATAGAGACAGGGGTTGTTGGTGGCACCACAGAGGGGGATGGTGGCACCACAAAGGGTGGGGGATAGGTGACTAAAAAATTTGCCTTTATTTTATTGAAAATAACAAAAATATGTTTTTTTTAACCTTAATATCTACCTTAAATCACATTGCTATTTGCCTAGCGTACTTGTTTGTAGCCTAAATACTGAAATTAGCACCTAAAAATTTAATTTAGTAACCTTTGTGAAATGCCAGTAAAAACGTGGCTACGCCAGTAAATGTCGGGTGTCGTGCCAGTAAATTTTATTCTGGTAGGTTGGCAACACTGATGCACGACCCCATGTTGCAAGGATCTGTACACAATTCCTGGAAGCTGAAAACCCCCTAATTTGTGCATGGCCAGCATACCTACTGGACATGTCACCCATTGAGCATGTTTGGGATGCTCTGGATCGGCGTATACGACAGCATATTTCCAGTTCCTGATAAAAATCCATCAACTTCGTACAGCCATTATAGAGGAATGGACCAATATTTCACAGGCCACAATCAACAACCTGATCAACTCTATGCAAAAAAGGATGTGCTGAACTGCGAGAGGCAAATGGTGGTCACACCAGATACTGACTGGTTTTCGGACCCCCCGACCCCCAATATAGTAAAACTGCGCATTTTATAGTGGCCTTTTATTGTGGCCAGTCTAAGGCACATCTGTGCAATAGTCATTCTGTCTAATCAGCATCTTGATATGCTACACCTGTGAGGCCCCGTACACACGACCGGTTTCCATCAAGAAACTCGGTGGGAGAGCTTTTTTGCCGAGGAAACCGGTCGCGTGTACGTTTTTCATCGAGGAAACTGTCGAGGAACTCGACGAGCAAAAAAGAGAGCAAGTTCTCTTTTTCCTCGACGGGCGTCCAAATTGGCTCATCATGTTCCTCGTCGGTCTGCTTTTCGACGAGATACACATTGGTGTGTATGCTTAGAAACCCGCGCACCTTCGGTAAAAGTAGCGTTTGTAATGGAAATTGCACATTTGTCATGCTGTAACAGACTGAAAAGAAAAAATGTCTCTTACCAAACTTTTTCCTAACACGCAGTAACATGAGATTAGCAAAAGCAGCCCCTACCGTTGTATGTGTTGAAGTCACCGCATTTGAGAACAAGGAGATTTGGTCTTAAATGTGTGTACGCAAAGCAAGCTTGTCGAGTTCCTCGACAAGCCTAACAAGGAACTCGACGAGGAAAACTATGTGTTTCGCCCGACGAGTTCCTCGGTCGTATGTACGAGGCCTGAGGTGGATGGATTATCTTGGCAAAGGAGAAGTGCTCACTAACACAGATTTAGACAGATTTGTGAACAATATTTGAGAAAAATAGGCTTTTTGTGGTACATAGAAAAAGTCATAGACCTTTGCGTTCAGCTCATGATAAATAGGAGCAAACACAAAAGTGTTGCGTTTATAATTTTGCTCAGTGTAGTAAATGTCATAAGCAATACCTGCAGTTCCTTAGTAAAAAATGAAATTCATTTTATAATTGAACATAATAAATAAAGGTAATTTATTCAAAAACACTAAACATAGAATAATAAGAATTTACCAGGACATTCAATGTACATTCATCCAACATTCAAAACTCTCTGGGAAAATGTATAAAGCACATTTCCATCTACAGTACATTAATTCAAATGTCTATTGAAAAAATATTTTCTTTAGAAATCAGCGCCATCTGTTGTTGATTAGGAAAATGTGCTTACTGTAGCTATACCTGCACATTGAACTGGCTTTTACTGGCAACATTTGGAAATGTTATTTTGCAGATTTGGGATTTTGAGTTCTTCATAATTCACAAATTGTATTTGTGTATTTTTTATTTGATATCCTACAACAGTTTTCAACATGCAGTTTAGTGTGAAAAAAAAATGTTAATAAATGTTTAAAGTTTTCTTCTACCATAAACAAGTCACATTGGCACAGTGTACTTTAATCTCAAATTGTTGGAAATACTGTAAAAAAATAAAACAGGTTGAAATGGTTTATATCTCTTTATTATTATTATTTTTTTTTAGAGATTTTATTGGGGTTTTCCACAGAATATACAAAAAAAAAAACACACAACCAATTGGGATACAGGATCCATATAAAACAAAAAAAGTCAATAATAACTGACAGGTTGCAAACACTCTAGACAACGGTTCGGACACAACTATATGGAACTCTAACATAAACCACTGAGGCCTTGTACACACGACCGAGGAACTCGTCGGAAAAGACACATCGTTTTCCTCGACGAGTTCCTTGTTAGGCTTGTCGAGAAACTTGACAAGCTGTCTTTGCGTACACACTGTCAAGACCAAATCTCCTCGTTCTCAAACTCGGTGACTTCAACACATACAACGGCAGGGGAAGTTCCATTCCACTGGCACAACCCTTGGGGCTGGTTTTGCTAATCTCATGTTACTGCGTGTTAGGAAAAAGTTTGGTAAGAGACATTTTTACTTTTCAGTCTGTTACAGCGTGACAAATGTGCTATTTCCATTACAAATACTACTTTGTAATGAAGGAGCGCGGGTTTCTAAGCATACAGACCAATGTGTTTCTCGTTGGAAAATCAGCCCGACGAGGAACACGACGACTCCCGTCGAGGAAAAAGAGAACTTGCTCTCTTTTTTCCTTGTCGAATTCCTCAACAGTTTACTCGATGAAAAGCATACACACGACCGTTTTCCTCAGCAAAAAAGCTCTGCCACCAAGTTTCTTGATGGATTTTGCTGAGGAAAACGGTTGTGTGTACACGGCCTAAGACTCAGTTTACACTGGGGCGATACGACTTCCAGCACAACTTTCAGAGGCAACTCCAACACGACTTCAGCATGAACCACAGGGCGATCTGGGGCAACTCCAGGCAACTTGGGGCGATCTGGGGCAATTTACAACACAACTTTAAGTGGCCTCCAGGACAGGGAATGTTAGAAGTGGCCAATCAGAGCTTCTAAGCTCTTTTGACATCATTCTTCTTTCTGTTTAATTTATTCTTCTCTGTTTTTCTGTGTCCAAAATGCTCTCTGTGCGTTATGTATTGTCAGCTGTCATAGCAGCTGGTTTGGCAGTATTGCTCTTTTGATCAATAAGGATCTATTGATCCTGCCAGGTATATACTGTTGTTAGGGATCTATTGTTGTTGTCAGGGAACCTAGTGTTCCTGTTAGGGATCTACTGTTGTCAGGGATCTATTGTTGTTGTCACAGGAACTATTGTTCCTGCCAGGGATCTACTGTTGTCAGGGATCTATTGTTGTTGTCAGGGGAACTAGTGTTCCTGTTAGGGATCTACTGTTGTTTTAAGGGGATATATTGTTGTCAGGGGAACTGGTGTTCCTGTTAGGGATCTACTGTTGTGAGGAATCTATTGTTGTCACATGAACTATTGTTCCTGTCAGTGATCTACTGTTGTTATAAGGCGATCTATTGTTACTGTCAGCGATCTATTGTTGACAGGGGATCTATTGTTCCTGTAAGGGATCTACTGTTGTCAGGGGATCTATTGTTCCTAACAGGGAACTATTGTCGTTTTCAGGGGATCTATTGATCCTGCCAGGGATATACTGTTGTTAGGGATCTATTGTTGTTGTCACAGGAACTATTGTTCCTGCCAGGGATCTACTGTTGTCAGGGATCTATTGTTGTTGTCAGGGGAACTGCCTCCATGTAGTCCCAGGCTACTCGGTCGAATGCCTTCTCCACGTCCATCACCAGAAATAACCCCTCTGGGTTGGAGGAGATGAGCCAATAGTGAAGATTCAGGGCCTTTATGGTGTTGTACCTGGCTTCCCTGCCAGGGACAAAACCAACTTGGTCCAAGCCTATCCAAGTGGGAACATGATATGCTAGACGGGTAGCCAGAATTTTTGAAAAAAGTTTGATGTCTACATTCAAAAGGGAAATCGGCCTGTAATTAGCATCATTAGTTGAATCCTTATTGTCTTTGGGGATCACTGTGATGTACGCTTCCCGTAAGGTATCTGAGGAGCAGCAGTCAGTGGCCAGAGTATTAAAGGCTTTAAGAAAGTGTGGGGCTAAAATCTCGGGAAAGCATTTATAACATTTGCCCTGAGAAGCCATCCGGACCTGGACATTTGACCGGTTTTGTAGCTTTCAGGGCATCCGTCCATTCCTCAGAGGACAACGGGGCTTCTAATGCAGTCCAATCAGGCTCCAACAGAGCCCCTGGGCTGTAAGCGTTAAGAAAATCCACTTTTTGAGACAAGATATGTCTCTTTCGTGGCCTCTTGTATAGTTCCTCCAACAACAAGGTTTGCGTGTCCACTAATTCTGTAGCTATCTGAATGGCCTGGGAAAGCTTATGTTGAGCTTCCAGCTGAGATATTTTATTGGAAAGGGACAATACTAATGCTTGGTGTTCTTTTTTTTTCTTAGCTGCAATAGCAAGCAGATGGGCCTCCCACTGTGTCATGGGCGACACCTCAGGTGTGTCATTGTGGGAAATATAGTCATTGAGGGCCTGTCGGATCCTCTCTAAATCTGCAGGATCTGCAAGAGTGGAAGCATCCAGCCTCCGGGTCTTAAAGGACTCCGCCTTCAGTGGAAATCATAAGGTTAAAGTGATCGGGTGATGGTCGGAGAGAACCATATTTTCAATGGTTGCATCCGCTAGGTATGTCAAGTCCGATTGGCAGATGAACAGGTGATCAAGCCTCCAATAGCGATTGTGAGGCGATGAAAAAAATGTGTAATCCTTCTCACGGGGGTTAATCATGCGCCATGTATCGTGCAGAATGAGCGACGCAAGTTGAAGCTTCACCTGTCTCAATGCCGAAAAGGGGAAAGAAGAGGTGCTTGTAGAGGTATCTAACAGTGGGTCCAGCGCCATGTTAAAGTCCCCACCCAAGATCAATAGGCCCTCATGAAAGGAGGTGAGTTTCAAAAGGACCTCTCTCAGGAAGGACCCTCTTGGAGTTGGGACAGTATACATTCACTAGGGTTATCCGTTTATCTCTCCAAGTGCCCTTTATAAAGACAAACCTACCCTCAGGGTCTAGCATCTGGTCTGTAATGTGAAACAAGAGTGACTTGGCCATCAAAATGGAAACCCCCTTAGTTTTGGAGTCAGCACAGGTCGCATGATAGGATTCCGGGAAACGGTTGTTAGTAAGTCGGGGGATAGATCCCGTTTTAAAGTGGGTCTTCTGGAGGAAAACAATTTGTGCTCTACATCGATAAACTTCCGCTAAGACACTGCTACGCTTTTCTGGTACATTGAGACCCTTGGCATTCAAGGCGTACACTTTAAGCGACAAAGGAGCTGATATGTGTACTGTGGAGGCCATGAGGAGGTGATGTAAGTGTGTGGAGCTCGCACATGGCAAACGTAGATGGGAAGGGGAAAAGCCACATAAATGTAAAGACAGAAAAAAAAGTGGGGGGGAGTTCAGAGAAGGTCAGGGAGAACAGAAAGGAGAATTGAAACTCTCGTCTGTGTAGCCCTACAGGTATGTCCAAAAATGGATGAAGGATGCTACCTGTGAGCGGTGCGTAGCACCAACTCAGGTAGCGGGGGAGATATACCGGGGGAGGGTGTAGTCTGGCTACCCCACCTCTACAAACTCAAGGAATGTAGGGAAAGGGATAACCGGTAACTTTCAAAGGGGAACCTGCCTCCTTGAGGTGGAGAATAGGTCTAACACTAGAGAAGAAACCTACCCATCTACCACCCAGATTCTCCTGGAGAGCAGTTTTGCAGCTATGGGACAATCCCCAAGTGAGTAAAGACCCGTTAAGCTCCTAATCAGACCCATCCATGGTGGGTGATCTTGTTTCTATCTGGGAGCCCCCCTATTTTCCTTAAGGCATATCCAGTGCCCCAGTAAGGGGGAGAAGTACGCCCCCTGGTACAACCTTCCATCACCTAAAGGAGAGAACACTTCTGTAGTCACTAGCGGAAACCGTAAGGGATTCTAAGTTACTAAAAACCATCATATAGCAGCAATAACATTAAACATGAAACTAGAACCCAATCCCAGACCACCCCATCCTCTGAAGCCTCCAGCACCCAGACCACGGTGCAAGCCGTGGCTACTAGGTTTCGGAAACCCTTAAAATTCAGGGCGACATGGAGGCATCCAACCCACCATCAGGAGTTTAGAGTGCCCCCCTGACACCACTGAACAATTAAGAGGAACAATCTGAGCATGAAAAATCATATAAGAAGCACACCACATATAAAGGCAAGTACAAACATGTTATAAAAATGGTATAGATACTAGGCCAGGGCCAAACATGGCACCTGTACTCCACCTCCCAACTTTGCCCTCCCTCCTGTAAGGCTCCCCACCTCCCCTTGGGGGAAGGGGGGCCTCTCATACAAGGACCTTTCAATTATGGCCCACACAGGGAGGGAAAAGGGAAGGCCTTAAGCAAAAAAATCTAACCTCACAAGACCGCAAGGGTCAAGACAGCATTGTCCAATCGGAACCACAGGTACCTGGAGCGCCTAATAGAGTAGGAAAAAAAAAGGGGGGGGGGAACAAATATACTGGAGGAGAGGTTGGTGGCTCAGCCACAGTTACCAATCCAACATAAAAAGCCACAAGAGACGGTGCTGAAGAGAAGGGCATGTCAGAAGCTCTGTTGTGAGAGCACAAGCAACTCCCAATGAGGAAACTGTACACCTGGCCCACATGCTGCCCTTCGGAATCTCAGCTGTAGGATACTTGAGGTCTGCACATGTAGGAGGGACACGCTTCCCCTCCCATCAATCACCCCTTATTCGGGCTAAGTTTGCAGTCCTCAACCTGGGATTCCAGGGTTGGACATGGAACATGGAACTGTCCCGGGAAGAACAACAGCAAATGCTTCCCCCTTCCAAAAAAAAAACAGTACTTGGCTGTAAGGAATATGAGTCACTCGACCTCAGTATGCACATCAAGTTCATGGAGCCCATAACTTGGTACAGCGGAACTGAGAGCTAACTGTTTAAGTATGGCCCGCTGCCTTGCACAAAAAAAGGAGAAGAAAATGCCAAGGCCCCAGAGTCATAGTCAAACAAGAAAAGGTATCGTTAACGGCTCACCAAAACCTCAGATCCACAGCTAGTGATCCATTCTGCGCCGAACTGACGAGGGCGAAGCTTGTGAACTCGCTTCCATTTCCATGTCTCCACGGTACCTCTGTCAATGTCTTTGCGACTTTGGAGTGTCATCAGGCTGTGTAGGGATCCAGGGGTCTGGCTGCATGAATGCACTATACCAGTCTGGGACGTCCGGCATCGGGATGCCCAAGGTGTCACAGAAAGGGCGTAAATCAGCTGGGGTTCTCAATTGTGCCGTACAAGTGCCAGCAGTTGCCTGCAGGAAAAAGGGGAATTCCCACTTATATGCAATGGGCCAGATTCAGGTAGATGAGAGCATCTTTGCTCCAGAGTAACGCTTCTCATTTACGTTACTCTGACGACCCTTTCAGCGCAAGTACTGTTATTCACATAGCAGTTGCGCGTAAACTTGCGCCAGAGTAACGATAATGCGCTGGCGTAACCCGACGCAAGTGGAAGTGGGTGTGATCATATGTAAATGATGGGCGGAGCCCAGCGCAGAGGCTTACGTTCAGCGCATCATCCACGGAGCATGCGCAGTGAGTGCGGCTCCACTCGCCCCCTTGTGCGCATGCTCACAACTTCCGTCGGCACCACTTCCCGGGAAACGTCAGCGCAATGCCTTCCGTTGGGCGCTTAAAAGCGCAGGCGGAAACGCCATTCCGGCGCAAAAGTAGTTCCGTTTCCCCCCACCCCAGAGAAGATACTTTTGCTCAGTGATGGCTGCTCCCGCTACCCCCAAAGAGAGGAGGAACCTCAATTTTAATTCCCAGGAGGTCTCGGTCATCATATCAGCGATGGAGTCTGTTAATGAGTTACTCCATGGGAAAAAAAGCCGGAAGACCAGCCGGGAGAGGAAGCAGGGCATCCTGGAGACCATTGCTGCCAGGGTGAATGTCTTGGGGTACTCCACCCGGACTGCTTCTGACATTCAGAAAAAAATAAATGACTTGCGGCGCAAGGTCAGGGGCAAGGTGGCCACCATCAGGAGGCATGAGAGGGGCACAGGTGGTGGTCCCCCATGTCCTGTCAGCCTGACCACAGAGGAGGAGGTGGTCGCACGCTGCCTGGACAGGGAGCAGTTGGAGGGGGTCCCTGGATATGACTCCATGGAGGAAGGCTCCAGGACAGGTAAGTGTTTTTTATCCCCTATTTGGTGTGTTGCATGTGGGGGGGGGGGGGGACATGTGCCAAGTGTGTGGGACCACCAACATGTGTCTTCTTTGTGTCATCCACAGATGACGGAGCTGGGCCATCATCTCTTGGCGGCCAGTCCACCCCAACCTCCCAACGGGATCGTGATGATGAGCCCCTGGGTGCTGAAGAGACCGAGGTGGAGGAGAGTGCCCACACCACCTCTGCAGAGGTGGTTGTGGAGGAGCCTGTCCCTGAACAGGACTTCATCTTATTGTTGGAGGAGTCCTCCTCTTCAGCAGGGCCCTCTTTCATCCCCTCCCCCATCCTCGGTAGCCCCTCAAGAGCGACTCCATCCCCACGGGGACAACCTTCTCCTGCCCCCAGGAAGGCCACCCGGAAGACCAGGGGGGTGTGTGATCTGGTCGAGGACCAGGTGGTGTTGGACCACGCCAAGCAGACCCAGCAGATGGGGGAGATTGCTGGCCACCTGGACCGGGTCGCTGACAGCCTGGGCTCCATGTCGCAGCTGCCCAGTGGTGTTCAGAACCTTGTTACCAGCCTGGGGGAGGTGCAGGCTGATGTACGGCACCTGACAGCAGCCGTACATGCCAACACTGCTGCCATCCGGAAAGAGGGGAGGCAGCGGCAGCGTGACCAGCGGCATCAAGTCACCCGCCAGTTGAGGATGCAGGCCCAGACTAACCTCTATCTGAGCCGGATTGCAGTGGCCTTGGAGGGCATGCAGCCAACAGCTGCCCGGAGTGGCCCACCCGGGGAACAGCCTCCTCAAGATGCCCCCACACCCCCACCACCACCCACTCCCTCCAGGCAGATGAGGAGCCCGAGAGTGCCCCCAAGGAGGAGCCCCCGTCATCCCAGATGAGGGTTTTTTTTTTATTTGGTTTATATTTTTATTTTTTTTAGTACTCAGGTTATGAGTTTTTTGTTATTTTTGAACTGCACACGGTCAGGAGTGCAGGGGACAGTGTGAATGGTGTGTGAATGTGAGGGGGTGGCACTCCTGCCAGTAAGGGGTGTCACCCTCGGCCGTGGTGGTGAAGTTAACCCCACGGCTGTATGAATGACGTGTGAAAGGTGTATGAATGGACAGCGACATCATTGGGGCCTTGACGCTGGCGTTGCTGCTCCCAAGTCCTACATGCTGGACTTGGGCTAATCCAATGCGATGTGCATGTGGTGTGTGTGATCTAGGGACATCAGTGGTGTACACGCGTGCATTGTCTGTGTGATTAATGTTTTGGTTTAGTGTCCAAAGATGCCTACGGCGAGGACCCTCCTGACTGCTCTTCCATCAGCAGACTGGGTGTCCTCTGGCAGGTGGGGACTGTGTGGGTCGGGGGTTAGGTCATCACGTATGTCAATCTGCAGGCCTTTTCTCATAGCAAAGTTGTGCAGAATGCAACATGCAGCGATGATCTGACACACAAAGGTAGGGGAATACAATAGGGTCCCCCCGGACTTATCCAGGCATCGGAAACGGGACTTCAGGAGCCCAAATGTTTGCTCCACCACTGCACGGGTTTTGATGTGTGCTTCATTGTATTTTCTCTCTCCTCTGGTTTGGGGGTTGCGGAAAGGAGTCATTAGATGGGGTCCCAGTGCATATGCAGAGTCACCTGTAAGGGAAATGACAGGAGGATGTTAGTCGTGCATGTGCCACTTCTGATGTGCATCACGGGAGGGGATAGTCATGCCTGCCACCCATGTCACTCACCAACCAGCCAGCTGTCCCCATACATGTTCTGCTCGAATTCTGCTGGGATGGGACTCTGATTGTATATGAAGCTGTCATGGCTGGACCCGGGGTGTTTGGCACGGACGTGCCATATGAGGCGTTGGGCATCGGCTATCACCTGTACGTTGATGGAATGCCAATGCTTCCGATTGCGGTATATGTGCTCTGTGGCACTGGGGGGGCTGAAGGGCCACATGTGTGCAATCAATGGCCCCCACAGTGCGTGGGAATCTGGCAATGCTGTAGAAATCTGTCATTGCCTTCAGCCGCAGCTCCTCAGTGGTTGGTCTGATGAACTGGTTGGACATGCGTCTGAGGATTGCAGGGACAACCTGGTGCACACATCTGCTTATGGAGGACTGTTACATCCCAGCCACCACTCCACTTGTACGCTGGAATGATCCACTTGCAAGGAAATGAAGTGTTGCCAGGACCTTCACCAGTGGCTGCACTGCTTGTGAGCGGTGTGTTGGGCTGGTGATGTCATCCTGCAGGGTTGTGGTTAGTTCAAGTATTACATCAGGGCTGAATCTGAAGAGGCGATACACCTCCTCATCACCCATGCCAAAGAGGTTCATACGCGTGCGGTATATCCTCTCACGTGCCCGCCTCCTCCGTAGCGAGGGACCCAGTACTAGTCTTAGGACCACGAGTGCCCCTGGCATGTTGGCACACAGAGGTGTTGTCCTTGCAAGTGTGGTTGTTCAGCTTGCTAGTTTCGTCGGTAACGCTGCTGTAGCTGCTCTCCTGCTGACCTGTGACCGTCTGGAGTAAAGATAAAGCAGCCTTTTGTAGAAATAAAAGAAACAATAGAGGGCGCCACTGCAACTATATAAGAAAAAATTCACTCATAGTGACTAAGAAATAACATATATACTAAAAGTAGGCATGTGCAAAAGTGAAAAATTTGTTTCGTTTCGTTTCGTTTCAATTCGTCATTTAATAAATTTCGTTAAGTTAGGTTCGTTACATGTGTTGAATTCGTTTTCGGAATTCGTTCGTTTTCGACCGAATTTCGAAAAATACGGTCGAAATCGAAAATATTTCGACCGTTTTTCGAATTCGTTCGTTTTCGACCGAATTTCGAAAAAAAACGGTCGAAATCGAAAATATTTCAACCAGATTAGAAAACAAATAGTCTCTTTTCGAATAGAATTTTTTTCGAATTAAATTCGAAAATATTTTTTTTTTTTTTTTTTTTTTTCGAATTCCGATCGAATTTAGTCCGCGGGTATTCGATTCGGAATTCGAAAAAAAAAAAATTTGATTTCGACCATATTTTTTTTTCGAAATTCGGTCGAAAATGAACGAATTCCGAAAACGGTCGAAATTTTTCGCTATTATAGCAATTCGGAAATTCGTATGCATCCGAATGTCCGAATAATGGAAAATTCGTCCGAATTTCGATTCGGAACGAAACGAAATGCACATGCCTAACTAAAAGTATTAGAAAAGTGGAACAAATCAACAATATTTAGAATTAGGATCTATGTGTCTATCAATACATGATAGAATGAAGTTGTAAATGGAAAATGGTACATCCACCTGAAATCTTAAATATATAGCAATTAATAGTAATTGATAAAAATTGATAAAAAATGTCCAAAGAAAATCTTCTTGTGATACAATAGTTAGAAAACAAGTCCGTGCACGATTGAAACAGGATTGTGATGTGCTGATTCTGGGATGTGAGAGACCTTCACCAATTGAATAATTCGTGTTCCACCTCAGGTGCTGGGGAAGTGCTATATGCTTACCAGATGATTAGACCTCTCTTTTAAAAGTAGGTCTGATGGGCAGGTCAGGATAAGTGCCTGAACACTAGGGGCATGCTGGATCGTGTGGTTCCACAGTGCTAGCAGGTATGCTCATATGTACATGGAAATATGAATGAAAAATATCATGGTGCAATAACGTTTTATTAAAATCAAATATAAAATGCACATACAGCCGATTGGCCTCCTACCCCAGCTAGTGCCTGCCTGGCACTGGGAGTACAGCGTGTCACAGCTCCTATCTCCAATGTCCCACCGAGGGTATGTGGTTAACAGACAGGTCCGGGCTTGGTAGATGCAGGTAGGCTCAGACGGAGGGCTTGTAAGCCGTGCAGGATGCCAGAGTAAAGCCGCCGACATATGTTTCGCACGTTGTGCGTCTTCAGGGGGCGTGTCTAGCTGCTATGGTTTGTGGGATTTGTAGGCTGCGATGGACTCTGCGTGCTGCGTGTTTCTGGAGCGGAGCGTGACTAGCGCTGTCATTCCCAGGGCCACGCTCGTGCATAATACAGATTGCCTAATATTTTACACAAAAAATTATTATTATTTTCCTTTTGTCAAATTGTAGCACAGCTAGGATTATTCCAACTGCCTTAAATTCAGAAAATAAATTATAGACTACAATGCCGTGTAATAGATTATAAAATATACAATCAATGTGGGTAAACAATTTGGATATATAAAAAAATGATATAAATGTATCTCCTATTACTGAATTTGTAATCTTTATAGATATTGAAAAACATATTCGGAAATTAAACATCAAAAAATATTTCGCCAAACAGACCCAAAAAGAAAACATTATTATTCCAATCAATTCAGACCCATATGTACATAGTAATCTTAAAAATCAATCAGTATTCAATCCTCAAAAAAACCAAAATCATCACATAGAAGTTTTCCGGAAGATGGTCCAAGATGAAATAAGAGAATTACCTATTCAGAATAAAAGGTCCAATATTCGAATTAAAGAAGGTATCAAATCTATTGAACAAAACAAACAAATAGTGATCAGACCAGCCGACAAAGGCGGAGGCCTAGTCGTCCTAGATCGTAAATACTACTATGAGGAGATGCAATCTCAACTCAACGAAGGAGAAACATATCTATTAATGAAAAGTGATCCCACTTTAACATTAAAAGATAAATTGAAAACTTGGGTATCAGAAGGATCCATTTTGAATATTCTATCCACACAGGAAGCCAATTATCTAGTTCCGTGTGCACCTAAAATTCCAGTGCTCTACACAGTCCCTAAGATTCATAAAAATTTAGTCACTCCCCCAGGAAGACCCATCGTTAGCGGGATAGGGTCGCTCTTCTCAAGATTGGGAGAATATCTAGACACCTTTTTCAAGCCTTTGGTCAGCCAAAGTCCTTCTTTTCTAAAAGATAGCCGTGATCTAATAGTGGATATTCAAAAACAGACAGCCACCGAACAAACAATTATGACAACGATAGATGTCGAGTCGTTGTACACAAATATACGACATCAAGATGCGATTCATGCAGTAGAATGGGCATTAACCCAAGATGCACAAATGCCCACAGAACAAATACAATTTCTATCAAAGGGCCTACAGTTGGCTATGAACAATAATTATTTTTGGGCCCAAAACCAATACTACACTCAACGAGTGGGCGTAGCGATGGGAGCACGCTATGCCCCCAGTGTAGCAAATATTGTTCTGAACAAGTGGGAGAATGAATCTATTTTCCATGAACGAGACACGGCGCTGAAGTACTATAAAAGGTATATTGATGACGTGATCGTATTTTGGGAAGGACCAGAGAAAGATCTACTTCAATTTGTCTCCACTATGAATCGCAACAAGTATGGACTCAAGTTCTCAGCGGAAATTAGCAAAATATCCATCAATTATTTAGATCTTACCATCAGGAAAAAGAATGTAGGTTTTGAAACACTAACTTTCTTCAAACCAACAGATCGAAATGGCTTCGTCCCAATAACAAGTTGCCACCATCCACGGTGGTTGAATGGCATTCCCAAAGGACAGCTGATGAGGCTTAAACGGAACTGTGCAACAGAAGAAGATTATCATGCACAAGCAAGCCATATGACAGATAGATTCTTAGAAAAAGGGTATCCAGAAAAAGCAATAAAGAAAGCCAAAAGAGAAGTTGCCAACATGGATAGACAATCCCTGCTGATCAAAAAACCAAAGAAAGAGCAAAGGAGCGAGACAGCACTAATTACAGGATTTAACAGACAATACAAAGAAATAGAAGCCATATATAAAAAACACTGGCCAATCCTGATGAAAGATCAAGATCTCCAAAGTACCATCTCCGCAACACCCAAATTTATATATCGGCGAGCACCAGGACTGAGAAATAAAATTGCACGTAATGTACCGGATCCACCAGCAAAAACCAAAACTTTTTTAGATATCCCAGGTTTTCACTATTGCAACAGGTGTAAGGCCTGTAAAACCACTCGTAGATCAGGAGATCCTAAGAAGCGGTTAAAATTCAAATCTGAAACAACCAAAGAAGAATTTCAGATTATACCATTTATGACATGTAATACAGACCATGTTACCTATGTCCTTGAATGTACATGTCCCCTACAATATATAGGGAGAACCACTCGCAAATTGCGGGTCAGAATTAATGAACACCTGGCGAACATTAGAAACAAATTTCCGAACCATAGTGTGTCCAGAAATTTTCTAGACAAACACCACAGTGACCCCACACAATGGGGTCACTGTGGTGTTAGTATGGGAGGTAGTATGGTTTCTCGGTGGGACATTGGAGATAGGAGCTGTGACACGCTGTACTCCCAGTGCCAGGCAGGCACTAGCTGGGGTAGGAGGCCAATCGGCTGTATGTGCATTTTATATTTGATTTTAATAAAACGTTATTGCACCATGATATTTTTCATTCATATTTCCATGTACATATGAGCATACCTGCTAGCACTGTGGAACCACACGATCCAGCATGCCCCTAGTGTTCAGGCACTTATCCTGACCTGCCCATCAGACCTACTTTTAAAAGAGAGGTCTAATCATCTGGTAAGCATATAGCACTTCCCCAGCACCTGAGGTGGAACACGAATTATTCAATTGGTGAAGGTCTCTCACATCCCAGAATCAGCACATCACAATCCTGTTTCAATCGTGCACGGACTTGTTTTCTAACTATTGTATCACAAGAAGATTTTCTTTGGACATTTTTTATCAATTTTTATCAATTACTATTAATTGCTATATATTTAAGATTTCAGGTGGATGTACCATTTTCCATTTACAACTTCATTCTATCATGTATTGATAGACACATAGATCCTAATTCTAAATATTGTTGATTTGTTCCACTTTTCTAATACTTTTAGTATATATGTTATTTCTTAGTCACTATGAGTGAATTTTTTCTTATATAGTTGCAGTGGCGCCCTCTATTGTTTCTTTTATTCATCACCTCATATAGTTATTTACTATACCACTGAGGAGCAGCACATCATTTAACCTATTATCTTCACATAAGTAGAGATCACTAAATCATTGGTTTTGGCGCGGATCATACATTTTTTTCCTTTTGTAGAAATAACTTTGCGCCGGACGGACGAGATACGCGCGGCGCATGTAGCCAGCGTATGGTGCTAATCCGTTCGTGAATTGGGAAAAATCCCTCATTTGCATATTTGCAGGGGAAATCAATAGGCGCGACTGATGCGCCAAGCGAAATTAAGCGCTGACGATACTCTGGCGTCGGAACGTTCCGCCGGTCGCAAATGGCCCGTTATTGGGCGCATCTAGTTTGGTGGGTACGGGCACATAGAAACGACGGCGCATCTTCACAGTTACGCGGCGCATATCGAAATACTCCAGCGCAAGTGTTGCTGAATCTGGCCCAATGTGTCTATCACGTAAGACATGTAAGAGGGGACACAGATCTCTCCGATGTTGCAGGGTAATTGCAGACAGGTCTTGGAACAGCTGTATGCGGGCCCCATCGCGTTCCAACCGCTCATGATGGCGCGCCAAAATATGTCTTCCTTCCTGAGTAAAACTGACCAAACAGCATACCACATCCCTAGGGAGGTCAGTGTCTCTGCCTCTCGGTCTAAGGGCTCTGTGGCATCTCTCCATCTCTACAGGGGCATCAGGCGGCTGTCCGAGGAGGGTATTAAAGATGACCCAGACCACAGGTTGTAATTGGGGCCCCTTCACCGCTTCAAGGATGCCTCTTACCCGTAGATTACGTCTGCGACCTCTGTTGTCTAAGTCCTCCATATGCCTGTGCTTGTCGATCAGGTGTTTTGCATGAACACTAACAATCTTCTGCACCTGTTGGATGGCCGACCCGTGTGTCATGGCAGCCGCTTCCACGTGGTCCAGCTGTGTAGCTACAGCCCTGATTTCAGCTTTGAGATCAGACACAGTGGCAAACAGGGAGTTTTTGATGTCCTGTGCCACGAGTTGGAGGTCTGACATGCACAGCGGGGGGTGGTGAGCTGGGAGGACTTACTCGTGGAGGGGATCATTGCGCCTTTGAAGACAGCAGCAGCATAGCTCACCTCAGGCAAGTCCACAGCTGGACATGCGGCCTGCGTGTCCCCATGCTGAGTCCAGAACATCGCCGGTATGTTGCGGCTGAGCTATGTGGACGGGTCCTGTTGTGACCGGGTGGCAGAGGAACTCCTCCCGGTCATTTCTGCGGCTGTGTGGAGGGATTGTCCCACTAATGAAAGGCGAACAGGAGCACTAGGCGGCGGAGCTCGCAGGTCAAGTTGCCATCTTCCTCCGGTGCTAGGCCATGCCCCCTCTTTATTATTATTAATTAATAACTTACATTTTAGATATAGTCCTCAAAATCTAAGTTTAGATGATGATGATGATGATGATGATGATGATGATGATGATGATGATGATGATGACACTGCTACCACTACTTC
The DNA here is from genome assembly GCA_029574335.1 of Rana kukunoris. Taxonomy (NCBI): domain Eukaryota; kingdom Metazoa; phylum Chordata; class Amphibia; order Anura; family Ranidae; genus Rana; species Rana kukunoris. The sequence goes on along the minus strand of CM056049.1, from coordinate 340,487,273 downwards.
TAGTAGGGCTTATTTTAAATTTGGAAATTGGTGAAACTCACCACTATTACACAATTACAGTACTTGAAAACACTAAAGTCCAGCTTCTATGCTTCATGTGACAACTTGTTGCCCAACAGCTCCCACAGATCAGATCTGACTCCCGCTAAGTGAGATGGGGACAAGGGAGATGCAGGTACCTGGGGTGGAGTGCAAATGCCAACATCACCACTGGAGCATCTCCCCGCAAGTGAAAGAGACAGTGCCAACTACAGTATGTGGGGAAGTACTAGAGCCGACTGGGTGCTTCAGATTAATACAGCAACAAAAATAAGACATGTGGAAGATGGTTGCATTTAGGATGTCTATGGCCATTCCTGTCTGAGAGGAATCAATCACTATATTTGGAACTGTTGGAAAATAGCGAATGCAGCCAATGAGCAGCATTGTTAATCAGTGTATTCTGATAGTGGAGGAGTACCTGTGTCAGAATAAAATAGCATGGCGGGGATGATTTCCCCAATGACCTTGAATGTGTGGAAAAAGGTGATTCATTTATGGCTAGCTTTACTGTACTATCATGGGCTCATGCATATAGAGAGGAGGGATCAGAGAGGAATCGCAATTGGTGCTTTGGATTCAGGCTAGAACACACTATAGAAGGATGTGCTTTTTTTTACTTTTCATGTCTGAACAACTGTAACTTTCTTCACTTCCTCTTTTCTCTTCTCTCTATATTTTCTTCCCTTCAGTGTAACTTCACAACTTTTCTTAGCTAATTGGAGCCTGTTATCCTTACTCAGTGGTTAGTGCTGCCTAAATATGTTCTGACTGTTCACATTTAATGTCTTTTAACATCTATTGTATATATCCATGTTTTGTTATATTTTACACCTTGATATGTATCCTCTGATCTTTTTTTAAAATACAATAAAAATTAATAATGTCTAAAAAAAACAACTAAAAGACAAGAATGATCTCCTGAGGAAATCTATGGAAGAATCGTGTTTCCTTTCTAGTAAGCAATGTAGACATATGAAAATTCTACATGATTTATGGGTGGAAGAGCATTGTAAAGATGTTTTAGGTCACATGTACAACCGGTGTTTAGCAAGAAGCCTGCATCCTGGGCATTCATCTCTAGATGCATGCAAACATTAGTACCCCTCAGAACAGTGTCCAACCCCATCCAACCCTCATATACTTTTGCAGACTGCTTGCGGTGGAAAGAGATGGTGTACCTGTGCCTTTTCCATACAAGAAATTACAAAGTCTCAGGCACAGGGGATAAACCTCCAGTGTGCAGGAGGCCTTTCAAGATGATGAGTTTGAAAACAAATTATATTGGAGGTGGCTATAGAAAATGAAAGAGATATAATGACAGAGAAAATTAAAAAAAAAATTAAAAAGTTTCCAATGTTATACAGTTCAAGTCTGCATTTATTCATAGAATGATATCAAAAGATATAGAAAAAATGATAAAACCTTAAACATGTAAGAATGGTTTATCTTTTCATGAAAAGCAAGCTTTGTGGGAGGTATAGGACATTGGGCATTTGCAAGGGGGAGCAAGTGGGTGTTTTTTTAAGCATGTGATTAGAGCCAGAGGCTTTAAAAAATGATGGTCTTGGGTGCAGAGCACTGCACTCCGAGCTTACCCAGTTGTGTTACAATAGCGAATGAATATTCACTATTCTCACACTGATCCTCCTACCAGCCAATCAGGAAGTGGGTCCAAAGACCCATCACCTAATTGGCTGAAAGGACAGGCAATCCTATTGGGCATCTAGTAGGAGGAGGAAGGAGACACACAGCGGAAGCTGCCTTAATGCAGAGGAGGAGGAGACGCCCATCTGCCGCACGTTTCCCATAGGAAGTGCTGCTCATCCGAAACCTAGATGGGGTAAGTGTGACCGACCGTAAGATCCCCAGGGAGGGGGTGCGGATGACCTGACCAGGTGGGAGCAGGGTGCGGGAGACTCAACCGAGCGGGAGCAGGGGTTATCAGTGCCTGACCTGGCAACATGCTGACTAAGAGGGTGGTTGTTTGACACCCCCCAAAAAAAGCCACCACTGGTGCACCATAGAATTGTTTTGGTCTGTACCTGGGATGATGGAAGTGACAAACATTTATTAGTAATAAATTACAAACACATTTACACTTTACAAAGACACAGTTACTTAGCATTGATTTATTGACAATGCCATACTGTTGTGAACAGGGACATAATCTTTGTTAAAAGCATTTATTAAGATATGAAATACAAACTATATGAATTTGGTGATTACCTTCACCTATAGTCAACATGTTTAAATGCATTAATAGAGATTTACAAGGAAAGAAAGTTGACCACTGGACTAGAAAAGGAAACAGCTAATACTATTCTTAAAGCAGATAGCTACCATCCAAAATATACTATAACTGCTGTACCTGTATTGCAAGATCTGCAAGTAAGACATAATGGTACCAAATGTGCAGATTTTGAAAAAGAAGCCAGTAATCTCATAATGACATAATAGTCTACAGCAGTGGTCATCAACCCTGTCCTCAGGGCCCACTAACAGGCCAGGTTTGCAAGATAACTGAAATACATCATATGATATCATTTGCTGCTTAGTGATTGCAATATTCTAGTCTGCATCTCCCCATGGTAATGCATAAAACCCGGCCTGTTAGTGGGCCCCAAGGACAGGGTTGATGACCACTGGTCTACAGGATATTTTAATAGAGTATTGAAAAAGCATTTGAATGAAAAAAATAAATAAGAAGAATGGAGGATTTGTTAAAATTGAATACAAAAACTAAAAAGAATAATGTCGGGGTGATGACCACCTTCTGTAATCAAGTAGAAGAGATTTGTAAAATATAAGAGGAGCATTAAAGAAGTATGGGTAGTAACAAAAAAATAAACATTTATGCTCACCTAGGTAGTTGAATGTTTAGGACCCCTGACACCTCTAAGGCCTCGTACACATGATAGGTTAGTCAGAGGACAACGGTCTGATGGACCGTTTTCATCAGTCACAACCGATCGTGTGTGGGCCCCATAGGTTATTTAATCTTAGGTTAAAAAAAGCCAACTTGCTTTAAATTTAACCTATGGACTCGTAACCGATAGGTCAAAACCGATCATTAGTAGGAACGACCATCGGTTAAAAACCCGCGCATGCTCAGAATCAAGTCGATGCATGCTTGGAAGCATTGAACTTCATTTTTTTCAGCACGTTGTTGTGTTTTACGTCACCACGTTGTCATACGATCGTTTTTTTACCTGATGGTGTGTAGGCACATCAGACCATCAGTTAGCTTCATCGGTTAACCTAAGACCTTCAGACCGTTTTCATCGGATGGACTGATCGTGTGTACAAGGCTTTAGACGAGAAGCGATTGGTCAAAAAACACTTTTTATATATATATATATATATATGTTTAGAGAGATTGCAGAGGGTGGCAAACACGATGTAAATTTACTGAGGCAGGAGAGTAAGTAAATTTATAACTTTAAAAGGGATTGTTTTGCTTCTTCCTCATACTTTCTTCTTTGCTGGTCTGTAACAACAAAAAAAAAAAATCATAATCATAGCAGGAGTTTGAACTGAAATAAATATAGTGCCTCAACCCTATTGAAGTCTAGGTGGGGTTATTCATTCAATTTGTATGGTTTTTTTTTCAAGACCATTTTGCAAGTTTTTGGGGAAAAATTGGCATGGGTAGCTGGGCACTGCCATGGGGGACAGTACAAATGCAAAAAAAAAAATAAAAAAATAATCACTGTTCAGTGGGGGGTGGGTTTCTTAATCATGTTTTAAGTGAAACATTAAAAATGCACAATTTCTTCAACTAACATGGGGGGTGCCTTCATAATGCACTTGCATGATGTCCTCCAGGACATGTAACATTTTAAAAAAAGAAAACTTTTTATAAACAAAGTGTCAGCCAGCATAACTAGCCAGACATTCAGCTGCTGACCAGGGAGCTCTCATTTTTGGGAAGATTCCAGCAGGAGAGGATCAATGGACAAAGTTGTTGCATTTGTGTCAAAGGGTCTTTGGGGCATCATATGTTAAGACTAAAGATGTGATTGACATTGGATATTCACTGTGGGACTTTTTTTGTGTGTGTTTTTAAGTGAATGAGTTTGTCATACCTTTACTTATAAACGTGGGATGAGGCAGTATATGTAGGGGCCACCTAATTCTAAATAGGGCTTCAACATTCCAATAAGTCCCACACACAGACACCCACATCCGAGTCACTTGTCCCCAACTTGTCCCCCCTCATAAGGTATCCTCCAAATCTTGAGAGAATGTGGCCTAGCATGTTTTTTTGGGGTAAGGTACGCTTGTCCCTTTCCTAGCCAGCCCGTATGCATGCTTGAATAAGAGTATAGATTTTAATGGGAACCCGTGTCTTTTTTTTTTGTCTGGCCTTGGATACTTTAAAAAATGTATACTATATTCTTATCCTTGATAAGGGCCTGATATGGATTTTGGAAGGCATACAAACCAGTAAAAAAGCAACTGAAACCAGAAGTGAAGTTATACATGTCACTTCTTTTATCACAGGGGAGGAAAAGGAACATATGTTCTTTCTCTTCCTCTGTCTGCATTCAGCCCTGACCGAATGTAGTGGTCCTGGCCTCCCCGGTAGATTAGGAGATCCCAGTAATAGTGGCAGGTGGTGGTGGGAGGGGGTCTCCTTTTACGCACTGTAAGGAAGTCTTATGCCGCGTACACACGATCGGTTAAACCGATGAGAACGGTCTGATAGACCGTTTTCATCGGTCCAAACCGATCTTGTGTGGGCGCCATTGGTTATTTAACCATCGGTTAAAAAAAAGCAAACTTGTTTTAAATTTAACTGATGAATTCCTAACCGATAGCAAAAAAACGATCTTTAGTAGGCACGACCACCGGATAAAAATCCACACATGCTCAGAATCAAGTCGACGCATGCTTGGAAGCATCGAACTTCATTTTTTTCAGCACGTCGTTGTGTTTTTTTACGTCACCGCGTTCTGATACGATTGTTTTTTTAACCGATGGTGTGTAGGCGTGACAAACCATCAGTCAGCTTCATCGGTTAACCGATGAAAACGGTCCATCAGACCATTCTCACCGGATGGACCGATCGTGTGTACAAGGCATTACCAATGTTTTCATCTGAAAATACTATTCAAATACATTACAACACATTACACCACTTCGGAATTTGTATTCCGTACTTTAGTGACCTATACGGGTCCAAGGTATTTGACATGTTTTTTTTTTTAGGAATTTTTTTATTTTTAATTAATTTTATGAATTGGTCATTTAGATGATTGAATGCCCCTGTAAAAAAAATTATGTAGACAATTTTATGTAGTAACGAGACCACTTTGGGTCTGTATTGGAGAGAGCCTTTGTTCTATTAAAAAGAAGAAAAAAAAACCAGGAGGGGCATGACGAAAAGTTCAATTCAATGGTCTAACACTTTAACCACTTAAGGACCTTGCCTGTTTTTCAGACTTGGTGTTTACAAGATTTAAACATTTTTTTTTGCTAGAAAATTACTTAGAACCCCAAACATGATATATATTTTTTTCTAACACCCTAGAGAATAAAATGGCGGTCATTACAATACTTTTTGTCACACCGTATTTGTGTAGAATTCTTACAAGTTCACTTTTTTTAATTAAAAAATAAGACAACTGTTTTTTTTATATTGTGAAAGATAATGTTATGCCGAGTAAAATGATACCCAACATGTCACGCTTCAAAATTGCACCCACTCGTGGAATGGCGTCAAACTTTTTCCCCTTAAAAATCTCCATAGGTGACATTTAAAAAAATTCTATAGGTTGCATCTTTTGAGTTACAGAGAAGGTCTAGGGCTAGAATTATTGCTCTCGCTCTAACGATCGCAGTGATACTTCACTTGTGTGGTTTGAACACCGTTTTCATATGCGGGTGCTACTCACGTATGCGTTCGCTTATGCGCGCAAGCTCATCGGGACGGGCACTTTAAAAAAAAATGTTTTGTTTTCTTATTTATTTATATTTATTTTATTATTTTTTACAAAAAAAAAAAAGGGTCACTTTTATTCCTATTACAAGGAATGTAAACATCCTTTGTAATAGAAAAAAGCATGACAGGTCCTCTTAAATATAAGATCTGGGGTCAAAAAGACCTTAGATCTCATATTTAGACTAAAATAAAAATTAAAACAAAAAATTGTCATTTGAAAAAATTACTACAGGGAAATTTGCCTTTAAGTAGCATGGGCGAAAGTGACGTTTTGACTTTGCTTCCACCCTGCTATGCTATAGAGACGGGTGGGGGCCATCTTTCCCTCACTCGTATCCCAGCCGAGCAGGACACAATCGCCTCCACTGCTGCTGATGGCTCCGGTAAGCGGCGGAGGGCGCAGGAGAGCGGCGGGAGGGGGGCCCTCTTCCCCCGTGATAACAGTATTCTTGCGGCGAATCTGCCGCGGAGACCACCGTTATCGTTAACAGGAACGCTCACAGGAAAGATGGATATTTTGGTTGTGGCAGCGGCTGCTGCCGTTACCAAGATTATCCATCTTTAAAATGCTGACGTATAAATACGTGAGCGGGTCTTTACCTAAAGAGGTACATGGGAGAGATGTAAATGGGTTCCATGCCAAAGACATTTTTGTACTAAATCTATCATAGAGAAGGGGGGACCTTGAAAGTGTCCTCCAACAAATTGAGTAAAAATTCAAACTCAGTACCCTATTTCTAGGGGGCCTAAACATGGAGCTCAACTTTGGAGTCTTTTTGGAAAAATGATTAGACATCCTTTGGCTCATTGGGGCATTCTATGTAAATAATAGCGTATTATCTACACTTGAATTGTAATTTTGGCTTATCCCGGTATTTGAATTTAAATGTTTGCCTCTTTTTTTTCTATATGAAATGCCTCTTTAAATGCCAAGCAATCTCCAGGTATCTATCTCTGGGTTGGATCCATTTGAAACTATGTGAAACGCCAGTGTTATCCAGTTTGGCTGCACTATAGTGGTTTTAGCTGATATGGAGCCACACGCTGTTTGTTGGCATAAATTGGGGTATTATGAGCGCCCCCTAGTGGTCATGACGAAACTTGTGGCTACAGGAAGCAGGAGAAACATGTTCACCATAGCTTTCACACTACAGAGTCAGTGACAGTCAGCGTGGACTACTGTCTAGCCTTTTGCGCCAAATGACAGGTTATCTTTGACTGCTTGGAATGAGAGTGGACCTGCTAAAATGTCAGCTGCTCAGTTGTATCTCATTGAAACCTATTGTCTCCCACTGTAATGAACCTGGACAAGCACAGCCTCATTCACCAGGTGTCTACTGATGGACAAGTGAGTCTTTACGTTCCTAAAAGTGTGATATAGCTCGGAGTTTACTCCCTCTCCATAACAAACTTGTTCAGACTTTCTGCCTTAGACCTGGTCAGTGTGTGTGCTTGTATCATGCAAGCCTGTGGAACTTGTGGTGTTTTGATCCATTACTGTGAGGCGGCGTACACACGAGGGGATATGTCCGCTGAAAACGGTCCGATGGACCGTTTCAGCAGACATCTCCGCTCGTGTGTATGGGCTAGCGGACAGATTTCTCCACCCGACAGATTTCAAAGCATGCTTTGAAATCTATCCGGTGGAATCTGTCCGCCCGACATGTCTGCTGGTTAGTACACTTACCAGCAGACATGTCGGCCCCCACCGCCGCCGCGCCGCTGCCGAATGGATTCGGCGCATGCGCGGAAGTGTTTTACTTCCTGGTGCGGTGACGTGGCGGTGACGCGGCAGCGTCAACGTCACCGCCACGTCACCGCGCCGTCCGGCGGCGGGGAATTTGATCCGATGGTGTGTACACGCCATCGGATCAAACTCCCGATCGGACATATCCGATGGAAATGGTCCGCGGACCGTTTTCATCGGATATGTCCGATCGTGTGTACGAGGCCTGAGAAATCCTCGCTAAGATTTGCCCGCTTGCATTTGTAAACCATAGTGTTGACACAGTAGTGGTGGTGATTACTATTACTAAGTGTATTTTTTATTAAAAAAAGTGCGCTTGTAAGACTGCTGTGCAAATATGGTGTAACAGAAAGTATTGAAATGACCACCATTTTATTCTCTAGGGTGTCAGAAAAAATAAATATCATGTTTGGGGGTTCTAAGTAATTTTATAGCAAGAAAAAACTATCTTAACTTGTAAACACCTAATCTCAGAAAGAGGCTCGGTGTTTAAGTGGTTAAAAGGCTGATCAGTCCTATTTAACTAATGTTTCCCCTTTGGTATCTTTTTTAGCTAGTATAATCTTTTTTTATCATTGTTATGCAACTTTTTCATTTTTTAATTGGTGTGTTTTCTTTTGTAGAATTGCAAAAAATAAATAAATAATAATTACATTTTATTGTCATTATTAAGATTCGGTTCACATATAGGCGGCACAACGTCAGGGGCGACTCTTCTGTATAGAAGTCAATGCAGGACGCCTTGAGCCGCCCCCAAAGTCGTACAAGAACCTCTTTCTAAGTCGGAGCGACTTGCGTCGCTCCTATTAGAACGGTTCTCGTGAATAGAATGGGACGCGACTCATCAGGCGGCTGAGTCTAACTGAAAAAAAATCACAGAATTGAATTTATAATTAAAACAAAAAGTTGGATAAAAATATAGTCATAGCAGGAATGTAAAAATGGTTCTGGTCTGTATACAGGTGTGGGAGCAATGGTGGGGCAATACATTTCTAAACGGCAATGTAATCTGACCTTAAACTAAGCTACACGTGTGGGGTTTTAATATATATCCCAGTATTACCAGGTGATGAAAGCAGAAGTAAGTGGCAGCTCTTAAACTGTTACTGTGTACAGCTTTGTTAGCTAAATCTCTTTTGTTTTCAGAAGATCTTGAAACAGGAGATAAATAGAGAAACAAACAGGTCATGGCTGCGACGTTTGAATAACGACACAGGTGTAAATGCCTTACTCTGAGCAATTACACCTGTACAAATTGCATTGTTGAGAATGAGGATACATCTTTTGAAATGCCTCTCAATCTGTGTGCATTCCTTTTCTGTTGTTTCAGTTATACATTAAGGCAACTTCACCTAATGCTTGCAAACCTTTATTTTTTTTATTTTGTATCTGTTATAAAATTATTGTTTGTCTTTTTCCTATCTGAGATTCTATAGACAGCCAATTAGGACGAATGGCTGCCATTTTTTATATTTAATATATTGCAGGAATGCTATATGCAATGGTACAGTAAATTTCTGCAGCGATAGAGAGTGTCCATCAATCAGATTTATTTTTCCATCACATCCCACAGATGCTTGAAGGGATTAAGATCTTGGAAATTTGGCCAAGTCAACATCTCAAACTCTTAAGCCTCATACACACGATCGGATTTTCATCGGACAAAGTGTAGGACTTTTGTCCAAAGGCCGTTGGCCGTGAACTTGTCTTGCATACAAACGGAAAAAAAAATGTTGGCCAACAAACACAAAACTATGTGTTTTTTTCACCTCTTTAGCGCCACCCTTTGGGCAAATTCTGCTAATGTTGTGTTATGGTTAGCATTGCTTCTCAGCATGCGTGCTTGTACTTTTGAAGTTTTGTCTGAAGGACTTGTGTACACACAATTGGATAATCCGAGAACACACATTTGTTGGCGGATAATTTTAAAGCATGCTATCCCACCTTTGTCCACGGAAAATTCGACAACAATCCGATGGAGCATACAAACAGTCAGATTTTCTGACAAGAGCCTGTCATCACACAATCCTCATTGGATAATCCGATCATGTGTACAAGGCTGTAGGCCGGGTTCACACCTATGCGAATTGAGTGCGGTTAAACTGCATCCAATTCGCAGAACATTTCTAAATACATTGTTTTCAATGAGGCTGGTTCACATATGATGCATTCACACTGCGTATTGCCGAAAATACGTGTGCGTTTTCTAGGCATTGCGGTGCAGCTCAGGTGCTAATTCAGGTCCATTATCTTCTATGGGCACGCATCTGATTCGCAGATGTGTTCATTTGTCATCAGGATTTCTCTCATTCAACTCAATACACTTCCCCCCTCCACTCTCCCAGGTCTCCAGCTAAAACAGAGATGATCTGCCGAACAGCTCACTTATCTCTTTGCAGAGATAACAGAGCTAGAATTCACACCGCACTAGTGTGAATCCAGCCTTACTGTGCTCCTCAAACCTTTCTTGAACCATTTTTGCAGTGAGGCAGGGTGCATTATCCTGCTGAAAGAGGCCATTATCATCAGGAAATTTTCATGCAGGAGAGCACTTGGTCAATAACATTGTTTAAATAGGTGGTATGGAACATTCACATTGATTTTATTGATTTATTTGTTTATTGCAGATACTTATATAGTGCCATCAATTTCACGCAGTGCTTTACATATATATTTTACATTCATATCAGTCTCTACCCTCAACGAGCTTACAATCTAAGGTTCCTAACTCAGATTCATACATACACATACTAGCTCCAATTTAGTCAGTAGACAAACTTTGGCAATGAATGGCAGAACCCAAGGTTTTCCAGCAGATCATTTCCTACAGCATCACACTGCCTCCACAGGCTTTTTTAAAACAATCTACTGAGCTGTCTAGAACCAACTGTTGAGGGAGCCTGTTCCACATTTTCACAGCTTTTACTGTGAAGAAGCCTTTCCATATTTAGAGATGACAGTATCTCACAAAAGTGAGTACACCCCTTATATTTTTGTAAATATTTTATTATCTTTTTTTATGTGACAACACAGAAGAAATGACACTTTGGTACAATGTAAAGTAGTGAGTGTACAGCTTGTATAACAGTGTAAATTTGCTGTCAACAAAAGTGAGTACGCCCCTAAGTGAAAATATCCAAATTGGGCCCAAAGTGTCAATATTTTGTGTGGTCACCATTATTTCCCAGCACTGCCCCAATCCTCTTGGGCATGACATTCACCAGAGCTTCACAGGTTGCCACTGGAGTCCTCCTACACTCCTCCATAATGACATCACAGAGCTGGTGGATGTTAGGCCGCGTACACATGATCAAATCTGTCTGCTGGAAACGGTCTGCCAGACCGTTTCAGCAGACAGATTCGCTCGTGTGTACGGGCAAATAGACGGATTTGGCCACCCGACAGATTTCAAAGCATGCTTTGAAATCTGTCGGCTGGGAACCCGTCCGCCCGACATGTCTGCTGGTTAGTATGCTAACCAGCAGACATATCTGCCCGCACATGCGTCGAATGTATCCGACGCATGCGCGGAAGTGTTTTACTTCCAGGCGCGGTGACGTGGCGGCGTCAACGTCCCCACCACGTCACCGCCACGTCAGTGCGCAGTCTGCCGGCGGGGATTTTGGTTTGATTGTGTGTACACGATCAAACCAATAAATCCCAGCAGACAGATCTGTTCAAATCGGTCGGTCCGACCGATTTGAACAGATAGATTTACTCGTGTGTACGGGGCCTTAGAGACCTTGCGCTCCTCCACCTTCCGTTTGAAGATGACCCACAGATTCTCAATAGGGTTTAGGTCTGGAGACATGCTTGGCCAGTCCATCACCTTTGCCCTCAGCTTCTTTAGCAAGTCAGTGGTCATCTTGGAGGTGTGTTTGGGGTCGTTATCATGTTGGAATTCTGCCCTGTGGCCCAGTCTCTGAAGGGATGAGATCATGCTTTGCGTCAGTAGATCACAGTACCTGTTGGCATTCATAGTTCCCTCAATGAACTGTAGCTCCCCAGTATCGGCAGCACTCATGCAGCCCCAGACCATGACACTCTCACCACCATGCTTGACTGTAGGCAAGACCCACTTGTCCTTTGTACTCCTTACCTGGTTGCTGCCACACACGCTTGACACCATCAGAATACGTTTATCTTGGTCTCATCAGACCAAAGGACATGGTTCCAGTAATCCATGTCCTTAGTCTGTTTGTCTTTAGCAAACTGTTTGTGGTCTTTCTTGTGCATCATGTTTAGAAGAAGCTTCCTTCTGGGATGGCAGTCATGCAGACCAATTTGATGCAGTGTGAGTGTATAGTCTGAGCACTGACAGGGTGACCCCCCCCCACCCCTTCAACGCAGCAATGCTGGCAGCACTCAAACGTTTATTTCCCAAAGACAACCTCTGAATATGACGCTGAGCATGTGCACTCAACTTATTTGGTTGACCATGACGAGGCCTGTTCTGAGTGGAACCTGTCCTGTTAAACCTCTATATGGTCTTGGCCACCATGCTGCAGCTCAGTTTCAGGGTCTTTGAAATCTTCTTATAGCCTAGGCCAACTTTATGTAGAGCAACAATTCTATTTTTTCAGATCCTCACAGAATTCTTTGCCATGAGGTGCCATGTTGAACTTCCAGTGACCAGTATGAGAGAGTGAGAGCGATAACACCAAATTTAACACACCTGCTCCCTATTCACACCTGACACCTTGAAACATTAAAGGGGTTGTAAAGGTACACGTTTTTTCACCTTAATGCATCCCATTAAGGTAAAAAAACATCTCACAGCACCGCCCCCCCCCCCCCCGAGCCCCCGTTGTACTTACCTGACCGTTCGAATCTCCCGGGCGCGTCCACGTCGTCCTCTTCAGTTCCCAGCCTGGCCGTTGATTGGCTAGGCTTGGCGGATTGATAGCAGCGTAGCCATTGGCTAGCACTGCTGTCAATCAGAGCGGATGACGCGGCGCGCCGGGGGCGGAGCCGAGTGATACAGTCGGCGGCTATGGCCGCCGCTGTATCACGGGAGCGCGCTCGCAAAAGCTTTCCTCCCTGCGAGCGCCCTCGCATGAAGAGGGAAAGCTTTTGCGAGGAGGAGCCCAGACAGCCGTCGAGGGACCCCAGAAGACAGCTTTCCGGGCCACTCTGTGCAAAACGAACTGCACAGTGGAGGTAAGTATAACATGTTTGTTATTTTTTTTAAACAAAAGCCCTGACTTTAGTGTCCCTTTAACAAATCACATGACACCATGGAAGAAAAAATGCTAATTGGGCCCAATTTGAACATTTTCACCTAGGGGTGTACTGACTTTTGTTGCGAGCGGTTTAGACATTAACCACTTAACGCATGTATATGTACACGCATGTATATGTACGTCCACAGAATGGCACGTACAGGCAGATGGACCCCCCCCCCGCTACATGCGGCGGGCGTTTTACCTCTGGGAGCGATCCGGGATGAGGGAGCGGCTGTTCATTTTTGTCCGCCCCCTCGCGATCGCTCCAAGCGAATCAGCAGAGCCCCCGCCCTGCACTTCCTCTGCCTGTGTAATGTAAACACTGGCAGAGGAAGTGATGTCAGCTCTCCTCTCGGCGGTATTTTTAATCCGACGAGAGGAGAGAAGACATCACAGTAAGTCGCACCAACACTACACTGACACCAGTACACATAGGCACACTTAACCCCTTCCGATCACCCCCCCCAGCCCCCTGTCACAGTGTCACTGATTGCAGTGATCATATATTTACTGATCACTGCAATTAGTGTGACAGTTACTGTGACAGGCAGTTAGTGTTAGGTCCAGGGTAGCCCCGTACCCCCCTAATAAAGGTTTAACCCCTTGATCACCGCCCTAGTTAACCCTTTCACCCCCTATTGCCAGTGTCACTAAGCGATCGGTTTTCTGATCACTGTATTAGTGTCACTGTTGCAAATAGGTAGCAATTTTCTTTTTTATATTGCGATTTTTTTTTTTTACTAAAGACATGTGGCTGAATACATTTTGGCCTAAATGTTTGACTACAATTTAGTTTATTCGATTTTTCCTATAACAAAAAGTAAAAAATATAGATTTTTTTCAGAAATGTTGCTCTATTTTTGTTTATAGCGCTAAAAATCGCAGAGGCAATCAAATACCATCAACAGAAAGCTCTATTTGTGGGAAGAAAAGCACACCAATTTTGTTTGGAAGCCACGTCACACGACCGCGCAATTGTCTGTTAAAGCGATGCAGTGTTAAATTGGAAAAACGTCTTTGGGCATTTAGCAGCATATTGGTCCGGGGCTTAAAGCGGAGGTTCACCCTAATTTTTGACTTACTGGCAATAAAACAGCGTTGCATTCAAAATAACAAATCCGTTGTTTTTTTTTGTTTTTTTTTGCTTAAGCATTATCCCTTTTCTTCCTTGCATTCTGTCCTGTCAATCAGATTCCACCGCGGGGGAATGGGCGTGTCAATCGATTTTCCCCCGAAGGCGCTATGTCTCCTGGGACTCAGTCCTGACATCCCCAGGAGATGTTCTCTGCTCAAATCCCGCGAGATTTCGCCGGCTCGGCTCGCGGCTCGCCGTCAACACCTGCCATGCACGGGATCGAGCGGTGAATGCTGGGACAGCATTCACCGCATCCCGGATGTACAGACAGGTGGGCTTGAGGAGTGCCCACACCAAAGATGGAATTGTCCATTGCTGTCTTTTATAAAACATCGGTTGGATTAAAATCGGGACAAATATGGCTGCAAGAACAGGACAGGTGAGTGTAAACTTACATTTATAAACAGCGCACGAATGACAGAAAAAAAAACGCTTTTCCCGCAGAACCGCCGCTTTAAGTGGTTAAAGGGTTTGTAAAGGATTTTTTTTTATCTTAATAGCTTCCTTTACCTTAATGCAGTGCTGTTTTCATGTCTTCATTGTTCTTTTTTACTCTCAAGTTGCTGTAATTCTTCTCTGATCTCCACACTTCCTGGTTGTCTATTTCCTTAGAACCACAGTACTGGGAGCTTTCTCTCTGTGGTCACTAATCAAGGAGGTGTGATTACTGTGTGTCTAAAACCCCTCAGCACCAATCACTTTCGTTTTCCAAACCATCCCTGCCCTGTATTGGCTCTGTGGCTCTGTACATCAGAGAGACAGGAAACAGCATGCAAAAACAAAACTGAAACTGCAGGTACATTATATGATTGATTTTTTATCAATTTTAATTGTTTTTAAAAGGAATCAGTTAACTATTATGTCTCTATACCCTGTAAACCGTCATTTCAGCAAAAAAAAAAATGTTTTCCTTTACAACTCCTTTAATGACTGTGTGTTGCATTATTTTGAGGGGACAGCAAATTTACACTGTTATACAAGCTGTACACTCACTACTTTACATTGTAGCAAAGCGTAATTTATTCAGTGTTGTCACATGAAAAGATATAATAAAATATTTACAAACATGTGAGGGGTGTACTCACTTTTGTGAGATGCTGCAAATCTTTTTTCCTCCAGACCTAATGAATACCCCTTGTCCTCTGTTATGACCTTAACCCTTTCACGCTGACCGTACGCAAATACGCGGCCTCGGCTTGAATGGGTTGTACCGGGGTGATGCATGCAGCTGCACACATTACCATGGTACCATTTTTTTTTTAAGCAAAAGGTTGGTTTTCTTGGGATAACAACCAATGCGGCTAGCAACTGCTCAGCTGTTATCCCAAAGAGTGGGGGGTACACCCCCCCCTCCTGCCACCTTCTACGGTTTGCCCGGGCATGTCCGCCAGTTGGCCATAGATTAAAAGGAAGCTAGTTACCCGGAAGCAATGTTATGACATCGCTTCCGGTTTACTGAAGACTAAAAGGCGACAAATAAAAAAAAAAATGACAGCATTCAAAACTGCCAAACTTAAGGGGCCAGATTCAGAGAGCCGTAGCTCCTGTCTAACTGGTGTTAGACTGGAGTACTTTCAAATTACGCACATTTTTTAGCTAGTCTGAAACCTCAAACCATGAATAGATGGCTGTGGGCTTCAATTCGACTGGATTACGTGTTCGTACGCCTTCGGATCTACGCTGCAATAAAATTGCGGCCACTGGGTGGACTTCCCGTCGTTTTCCGCGTCGAGGTATGCTAATGAGCTTTTGCCGGCGATCCCCAAAATTACGATCTTCAATCGCAATCTCTTACGGCATCTTTAGTCATCTTTTTTTTGCGTAACACTATACCAGCTTTTTGCTGCTCTAATATTAGACAGCCCATGTTAAGTATGGCCGTCGTTCCCGTCGTTCCCGCGTCAAATTTCAACCTTTTCCGACGTCTTTTATTATTTTTTACGTAAGGGCTCTTTCACACGTCCGTTCAGTTCGTCCGTTTTTTGGACGTCCGTTAACGGACCTCAATGCTTCCCTATGGGTTAGCGTCCGTTAGCGGATGAGCATCCGCTAACGTCCGTTAACATCCTTCTGCGGTAAGCTCCGTTTTTTTGGACGAAAGAAAACCCTATTTTTCTTCCGTCAAAAAAACGGAACGGACGAAAAACGGACGTTAGCGGATGATCCGTTTACCATCCGATCCGCTAACGTCAGTTTTTCATCAAAATATGTAAAAAAAAAAAAAGTTCTAAAAAAAAAAAAAAAAACGGATGAAAAAAACTGATGAAAAACGGACAGAAAACGGAACGGAAAAGGATGTAAATGGACGGAAAATGGACGAAAAACGGATGAAAAAACGGATCAACTGAAGGGGGAAAAAACTGATCTAAAAAACTGAACGGACGTGTGAAAGAGCCCTTAGTCGTCCGGGAATAGGAATGTTCGTAAAAGACGCTACTCAAAAAAAAATGACGTAATGACGTGATTTCGCGCAATGCACGGTGGGAAATTTCTGAACAGAGCATGCGCAGTTCGATCGCCGCGGGGACGCGCCTAATTTAAATGCTTCACGCCCCCTAGTCGCGTATTTCGATTACGTGGCGAGAAATAGACTACGCTGCCATATCGTACGGGCAAAAATCTACCAGAATTCGATGTAGAGCCTGGTAAAATACGGCAGCGTAGAGTATTTCGATTACGCTCCGCAAATTTACGTGCACCTGAATCTACCCCAATGTTTTGAATGCATTTAAGTGCAAAGGAGGGATTTGAGGTCTTATAGACACCAGGGGCCAGATTCTCAGAGGCGCTACGCCTGCGTAAATGGATATGCGTGGCGTAATTGTAAATGTGCGCCTGCGTATCGATGCGCCATAAACACAGAACCACATACGCCAGAAAATCTTTTTCGTCTGAGCGGCAAAAATGCTTTAAGCTAGCGCGGCGTAGGTGCATAGTTACGCATCGCGCATATTCAGCTCCCATTGAATTAGCATGCAAATATGCAAATGAGGGAGATGCGCGGATTTCCGAAACTACGCGCGTTCGGCGTAGGCTACGCGTGGTGCGCGTAACACGAAAGCCTTGAGTAAACATACCCCTCATAAAAGCACAGGTAACTTTGCCCGAATATCACGGTAAACACGACGGTATAGCGGCGCTACAAATAGCGCGGCTATACCGTCACCGCGGCTCCACGCCTCAATCTGAAAGGGGCCTTACTGGACAACACATTCGTATGCCAACATGCCAGGGGCAGCCCTGCAGGATGACATCACCAGCCCAACACACCGCTCACATGCAGTGCAGCCACTGGTGAAGGTACTGGCAACACTCCATTTCCTGGCCAGTGGATCATTCCAGCGTACAAGTGGAGATGTGGCTGGGATGTCACAAACCGGCATGAGCAGATGTGTGCACCAGGTTATCCCCGCAATCCTCAGACGCATGTCCCACCACATCATCAGACCCACCACTGAGGACCTGCGGCAGAAGACAATGACAGATTTCTACATACTTGCCAGATTCCCACGCACCATCGGGGCCATTGATTGCACACATGTGGCACTACAGCCCCCCAGTGCCACAGAGCACATTTACCGCAATCGGAAGCACTGGCATTCCATCAACGTACAGGTGATAGCTGATGCCAAATACCTCATATGGCACATCCGTGCCAACGACCCCGGATCCAGCCATGACAGCTACATATACCGTCAAAGCACCATCCCAGCAGATTTTGAGCAGAACATGTATGGGGACAGCTGGCTGGTTGGTGAGTGACATGGGTGGCAGGCATGACTGTCCCCCCCCATGATGCACACATCACAAGGGGCACATGCACTACTAACATCCTCCTGTCTTTACACTACCAGGTGATGCGGCATATGTACTTGGACCCCATCTCATGACTCCTTTCCGGAATCCCCAAACCAGAGGAGAGCGAAGGCATCTTTTTTTGAATGTCCTGCTATGTCCGGATCTCGTGTGAGAGGGCATTAACCTGGCAAGCCACCTTCATCAGGATTTCATCCCTCCGGGACTTGCTGGTCCGGGCACTGTCAGCACCATGGAGCCTGGAATCATACTTTTCCATTGCCGCGATGACAATGGCCCTCTCCTCTGGGGAGAAATGTTTCTTTCTCCTCTCCTTCCCAATAGAAACCATGGTCATGCAAAAGATTTCCTGTGACAATCCAAAAAAGGAGACTTTTGCGCTGCACAGGCGCATGTGTGGGCGCATTATATACACAGCGCCGGCGAATCGTAGGGAGGCTTTGGGCATGCGCAGAAGGCATCCACGTCATGCGCGGGTCAACCACGTCACGGCGCGGGTCATCCACGTCACGGCGCATGCTCCGTTCGTCCCGGCCTTCATTTGCATGGGGTCACGCTTCATTAGAATGCAACACGCCCACTTTCCTCCTACTTTGGAGTTGCGCCGGATTACGCCGATGAATTTCCGCTACGCAGGCGCATCTTGGAGCGCATTTGCTTAGGGAATACGGTACTTGCCACTCCGCGTTACGTCGGCGTAGTGCATCTGAGATGCGCTACGCCTGCATAATTATGCGCACATCTACGAGAATCTGGCCCCAGGTCTCTCCATAAAGAATACCTGTCACTGACTATTACTGTCACAAGGGATATTTACATTGCCCATTTTTCTTCTTTCAACACATCAACTTCATGGATAACATGTTTACTTGCTGCCTAATATATCCCATCAACTTTCAGATGCCATTGTAACAAGATATTTAATGTTATTCACTTTATCTGTCAGTGGTCATAAATGTATGGCTGATCAGTGTACATGACTATAAGGGCTTACTGTGTGTGTTATACATTATCAAACGGAAGCTTAGATTCAGAGGCTGTGGAGCCTTTGGAATCCAATAGGCGCTCCCAAAATCAAGAGCAATAGTATACTTTTTATAAAAAAATGGTGACTGTGCTGTGGGGAAGGGGGTGAAGGAAAGGGAGGGGGGAAGAAAGGGAAGAGGGGGGGAGGGGCCGTGGGTGAAATAGACAATAAAAAGGAAAAAATGGAGACATGTGGAGATGTTACAGTGGGGGAGACATGTGGAGATGTTACAGTGGGGGAGACATGTGGAGATGTTACAGTGGGGGAGACATGTAGAGATATTACAGTGGGGGAGACATGTGGAGATATTACAGTGGGGTAGAGATGTGGAGATATTACATTGGTGGAGACATTACAGTGGGGGAGAGATGTGAAGATATTACAGTGGGAGAGAGATGTGGAGATATTACAGTGGGGGAAAGATGTGGAGATATTACAGTGGGGGAGAGATGTGAATTATTACAGTAGGGGAGATATTACAGTGGGGGAGAGATGTGGAGATATTACAGTGGGGGAGAGATGTGGATTATTACAGCACGGAGAGATGTGGAGATATTACAGTGGGGGAGAGATGTGGAGATATTACATTGGGGGAGAGATGTGGAGATATTACAGTGGGGGAGAGATGTGAATTATTACAGTAGGGGAGATATTACAGTGGGGGAGAGATGTGGAGATATTACAGTGGGGGAGAGATGTGGATTATTACAGCACGGAGAGATGTGGAGATATTACAGTGGGGGAGAGATGTGGAGATATTACATTGGGGGAGAGATGTGGAGATATTACAGTGGGGGAGATTTTTGAAGATATTACATTGGTGGAGAGATGTGTAGATATTACAATAGGGGGAGAGATGTGGAAATATTACAGTGGGGGAGAGATGTGGAGATATTACAGTAGGGTAGAGATGTGGAGATATTACATTGGTGGATTGGCCCATTTTTCTTCTTTCAACACATCAACTTCATGGATAACATGTTTACTTGCTGCCTAATATATCCCATCAACTTTCAGATGCCATTGTAACAAGATATTTAATGTTATTCACTTTATCTGTCAGTGGTCATAAATGTATGGCTGATCAGTGTAAATGACTATGAGGGATTACTGTGTGTGTTATACATTATCAGACGGAAGCTTGGATTCAGAGGCTGTGGAGCCTTTGGAGTCCAATAGGAGCTCCCAAAATCAAGAGCAATAGTATACTTTTTATAAAAAATGGTGACTGCGCTGTGGGGAAGGGGGTGAAGGAAAGGGAGGGGGAAGCAAAGGAAGAGGGGGAGGGGCCATGGGTGAAATAGACGATGAAAAGGAAAACATTTAGAGATGTGGAGATATTAGAGCGGAGGAGACATGTGGAGATATTACAGTGGGGGAGACATGCGGAGATATTACAGTGGGGGAGACATGTGGAGATATTACAGTGGGGGAGACATGTGGAGATATTACAGTGGGGGAGACATGTGGAGATATTACAGTGGGGTAGAGATGTGGAGATATTACATTGGTGGATTATTACAGTGGGGGAGAGATGTGGAGATATTACAGTGGGGGAGAGATATGAATTATTACAGTAGGGGAGAGATGTGGAGATATTACAGTGGGGGAAAGATGTGGAGATATTACAGTGGGAGAGATGTAGATTATTACAGTGGGGGAGAGATGTGAAGATATTACAATGGGGGAAAGAAGTGGATTATTACAGTGGGGAGAGATGTGGAGATATTACAGTGGTGGAGATATGTGGAGATATTACATTGGAGAGATGTGGAGATATTACAGTGGGGGAGAGATGTGGAGATATTACAGTGGGGGAGAGATGTGGATATATTACATTGGGGAGAGATGTGGAGATATTACAGTGGTGGAGAGATGTGGGGGAGAGTCGTGGAGATATTACAGTGGGGGAGAGTCGTGGAGATATTACAGTGGGGGAGAGATGTGGAGATATTACAGTGGGGAGAGATGTGGAGATATTACAGTGGTGGAGAGATGTGGGGGAGAGTCGTGGAGATATTACAGTGGAGGAGAGTCGTGTAGATATTACAGTGGGGGAGAGATGTGGAGATATTACAGTGGGGAAGAGTCATGGAGATATTACAGTGGGGGAGAGATATCACTGAAGATTCCATTTAGCATGCTGCCTCTTTGGTGGAGGTGTTTCATCTAGACACTGCCTTGTGGACTATTCATTGGACTTTTATGTTTGATCACTTTTACATGTGTGATTGCATTCCTAATTGTTACAATTATTTTTTGTATGCACCTTATTCCATGTATTTTGTTTTTTTGTATGCATTAGTGTAAATGCACAGTTTTTACTGTTACTTTTTGCAGTATCATAGGTGTTTGCTCTCTGTATCATTTATATGCACTCAGTTTTTACTGTATATTGCAGTATCATAGAATTTTTTCCTTTTTATTGTCTATTCCATCCACGGCCCCTCCCCCTCTTCCTTTGCTTCTCCCCTCCCTTTCCTTCACCTCCTTCCCCACAGCACAGTCACAATTTTTTATATATTTATCACCCTTTCTGTCAGGGTCAGATCCACAGGTCACTGCTGCAGTTCCCTTACATCCGTTTATGAAGCAGTGAACAGCAGTGATCCCAAGGATCACCACTGATCACAGCCCATAAACAGTTTATGAAACAGTGATAATCGGGAAAGAAGTGTTTGAACTTGTTCTCCCACCGATTATCTCTACACACAGAGAAGTCTCATAGACTGACACAGCAACGGCCAGTTTATGAAGCTGTGATCTGAGAGCTTCACTGGTGATCTGTGTCAGAATTCACACTCCCCGATTCACCAGCTCAGAGGTGGTGAAGCAGGGAGTGAAGAGGGAATCCCGGGGGATCTGAGGAGGAAGAAGGAAGATTTTTAACTTCCTTCTACCTCGTTCAGACCCCCCCAACACTGTAACCATGTCCCCCTGTAATATTTATGTGTATACATATATATATATATATATATATATACATACATATTTATAATGTGTACATATATATAATGTGTGTGTGTATATACATGTGTATATATAATGTGTGTGTATACATATATATATATATAATGTAGGGGGACTCATTATTTTAAATACATTAACCACACGGCCTGTCAGTGTACTGAGCTGTGATAATTTATCACTGCTCAATAAACTGACATCTCCGTATTTCTGTGAATTTCTGGTACTGGAATCTCGTGAAGTCTCACGAGATTCCAGTATTAGGGGGCGTTCTCCACTGTTAGAAGCGTTGGAAGATCACTTCACTCCTCCAAGGGTGAAGCGATATTCTCCGCTTCATAAAACGGCACACAGAGGAGAAAAATCTTCACTGTGAATGCCGGAGAAAGAAGCAGTGAATAGATTTCACTGCTTCATAAACGGACACCTTAGCCCACTAGACAGCGTAGGAGTTCTCCACCTTTTGTAATAGTAAACTTTATAATTACTCTATCCTCATCACACTTTTGTTTTGTACTTTGTAAACCATGGACAACTATAAATGTAGCTTAATAGAGGTGGGTACAATTATTACAGTTGGTGCGTTTTCTTAAAGTGGTTGTAAACCCAAAAAATATATTTATTTATTTTTGATGTCACAATGTAGAGTGAGGCCCCGTACACACAACCGAGTTTCTCGGCAGAATCCAGCGAGAAGCTCGCTGGGATCCATATTCTGCCGAGAAGCTCGATCGTGTGTACACTTTCGTTGAGCGTCCCGTCGGGAAGCTCGTCGAGCCAAAATAGAGAGCAGGTTCTCTATTTGCTCGACGGGCCATCGGGACTAATGGCTCGACGCCTTTTTCGACAGCCTGGTCGACGAACTCGACGGCCGGCCGAGAACCTCGTCGGGCGGAACGATGGGTTTAGCCCGACGAGGTTCTCGGACGTGTGTATGCGGCCTATAAGATTTCCTATCATCTGTGCCCAGTCTTGACACACAGAGTTAATCCAGATCTGAGAAATCCTCTTTTATGTCTTTAGACAGGTATCTGCACCCCCCTCCCCCCTGAAAGGTGTCAAATGTGACACCGGAGGGGGGGAGGGTTTCCGATCAGCGGATCTTCACTTTAGGGTGGAGATCAGCTTTAACCTAATTTGGCAGGTTTTTATCTGGAATTCTGTTAATTTGCACTGAACTTTAAAAGAGGATTACTCAGCACTGGATTAACTCTGTGTGGCAAGACTGGGCACAGATGATAGGAAATCTTATACTCTACATTAACAAGGATGAGCATGTTAAACCAGGACAGTAGAAAGAGAGAACGTGTTAATTTAAAGTAATCTAAAACTCCTCTAGGTATCAACAAGTTATAGAATTCCCATTCAAGGCATCACCAAATTATAAAAAACATTTTCTCATGCAAGTTATAAATACCTCCAGCATCAGTACATTATATCAAACTGCAAGATAACATTGAATCTAGTAATCCCGCAGTCCTTTCAGGCAGTAAAAAGTACAATATTGCCCCTTCCAGGCAGCAATTTAACACAATAATGCTTTACACATCCTTCACAATTGCACAGCCAGCAGTTAATTAAACTCCCAGCAATAAACCACTCCCGCTTTTAATAATTTGTTGCCCCATATTATGTCAATAATTTGACTCCAAGCAATAAAATTTGTTTCTCAGCCAGAAATTAATTAGATCCAGAAAAAAAACGAATTGAACTCTTAAGCCACGTACACACGATCAGTCCATCCGATGAGAACGGTCTGATGGACCGATGGTCTGATGGAACTGTCTGGTATGTTCCTTGTGCTTCATGATGCTGTTTTTGCACTAAAGCCCTTTACACACGGGCAAGAATCTCGCCAGGAAAAAAAAAAACATTGTTTTCCCTGACTCTCACTGAATCTCTTGCCGCCCGAGTGTACAGACTGTCCTTTTAAAAGAACACAGTGACGTCATCACGTATGACGAGCATGCGCTTGTCACATTCGACGCCGTCGCCGCCATCTTGCGTCACCCTACCTAGGCCATGGAAGCTACCGCGCATGCGTCAAAGTCATTTCGAGCATGTGCAGGTTTCCACGGCGACAAGAATCTCGATGAGAAAAAAGAGAGCAGGTTCTCTTTTTTTCTCATCAAGATTCTGGCCAGCTTTCCAGACGCGAAACCTGAAAGCCTCATACACACAAACGATTTTCTTGGCAAGAAGCGGTTTTCTTGCTGGTTTTTGCAGAGAAAACCGGTCGTGTATACAAGGCTTAAGGTTCTCTAACAAACCTCTGAGGGCTTCACAGAACAGCTGTATTTATACTGAGATTAAATTGCACACAGGTGGACTGTATTTACTAATTAGGTGACTTCTAAAGGCAATTGGGTCCACTAGATTTTAGTTAGTTGTATCAGAGTAACGGGGGCTGAATACAAATGCACACTGCACTTTTCAGATATTTATTTGCAAAAAAAATTGAAAACCATTTATAATTTTCCTTCTACTTCACAATTATTTTAACACGTTGTGTTGGTCTATAACATAAAATTCCAATAAATTACATTTATGTTTTTCGCTTTAATGTGACAAAATGTGGAAAATTTTAAGGGGTATGAATATTTTCTCAAGGCACTGGAATTATTAATCAGGACAGGCAGCAAATAAAGCACAACATCCAGAAGATGGGTTGTTGTAATAGCCAGAATGACAATACACACTGGAGTTGATTTACTTAAACTGGAGCGTAAAAAATCGGGATGCAGTCTTGCAAAGATACAAATCTACAGGTCTTAGCACTAATGTGAAGGCCACACTATTCCAGTACACCAAGAAAAAACAAATATTTTAATTTGCTATATGGCTGTTGCTTAATTTTGTTTTTGTTTACCATACTGCACTTAAGTTTCATTTTCGATTTGTTTACCATACTGCACTTAAGTTTCATTTTCGATTTTGACTAGCAGGAGGAATGATTCATACTTAGAAAAAGCTTACCTGTCCATTGTAGAAGAAAGATGTTGTTATCAGATTATTATATTTTTGTAAGCAATATCAAAAAAAAAAAAAAAAATTGTAATTCAACCTTTCTTTTTGTTGGGAAAGGAATCTTTGGTACACTGCTGCCATCAAGTGCTCATATGGGAAATTACAGTGTGGTAATCAATATAAGCATCAAGTTCACTTGATTTGCTAAATCATGCATTTTTAGGCCCATTTAAACAAAGAAACAAAAATATTACATACGAAAAGGTATCAGATGTGGGTGCTACAGTGAAGAAAAATCACACAAATCTCATGATAGAAATTAGGTTGAGGTTCAGTTTTTCTGCTATTATAGGTTTTAGAGGTGATAAGCAGTCAGTTATATCCAAACCTAGGGTTGGACTGGACTTTGGCTGGTTGGATGCTCTGATTAAAGCATAAGTTCACTTAAAAAAAAATCACTTTCTTTGCAGGTAAAAAAAAATGTACACTTATTTATTTATTTGGAGCCTGTAAAGGATTGCACCAGTGATCAGTAGATCACTGGTGCCATGTAGGTCTTCTGCAGATCTGTCAGTGTGCCTGTATGCCTATACATTCCGTTTGGGCAAGCAGATACACTGACAGGAAGAATCAATGAACTACCACATCGCTCCACAGCGCTATGGTAGGACATTGAGACCTACAAGCCAACAGTCGCAAAGGATGTCGGAGCTTGTAGTTTATTCACACACAGAGAAGTGTGAATAATTGACGTAGCCATGCTGCTGCAGCTCCACACAGCCGTACTGATTTAAAAAAGTCACAGCTAGTACGGGGAACAAGTTACACGTTTCACCCTAAAAACTGTTGGATAATGAATAGGGTTGAGCGAACCTGAACTGTAAAGTTTGGGTTCGTACCAGACTTTTGGATTTTTTGAACCCGAATAATTTGCTGTAAGTTCGGGTTCGGGTTCGGTGTTCGGCTATGTAACGGCGCGCTGCAGGGCAGCCAATCAGCATTTGTTTTACTTGTGTGACCTAGAAGCCATCACAGTCATGCCTACTAATGGCATGGCTGTGTCTAGCCAGTGCAGCATGTGACTGAGCATGTGACCCAGCCTCTATATAAGCTAGAGGCACACAGCACAGCTTGTCACTCTGCTTTAGCTAGGGTAGGGAAAGGCTGCTGCTGCTCTCAGGGAGAGATTTAGATAGGATTGTCCTGCTTCAGAAATCGAATTACATTACTCAGCGATCTACATAGCATTAGCTACTATAGGGAAAGGTTCCTGATTGTGCTTATAGGGAGAGAATTAGATAGGAGTCAGTCCTACTTCACAAATCTAATTGCAGCAGCACTCCATATGTTCCTGTCAGATACTCTGCATATTACACCAGCACTGCATATGTTCCTGTGAGATACTCTGCATATTACACCAGCACTGCATATGTTCCTGTCAGATACTCTGCATATTGCACAAGCACTGCATATGTTTCTGTGACATACTCTGCATTAGATAATTTAGGGGAAGGTTCCTGATTGTGCTTATAGGGAGAGAATTAGATAGGAGTTAGTCCTACTTCACAAATCTAATTGCATTGCATATGTTACTGTCAGATACTCTACATATTACACCAGCACTGCATATGCTCCTGTCAGATACTGTACCTGTTGTCGATTCTCGGCGACAGGGTGCCGACATCTCGCACTCGCTGTAATAGACAAAGCACATTCCAGCGAGTACGTCATAGAAGTGACGGGGATCCGACTTGGATTCCCACCAAATCTAGCTGCGCCGTTTGGTATGAATCCTGAGGGGGAACTCCACGCCAAATTTTAAATAAGAAAAATGGCATGGGTTCCCCCCCAGGGGCATACCAGGCCCTTAGGTCAGGTATAGGTTGTAAGGAGAACCCCCCTACGCCGAAAAAATGGCGTGGGGGTCCCCCCACAATCCATACCAGACCCGTATCCAAAGCACGCTGCCCGGCCAGTCAGGAAAGGAGTGGGGATGAGTGAGTGAGTGAGTGAGTGAAAAACGTATAAAGCGCATAACTTGCGAACTGAATCGCCTCTGGGCGCTGTTTCCATTCCTTCGATAAGGAAACGCTTTGCCTCAGAAGAGATGAGTTTTAATCATTCTCCTGAAGGCCAAGTGGTCCGACTCCAGTCGGATGGTGGTTGGTAGTGCATTCCACAGTCGAGGTCCTTGGACAGCAAATCTCCGATCTCCTTTGGATTTGTATCTTGCCTTGGGTATGTGCAGTAGGTTTTGATTTGTGGATCGCAGAGTGCGATAGGGGTTATGGGCTTTTATTTTTTCGCATTGATATTGGGGAGCGTTTCCTTGAATACACTTATGTGTTAGGCAGAGTGCCTTAAAAATGATTCTGTCTTTCACTGGTAGCCAGTGAAGAAATCTAAGCGAAAGGGAGATAGACTGCCATGGTTTTTTACCAGTCACTAATCGAGCAGCCGTATTTTGAACGACTTGCAGACGAGTGATTTGGTATTTGGGAAGTCCTAAATAAAGGGCATTTGCATAGTCGAGTCTGGAATTTATGATTGTTCCCACCACGACTGCAATGTCCTTTTTAGGGATGAAAGTGGTGAGTCGGCGTAGCAGGCGCAGCAGATGATGGGATCCGCTGACTACCGACCCTATTTGTGCATCCATTGTCATGTAGGATTCGAAAATGACTCAGAGACTTTTGACTTTGGTGCTAGGGGCAATAATTTTTCCCAGAATGGGTGGTGGGGTCCAAGTTGAGGTGTGGGGACGTACGTTTGGTTTGGCGCCACCCTTGGGGCTCCTTTTGCTAATCTCGTGTTTACGCGTGTTAGTAAAAGTTTGGTGAGTGACGATTCGCACTTCTCAGTTTTCGTGCTTTTTAGATCGATCTCTGCCGTTCAGTTTGTACTTGTGGGTTTGTATCTTGGCTATCGGGGCGTGCAGTCAGGTCGTATAGTTTTACATTGCGGTCCTGTCCGCCCGTTTTTGATTTTCAGGTCGTTCTTCAGTGCGGTCTGTTTAGTGCAATTCTGTTTAGACGTTCGTTTCTAACCTTGTAGCCATGTTGCAGGCACCCTGTCATCGGCGAGCTTGTGCTGTGCGTGCAATGTCTATAGGTCTATTGCTTTTAGACCTAGATGACGAGTCCATGAACAGGGTGAGGAGGCGTTCATGGACCAAGAATTGGTTGCTCCGTAGGAACCAATTCTCGCATATGCCTTTGCTGCGGGAGCTGCAGGAAAATAATCCTGAAGATTACAGGAATTTCCTGAGGATGTCTGATCCCGTTTTCCAGCACCTGTTGGCCTTGGTGTCCCCCTATATTACCAGGCAGGACACCGTTATGCGGGAGGCTATTGGTGCTGAGCAGAGGCTAGTTGCCACGTTATGTTATCTGGCAACTGGGAGAAGCCTTCAGGACTTAAAGTTCTCTACGGGCATCTCCCCCCAGGCTCTGGGCCTTATTATTCCTGATACCTGCTCTGCTATCATCCAGGTTCTGCAGGAGGAATATATGAGGGTAAGTTTTCTCCTTTAATATCCCATTTTATGTATATAATGTATGCTAATGTATGTAGTTATCTCCTCCTTCCCTAATTACCATGTTTGGAATATGCTGTGAATGTCCCCTTTGCCCCCATGCATGCTGTAAACTTTAATGATGCCCCTTTTTTGGCCTACATGCCTATTTCCCTTCACTTATCTCCCCAGCATGCTATCCTGGGCCCAAACACACCTAGCCTAGTCACTTCCCAATGTATTGTGTTATATCCATTGTAATGTTTGCCCCCCTCCCCTCTAAAATGTGGTTTAAAAGTCTATGTACACTTTTTTTTTTTTTTGTGTACTCCCAAACTCATCTAGTCCTCCCCTCCCAAAATGTGGTTTAAAAGTCTATGTACAGTTTTTTTTTTTTTTTTTTGTGTACTCCCAAACTCATCTAGCCCTCCCCTCCAAAATGTGGTTTAAAAGTCTATGGTCCAGATTCAGGTAGATGGGCGAATCTTTATGTTGGAGTAACGTTTCTCATTTACGTTACTCCGCCGAAACTTTAGGAGCGAGTACTGTTATTCACAAAGCACTTGCTCCTAAAGTTGCGGCGGCGTAGCGAAAATGAGCCGGCGGAATTCAAATTGGGCGGGTAGGGGGTGTGTATTATTATAACTAGGCGCGATCCCGCGGCGAACGTACTGCGCATGCGTCGACTGTCAGTGCGCGTGCTCCAAATTCTGTCAGTGAACGTCAATGACGTCAATCCCCATTCACGGACGTTTTACGCAAACGACTCAATTTTTTTTTTTTCGACGCGATGACGACGGCCATACTTAACATAGGATACTCCACTAGGGGGCTGCTTTATCTTTACGCCGCGTATTTCTTACGGAAACGTCGGAAAGTCACTGCGTCGGGCCCGAATACGATCGTGAATTGCCGATTCTCGCTGATTAATATATTCTCGGTGTTAATCAGCGGGAACGCCCCCGGTGCCATTTTTAAAATTGCAGTTCCGATACGACGGCGAAATACAATTACGCCGCTCGTATAGGAACTCCAACCCGGCGTTTCTTGTTTTCTGACTACAGAAAACAGAAACGCCGGCTCAAAGTGAGAGTTAGGCTGGAGTATCACTGATACTCCAGAGTAACTCTACCTGAATCTGGCCCTATGTACAGTTTTTTTTTGTGTACTCCCAAACTCATCTAGCCCTCCCCTCCAAAATGTGGTTTAGAAGTCTATGTACACCATTTTTTTTTGTGTACTCCCAAACTCATCTAGCCCTCCCCTCCAAAATGTGGTTTAAAAGTCTATGTACAGTCTTTTTTTCTTTTTTTTTGGGTACTCCCAAACTCATCTAGGCCCACACAAAACTTGGGCACTGGCACATCAGAGGGGGTGTTTAATGTGAGAATTTACTAAATCTATTTAGGTATAATATGCTAGTTCAAAGAAATGTTTTAATGCTTTTGTATAATCTGCTTGTAATGTTTCGGGGATAATTAATTTATTTAAATTTTTTCTTCCACAGCTTCTGTCCACGCCACAGGAGTGGCAGTCTGTGGCCATGGACTTTCAGAGCCGGTGGAACTTCCCCAACTGCGGGGGAGCCATCGACGGGAAGCACGTCCGCATCGTGCCTCCACCCCGTTCAGGATCCCAATTCTTTAATTATAAGGGGTTCAACAGTATTGTGCTGATGGCGGTGGTGTCAGCGCAGTACAAATTCCATTTTGTGGATGTCGGGATGAATGGACGGATTTCGGATGGGGGAGCCTTCAAGCAGACGGAGTTCGCGCTTCGCCTTGAAGAGGAGGATCTGTCATTGCCACCAGATGATCAGAATCTTGAAGGGCTGCCGTTTGTTTTCTTGGCTGATGAGGAGTTTGCCTTATGAGGCCATTCCCTCAGCGGACCCTCACCCCAGAGAGGAGATTCTTTAACTACCGGCTGGCCAGAACCCGGAGAGTTGTGGAGAACACCTTCGGTATAATGGCCAGCCGGTTCCGCCTTTTCCTCACATCTCTCCACATGGCGGAGTATAAGTGGAATTATATTATTTTTGCATGTTGCATACTACACAATTTTTTGAGGAGACAATCTCCAACCTATCTTGCCCCGGTTGGACCCGAGGCTGTCCTTTTTCAAACTGATCAACCATTGCCAGACCTTGAAGCTGGTCATCCAGGACTGCCCCCCCAGAGTGCCCGTGAAGTGAGGGACAAATACCTTCATTACTTTATGGGTAGGGGGGCCATACCATCACAATCCAATTTGGTTTCATTTCTGTTTAAAAAAAGTAAAAATCTTTGCTAAAAACTTTTTATGTCTCGCTTGTGTTGATTTTCGCTGTTTACTATTTTTTCATATTGTTCTACATGGAGTGTCAAGTGTATTTTCCTTATCAACTCTCAAACATTTCCCAGGTGGAATCAAAACAAATCACATGTAAAGTTATTGGTATTTTAAGCAAAACCACACACACTTTTTTCTATATTCAAATCTCTTTATTTTTTTCACAATCAGGTTTTTAACAAACAAAATTACCTAATTTGCATTTTTTTGGGGGGAATTTTTGATTCAAAACATATAATTTTTTTTTGATTTTTTTTTGGTATTTTTGATTCAAAACATATAGGGCCAGATTCACAGAGTGATTACGCCGGCGTAACAGGAGATGCGCGGCGTAAGTCTAATTGTGCGCGTGTGTTTCGATGCACGGCATCCCCAAAACGAGATATACGCAAGAAATCTACTTTTTTTTGTCCAGCGTAATTTCGTTAGACAGGCGCATCCGTCCGCGCAAAACTGCGCTAGGCACACCATTGATTTGCTATTCAAATATGCTAATGAGGGAGTTACGGGGATCCACAAAAGAACGTTGGTGCAGCGCAGGCTACGCGCTGTGCGCAACAGCTAAATGTCCTGTCTAAATTGAGACCATATAAAAGCTGGTCTAAAATTACAAAATTCGTCTACATGTCAGATAAAGCAACAATGTTAGTGAGGAGCTGAGCAGTCATACATGTTGCCCAACAAACTGTATGCCAACATGCCAGTGTCATCCATGCTCATAGCTATACTACTGACTTTAGATGAGCAAAGAAGGAGGAGGGCACTGAGGAGGGCACTGAGGAGGGCACAGGATTTTTTTATTTATTTTTTTCTAATTTATTTTTTTGGCTTATATAAACGTTTCAATTTATTCTAATCTAATACAATATACTTAGCTGATACAAGCCCCTCAATCTTCACTCTTCACGGGAGAGGATATATCACAAACGCCTAGACATCTATGGCATGAGTAATTCTGAGGTCTCGCATCTTCAGATTCACCCCTCATGCCATCATGGAATTAACCACAACCCTGCAGGAGGACATCACCAGCCCAACACATGACACTACCCTTGACACCCATGACAGCTACATATACAATCAGAGCCCCATCCCCACAGATTGCGAACAGAACATGTATGGGGACAGCTGGCTGGTTGGTGAGTCACATGGGTGGCAGGCATGACTGCCCCCCCCCCCCCATGATGCACACATCACAAGGGGCACATGCACTACTAACATCCTCCTGTCTTTTCCCTTCAAGGTGACTCTGCATATGCACTGGGACCCCATCTCATGACCCCATCTCATGCCAGCTCACATTATGCATCTTTGCACGTTAAACACACACATTAATCATGGCACAATGAGAATGCATGCATGCTCACATTGGATTGGCACCAGTCCACCATGCAGGACTTGTGAGCAGCAACGCCACGCCACGGCTCCAATTATGTCACTGTACATTCATACACCATTCACACGGACCTGGGGATCACTTCTCCCTGGTCCTGGGGAACCCTTCTCCACCAAAATTGAGGGTGACACCCCTTTTCCCGCAGGAATGTCACCCCCACATTCCCAAATCATACACAAACAGAACCAAAAAAAATTATTGACCAGCAAAAATCAAAAATGGCCATCAAAAATATAATTTAAACAAAATAACAACAAAGAAAACGCATAAAAGACAAAAATCACTCTCAAAGACACGTCACAAACAAACAAACAAACTCTAATAAACAACAGAACAAAAGCACCTTGCTGTATAGGGAGGGATACAAAGGGATGTACTTTTGCAAAGGAAGTGCGTTTGTCTCTGTCTATTTATGCTGTCTGCGTAGTTCACTAAGTTGCCCTGGTCCACTTCCAATTTCACTGATTGCGCCATTCCCGAGTTGTGAGCATGCGCACAGAGGTGCTGACCATGGTCTGCTTCAAGCGTGCATGCGCGAGCCGGCCGGCCCTTCATTTGCATGGGGTCACGGCTCATTTCAATGTAACACGCCCACGCCACGGCTCCAATTATGTCACTGTACATTCATACACCATTCACACGGACCTGGGGATCACTTCTCCCTGGTCCTAGGGAACCCTTCTCCACCAAAATTGAGGGTGACACCCCTTTTCCCGCAGGAATGTCACCCCCACATTCCCAAATCATACACAAACAGAACCAAAAAAAATTATTGACCAGCAAAAATCAAAAATGGCCATCAAAAATATAATTTAAACAAAATAACAACAAAGAAAACACATAAAAGACAAAAATCACTCTCAAAGACACGTCACAAACAAACTCTAATAAACAACAGAACAAAAGCACCTTGCTGTATAGGGAGGGATACAAAGGGATGTACTTTTGCAAAGGAAGTGCGTTTGTCTCTGTCTATTTATGCTGTCTGCGTAGTTCACTAAGTTGCCCTGGTCCACTTCCAATTTCACTGATTGCGCCATTCCCGAGTTGTGAGCATGCGCACAGAGGTGCTGACCATGGTCTGCTTCAAGCGTGCATGCGCGAGCCGGCCGGCCCTTCATTTGCATGGGGTCACGGCTCATTTCAATGTAACACGCCCACGTCCTTCCCAATTTGTATTACTCCGCCTTGCGCCTCTGAAATAACGTTGCGCAGGCGCAAATTTCTGCGTAAAACCGACGAGAATAGGGTGATTGCGCCGCTACATTGCGCCAGTCTAACGTAAAGGCGGTGCGCTACGCCGGTCCAATAATGCGCAGATGTACCTGAACCTGGCCCATAATTTTTTTCAGATTTTTTTTGGTATTTTTGATTAAAAACATATAATTTAGTTTTTTTAATTTTTTTGGTATGTTTGATTAAAAACATATAATATATATATATATATTTTTTTTGTTGGTCTTTTTGATTTAAAATATCTACTTTTTTAAACACATTTTTTGGTCTTTTTGATTTTTTTTAAATGAATATTCCAAAAGTAAAACCCCCAAAATCAAACCCTCCCCAGAACATTGATTATATGTTTTAATTTGATTTCAACTTGTTTGGTCCTCTGACGTATCTCCCTGTTCGCCCGATGAATCTCCTCAATCTCCTCCCTGCAGGCCTGGACATCATTAATCAGAAGATGAGCACTGAAGGAATCAAAGCCGCCACCAGCTCCTGAAATATGTGACCAAAACATGTATTAAAATTTTGCAGGCCTACATCTAGATTAGCTGAAGCTGTGTTAATATGTTACTTTACCGGATGTGGTGGCAGGCTGGTCATCATCATCATCCTGCGGGGGTGGGGCTTGGGTGCTGCTTGCTGCTGTTGAAGCTTCATGACGCCCTACGAGAAAGAAGACAATGGAAACATGATTTTAGAAGCTTATACAGGCCTGAAAGAGGAATCTGATTCAGTTCAGACAATTTGGGGGACTATTGATGTTTTGAACAACCCCTCTGGGCAGAACACAGGATTGTAGGCCTTCCCAAAGATCATTACATTTCTTGTACCTTTGCTATAGATTTCAACATGTAGGCAAACCAAGTATACACTGGATCACCTCACCTCTGTGTGAACCCATAAAAGGGTAATTCTTGTGGCCAACAATTCGGAAAATGAGTCCACATGTGGCAACAACTGCTGAGCAGACTCTACTTTTACTGTATATATATATTTTTTAACAAGAATCGAATTTATTTAACCACTTAAGGACCTCCGCACGCACATTTACGGCCACAGAATGGCACGGATGGGCACAAGGGCGTAAATTTACGTCCTCGCCCAGTAGCGGGTCGGGGGTCCGATCGGGACCCCCTCCGCGGCGTGCGGAGGTCCCCGTGTCTCCGGGAGCGATCCGGGACGAGCGGGCGGATGTCGGTGTTTGCCCGCCCCCCCCGCGATCGCTCCCAGCCAATCCCTCCGCTCTCCCGCCCTGTCACTTCCTCCTCCTGTGTTTACACAGGAAGGGGGAAGTGATGTAATCTCTCATCGCAGCGGTATTTCCAACCGCTGCGATGAGAGGAACACCTCACAGTAAGTGTGCACCAACATTACACTGACACACACACACACATAGGCATACTTAACCCATTGCGATCTGCCCCCCCCCACCCCCCCTGTCACAGTGTCACTGAATGCAGTGATCTAATCACTGCATTTAGTGTCAGTGTGACAGGCAGTGTAAAATCAGTTAGTGTTAGGTTCAGGATAGCCCCCCCACCCCCCCTAATAAAGTTGTAACCCCCTGATCACCGCCCTAGTTAACCCTTTCACTCCCTATCACTCCCTATCCTCATTTTTCTGATCGCTGTATTAGTGTCGCTGTTCCCGCTAGGTAGCTATTTTTTTTTATTGCGATTTTTTTTTTTTTTACTAAAGACATGTGGCTAAATAAATTTTGGTCTAAATGTTTGACTAAAATTTAGTTTATTTGATTTTTTTTTTTAACAAAAAGTAAAAAATAGTGTTTTTTTTTCAAAAATGTCGCTCTATTGTTGTATATAGTGCAAAAAATAAAAATCGCAGAGGTGATCAAATACCACCAAAAGAAAGCTCTATTTGTGGGAAGAAAAGGACGCAAATTTTGTTTGGGAGCCACGTCGCACGACCGCGCAATTGTCTGTTAAAGCGATGCAGTGCCGAATCGCAAAAACACCTTGGGTCATTTACCAGCATATTGGTCCGGGTCTTAAGTGGTTAAGAACACATCAACATTAATTCCACAACTGATCTCACTGTAAAATAAAAAATGTCACAAGTTTCATGGTTGTGGGCACAATATTTGGTCGTAGGAGTCGTTGTTCCGAAAGAACAACGACTTTAACGACCAATTCTTGGGCCCAAAAAAATGAAATCCATACAGTACAACCTGCAAGAAAAAGCACATGGCGCCAAAATAAAAGACAAAAAAATAAGACATTAAAATTACTTACTTCTTCTAAGAACTCTCCTGATCCTGTTCATTGTGTCTGGCTCCCGCAGCTTCAGGTCCGACCACCTTTTTCTCATCTGCTCTTTACTTCTTTGGACACTAAATTTCCGATAGAGACTCCTCCTCACCTTCTCCATTATCTCTGCCTTGACCTTATTGGGGTACTTATAAGGTCCACGCTTCCCATCATAGTCCTCTTGTTCAAATATGAGGACCATCTCCACCATTTCTGGAAAGGTCATGTTGGTGGCCTTATATCTCCTTCTCCTGGAGATCTCTCCTTCTGCCCGGCCTGGCTCTTGGTGTGCGTCCATATTTTTTAGCATGTTCTCCCAGATAAAAAAAATAATGAAAGGGGCGGGGAAAGGACTACACCGAACGTCAGGGGTGGGGAGACGTGCGTAGCGTCGCGTCGCACATGAGCGTATATAAAGGGATACCACGTGACAAGGTCTTAAAGGGGCGTTCCCAGTTGGCGGAAGACGGCGGAGATAATGATCTGATACAACGACGGTATGTAACTACATTTAAAAGTTTATTAGTGATGGGATGAGTTGGTGGGCTACTTATATGATAACCTAGGAGAAATAATGAAAGGGGCGGGGAAAGGACTACACCAAACGTCAGGGGTGGGGAGACGTGCGTAACGTCACGTCGCACATGCGCGTATATAAAGGGATATCACGTGAAGTGAAAGTGGCGTTCCCAGTTGGCGGAAGACGGCGGAGACAATGATCTGATACGACGACGGTATGTAACTACAATTAAAAGTTTATTAGTGATGGGATGAGTTGGTGGGCTACTTAAATATGATAACCTAGGAGAAAGTTACAATAAACATTTTAGGAAATGGCCATCTATAGTGCTGTAGTACGTAACCGCGTTTAGATACAGCATTTTGCTCGAAGTATGGTGTGTGGGCAAGGTCGTTTTTCACATATGTATTTGTAAAACACGTGGTTTAATACATGTTGAAAATGGTTGCTTTTAAGTCTTGCCCAAACTAGATCGTTTCTAACGTTTCATCCACAAATAAGTGAGGGATCTAGGCCTCATTACACACAACTGGTCATCTTTTTCCTATGAACTGACCAACACATGATATGCTAATTCCTCCTTGCCGTTTGCACGACGAAAGAGAAGGGGCGGGGAAACATCGAATTCCTAATCATGGGTGGAAGACGTGTGCGGAGTGTATGTACTGCTCGAACACACGTGTCGTACGTCCGACCGGGGTGCAGAAGGAAGACGATTGAACGACAGGCGTGTAGGTAGGCTTTGAACTTGGGACAGCAGAGGCCTATTCAGGAAAGACAGACATTTAAGGGATGGATGTTGATAAAGAGTACTCGAGTTTCAAGACTGTGGATTGACATTATTGTATTTTTTTTTGTTTTTGTCTGGCAGAAATGAACAAATTCAATAAAAAGGATTTCTTGGAAGTC
Organism: Rana kukunoris; assembly: GCA_029574335.1. Lineage (NCBI taxonomy): Eukaryota > Metazoa > Chordata > Amphibia > Anura > Ranidae > Rana > Rana kukunoris. The sequence continues at coordinate 340,450,236 of CM056049.1, read as the reverse complement.
TTTATAGACAAGTGGAGGGAGCAGCCAGTGCTGTGGGCCACCAAAGACCCTAGGTCACGAAACAAAGACCTGAGAAGAGCAGCACTCGAGAGCCTGCTCCCACTTGTGCGCAGTCAGGTGGGGCCTGATGTGACTGCTGAGCAGTTGGATGTCAGAATTGGGACATTAAGAGGCTCCTACAGGAAGGAACGGATCAAGGTCTTAAATTCGATGAGGTCTGGAGCTGGAGCAGGGCAGGTATATGTACCAAAGTTGTGGTACTACAACAGACTGTCCTTTCTGGATGACCACCTGGAAGTAAGGGAGTCAATTTCCAGCCTTCCCCCCAGAAGACAGAGTGCAAGAGGGAGGTCCAGCCTTCCCTCAAGCCTTCCCTCCAGCCTTCCCTCCAGCCAACCTGATGCTCCTCCAGTAGATGAGCCCTCTCAGCAGCCTTCCATCCTGGAGGAAGAGCCGGATTTGGCTGTCTGGAGCCAGGTATAGTACTTTCAATGTGCAAATGTGTGTGTGGTTTAAATTTTGCTAAATGGATGTTTAAGATGTTTAAAGGAAAAAAAAAAGGACTAGCTAAATGTGTTTTACTTATCATTAGTCAGTAGTGGCCACTAATGTTGAGGTTAATATTTTTTTTCCGAAATATTTCTATAAAGATTTTTTAGGAAACATACAAAAACAAACAGAAGGACACAGAATACATATATACATTAACATACAAACAATTTACAAAAATGGTCTCAGTGTATTAAGTTAATCTACGTTGGTTATAGTATGGATAATATGGATATTTAAAAATCCTAAACTCATCTTCTATTGGGTGGGCTCCAAAACTATATTTTCCCCTATTGTACCTCTAGGACCTCAAATAAAAACCGCAGAGGTGATCAAATACCACCAAAAGAAAGCACTATTTGTGGGGAAAAAAGGACGCCAATTTTGTTTGGGAGCCACGTCGCACGACCGCGCAATTGTCAGTTAAAACGACGCAAATCGCAAAAAGGGGCAAGGTCCTTTACCTGCATTTTGGTCCGGGTCTTAAGTGGTTAATGTGTTGGAGGGACTAATAAGCCCACCCACCATTATTTAGTGAGAGAGGGAAAACCAAAAAATAGAGGGAGGGGGAGGGAGGTGTACATTTCAAAATGAATGAAGTAAGTTTACAGTATTTATTTTCAATTTATATTATATCTAAATATCTAAATAATTTATTGTATTAGTGCATTAAGAATAGAAGAGGTTAAAAATATACAAACTGCAGGGGTCAGAATGATTGGCTTATCAATTTCTTGACAAACAGTCATGAGCTGAAAATTGTGTGTGATTTTGGAAACCAAAAGTAAAACTGTCCCTTTTTTTTAATACACAGGAGGACATCAGCCAGCAGGAGGTACAGGAAAGTGCCAGGCAGGAGGAGGGCAGGGTGAGTGGCACAGAGGAGGTGGCAGGGGCAAGTTTACCGGAGGAGGTTGCAGGCCCAAGTGGCTTGGAAGAGGTGGCAGGCCCAAGTTGCTCGGAGGAGGTGGCTGGGCCTAGTAGCAGTACTAGGTGTCAGGTGCCTTCAATACGCCTTCAACCCAGAAGGGCCGCAAGGGATACAAGGGTTCGTGAGGCCTCACTGGCCCTCATTCGTGAGGCACAGGCCAGCCTCCAGCAGCCTGCCACCTCTCAGGAGGGCCTTTTGACCGTTATTATGGCCAAAATGGACCGCATGAGTGAGGACCAGCGTCTTCTCTTTGAGGTACTCCTCGTCATCTTAGCCAATAAGGCGGTGAGGGGTCTTCTCACTGAGGAGACAGTGCTCTGTTCGCATCGCCATCCGCGAAGAACAGCTCGCTCACAACCTTCTTCTTTCTTCTTTCTTCTTTCTTCTTTCTTCTTTCTTCTTCTTTTTTCTCCTGCCCCTACTGCTTCCCCTACTGCTTCCCCTACTCATTCTTCTCCTGCCCCTACTGCTTCCCCTACTCATTCTTCTCCTCCTTCTCGTTCTCCTCCTCCACCACGTTCTGCTACTCCTCCTCCTGGCATGAGTACTGCCTCCATGGCCCCGCCTCCAGCCAGGCAGAAGAGGAAGGCTGCTGAGAAGGCTGCAGAGAGGGTCAAAGAGCAGGCTGCAGGGAATCCACCAAGGAAGGCCTTGCGAAAAAGCAAAAGATGACTCCCTTCCTTCCAGGTGGTGTACCAGAGGACAGTCTGCTGTACTACCACAACTTGGTGACATCTGCCTGCCTTGCTCCAGTTTCTGACCTCTGGGAGTCCAAGACCTTGACACGTTCCTTCCTGGATGAGCCTCTCAACTCCCAATTTTTGACTCCAACTGCTAAGCAGTCACATCACGCCCCACCTGTCTGTGCACAAATGGCAGCAAGCTATCCAGTGCTGCCTTTTTTGTTTTTGGACTTTGAATAATAACCCAAATAAATGGTGATTTTTGAGTTTACAGTTCATACTTGTCTATGTGTTTTTACTCCAAAAAATAATGTAGCTTGTGAAAAGGCAGGTTATGTTTTTTTAATAATTATAAAGGTGTAATTAGAAAGGGACAGATGAGACAAGACCAAACAATAGTGTTTCAGTGGGGGGTAACTTGACACCCAAAAACAACTAGATGATTAGAAATGGAAAAAAAGGGTAAAAATGAAGATCAGGATTTGAAATACAGGACAAAAAAAAATAATGAGATGATCTCATTATTTTTTTTTATTTTTTTTGGTCCTGTATTTGAAATCCTGATTTTCATTTTTACCTTTTTTTTTTTCATTTCTAATCATCTAGTTGTTTCACAAACTATGTCAGAATTCTGTGGGAATATCAGCAGCAAATTCAAAAAACACTGGTCCTGTTTTGTGCCATTCTAATATTTTTTTCAAAGTCCTGCAATTAAACGATGCAATAATGTTGGCAGCATGACGAATGTGCTATCTCAATTCCAAACGCTACATTTACCAAGGATGTTCTCCAGTCTCCTACTTTTATCTGAGCATGCGGGGGTTTTCTTAGCATACACACGATCGAGGTTCTCGTCGGGAAAACGACCCTGCTCTCTATTTTGGCTTGACGAGCTGCCCGACGGTTTGCTCGACGAAAGTGTACACACGACCGGTTTTCTCGGCAGAATACGTCTCCCAGCGAGCTTCTCGCTGGATTCTGCCTAGAAACTCGGTCGTGTGTACGGGGCTTTAGAGCTTTTTCGGTGACAATTGGAAGTGTTGAGGCGAATGGCTTTAATTCCCAAATGGTTTCTGCAGAGTATTTTAGGTAACCCATGGTTGCAGAAAAACGCAGGGAAGTGGCAGTGATTAAGGGGAGGGGGGGTATTGTCGTCGCTGGGAGAAAGAGTATCCAAATGAAACTGTCACTTTTTACGTCTTCCCTCCCTGGAATTGGCCCAGAGGAAGGCAAAAAAAAACAGGCGTGCCAATGCCAATATGCAGCGACTGGGGAAAAAAATTCCTTCCTGATCCCTGCTGGCAATCGATAACCCCTGGATCAAGTGGGGGCGTGGGGGAAGTGTACCTCTGGATTAACTGCAGGGGCCAAGTTTCAGGCTAAAACGGCCTGTGCAGGGGGAAGGTGAGGATGAGTGAGGGTGGTGTTGATGCTAAGGAATAGGAGTACCAAGATGGCCGCCGACCTGGACTAGGCCCGAGCCAGGGGCTGTAGTACGGGGCAGCGAGGGGGGGGAAGGGGACCTGTAAGGGCACCACAGGGAGAGTGCTCTGGGGCCTGAGCGGTGTAGACGGTGTGCGGCCAGTCGGCTCTTCTGTGACGTCTTCTGCCTTCTTCTCTTCTTCCGATGTTGACTCCACGCTTCTTCCCGCTGTTATGCCGGCTGTGCGGCTCCCATCGGTTTATATAGGCCTCTTTTATGATGTCACAGTCCCATCATGCTCCGGTACCTACCCACGTGGTACCTACCCACGTGGGTAGGTACTGGAGCATGATGGACTGCGCACCCGGCATAACAGCGGGAAGAAGCGCCGAGTCAACATCGGAAGAAGAGAAGAAGGCAGAAGATGTCACAGAAGAGCGGATTGGCTGCCGCTAGTAATTGAGCTAACACGAAGATAGCGGCGGCCAGTCCCGAAGAAGAAGGCACCGGAGAGCGCTGAAACAACGGAGAAGGTGGAAGAAGACCCCCGCAGCGTGGAGAAGACCCCCAGAAAGCGGAGAAGATGGAAGAAGACCCCCGGAGAGCGGAAGAAGAAGGCCCCCCTGGTAAAAGAGCTAAAGAAGAGGGGGGCCCCCCCGGAGCTGACTAATAAATTACTTCAAAACCATGTGTTGTGTTTATTTACTTTTACACTTTGTCTCCAGGTGAATGGGTAGGGGTACGATGTGCCCCATATTCATTCACCTAGGGTGGGGGGCCGGTATCTGGGGGCCCCCTTATTATTATTACGGCCAGGGTTGTCGGGAAGAGGCCCTGTCCTTATCAACATGGGGACAGGGTGCTCTGGGGTGGGGGGGCGCAGTGTGCCCCCCTGCCCCAGAGCACCCAACCTCCCCATGTTGAGGGCATGCAGCCTGGTATGGCTCAGGAGGGGGGGGACCTCGCTCATCCCCACTCCTTTCCTGACCGGCAGGGCAGCGTGCTTTGGATATGGGTCTGGTATGTATGGATTGTGGGGGGACCCCCACGCCGTTTTTTCGGGGCCTGGTATGACCCTGGGGGGAATCCATGCCGTTTTTTTTATTTACAATTTGGCGTGGAGTTCCCCCTCAGGATTCATACCAAACGCTGCAGCTAGATTTGGCGGGAATCCAAGTCGGAACACCAAGTAGCTTTATGTGCAAACTAATGAGCACACTTGCAGTATACGCCAAGTAGGTTTAGGTGCAAACTATACAGCACAAGTGCAGTATACACCAAGTATGTTTAGGTCCAAACTATACAGCACAAGTGTGGTATACACCAAGTAGGTTTAGGTGCAAACTATACAGTACAAGTGCAGTATACACCAAGTAGGTTTAGATGCAAACTATACAGCACAAGTGCAGTAAACACTAGGTAAGTTTAGGTGTAAACTATACAGTACAAGTGCAGTATACACCAACTAGGTTTAGGTGCAAACTATACAGTACAAGTGCAGTAAACACCTGGTATGTTTAGGTGCAAACTATACAGTACAAGTGCAGTAAACACCTGGTATGTTTAGGTGCAAACTATACAGCACAAGTGCAGTATACACCAAGTAGGTTTAGGTGCAAACTATACAGCACAAGTGCAGTATACACCAAGTAGGTTTAGGTGCAAACTATACAGCACAAGTGCAGTAAACACCAGGTAAGTTTAGGTGCAAACTATACAGCACAAGTGCAGTAAACACCTGGTATGTTTAGGTGCAAACTATACAGCACAAGTGCAGTATACACCAAGTAGGTTTAGATGCAAACTATACAGCACAAGTGCAGTAAACACCAGGTAAGTTTAGGTGCAAACTATACAGTACAAGTGCAGTAAACACCTGGTACGTTTAGGTGCAAACTAGACAGTACAAGTGCAGTATACACCAAGTAGGTTTAGATGCAAACTATACAGTACAAGTGCAGTAAACACCTGGTACGTTTAAGTGCAAACTATAAAACACAAGTGCAGTATAAATAAAGTAGGTTTAGGTGCAAACTATACAGCACAAGTGCAGTATACACCAACTAGGTTTAGGTGCAAACTATACAGCACAAGTGCAGTAAACACCAGGTACATCAAGGTGCAAACTATACAGTACAAGTGCAGTAAACACCTGGTAAGTTTAGGTGCAAACTATACAGTACAAGTGCAGTAAACACATGGTATGTTTAGGTGCAAACTATACAGTACAAGTTCAGTATACACCAAGTAGGTTTAGGTGCAAACTATACAGCACACGTGCAGTATACACCAAAAAGGTTTAGGTGCAAACTATACAGCACAAGTGCAGTAAACACCAGGTACGTTTAGGTGCGAACTATACAGTAGAAGTGCAGTAAACACCTGGTAAGTTTAGGTGCAAACTATACAGTACAAGTGCAGTAAACACCTGGTATGTTTAGGTGCAAACTATACAGTACAAGTGCAGTATACACCAAGTATGTTTAGGTGCAAACTATACAGCACAAGTGCAGTATACACCAAGTAGGTTTAGGTGCAAACTATACAGCACAAGTGCAGTAAACACCAGGTAAGTTTAGGTGCAAACTATACAGTACAAGTGCAGTATACACCAACTATGTTTAGGTGCAAACTATACAGTACAAGTGCAGTAAACACCTGGTACCTTTAGGTGCAAACTATACAGTACAAGTGCAGTAAACACCTGGTACATTTAGGTGCAAACTATACAGTACAAGTGCAGTAAACACCTGGTACGTTTAGGTGCAAACTATACAGCACAAGTGCAGTAAACACCAGGTACGTTTAGGTGCAAACTATACCGCACAAGTGCAGTAAACACCAGGTATGTTTAGGTGCAAACTATACAGTACAAGTGCAGTAAACACCAAGTACGTTTAGGTGCAAACTATACAGCACAAGTGCAGTCAACTACAAGTAGGTTTAAGTGCAAACTATACAGTACAAGTGCAGTAAACACCTGGTATGTTTAGGTGCAAACTATACAGCACAAGTGCAGTATACACCAAGTAGGTTTAGGTGCGAACTATACAGTACAAGTGCAGTAAACACCTGGTACGTTTAGATGCAAACTCTACAGTACAAGTGCAGTATACACCAAGTAGGTTTAGGTGCAAACTATACAGCACAAGTGCAGTATACACCAAGTATGTTTAGGTGGAAACTATACAGCACAAGTGCAGTAAACACCACATACGTTTAGGTGCAAACTATATAGCACAAGTGCAGTACACACCAAGTAGGTTTTGGTGCAAACTATACAGTACAAGTGCAGTAAACACCTGGTACGTTTAGGTGCAAACTATACAGCACAAAGGCATTAAACACCAGGTACGTTTAGGTGCAAACAATACAGCACAAGTGCAGTAAATCTATCTATCTATCTATCTATCTATCTATCTATCTATCTATCTAATAAAAAAGAAACTCTCTCTCTCTCTCTAGGACTGATCCTTTCGTTAACACGCTGCAACACACTACACGAGGCCGCCCAGCAGGCGGCCTTTTATAGTGTGGGGCGTGTACTAAACCCCCTGAGCTATAATTGGCCAAAGCCACCCTGGCTTTGGCCAATTATTTCTCTCCGTTTTGCGCGCTGTGATTGGCCAAGCATGCGGGTCCATAGTATGCTTGGCCAATCATCAGCGCGCAATGCCGCAGTAAATTACGGGCCGTGACGCGTCACTCGAATTTGGCGCGAACGACCCGTTTTGTTCGAATTTCAACGAACAATCGAACAGCCAATGTTCGATTCGAACATGGGTTTGAGTCGAACACGAAGCTCATCCCTACTCGAGGCAAACCAACCAAAAATGTAGAAAAAATGTAATAGTTTTTAACCAGGGGCTGGCTAGGCCAGGGGTCAGGCATGCAATTGCCCCATGGGCTGCTCTGATGTGCAAAGACCGCTGTATCACCAGCTCAGAACCATACATGCACAGTTCTTGAGCTGGCTAAGTACGGAAGCTCCATCCAGTACTGTGAGCCAGCAATGACCCAGCCCCTCCCTCCACATAAATGTCTGTCAGAAGCTGAACCTGCTCTGTTTCCCTGCCCACACTCCGGGCAGCCAGTGTGCTGTCTGTGAAGAGGATGTGTGGGCAGGAAAGTTCAGTCTAAGCAGTAAGTGAACTTCTCCTCCATCCCCCTCTCTGCAGCTAAAGTTTATTTTTATTTTTTATAGCAGCCTGTGACACTACCTTGCCCCTCTAGGTGTTATAATTTGAGCTCACAATGTGGTTTCAGTTCTGGTGTACTGGCAGTCTTCCTGCATGTAGCCCCTGGTCGCACATTTTAACTGCATGTTCTGAAAGTGCACAAAATGTCCTGCAGGCTGCATCTTTGGTGCACTTTCAGAAAATGCAGCAAAAATGTGTAAAGGTCTGAGGGACTGCGGCTAAGGAAACCCACCAGTACACCCGTGGGCTTGTATTCACTTGCAGCAGGCACTGCCACTCCTCTTAAAAGTGATCCATGCTTAGGTCACTTTTCAGAGGCATTTGACAGGCAGTGAGTTGATATTACATTTCCTTCCTGCCTGTTTTAACCCCCTAAATGGCAATCCCTCCAGGTAATGTCACGGCTCACTTTGAACTCCATATTTCCATTACTCTCTGTAGGTATTAGATGTGCTCTTGCCTAATTATTTGCACATCTAATACCTAAGGGTACTTTCACACTGGGGTGGTAGCAGTAAAGTGATGCTAGTTTTACCGTCGGGTTAAAATCTCCCTTGCTGCATTCATTTCAATGGGCAGGATGGTTTGGGAGTGGTGTATACAGCGATCTCAAACCGCCACAAAGATCCTGCTTGCAGGACTTTTCAGAAAGTGCTGCAAACGCACCGCCCCAGTGTAAAAAAGTACTCAGGCTTTCACACAGGGGTGGCATGAAAGGCAGTTTACAGGCACTATTTTTAGAGCTAAAACGCCTGTAAAGCGCCTTCAGTGTGAAAGTACCCTAAAGAGAGTTCTGGAAATAAAATGCAGTTCAAAGTGAATTTCTACACCTTGGTGGAGCACCCCTTTCAGAAGATTTGAGGATATTATTAAACCCAGAGACAGGTTCAGCAGAAATTTCAATCTATCTTTGTGCAGACTGGTTGTACAGAATTCGATCTATCAACTGACTTAAGTACAACCAGCGTGCCTCTTTTTTTGGCGATCACTGCTGGCTGCTATAGCTGCCAGCAATGATCACTGTATTCTGATGACTTGAAAACTTTCATCTAAGAGAACACACTGACACGCGGCTCTTATGGAGGCTTGGTAAATCAAATGTCAGGCTTCCTTAGCATTACACCTGTGGGACTGTGGCCAAGCCTGGGCACAAGCCAGCACAGGCTCCTGGAAACACAGGAGGGTGGCAATTAAGGAAAGAGCTGGGATATGACATTACTTATCTCAAATCCCTGCAACTCCTAAACCTGGTCCACTGCAGGCCCACAATGCCCTTAATCTGGTCAGTGTGCGCCTGCATGTGCTTTTCTCACTTCCTGCAATTGACACAGGAGGAGCCTACAGCCTGGGGAATCTGGTGGTCATGCCTGGGAGACAGCAGGAATTGCATGTTTAGCCTGCTGCACTTACTGTGACTCTCGGCTACTCTGCTTGCTTGGCTTGCCCAGTGGTGTGGTGCTCAATCACCAGAGAAGCTCCAGACTCCAGAGGTAGCACTTAGTGTGGCAGCACAGTCTTTAGTCTTCATCTTTCTTCAGTCTCATTGGTCTGTGTACTGGGTGTGGGGAATGTGCAAGCTCTTTTCTTGATCATACTTCACGGGACACGGGGCCTTAATTACTTAATAGGTTATGTAGAGAGTAAAGAGCCAATGTCATCAGGTCTTTACCCTGATTAGTAAAGCGCTGTGTTCGTGGGGCACAGTTCACCCAGGGAACTGGATTTGCTGTCCATCGACAGAGCCGAAAAAGCCCTGCAATGGGTCAAGCACAAATTTTAAACCTGTGCAAACAAAACAGGTGCGATGTTGGCCATAAAACTCAATGCCACAGGCCATATCCACAAACCAGTTCACCTTTTCTCGGCCGGAGGAGACCTTACCCCTGACCTGACCAAAGTCTCAGCAGCCTTCGCTGATTTTCTGACCACTTTATACAGTAAATCTCCCCCTTCCCCCTTGATTTAGCAGATGTCTTCTTCGTGACCTCAATCTCCCCCCTCTTTCTTCTGTGGCCCACATGGCCCTCAATGCAGAAATTTCTGAACTGGAGGCAGCCCAGGCTATCAAAGGCATTCAGCTTTCCAAGGCCCTGGGCCCAGGCGGCTTCTCCGGCCTATATTACCATAAAATTAACTCCCTCCTCCTCCCCCATTTGACAGCATACTTTAATATCCTGAACCAGGGACCAGGTAGGCTTTGTGCCTGGTCGCTAGGCAGGGGACAAGGTTTCGAAGGTAGTTCACCTGATTTCCCTGTAACACCACGGCAAAATCCCAGGATTTCTTCAATCGCTTGACATATACAAAGCTTTTTACTCCCTCTCATGGGCCTACTTATGCTATGTGCTTCAATGGTGGGGCTTTGGAGACTCGATTCTCACCTGGCTGACTGCACTCTACTCTTCCCCTTTGGCCGCTGTCCGCTATACCGGCTGCTTATCACCAACATTCCCCCATCTCTAGAGGAACACAGCAGGGTTGTCTCCTCTTCTCTTTATCCTTGCTATTGAACCTCTAGCCATGGCCCTTAGAGCTGACCCAAATATTAATGGAATCCCATACGCAGGCAAATGTTACAAGGTAAATATGTTTGCGGACGATGCTCTTATCATCCTTACTAACCCAATTGTCTAATATTCCCAATCTAAATTCCCTCCTGACCCACTTTGCCACCATCTCAGGGCTCCAGATTAATACCCACAAAACCACTGTGCTGAAAATTTCCCTTCCAGGTTCCCTGGTTACATACCTCCAATCCACCTTCCCGTACCGCTGGGCCATCTCTACTTTTGAATATTTGGGTATTAAGCTGACTCCTTCTTACTCCTCTCTTTTTTTCTGCTAACCATGTTCCTCTTTTTTATTTACCATCACAGCGCTCATGACATCTTGGCGGTTCCCCAACTTGTCCTGGATTGGCCGCATCCAAGATGACAATCCTTCCGTAGATCTTATACTTCTTCCGGACTCTATCGGTTCAGATCCCTGCAAATTTTTTGCGTTGTCTCCTGAAAAGACTTCTCTCCTTTATTTGGGCCATCAAGCATCCCAGGGTCTCCCGCTTTACCATGTATGCCTACAGGCTGAGAGGTGGGCCTGAAGTCCCAAATATCACCAAATATTACCAGGCTCTGCAAATCTCCCAGCTATCAATGCTCCAGGCTACCTCCGATATTCCACTCTGAGTTCTCCTGGAAATCACCAACTGTGCACTGGTCCCCATCTCTGCCCTCTTATGTCTTCCTCCTAATATGCATCCCCCCTCACTCAGCCCTCTGATGGCCCATAGCTTGAAGCTTTGTGACTCGGTTCGGTACTCTGGTGGGCTTATATCACTTCTGCTCCTCCCCCTCCTGAAAAACGCTATGTTTCCCTCGGCTTAGAATGACCTGGTGGCCAGCCCATGGATTCACTCAGGTCCAACATTCAAACTCAAACCCACATCTTCCCCTTGTGGACTTCAATCCAAGAGACTCATGATGCTCCCCCAGTGGAATTCTTCTGTTATATACAATTACGACACTTGATTTCCTTGCTCAGACGTGATGACGTTTTTCCATACCAGAAAACGGCCTTTGAGAAAACATGCCAACACTTTCTAGGATCCCCTAGTACCATATCTTTAATTTACTCCTCTCTTAACTCGAGCAGGACTCCAACCTCTTTAACTTATGTCCCCAAATGGGAGAAAGACTTATCCCCCATTTATTTGGTGGATTGGAGCAAAGCCTGGTCTAATATTGCAAAATGCTCCATTAACACGGCTACCCTAGAGGCGGCCTATAAGGTATTTCTCCACTGGTACTGGGATCCAACCCATATTGCCAAATGAAAGCCATCCTACAGTGATAGATGCTTCAGGTGCTATGGTCAGCGTGGATATGAACTTCATATCTAGTGGTCCTGCTCCCACTTAGTGGGATTATAGACAAGGGTATTTGGTTTTCTGTTTACTCTCTTTCATGTGTCTACCCGCAAGGGTGCCAAGTTGGCCTCACTTCACTGCCCGATCCCAGGCCTCTTCTTCTATAAGATAAAATGTGCCACCTATTTGTTTAACGCTTTAAAATTAGTGTTGCTCACGAATATTCGCATAGCGAATATTCGCTACGAATATTGCATATTCGAGTATTCGCGAATAACGCGAATATCGCGGCGAATATTCGCTATTTCGAATATTCGTATTTTTTCAATTTTTTTTTAGAACAGATCACATCCTAGAGATCCCCATCGACGTCTAAAAGCATTGCTGGTATGATTAGAGACCTTGGGCCGAGTAGCTGCAGCGATCATTTTATATTGCCGAAAAATCGCAATGCGATTATTCGGTAATAGCGATATCGCGCGATTATTTTATATTGTAATATATCACAAATATTCTGAGCCAATCAGAGTGCTCCATTCCGCATTTCTCGAAATTTCGCAATTATTTTATATTGTAATATATCACGAATATTCTGAGCCAATCAGAGTGCTCCATTCCGCATTTCTCGAAATTTCGCAATTATTTTGTATTGTAATATATCACGAATATTCTGAGCCAATGAGAGTGCTCCTTCCGCATTTCTCGAATATTCGCAATTATTTTGTATTGGAATATATCACGAATATTCTGAGCCAATCAGAGTGCTCCTTCCGCATTTCTCGAATATTCGCAATTATTTTGTATTGTAATATATCACGAATATTCTGAGCCAATCAGAGTGCTCCTTCCGCATTTCTCGAATATTCGCAATTATTTTGTATTGTAATATATCACGAATATTCTGTGCCAATCAGAGTGCTCCATTCCGCATTTCTCGAATATTCGCAATTATTTTGTATTGTAATATATCACGAATATTCTGAGCCAATCAGAGTGCTCCTTCCGCATTTCTCGAAATTTCGCAATTATTTTATATTGTAATATATCACGAATATTCTGAGCCAATCAGAGTGCTCCTTCCGCATTTCTCGAATATTCGCAATTATTGTGTATTGTAATATATCACGAATATTCTGAGCCAATCAGAGTGCTCCATTCCGCATTTCTCGAATATTCGCAATTATTTTATATTGTAATATATCACGAATATTCTGAGCCAATCAGAGTGCTCCATTCCGCATTTCTCGAAAATTTCGCATTCGCATTCGCAATTCGCAATTCGCATTCGCATTCGCGATAACGAAAATTCGCAATGATTTTATTTCCAAAATATATCACGAATATTCGTATTTAGCGAATATATCTCGAATATTCGACTATATATTCGAGATATATCGCGAAATCGAATATGGCATATTCTGCTCAACACTATTTAAAATGTGAAAAATAGCAAGGGCCTGGAAGAGACCGGCTGTCTCGTTTGAGGAGATGAAGAGCATCTCAATGACTCTCATGATTAATGAGAGGCACTTTCTTTTCATTTTTTCATGTATTGCTGCTATACCGGTAGTTACTGTGGATCTAAAGTTTGCAGCTGTATTGTTGGAGTATTTATTTATCTGCAGTTGTGGTTCTTCTGGCAATTCCCTGGAGGGAATATACGCACTCAGTGCAAGGCATGTTTGACCCCTTGCAGGATCACCTGAAGGAGGTGAGCGAGCAATCTATGTGGTGGTGGGATAACTTTTCCTTGAAGTTTGTTTGAAGACTCATCACCCAAACAAATTTTTCATGCACCATGTGGACTATATTTGTTTCATATTCATATTTTGGATTTGTTTATGATATTATTTATCATCTAATACTGTTATTTGGCACTGTATTATTTTAATTTCACTATTGTTCAGTTATACAGCGCTGCTACACTTATATCAGTTATTATTGTTTTTTTGTGGGAGCACATTAGTGGCAGCTACAGTATTTTGCACAGATATTTTATTTTATTATCACAAGGTTAACCATCACTTAAGTTCAATTTGTGGCATCAGCAAGTTTTCACTTAATATATTATTATTTTATTCATGTTTCCATACACCATTACCGTAATAGTGCGCAACTACCACAATTTACATGATTAATGAGAAGATGTCTAGTATTCTCCATGACTCCCACGCCATTCCTCAAGGTACGGGGCCCGTGGTGGTCCTACGCTCTTCCTACTTTACATCTGACCAGCCTAGGCCTCTCTAACTGACCGACCTGGGGGAACCTCTTTCTTACCCAGTGGCGGAATTATAGGGGTCGCTTAGATCACCATGGCGACCGGTCCCCTTGCTGCAGGGGGCCCTTGAGGCCCCCCTGTACTCTTCGATAGAAGGAGCGGCAGTAGAGCGGCAGGGGCGGCTCAGCGGCTGAGATGAGCTCCCCGATCGTCAGCCGAACTGTGCAGGGAAGGCGATTGTCACATTAACCTAAAGTGAAAGTAGTGTGTGCATATGTACAGTATGTGTGTGTGTGTGCATATGTATGTGTGTGTGTGTGCATGTATGTATGCATGTGTGTGTGCATATGTATGCATGTGTGTGTGTGCATATGTATGTGTGTGTGCATATGTATGTATGTGTGTGTGTGTGCATATGTATGTATGTTACGGTGACCAGATCCTTTTTTTTTATTACTAGTAATGGTGGAAATCAGCGACTCTCTGCCCGTTGCCGCCACCGCCCGCCTCACAGCCTGTCAAGTCTCGCTCTCTGGGAACCCAGCTACTACTGGGTGGGAAGCGGAGGAAGATAACTCCGCCAGGCAGGCAGCAGGCCAGGGCTTGAGCCAAGGCAGAAGAGGCATGATCATCAGAAAGGAGCACAAATAATGGAAAAAAAATCGCACCCCCCCCAAGCTAGTAGGAGCGGCTGGTGTGTAATTCAGATTTTTTTTTCTATTCTGCACTGACTGTCTTTGAAATTTCCCAAGCCCTTGTTTAAATCCAATCCGAGGACAAAACCGGGGACAGACTTGGTCAGGGGACAGTGTTCTCAATACGGGGGCTGTCCCCAGAAACCGGGGATGTCTGGTTGCCCTAATGTATGTGTGTGTGTGCATGTATGTATGTGTGCATATGTATGTACAGTATGTGAGTGTGCATGTGTTAATAAGTGGCTGTGCATCCATACGGGTGCATGGGTGCCGCCCCCTCTCTCCAGCCACCCCCTCTATGACCAATGGATATATTTAGATGTCCGGTCCCTTTTCGGGCACTGGGTGCCTGAATTACAGCGGGGGGTGGGTTTGAAGCACCTGATTAGAGCCATAGGCTCTAATAGGCTTCAAAATAGGTGAACTGCAAGCGCCATGCTGTGAGCTCACAGTCCACCCAGGTGTGTTAGAAGGGCAATTTAATATTCACTTTCCTAACACTGAACCACCTCTCCACCAATCAGGTGTGCGGGTCTATTATCTGTCACCTGATTGGCTGAAACGATAGGAGCGGCTATTGGACGATTATCGGGAGGAGAGGAAGAATGATGAGGATGGCAGGAGACGCGTGGAGGACCCCGCTCGTGGCGGTCACCCGCTGCCTCACCGAGACAGGGTATGTGCCGGCCAAGCGGGCAGGGGGATTCCTAGTGATGGCATTCGATGGCACAGTTGCAGCATTTGATGGCACACTGGCAGCATTTAATGGGCACACCGGCATTTGATGGACACACTGGCGGCATTTAATGGACACAGTGGCAGCATTTGATTAGCAAAGTGGCAGCTTTTGATGGCACAGTGGCGGCATTTAAATGGACACAGTCACAGCATTTGGGCACAGTGGCAGTGTTCGGCACAGTGGCAGAGTTTGATGGTGACGTTTGATGGACACAGTGGCATCTTTTGATGGACACAGTAGCAGCTTTTGATGGGCACAGTGACAGCTTTTGATGGGCAGAGTGGCTGCAAGAATTTCTCCGTTTTCTTACGCCCCCCTAAAAATGTTGAGCACCAACATCCACTAGTTTATATGTGTGTGCATATGTGCATTTATATATATGTGTGTGTGTTTACATGTATGTATGCACATTTTATGTATGCGCTTTTAATCCTGACCGCCCTATATGTGTACAATCAGAACCTATTTGTTTATTTAATTTTTGATTGTTCATAGTACCAGCAAAAAAAGGCTGTTCCTCCAAAAAGCGATCCATGCTCAGATCGCTTTTCAGAGGCATTTGACAGCCAGTATCTTGCCTACTGACCGCCTGTTTTAACCTCTTAAATGCATTATCGCTATGCTGCAACTGCATTCAATGCACACAGTTGCAGGGAGGTTTGCAGTGTAGCCCCATTCACCTAGGGCAGTGATATGCAATTAGCGGACCTCCAGCTGTTGCAAAACTACAAGTCCCATCATGCCTCTGCCTCTGGGTGTCATGCTTGTGGCTGTCAGAGTCTTGCTATGCCTCATGGGACTTGTAGTTCTGTAACAGCTGGAGGTCCGCTAATTGCATATCCCTGAACTAGGGGTATACTTCAAGGGTCCCCTGACTGGAAACTGATTGAGAAACACCAACATAGAGGAACTGATCCCTCCATTTTCCTCCTGCAGCCACTGAATGCCTGCAGGAGGGAGAGGAGGAGAAGCAGGGAGAACTGGAGCCACCCACTTGCAACCGGGTCCTGTTCCGCCACCGGGCTCAAAGAAAAGAGCCCTGTCAGGGGGGCCCTTCATGGTTTCTTGCATCAGGGCCCTGAAGGTTCTAGTTACGCCACTGTTCTTACCTATTCTGCACCTCCTCTTCCTTCTCCGTCTTTCCTTCTTATCTCTTGTGTCCCTCTTTTGCCATCTGCACCCCCCCCTTTTTTTTTATTTGCTTACTCAAATGACCTTGATTCAAGTTTTGTTTTTCCGAAATTTTTGTGGACTACTCCACACCCCAACCCCTGAGCAATTAATCACCCTATGTTGACCCCCGGCTTTGCCCGGGTTTATTGATGTTCCACAGTTCTTTCTAACAAACATGTTCCCAATGTGTATTATTAAATGGTACCATGTTATGCTTACTGCCTATATCCCCTGCGCGGGATCATTACAGATCATTATGCCGTGTACACACGATCACTTTTTGTGATGTAAAAAACTTTGTTTTATCTCATGAAACAAAACGATGTTTTTCAAACTTCATTTTAAAAAACGATGTTGCCTACACACCATCGTTTTCTGAAAATGCTCTAGCAAAGCGCGGTTACGTAAGACACTTTCGACGGCACTCTGTTCCATTGAAGCTCTCGTCTCATAACTTGCTTCTGGGCATGCGCGAGTTTAAAAACGTCGTTTTAAATGTCGTTTTGCCCACACACGATCATTTTTTGTGAAACAAAAGACGACATTCTGAAAAACGACATAAAAAAATTCAAGCATGTTCAAATTTTTTTTGGTCGTTTTTTTGAAGACATAAAACGATGTTTTAAATTACGTTTTTTAAAACGTTGTTTTGTTTCATCACAAAAAACTACCGTGTGTACGCGGCATTACAGTTATTCTTACCTCTCATATATTTCAATAAAAAAATTGTACCAGAAATGTATTACCTGTAATAATGAGAATACATTTTAGCCCCTCTTCTAATACCTTTCTTTTATCTCGAATAATACCCTCTTGCTAAAAAATATAGGTAATTATATATATATATATATTAGGGCTGTGCAAATTAACTTTTAATTGATCGATTAATCTTTAATTTTTTTGATCGATCAAAATCTTTTTGATCGATTAAAGTTCTTTTGATTGGTACTCATCTCTCCGCCGGCTTCTGGGCCTTCAGGGAGTTCCGTAGGAGATCCGGTAACGTCACGGACACCAGCGGGGCTTGCCGTGTCCATCTGAAGGGCTCCTTTGCTGTGCCTTTATATCTGCAAGCCGGCGGGACCTTACTATCTACCACACGCAGGGCTGTTACACTTCCCTCTATCACTTCCCTCTATCAACCTGGGACTCTACAACCATCCACTGGGAGTTGTGATAGTTCCCTTCATGGGACGTCTACATGCCGACGGACTGATGTTAACCCCTCCTTATCTGGATTCAGCAGTGGTATCGTTGTACACATTTTTATACCAGTATCATACTTAGCTACATGTTATTATGACTGGGTTTTTGTATCCTGCTATCCATTTTTCCAGTTGTTGGTAGCTGCACTGTTAATCTGTATGTGTGTTGTAATTAATCGAAATTAGTCGATTAATCGATAAAAAAAAAAAAAAAGATTAATCGAGTATATATATATATATATATATATATATATATATATTTGGTATTTGGTATGTTGTATTCCATTCTTTTATCATCTCTTTTACTTAACCTTACTTTCTTTCTAGCCCCTTTCCCCATTGTTCTTTCTTATCTTAATCACCTTTCCCACTGCCTTCTGTCTACCATATCTAAAAAAAAAATCTTTCCTCTCTATGGATTCCCTCTGTGTCATTCTTTACACCACCACTTAAAAAAACTATCGTGTCAGAACGCGGTGATGTAAAACACAACGAAGTGCTGAAAAAAAGTTCAATGCTTCCAAGCATGCGTCAATTTGATTCTGAGCATGCGCAGCTTTTTAACCAAAGCTTTTGCATACTAACGATCGGTTTTGACCTATCGGTTAGGCGTCCATCGGTTACATTTTAAAGCAAGTTCCCTTTTTTTGACCGAAGGATAACTGACTGATGGGGCCCACACACGATTGGTTTGGATCGATGAAATGGACCTTCAGTCTGTTTTCATCGGTTTTGACCGATCGTGTGTACGCGGCCCTACTCCTTTTCATTTCTCTGTACTTCCCTCAATTTCACATTTTAAATTATTCCCCTATGCTGTTTGCTTTTCCTCCTCTTCTTCCCATAACTCCAAAAATTTCACTAATCAACACTTTTCCAAAATAAATTTTATATAATTTTTTGAGACAGATATTTTCGTTGTTTTTAACCACTTCAGGGCATTTTCACCCCCTTCCTGCCCAGGGCAATTTTTAGTTTTCAGCGCTGTCGCATTTTAACTAACAATTGCACAGTGGTGCAACGTTACACCCAAACACAATTGACGTCCTTATTTTACCACAAACAGTTTTGGCGGTATTTGATCACCTCTGCAGTTTTTATTTTTTGTGCTATAAACAAAAGAAAAGTGAAAAAAAATACAATGGCCCAGATTCACAAAGCACTTACGCCGGCGTATCTCCAGATATGCTGCGTAAGTACAAATATGCGCCGCTGTATCTGTGCGCTGTATACACAAACATAGATACGCCTAAAAACTGACTTAATCCCACCGACGTAACTTGCCTACGCCGGCGTAGAGTGGGCGCCTATTTACGCTGGACGCATGTGGCTTTCCCATTGATTTTTTATTAAAATATGCAAATGAGGGAGATACGCCGATTCACAAACATACTTGCGCCCATCGCATGATTTAAGCGGTTTGCGTAAGTTTTACGTTCGGCGTAAAGTTATTCCACATAAAGGAGGCGCAACCCATGTAAAGGTATGGACCAGGGAACACAAGCCTACGTAATGTACATTGGACATCTGTGAATATGGGCCGACGTGGGTCTGACTGGGCGTAAGTTACGTTCACGGCGTACACAGTGATCCGGTGTATCTTAGGCAGTTTTTCCGACGTGGTTGTGCGCATGCGCACAGGGATATGTCCATGTCCCGACGCATGCGCAGTTCATTTTAAGTACTTGTCTGGCGCCCGGCACATCATTTGCATGGGGTCATGTTTCATTACCATGGATCACGCCCACTTCCAGCCCACTTCCACCTATTTCCACTTATGCTGGCTTACGTCTATGAATATACACTACGCGGTGCAGAGTTGGGAGCATTTGCTTTGTGAATTCCATGCTTGCCTCTCCTCTCCGTGCTGCGCTGGCGTAGCGTAAAAGAGATACGCTACGGCGGCATATATATGTGCCAAAGTATGTTAATCCGGGCCAATATTTTTAACTTTTTCCTCAGTTTAGGCCGATATGTATTATTGTACATGTTTTTGGTAAAAAAAATCGCAATAAGCATATATTGATTGGTTTGCGCAAAATTTATAGCGTCTACAAAATAGGGGATAGATTTATGGCATTTTTTTTTTACTAGTAATGGTGGCAATCTGCGATTTTTATCATGACAGGACTTATGGGACACTTTTGACACTACTTTGGGACCATTCACATTCATACAGCGATCAGTGCTATAAAAATGCACTGATTTCTGTATAAATGTGACTGGCAGTAAAAGGGTTGACACTAGGGGGCGACCAAGGGTTTAACTGTGTATCCTAGAGAGTGCTTCTAACTGTTGGGGGCGGGGACTCACAAGAGGAGGAGACCGATCGGTGTTCCTCTGTACTGGGAACACACCATCAGTCTCCTTGCCTCTGACAGAAAGTGGATCTGTGCGTTTATACACAAAGATCCATGGTCCTGTCTCTATTATTATTATTTATCGTGGGTGCCCAGCGGACATTGTGGCCACCGGGCACGCGCATCGGCTCCTAGACAATAAGTGTAAATATGCGTCGTCGTATCTGTGCGCCGTGCCCACAGAACTAAGATACGCCTAAAAACTAACTTCATCCGACCGACGTAACTTGCCTACGCCGGCGTATAGTGGCGCATAGTTACGCTGGACGCATTTGATACTCCCATCCGATGCAAATATACAAATGAGGGAGATACGCCGATTCACAAACGTACTTGCGCCCGGCGCATGTTTTAAGCGATTTGCGTAAGGGTTACGTCCGGCGCAAAGTTATTCCTCATATAGGAGGTGCACCCCATGCAAAAGGTATGGACAAGGGAACTCAAGCTATCGTATTTTACGTCGTTTACGTAGTACGTGAATAGGGCTGGGCGTAGGTTACACGTTCACGTCGTAGGCAGTGATCCGTCGTATGTTAGGCATTCGATCCGACGTAATTGTGAGCATGTGGACTGGTATACGTCCATTCGTTTTAAAGCGGAGGTTCTGTGGCAAAACGTTTTTTTTTTTTAACACTAATCAGCTGCATTTGCTATAGTATTTTTATTACTTGCATGTCCCCTTTCATTAGGCGCCAGGATGCTCTTTTCCGACCAAAGAATATTTTATATAATCTAGCGATGGACATTGCCATCTTATCTGTGGGCACTCTGAATCCATCCTGCATTTTCTTCCGGGATGCGGCGAATGCTGATCTCCCAGCAATCACCGCGTAATCCCGCGCATGCGCAGTGTCGGCGGGGACCCGCGCCGTCAACACTGCGTGGTTACTATCACAACGGACGGCGTCGTCCTTAAAGGACACGATCGCTGGGATAGGTATAGTAAGGAAGATGTATCCGCCCTCCCTCATCATATGACGCGCTTTGCAAGTCATATGACCCGCTTCCCGCATCACATGACAGCCCAGCTAGCGCGAGACTACGGCGCCTATCTATTTGAGCTGATGTGCTGTGATTGGGCTGACGTCACTAACAGGAGGACACTCGGTCAGCTCCCAGGATGCAAAGAGCGATCGGGCAATTTAGCGAAACGCCCACTCCCCGCAGGCATCCAAACCAGGAAGTACAGGAGATCAGAGGTAAGGGAGCATTTAAAAAAAAAAAATCAACGCTATCATCCACAAATCTTGTTAATGATAGCAATGCATGAAACTTGATTTTGAGGGTGAACCTCTGCTTTAAGTATTTGTATGACGCTCGGCCCATCATTTGCATGGGGTCACGCTTCATTTAAATGTATCACGCCCACTTCCAGTCCACTTCCACTGACTTACGCCTACAGATTTGGGAGCATTTGCTTTGTGAATTCCATGCTTCGCTCTCTGCGCTGCGCCGGTGTAGCGTAAAAGAGATACGATACAGTGGCATAAATATGCGCCGATGTATGTGAATCCGGGCCAAAATATTTTTCCTTAATTTCTGTTCAAATAAAAATGCAAGGACCAAAAAAGTCCAAAAGCAAACACTTTTTGTAAAAAGAACACCCACGTGCCACATTTTTTTTGAGAAATTAAGAAACCTGCTACTTATGAGTAAGTTAATGTGCAGCTGGTTGGATAAGGGAGTTGAAGATTTAATATATAGGCTTCTGAAAAGACAGGTTTGATATCAAATATATAGTAGAGAAAGAAGTGAAGCGATTAAACTTTACATGAAGCTTCCACTGATCTCTACTGTGCTCAGAAAGTAATGAATAACTCTTTATTCATTCATGTTCCTTTCTTTCCATTTCTAGGTTATAAGAGGAAGGGGCTGGCTCACTGGTGTAAACACACACTTCATGGGATCAATGTGACTGCTCTATCTTTTACCAATAAAAGTGATTCTATGGTAATGAGCCACTTAAACTGGCTCTGTGCACAGTGAGTGTGAAAGCAGCTATCCAAGGATGGATTGGTTGGCTAACATTAATGGGTGCACTCAGGGCCGCCATCAGGAATTATGTGGCCCCTTACACAGCTTCAGACATGGGCCCCCTGGAGCAGAGAACTGGGGGTGGTGCTGCCACCTGAAAAAAAATATAAAAAAAGGGGGGTAGCCATCCGGGGCCCAGGGGACATCTGGGTCTTTAATAAAAAGAAATACAAATATATATAAAAAAATATTTATTTATTTTTTATTAAAAAAAGAGGGTTGCAATCCAGGACTCTGGGGACCTCTGGCCCCTTTAAAAAAATAAAAAAATAAACATATGGGCCCTTTAATAATAATAATAATATATATATATATATAGCGCCAAACTTTGGTACTTAAAGCTCTCAATAGGCGGTGCTATAAATGATGAGGTATTGGGCTAGAATTGTTGCTCTTGCTCTAACATCCACTGTGATACCTCACATGTGTGGTTTGAACATTGTTTACATATGCGGGCCTGTATATTGTGGATACACCTGAATCACTGTGTTTGATTTTAGGCTCAAATGGCTTTGGCCTAGGTGAACCAACTGCAGCCTCTGAAAAATGTCCTACTGGCTGGGCTTTCCCCTATGTGATATAATCAGAGGCATAGTATTAATTTCTATTGATACCATAGGTCCACTAAGAGCCTCAGGTCTGGACCAAGCATTTTTAAATAGATACCTGGCATTCACAGGCTTCAGGTTTATATGATGTCCCGTCCATTGCGGCTCTGTTGTAAACAGGCCGTGACCGGATATAGATATGTTGCAGGATGCCCACGCAGGGACGTGGGATAGGTGCCACGATGCAGGTGTCCTGCTGCTAAAGGAACATACTGTCTTCGGAGTGCACGGCACTACCCCACACGTGGGTGGGGTGGCATCATGCATTCCAGGGACACTGATGCACATACATGGTACGTGGCGTGAAGCGGCACACTCCACATTGGAGATGGAACCCACCAACACCATGCAATGCAAGGGGCCCGCACCTCGACAGCAAAAGGAACCCATTTGTGCGCTGGGCAGAGAGCATCAGCTCCAAGTGGTCAGCCACCACCAAAATCTGCTGGGCCTTCTAACGGCAAAGAAGGGAAAGGGAAAAAGAGTGCCCTCACTCTAGACATATAGGCCCAGATTTACAGAACGATTACGCCTGCGCAACAGGAGATGCGCGTGCGTAAGTCTAAATGTGCGCGTGCGTTTCGATGCACTGCATCCCCAAAACGAGATACGCAAGAAATCTACTTTTTTTTGTCCAGTGTAATTTCGTTAGACAGGCGCATCCGTCCGCGCAAAACTGCGCTAGACAGACCATTGATTTGCTAGTCAAATATGCTAATGTGGGACTTACGGGAATCCACAAAAGAACGTTGGGGCAGCGCAGGCTACGCAGTGTGTGCAACAGCAAAATGTCCTGTCTAAAATTGGACCATATAAAAGCTGGTCTAAAACGAGAAAAATCGTCTAGATGTCAGATAAAGCAACACCGTTAGTGAGGAGCAGACCAGTCACACGTGTTGCACAACAATCTGTATGCCAACATGCCAGGGGCATCGTCGCGCATAGCTATACTACTGACTTTAGATGAACAAAGAAGGATGAGGGCACGGAGGAGGGCACGGGAGAGGATATACCGCACACGCATAGACATGTTTGGCATGAGTGATTCTGAGGTGTTTCGCATCTTCACATTCACCCCTCATGCCATCATGGAATTAACCACAACCCTGCAGGAGGACATCACCAGCCCAACACACCGCTCACATGCAGTGCAGCCACTGGTCAAGGTCCTGGCAACACTCCATGTCCTTGCCAGTGGCTCTTTTCAGCGTACAAGTGGAGTGGTGGCTGGGATGTCACAATCCTCCATGAGCAGATGTGTGCACCAGGTTGTCCCAGCAATCCTCAGACGCATGGCCAACCAAATCATCAAACCCACCACTGAGGACCTGCGGCTGAAGGCAATGACAGATTTCTACAGAATTGCCAGATTCCCACGCACTGTGGGGGCCATTGATTGCACACATGTGGCACTCCAGCCCCCCATGAGACAGAGCACATGTACCGCAATCGGAAGCATTGGCATTCCATCAACGTACAGGTGATAGTCGATGCCCAAGGCCTCATATGGCACGTCCGTGCCAAACACCCCGGATCCAGCAATGACAGCTACATCTACAATCAAAGCCACATCCGAATGGAATTCGATCAGAACATGTATGGGGCCACCTTGGCTGGTTGGTGAGTGACATGGGTGGCAGGCATGACTGTCCCCCCTCATGATGCACACATCACAAGGGGCACATGCATGACTAACATCCTCCTGTCTTTTCCCTTCCAGGTGACTCTGCATATCCACTGGGACCCCATCTCATGACTCCTATCCGGAACCCCCAAACCCCAGGAGAGGAAAGATACAATCAAGCACATGCCCAAACACGTGCAGTGGTGGAGCGCACCTTTGGCCTCCTGAAGTCACGTTTCCGATGCCTAGATAAGTCTGGGGGTACCCTCTTGTATTCCCCAAACTTCGTGTGCCATATCATCGGTGCATGTTGCATGCTGCACAACTTCGCAGTAAGAAAGGGCCTGCAGATTGACCTACATGATGACCTGACCCCCCAACCAGACAATCCCCCCCTAACCGAGGTTACACCGTCTTCTGAGGGAAGAGTAGTCAGGAGACAGCTCACATTAGGCATCTTTGCATGTTAAACACACACATTAATCATGGCACATTGAGAATGCATGCATGCACACCACTGTGGTCCCTAGCACACACACCCCACATCCTCATCAAATTGGATTGGCACCAGTCCACCATGCAGGACTTGTGAGCAGCAACGCCACGCCAAGGCTCCAATTATGTCACTGTACATTCATACACCATTCACACGGACCTGGGGATCACTTCTCCCTGGTCCTGGGGAACCCTACTCCACCCCCCTGGTCTTCTGGGTCACCTTCCTGCCTCCAGCTGATGCTTGTGGCTGGGGAGAAGGGGAGGCCCTTGGGAGGGGAGCCATGTTGGGGGAGGAGGGGGGGGCTCCCCCTTAGGGAGGGCTGGCTGCTGCCAGCCAGAGGGGAACGGTCCTCCAACAACAATAGGCCAGTGCCTGACATGCACTCCTCCTCCTCATCAAACTCCTCCTCCTCAACCTCCTCCTCCTCCTCCTCTTCAACCTCCTCTGCAGACTCCGGCCTTGTCGGGGGGGCCTCATTAGGCTGCTGTCCTGGGGATGGTGCGGTCAGGCCCTGCACCCTCCTGCACATCTGTGGAGGATCCACACACTTGCCACATATTCCCTTTCACCCCCTCCCCCACACATGCTACACACCTGATATAAAAAAAAAACGTACCTGGCAACACGGGCTCCGGACTTGAGTCAAAGCCGGGCAGGCCCTCCACTTCATGCCGATGAAAGGTCAGGGCCACCGCACGCTCCTCCGCTGTCAGCCTAACACGGCATGGTGGGCCCCCTCCTGTGCCCCTGGCATGGGCAAGCATTCTGGCCAGCTTCTTTTTGACCAGACGCCGGAGGTCATTAATCTTTTTATCAAACCCAGACCAATTCCGTGTCTCCCCCTCCCCCGCTGAATTCACCTGGTCAGTGATGATGTCCAAAATCTCCCTCCTCCTGGCCGGGGTGGTGTTGGCACTGTCCGGGCCGTGGAGGAAACGTCCATAATCGCTAATGGCCCGGGCAAGAATTTGTTTCTCCCCCAAAGTGAAATTTAGTTTTCTCTTTCTCTCTGTCATACTCATACAAAAACTCACTCCCAGTCAACAAAAATCAGTCACAAAAACAAGCACAACCAATCAAGCAAGAACACACACAAAGAGAAAACTAACACCCAAAAAATCACACAAGCACTCAGCAAAAATCAGTCACAAAAACAAACAGCAACAATTAAGCAAGAAAACAAACGACCAGAAATATATCAAACAAACAGTCTCTCAAACACTTATCAAAAAACACTTATCAAAAAACACTTTCAAAGATCTACTAACAAACACTTGATCACACAGTACACTAATCTGACAAATACAAAACACAACGCAACTAACAACGGGACAAAAGCACTTTGTTAAATGGGAAGGGACAAAGGGATGTACTTTTGCAATGGAAGTGCATTTGTGTCTGTCTATTTATGCTGTCTGCGTAGTCCTTAGTCCATTTCCAATTTCACTGATTGCGCCGTTCCCGAGTTGTGAGCATGCGCAGAGAGGTGCTGACCATGGTCTCCTTCAAGCGCGCAAGCCGGCCGACCCTTCATTTGCATGGGGTCACGGCTCATTTCAATGTAACACGCCCACGTTCTTCCCAATTTGTATTACTCCGCCTTACGCCTCTGAAATAACGTTACGCATGCGCAATTTTCTGCGCAAAAGCTACGAGAATAGGGTGATTACGCGTCTACATTGCGCAAGTCTAACGTAAAGGCGGTGCGATACGCCAGTCCAATAATGCGCAAATTGTACCTGAATCTGGCCCATAGATTTTCCCTATTATTACCCTTTAAGAAATTTTGTTTAAAACCAGAAACGTGTTGGGTACAATAGAGACCAACTAAGTATCTGAGTATGCTATATAGTAATTCATATTCTCAATTTTGTATTTGTCTTTCACAGACATGATTTTATTGATATGTTTCAACTTCTTTTGTAATAAAATGTATACTTTTTAAACATTTTGGTGTTCATGTCGCATTTAAAGTCCTGCTCCCAAGGGGGTTCTCTTTTTTTATTTTTAAACCAAGAGTCATCCATCTTTAGCCATTCACTATCAGAAAGGAAAATGCAAACATATCTCTTAAGTTGGTGTAGAATAGTTGCTGAAGCTAACCTTGGAAACATGCCCACCCAAATATTAGTGGACTAGCTAGGTACTGATAAAAAACAATAGAAGTTTAAAAATAAAAAGATTTATTACAGATAACATAATGCAACAATCATACAAATCAAAGATTGGACGAAGTCTCTTCTAGTTTCGCGGGTGTACCGCTTCTTCAGGAAAGCCAATCTATAAAATACATAACAGTGTAAAATGTATAAAATATGTATAAAATACAGTTCAGAACAAATTAGAAATTAAATAGACCGACGTAATGGTAGCTTACCCGGTGAGTAATGAAACAGGTGCGGAGGCGGGCTGCCCAAATGATTTTCCCCCGCGGTGGACATGGGGGATAATGCGCAATCTCTAAATAAAGGATATATAATCAATTAAAACCCATGTATATATGAAACTAGGGTCAGGGGGGTAAAGGGTGGTGGAAAGGAGGGGGGGGGGGGGAGGGGGGGAAAAACAAGGGAAAGGGGGAGGGAGATGGAGCGAGGGGGGTGAAGGAAGGGGAAAGGGGGAGGGAGGAAAAAACGGGGGTAGGACAGAGAAGGGGGGAAAATTGGGTGAAGAGGGAAGGAGAGAGGGGGGGGAAAGGAGGGCGTTTTGGGGGGGAAAAGGGGGTGGGGGGAGGAGCGGAAGACCAACCAAAGGGGTATAGTGGGCAGTAAGGAACTTACCACAGTGATAAAATCTGTGGATGCTTAAGAGACTGGGGCAGAAGAGGAAAAGATTCCTGATGTAGAGCAGGCAGGTGGATGGAAAACAACCGCTGGTTGATTGAGAAGCCGAGGGGGTCATAAAGAGTGTGGTGTCCAAAAACACTGGTGGACCCAGTGTGCTGTCAGCCATGATGGTAACCATACAACAAGTAAAAAATTGGGCAGGATCAGGATAAGCAATATCGTAGCAGTGTCATGTATATTAGTAGCACATGGGGCAAAAAGAGTCCAAGGTGGAAATTGTTAAAAGTGTTGAATAAAGTTTTGGTGTTGTAGTTTTTAGTGTTGGTATAGCTGTACTCTTAGGGCTGCCATCAGTTGGGAACAGAAACCGTGTTCCAAATCTAAGGGTACAAACAAGGAGAGAGGCGCCTCTGGGTGCAGTATTTTAAAACGCAATTTAATATAAAAGCCAAAGGTAAAAACCACTCACATTTTGGTGGTCATGTATAGGCATGTAAAGGAATTCTCCAGGAGTATATAGTAATTCATATTCTCAATTTTGTATTTGTCTTTGCACAGACATGATTTTATTGATATGTTTCAACTTCTTTTGTAATAAAATGTATACTTTTTAAACATTTTGGTGTTCTCCAAACAATTTTACTGAGTATTTCAACAATACATTTGTAAACATCGAGATACAATAGTCAGGGTAGTCTTCAATTCACATCAAGCGTTACAGGAAGAAATATAACAGCACATGGAACGGTCCGGAACATCATACACATAAGATCTCATTCCAGAATTTAGATTGCGAGAGATTTTTACATACAATATAATACCTCCGTAGGAAGAGAAACGTTCAGGTCGGGCAGTGTTGAAACAGTATGGGACCCTCTAGGGCCCGCCCACCCCTAACGGGAACAGTCTGTGGGCGGTGAGGGGGGGGTGTGTCCTGAACCCATGCATTACAGCCGCATACCTACAGACATATAACGTAACAATGGTGTATTATTTAAGGCGTGAGAGATAGTCTATGTGAGGGCTATGTCAAAGGGTGAACTCTACAGGCAGTAGTAGTGCAGGACTGAAAGCAAAGGGAGGTCGGACTAAGGTGGGGATTGGGAGGGGGGGGTACGGAGCATATGGGGGCAAGAGGAGAGGAAATAATAGTAGTGACTAATTAGGGCATAGGCCCATCTCCAGGCGGTAACGGATGGGCAGAAGGAATAAGTGGGTTTGCGTGTATCAGTGAGTCCCTGTAGTGGGTCCAGCAGGCCCAGGTGAACCTAAATTTATCGTGTGTGTCTTTAGCTTGGTGAATGAGCCTTTCCATGTCTTCGATCTTGTTGACCCGTTTATGCCAATCCTGTAATGTGGGGGGGTTGTGGATTTCCAGTAGAGAGGGATGCATTGAGTGGCCGCGTTTACAAGATGCAATGCCAGTGATTTTCTGTAGTGTGCTCTCGGTATGGAAGAGTGGTGTAGCAAATACTGTGCCGGGGAAAAGACTAGTTGCATTGTGGTGATCTGCACTATACGGTCATGGATCTCCTTCCAGAAAGAGTGGAGAGAGGGGCAATCCCACCAAATGTGCAGGAACGAGCCTTCTGGCATGCCACACCTCCAGCAGTCGGAAGAGACCGTGGGGTAGATTTTATGGAGCTTTGCAGGCGTCCTGTACCACCTAACACTAAGCTTGTATCTGTTCTCCTGTGCCGAGACATTCATAGACCCTTTGTGCGTGTATTCCTGAATGTGATCCCAGTCTTCATCAGACAAAGTGAGCGAGAGGTCATTATCCCAGGCCGTGCGGAGCTTAGGTGTTGGGGGCCGAATCTAGGGTCAGCATGGAGTATGTCATGGAGATCAGGTGGCGTTGGGGTTCCGCGGCGGTGCAGAGCCTCTCCAGGGGAGAAAGGGCCCTGCCCCACAACAGAGGGGATTGGGCACTGTTGAAGAAGTGTTTGAGTTGGAGGTATTGGAAAATCGTCAGGGTGGTGTGCGGGAACATGCATAGTATGTCTGGGTATGTTAGCAGTGTGCCGTCGCGGAAAAATCGATGAGCCTGGAGTGGCATAGGGTCGGGGGGTGGCATCAGACAGTTTCTGCCAATGTTAGGGGCAAAGCCAGGGTTACGCGATAGGGGTGTCAGAGGGCCTGGGGAAGGAATCAGTTTGAGGAAGCGGCACGAGGCCCTAAATGCAAGGAGAGTGGCGCCGATCAGCGGGTGAGCTAGGCATGCTTTAGGTATCGAGCGTTGCTCGATCCAGGGCAGGTGGGAGATTGGGAAGTCTATGAATGCATTTTCTATTGTGATCCAGTCCTTATTCTGACCATGAATGTGCCAGTCGATGAGCCTAGTGAGATGGCATGCTTTATAGTAAAGGGCTATGTCCGGCAAACCTAGACCTCCCCTCGGTTTAGGTAGGATCAATGTGTTCCAACTCAATCTAGGTGCGCGTCCTGCCCAAAGAAAGGTCCTGCAATATCTTTTGTATGTAGCAAAAAAGGATTGTGGCTGCACGATCGGGACAGCCTGTAGGAGGTAAAGGAGTCGCGGGAGGGTGTTCATTTTGAGGATCGCTATCCTGCCAAACCATGAGAACCTGCCTTTAGTCCAGACCTCTAGATCCGACTTAATGGTTTGGAGAGCGGGCGGGAAATTCAGAGTGAACAGATCTTTCAGGTCTTTCGGGATTTTGATGCCCAAATACGTGATATTGTCAGATTCCCACTTTTTTTTTTTTTGTTTAATATATTTTTATTGAAAGAAATAGACAGTACAGTATATGAACAAATCAACACTTTAAAGAAGCATCGCCACAGAATAATAAATTGGGAAATACAACGAATGATGCATCATGGAGAACACAAGTGTTTTTTTTTTTTTTTTTTTTTTTTTTTTAGGAAATAATAAAAAAAAAGAAAAGGAAAAGGGAGAAAGAAAGAGTTAGGAAGGAAGTAGAAGAGAAAAAAAGGGGGGGATGTAGAAAAAGAAATTAGAGGGATAATGGGTGAACAAGTAGGGAAGGGTAGGGGGGGGGGGGAGCTGGGACACATGGCGGCAGTATCGAGCACCTCGCTAAACAAACTCATTTAGTAAGATATCAAAAAAAAAAAAAGAGAAAGAGAGGAACCATGCCGTGAAGTAGAAACAAAGGCTGCAATTTGGTGAAAAGAAGCTTTATGTGGTTCCAGGCTTGTAAGGGGGCGAGGAAATAATATCTAAATAGCACTGTGTAGAAATAAATGAAGACCAGGATGCCCAGATTAAGGAGTATTGTTCTCTAGTGTCCCTTGCAATGTGAGTGAGTTCTTCCATGAGACTAACCTCCGAGATCTTTTGCAACCATGTTTTGATGGAAGGGGTTTCAGGTTGACCCCAGAGACGGGGGATAATAGCTTTAGCTGCATTTAGAAGGTGTGGGACAATTGAACGTTTGTATTTGCCAATGGATCTAGAGGTGGCGTGGAAAAGAACCGTCCAAGGTTTAAGGGGGATTTGTACCTCAGTGATCCGGAATATCAGATTTAAGACTTCCACCCAGTAAGGACGAATGAGGGGACAAGACCACCAGATGTGGGCATGGGTGGCGATTTGACCGCAATTCCTCCAACAGAGTGGGGAATTACTAGGAAACATACGGTGAAGCTTGGCAGGGGTGTGGTGCCACCTAGTGAGGAGCTTGAAGTTAGATTCAGTCATGGAAGAAGCTAGGGAAGAGACATGTGTAAGCTTAAGGATCTTTTCCTTTTCTTTATTCGTAATAGTAGTCCCTAAGTCCTTCTCCCACCGGGATAAATATTCAGGAAACGGAGGGTATTGCAAGTCTAAGAGGGCCTTGTAAAATTGAGAGATAGAGCGTATAGGAGGGTCCCTAGGCAGAAAGACCTGTTCTATGCTGTTAAGATCTGGGATACCTCTTAAGGGACGTGGCAGTGCATGGAGAAAACTACTCAATTGCTTGTATCTCCATTTGTCTAAGAATGAGGGTGAATTATGACCCAGAATCTCAGACAAAGGCCTAGGACAAGTGGACGAAACAACATGGTATAGTAGGAGAGGGCCATCCGGTGACCACGTCTGGAATCCTGAGTCAATGAGACCCGGGGCAAAGTATCTGTGAGACATCAAGGGAGTTAATGGGGAATCATAGGACCACGTAAACTTCTTATGTAGATCATCCCATATTTGTAAGGAAGATGAAGTAAGAGGCGAGGTAGTGGGGAATAGGTCTCTAAAAGAGCGTGGGATCCAAGGGATCATAGACAGATCAGAGCCACATAGAGAATGTTCCAATTGGACCCATAATTTGGAGGCGGAGGCATATTTCCAGTCCGCTATCCGCGCTAATATAACTGCTTGGTAATAAGTTTTAAAATTAGGCAAAGCCAGGCCCCCCAAACATTTGGTCCTGAAAAGAGTCTCTCTAGAGATCCTGGGACGCCCATCCCTCCATATAAAACGGGATACAATAGTTTGTAAGAGGGTAAAAAAACCTATTGGGATCTTCAAGGGAATCATTTGCAACAAAAAAAGAATACGGGGGAGTACGTTCATCTTAATTATGTTGACCTTACCTAGCCAAGAATGTGAGAGAGAAGACCACTTCCGGAGATCGTCCTTAATGGCATTTAGAAGAGGGATGTAGTTTTGCCTAAAGAGGGAGTGAAGGTGGGGAGTCAGATAAATACCAAGATATTTCATGCGTGACGAAACCCAGCGAAAGGGAAATAGGGGTTTCAGCTGATCAGCTATTCGTTGGGGAACTGTTATATTTAAAATTTCGGATTTAGAAAGATTAATTTTAAAGTTTGAGAGGGCTTGGAATAAGGAAAATTCAGACATCAGGTTCGGCAGTGAAACACGTGGTTGTTGGATAAAAAATAAAACGTCATCAGCATAGGCTGCATATTTATGTATTCTAGAGCCGACCCGAATGCCATGAATGCCCCCGTTATTCCTAATAGTGGCCAAAAAGGGTTCAAGGGAGATAGCAAATAACAAGGGGGATAAAGGACAACCTTGTCTGGTTCCGTTACGTAGCGTAAATGGATCGCTCAAGGAGCCATTAATACGCACTTGTGCAGTGGGGTTGGGAGTAAAGGGAAAAGATGCGAAAAAACATCTTAGGACCGAGGCCAAAATGACGGAGGGTAGTTTTAAGGTATTCCCAGTCCACCCTATCAAATGCTTTTTCAGCGTCAGTGGAGAGGAGAAGGGTGGGCTGGGAACACTTCCGCACATAATGGATCAGTGACAAAGTACGGAGAGAATTGTCTCTCGCCTCTCTGTTAGGAATGAAGCCAGTCTGATCAGCCGAGACCCACTTGGGTAAAAGGGGAAGCAATCTGTTCGCCATAACCTTGGCAAAAAGTTTGGTGTCAACATTTAGGAGGGAGATGGGTCTATAACTGCTACATAGGGTAGGGTCCTTATCAGGTTTAGGGATAACCGTGATGTGGGCAGATAATGATTCAGGTCGAAGGGGAGAATCATGGGAAACAGAGTTTGCATAAGCTACAAGGTGGGGGAGCAAGACGACTTTAAAGGTTTTATAATATAGGAGGGTGAAACCATCAGGACCAGGGGCCTTACCGGAAGGAGAGGACTTAAGCGCAGAGTTGAATTCCTCCACAGAGAAATCCTCTTCAAGAGCGGCAAGGGCCGACTTTGAGAGCTTAGGGAGGTTGGCTCTCCTAAGAAAGGCGAGGATGCGTTTATGTTTTTCAGTAAGTGATAAAAGAAGCTAAACCACCCTCCACATTATACAAGTCAGCATAAAATTCTTTAAAGGCTCGCGATATTTGGGGGGTGGTGTGTACTAAGTCACCTGACGGCAATTTCACCTTAGGTATAAATGATAGAGTTTTTTTGGCTGCGAGTGACCTAGCTAATAGTTTACCTGGTTTGTTACTCCATTCATATATTTTCTGGAAATGTAGTGAAATTTACGCCTAGTTTTCAAGGGCAAGAAGAGTTTTGAGTTCTTCTCTTTTAAGAGTGAGGGCTTTTAGATGTGAAACATGGAGGGAAAGTTTGTGTTGTCTGTCCAACTCAGCAATCTGAGACATGACCTGTTTGAGCTGCCGACCATGTTCCCTTTTTTTCCTCGTACCCAACTCTATAAGATGTCCTCTTATTGAAGCCTTATGCGCTTCCCACAATAGAGAGGGAGAAGCGTCTGAAACAGAGTTTTCCTCAAAATATTGGGAAAGTGTTTTGGTTAAAACGGATATCTCAATTGGATCAGTGATGAGGGAATCATTGAGTTTCCAATTATTGGGGTGGTGAGGCAAATCTGGTATGGACAGGCATATGGAAACAGGAGCATGATCAGAGAGAGAAGCAGTTCCTATATAGGCTGAACGGAGAAGGGGAAGATGGAAATGATCTAAGAAGATATTATCTATTCTGGAATAAGAGTTATGGGGTGCTGAAAAATGGGAATAATCTCTGACTGTAGGGTGTAGGAGACGCCAAGCGTCCATGAGCTGGAGATCTAAGAGTTTTTTCTTTACCTGAGCTAGCCGCTTAAATGCAATACCCGACCGGCCCGAAGAAGTATCCATCGTAGGGTCTAGAGTCATATTTATGTCTCCCGCAAGAACGATCAATCCTTCAGCAAATTGTGATAGCTTTGTGAGAATTTGGGTAAAAAAAGAGGTTTGATTATGGTTGGGGCAGTAGATATTGGCCAGAGTACATCTAGTGTTTCCAATGAATCCCTTGACAAAAAGATAACGACCGTGATCATCCACAAGCATATCTGTAAAACGAAATGATGCATTCTTACTGAAACCAATAGCCACTCCCTTGGCCTTGTTAGTATCAGACAGGCTATAATACCATTGCGGAAAGTGTGGCGAATACAGTTTCACCGATGTAGTGTGGGTCAAGTAAGTTTCCTGAAGAAAAGCGATAGAGCAGGCAGAACTACGCAATTCTCGGAGTACTTGATGCCTCTTGGCGGCCACACTAAGGCCTCGTACATTATAAGAGGAGATTTTTAAAGTAGCCATGGTTCCAAGAAGAAACAGGCGAACGAGTCATACAGCCATGTGGACCAGCAAAATAGGGAGGGGGAAAGAAAGGGGAGAGAGAGAGGGGGCAGAGAAAAAAGAGAAAGGAAGGGTAACGAAAGAGAAAGGAAGAAAAATACAAAAGTACATAAAAAGGTATCAGAACATTTCGTAAAACAAATGGGAGTAAGGCAACAATCACGCAGAAACCCGCGTTGGTCCCAGTGGGGATGAAGGGAGCAGGCGGTCAAAAAGAATTTGAGGAGAAAAATATCAGGGGAGAGATAAAGACCACCAATTCCCAGCAACCCCAAAAGGAGGAGGGGGAGAACCAATGTCCCCAGTAAGTGCATTAACATGGAGCCAGAGGCCCCGTCAGCCAACGACCTGTAAAGAAAGGTGATTATAACTTAAAGAAACTAGCAACGCATAGAACATAAACATAGCAATCTCCAACTACTAAGTCAGCTTATCAGGTAACTCGATGTACGAACAGCAAGGCTCAAAAGTAGAAAACAGAACAGTTTAAACATATCTTATCTTCAAAAATGAGCCATCAGGTGTTTAGAGTGGCAAAAGAACTTCAGAAAACAATGTAAAAAGAGAAATAAAAAAAAAAAAAAAAAAAAAAAAAAAAAAAAAGTGTACTGGAAAACATGTCTTCGCCACCGTGAGGAGGATTGCTAAGAAGATAAATGAATGGGTGTCCAGGAGTACCTCACCCATTTTTCTTGGATGAGCTCGGAGTAGAAACCTTCCGTTGCTTGGCAGGGGTCTTCTTCCATTGGGAGGAGCGAAGAGTGGAAAAAGTGGGAATGGGGTTCTGCCAGCCTGGGAGCTCCATGTGCGGCAAATGAAGATCTTGTAGGAAGGTAGGAAGTTCCTCAGGGAAGCGCAATGTGGATGAGCGACCACTCTTGGTCGCAATTAGGCATGCTGGGAAACCCCACCTATAGGTAGTTCCATCACTTCTCAGTCTCTCCAGGAGTGGTTTTTGGGCCTGCGGCGGTCGAGAGTTTCCTTAGCTATATCCGGAAAAATGTGAAGAGTGGCCCCATCAAAGTCAATGTCAGGGGCAGTCCGCATTTTAATCATGATAGCGTTCTTATCTTCGAAGTAGTGGAGACGGCAAATCACATCTCTGGGCAGGTCAGAAGAGAGGTTGCGGGGTCGAAGAGCACGGTGGACTCTATCAAACCGCAGAGGATCCGTTGGTGATTTACCTAAAATAGTGTTGAAAATACCACGGAGCGAGGGTTCTAGATCACTATCCCCGGTTGCTTCCGGCAGGCCACGGACACGCAGGTTATTTCTGCGGTTACGGTTCTCAAGGTCTTCAAGTTTATATAATGAGGCCCTGTGAGCATGTGCCAATTGGGTGACAGTGTCTTGTAGTTCTTTGATAGCCACTTTGTGCGATTCTTGCCGCTGCTCTGTTTCTTCAACCCTGTCGAGGAGGTGAGCCATGTCCGCACGAACAGCAGAAATGTCTTTTTTAATTGATTTTTCCATATCGTGGAACATACCCGCCATCTCCTTTCTAAATTCAAGCAGGAAGGAGGATAGTTCAGAACCAGTAGGGGAGCCAGGGTCATCCATTATCTCTGATCCACAAGATGAGGCCGGCGAGCTTTCGCGGACAGAAGCGGTGTGAGAAGCTGGAGAGATGAGAGACCTCGATGCCCTGGTTTTAGTGATCATAGAGCCGGGACTCACCCTTTCAGCAGCAAGAAAGCGTTTGATGGTACCAACAGCAGTTTGATGAGCGTTTGAAGATTTAGCGGACCGTTTACTCATTGACGAACGGGAGGCAGAGCCTTTTGCTGGCATTGCTATTTGTAATCAGGTCGGTAGCTAGACGGGGCTCAATTTAAGCATTACCCCTTAGCGCCATATGAAAAATAGAGTGTGATTACCACTGGGCAATGTTTGTACGTACCCCCAGATAGTAGAGAAAGCAGTTTATGGCTTGAGAGGAGAAGGGGTATATGGCAAGGGGCAGCTGGAGCTGTGAGAAGGAGAAGGTCTGCTATTTGGCTGGCACTCCCGGGTGGAGCAAGATGGCCGCCGATAGAAAGCTAGGCCAGAGCCGGTGACTAACCTGGAAAGGCGGCACAGCGGGGGCATCCAGTGGCAGTCCGGAGGTGGTAGCCAGAGGGACCAGGCGTTGTTGATGACAGGAAGGCCGAGGAACAGCGCTGGAGCAGCCACCGGGTGAAGCTGGCACGTCCAGGTGGAGCAAGATGGCCGCCGAGAGGATGCCAGGCCGGAGCCAGGGACTAACCTGTACAGGAGGCACAGCAGAGGCGTCCAGTGGCAATCCGGAGGCGACAGCCGGAGGGTCCGTGCGCTGCCGATGCCAGGGAGGCCGAGAAACAGCGCTGGAACCGCCGCCGGGTGAAGCAAGATGGCCGCCGCCTCCGGGACCAGCGTCAGATTCCCACTTAAAGGGGAAGTTTTGTTTACATAAAGTGACCACTGGGGCAGGTAAGGAGACACTTAATGCAAGAGACTTCTCAAAGTTAATTTTGAGATTTAAGAGAGATCTGAAGAGGTGGAAGTCATTGAGGAGGTTGGGGATTGTGGTGAGCGGGTCCGAGAGGAACATTAGGACATCATCCGCGTAAGCGGCTATTTTACACTGTTTTCCCCGGACCGCAATCCCTTTGATAGCAGGGTTGTCGTGCAACCTGCGAAGGAGGGGTTCCATAGAGAGGACGAAAATGAGAGGGGATAAGGGGCAACCCTGGCGTGCACCATTGGCTATGGAGAAGGCATTCGATAGTCGGCCATTGACTCTAATTCGTGCAGTAGGAGTGGTATATAGTGTTAGAATCATTTGAATAAGGCGAGTCGGCAGACCTATTTTGTGCAGAACCGCCGCCATGTAGTCCCAGGCCACCCTATCAAATGCCTTCTCGGCATCCAGAGACAGGAGGAACCCCGCACTGTTGGATGATGTCAACCAATGGTGCACGTTGAGAGCTTTGATGGTGTTGTCCCTGGCTTCCCTGCCAGGGACAAAGCCTACCTGATCAGTCGAAATAAGTTTGGGGAGCAATGGTAGTATGCGGGTGGCGAGTATTTTGGCATATAGTTTTAAATCGACATTAAGCAACGATATTGGACGATAATTAGCGACGATGGTGGCGTCTTTGCCTGGTTTGGGGATTAGAGTGATGTGGGCTTCTAGCAGGTCCTTGTTGTGGGAAGGGGGGTCAGGGAAGACATTGTAAGCTGCAAGGAATCTCGGGAGTAGCAGGCCGGCGAAGGCCTTGTAGTAACTGACCGGTAGGCTATCCGGCCCCGGGCTCTTCCCAGGTTTGAGTTGTCGTAGGGCTTGATTGGCTTCCTCTAGGGTGATTGGAGCGCCTAAGTGTGAGATGTCTCCCAGGGCTGCAGAAGAGAGGCAATAGTCCGTCAGGAAGTTGTCGATAAGGGTTGGTCTGTCGGGGGCATGAGGGGACTGTGGGTGAGTGGGAATATTGTAGAGGCCAGAGAAATAGCGCACAAAGTGGTCGGCGATCTCCTCCGTTTTAGTGAGGGTCGCGCCAGAAGGAGAAGTGATAGTATGAATGGTCTGGGAGGATCGTTTCTTTTGGATGGCTGCTGCCAGGAGCTTGCCTGATTTGTTCCCAAACTCATAGAAGAGTTTATGTGTGAGAGTGTACTTGAGGTCAAGTGTCTTCCGGAGTTCGGCCAGAAGTTCTTCCCTCGCAGTCAGTAGCTCGTCATGGGTTTGAGTTGCAAGTGTAAGCTTATGTGTGCGTTCCAAGGCCTTGACCTTGTCAGATAGGTTGTTAATATGCGCCTTGCGCAGTTTTGTGCGTTTGTGCGTTTAGCTATTAGTGATATGAATGTACCACGCACCACGCATTTGTGGGCCGCCCATACTGTAGGCGAGGAAGTATCGTTCGTCACACATCTCCTTGAAGTAGTTCGACAGAACCTCGGCAACACAACTTGTGTTTTCCGCATCAAGGAGAATGGAGTCGTCCAACCTCCAGATTGGTGATCTGACATGTAGGGAGTGGGTCGTCAGTGTCATGATGATCGGATGATGGTCCGATAATAGCATGGGTTCAATAGTGGCTTCCACTAGCGAGGTGAGGTCATTTTGGGCGAGGAAAAAATGGTCTATTCTGGAGTATTTCTTGTGCAGGGATGAGTAATATGTGAAATCCTTCACATTGGGGTGCAGCGTGCGCCAAGTGTCATGTAGGGTCAAAGTAGTTAGGTGAGACTTTATTGCTCGTAGGGCACTGAACTTCAGGCAAGAGGAGCCGTTAGACGTGTCCAGGGCAGGCTGCAGAGGGACGTTAAAGTCTCCTCCCAAAATTAGTGTGCCCGTCTGGAAGGATGTGAGTTGGAACAAGACCGTGCGAAAAAAGGACACTTGCTTTGTGTTGGGGGCATATACATTTGCTATAGTGTATGTCAAATCATGCATGGTGCCGCGGAGAAAAAGATACCTACCCTGAGGGTCTCTTTGGATGTCTGTAACCTGAAATGGGCAGTGTCGGGAAATCAGGATAGATACCCCCTTAGATTTTGCTGTATTGTTGGGGGCGTGGATCACTGTAGGGAAGTATCTATCGGTTAATTTAGGAACCTTGTCCGACCGAAAGTGAGTCTCCTGGATAAGCACTATATGTGGTTTTTCTTTCCATAGTGTGTAGAGTAGTCGAGAACGTTTCTCGGGGGTATTCAGGCCCCGGGCATTCAAGGTGTATAGCTTGAGGCGTGCTGGGGATCCGCTGGTCCCCATATAGGGTGGTGTCCCAGGGGTGGTGGTCATTGTTGAAAGGGGGGTCTACGGTGGGGGGGGGGCAGAGAAAAATAAAATAAAAAATAAATAGATAAATAAAAAAAAAGGGGGGGGTGTGAGGACAGCCGGGGTGTCAATAAGGAGTCAGGGCCGGGAAACCCGCTATATGAGGGGGTCCGAGAATGTATCAGCAACCGATTAAGCGGTAGGACACAGTCTACTCACTTCCTATATACAAATTTAATCAGAGAGTTACAGCGTATACCAGGGCTCCACACTCCCGGAGGAGTCTAGAGAACCAGTACAACACCGTTGTGGGGTTGACCAGAACAATGGCAGCCAAGTGGAACAAGCAGTGTAACCTAAAACAAACAACTCAAAAGTCAAATAAACAGAACAGAACAAACCAATGAGGCCTAGCCACCCCAGAGCGGGGTCATGCTAACAGTGGACAGTGTACATATCTGAGTGTACAGCAAGGCAGGAATTACCATTACCACAATTGAAAGCCTATGAGACCGTGTGGAGCAGCAGTAGCCCCGCAGTGTGAGATATAGAGGGATGTACATCTAGGAACATCATTCCCACTGCATTCGTCTACTGACCTCCCAGCCACCCGATCGTCCCCAGGCAGATGGTGTGTGATTGCATGGGACACGGGAGGTGAGAAGGGGACCAGACCAACGGCGGGGGCAGCCAGCGGAAGCATCCACAGCGGGGGGAAAGGGTAGACCACAGGGGAAGATCATGCCATGACAGCAAACAACCCAACCCAGCACCACCCCACCGACCACCCCCCCTCCCCCCGCCATGGTAACGCCCGTGCACGGGCAGCAGCAAGTTGCAGAGGAGCGCGTTAAGCGGCAACAAGGGGAGCAGGCAGATGACCAGTTCAGATCCCAGCATATGCATTACATACCAGACATGTACAGTGCTGAGTTCCTGGAATGTATATGGGGGAGGCAGGAGCCGTAGCCTTGTCGGGCTGAGCACAGCAAGGCGCGAATGTCCAAGTCCCGGAATAAGGTTCAGCACCAGCCGCAACCCCCGGAGGAGGCGCGGATCCGTCAGGCAAGCACTATCAGGAGCAGTAGGGCCGGAGCATCTGACACAGAAGGGGCCCGGTGGAGGAGGTGGTCCGTGGGTTAGCAAGTCGTCCTTCCACTCGGGAGACCGTGCGAGTGGGTGGGAAGCAGGAGGAAGAATAGCGTGGTTGACGAGCATGACGCTCAGCCCCGTCAGCCGGAGAGTTCCGTAGTTGCGGGTAGGTCAGTCCACAGAGGTAGCGGAGGCGGGTTTCGTCCCCAAAGGAAGTTGTGTCCGCCAGATCCAGGTCTTCGGGCGGGGGGGCTGTCAATGATGAGGAGCGAAGGCCCTCCCCCACAGGGATGGGCTACCAGGGCGTCTCATGACCAAGAGTCCTCTGGATACGTTTCAAGCGTGCTGCTAGACAGTGTGCCTGCGCTAGGCATTGTGGGTGTTGTAGTCAGAGTAGCAAAGTCACGTCCAGCAACAGGCAGGGAGAAAGGGCGCCAAAGTAGCTAACGGGAAAACTGTGAGGGGAGCAAACTCTCCCCATCCATTTAACGAGTGTAGCCAGGTGGAGTAAATTAGTATAGGGGACAGGACAAACGTGGAAAACCTGGTGTTGATATCAGGAACTTTAGAAACAGTACACGAACCAGCGTAGAGGCCGACATGAGGGCTGCTCTGGCGTGAATAATCAATAATCTCTCCTGGCCCTTCTGGCCCCCGGAGGGGGTGTGTGACCGTGGCCATTACCCATAGCTAGAGATCCGTGAGGGAGTCTAGAACCAGAGGGTGATCTTCGCCTGCGGTACCCAGTTGATTGTGTCTCCATAGGCACTTTTTGTGGTTTGTCCCATCTGCCCACCGCTCGGCGGTATGGTGCATACCAATCAGGAACCGAGACCAGGGGCAAGCCAAGCGTAGCACAGAAGGAGGGCAGATCTTCTGGCATCCTAAGTGCGGCGGTACGGCCTTGGTGTGTTGCGGCCAGGCAGAAAGGGAACTTCCACTTATATCGAATGTCCCTTGATCTTAGTGCCTCTAACAAGGGCTTGAGGTCACGTCTGTGCTGCAATGTGATCCCCGAAAGATCTCCACATTTAAGTCTTTGGCCCCTCGCCCGGCTTAGTATCTCCTCCTTCAGCTTGAAGTCCGTCAGGCAGCAGATCACGTCCCTGGGGGGGTCCGTGTCTTTCCCTCTGGGGCGGAGAGCGCGATGAATTCTCTCAAAGTCCACGGGGGATTGAGGGGGTTTACCGATGATGGCGTTGAAGAGTACTGTAACTTCCCGCTGGATCTGATCACCCTCAACCGACTCCGGTACTCCTCTAACGTGCAAGTTGCGGCGGCGTCCTCTGTTGTCCAAATCCTCCAGCTGACGATTGACCTCTCGCAGCTGGAGGGTATGGTCATCGATCTTTCTGGTGGACTTATGGAGGACGGTATCATGGTCCTCTACTATCTGTTCTGTGCGGGAGACTCTGTCGGAGAGTGAGTGGAATTCAATGCGGAGCTCCGCAATGGCCGCAGCCAGGGTATCCTTGATATCAGCCGCGACGGCTCTCAGGTCTAGGATAGTGAGTTGCGGCAGAGGAACAGTCCCAGAACCGTCCAGACTCGGTGTCGGCTGGGACGAATGTCCCGCGGCAGGCGTTGTGAGAATTATGTCCGCTGGTGCCTGATGCAGTGGCTGGGCAGAGCCTTGAGGGGATCCCTGGCGGGTCGGCGCCATGTTCCCACGGTTGGAGCGGAACATGTCCGGGATGTTCTGCCCCTGTAATCCGTTGTTTTCCCTCGGGGACCGTGAACGAGAGGCAGAAGAGTTTCTAGAAGCAGTCCCCATGCTTAGCGGTCGGTTTGGGCTGCAAGACTGTCGCTAATTGAGGCTGTTCGCTCTGAGGTGGCAGGAGCACGGAGTTTAAGCGTCCATCTTCTTTGCCAGTTCGGCCACGCCCCCTCCATTTTGGTGTTCATGTCGCATTTAAAGTCCTGCTCCCAAGGGGGTTCTCTTTTTATTTTTAAACCAAGAGTCATCCATCTTTAGCCATTCACTATCAGAAAGGAAACTGCAAACATATCTCTCAAGTTGGTGTACTCTTTACAGAAAACCTTAAAGTGGAAGTAAACCCTTCTATCATTTTCAGCTAAGAAAGCTGCCATCTTGGCTTATGTTTAATCTTCAACTGCCGTGGTGTTGCACGTGTGATCAGTTATGACACCAGCCATTGGATGGTTTGACAGTCTGGTTGAGAGCACAACCAATGTGACAGTTGGCAATCCTGAAATGCCGGAAATTTAACTGCTTTTTGAAACTGTTAAATCGATGGGTTTACTTCCGCTTTTAATGCCTATTCTATCATATTTAATTATTACATTTTAAATAGCAGGCAACATTTTTTTCATTAGTAGGGCAAATTTTTATATTGGCACAGTGGATTTTGGGTGCAAAAACACATTGGTTGCCTGTGGACCAAATGTTTTATTAATCACTCATCTTTATTTAATATTTATTATTAAAGTACATCTAAATTCATGAGCAAAAAATAATGTATTGCAGCATGCCAGTTCATAGTTATGGTGGTTGCATCATATTTCTTTATTTATGCTTTCTTCTTTATTTTCTCCCCTCTCCCAACCTAAACTTGAATATTTTGCTGTTTGTAGAGTGGGCAAACGAAATGGCTAGATGTAGGCAATTTGCCGAATGATGGAATCTCCATCTGCTGAATCTCACATTTATTTAATTTATGTCTATCTATCCCCAGGCTTGTTTCAAATTTTAACCAAGCCAGCAAGCATCCCAGGTGAAGGCATTGCCCAAATACAGTTGGGTCCATATTTGGTCAATAATGTCAGCCATCTTAGTTGACATTCAACAGTTGACCAGAGAGTTATCATTTTTTTTTACAAGAGTCTGGAGGAAGAGGATCACCTGTACAGCTCACCATGTTTGTGGCAATGGACTGTCAGAGCAGGCTCTACTTAGCTGGATAGCAAGATTGATGTTGAATTTTTATCATAGGACCTTTTTTAATATGTTTTCATTGGTGTGTATGTTTTTTTACTTTGTCAACTGTTTTGTTAATTAGTAATAAGGGGTTCTATATACTCTGGGCCAGATTCAGGAAAGGTTACGCTGGCGGATCGAGTGATCCGCCAGCCTAACTGTGGCTTTGAGCCGGCGTTTCTGTTTTCTGTAACCAGAAAACAAGAAACGCCGGGTTGAAGTTCCGATGCGAGCAGCGTAACTGAGTTTCGCCATCGCATCGTTACTTCAACTTAAAAATGGCGCCGGGGGCGTTCCCCCGATTTCCGCTCAAAAAATATGTTAATGAGCGGAAATCGGCAATTCACGATCGAAATCCGGCGCGACGCAATGACGATACGACGTTTCCGGAGGGATACGCGGCGCATACGATATACCTACATGGGATTGGAGTATCCTATAGATATACCTACATGGTATTGGAGGCGTATCCTATGTCATCGCGTCGGAAAAAAAAAAAAAAAAACGTCGCTTGCGTAAAACGGTCATGCGTCGGAAAAAAAAAAAAAAAACGGGAATGTGACGCTTGCGTAAAACGGTCATGAATGGGAATCACAGATTTTGGAGCATGCGCACGGGGATGTTTTGACGTTCACTCGACGCAGATTTTGGAGCGCAGTACGCACGGCGGCGGGATGTTTTGACGCGCGTACTCGAGCATACTACACGCCCCGTACCCGTTGGCGGCGGGATCGCGCGTATTTGTTAGCATTCCGCCGGCTCACTACACGCCCCGTATGCGCTGCCGCAACTTTAGGAGCAAGTGCCGCCGGCTCATTTGTGATGCAGCACTGCCGCAACTTTAGGAGCAAGTGCTTCGTGAAAATTTCGACAGCAGCGCAACGCAAATCAGCTCCTAAAATTTCGGCAGCGCAACGCAAATTACAGAAGCGTTACTCCAGAGCAAAGATGCTCTGGAATACGTGAATCTGGCCCTCTATATTCATGCATGTAAATAGGGCTTCCAGATTATGATAGCTCCCACTGACCCAAACATTCACTGGGCCAGGGATATGGAGATGAAGCTCCTTTTGCCATCAACACAGGGACAAGGTGCAAGAAAGAAAGTCACTGCTCCAGGTGGGTCTGCTATATGGTCACAAGCTGATTCAGGATACCAAGGGTGCTTGCGGTGCACTAGGCAAGCATGAAAGATGAATGAAGGATGGATGGCTGCACTCCAAAAAAAAACGTACAGGTTGTCTTTTATTAAACGAACAGCAAATACATCACAGGATCACAGCAACTAAGCAGGGGGACAGCTGACTCGTTTCGCACTGAATCAGTGCTTATTCATGGCATG
Organism: Rana kukunoris; assembly: GCA_029574335.1. Taxonomy (NCBI): domain Eukaryota; kingdom Metazoa; phylum Chordata; class Amphibia; order Anura; family Ranidae; genus Rana; species Rana kukunoris. The sequence continues at coordinate 340,405,491 of CM056049.1, read as the reverse complement.
GTGCCTTGCTAGGATTTATGTATTCTTTAAAAAAAAAATTCTCATCCTAGCATTTAGCATTAGCATCAGAATTAGCATTATATTAACCTTAGCAATAAAGCTGTATATTTTGCAGATTATTCAAAAGTCTGTAGAGAATTAACATAACACTAATGTACACTAAGCATATATAGGATAATAATATATTATAAGTAAGACGTGAATACACTTAATTATACTGTAACACCTTTAAATAAATACTTTATAACATGCATAAAATAACAAATCTGAGGGATGTTTTTCTTTATTGTCTGCAAACAAATTAAGAAGTGGAGCATGACCAAGCAGCTGTACAATATAGATAATAATCCATCCAGAAGCATAATTAACATGCCAATAATAGTGGAACCAGCTGATCCCACTTAGAAGAATGATTTGTTATAAGCCAAACAACTTGTTTTTCTATATTACTTTACATTCATACAATGCAAGGTAAGCCACTGCTGTTAAAAAAAATAAAAAACAGCAGCAATGAAATTAAATAAAAAAAACAGCCTAAATTGCTTATTGAAATTAGTTTCAAAGTGTTAGAGCATATACCAAAACAACATTTGTTCTACATTTGTTCTATGTTAGTCAATCAATTGGTTACAAACAGGAATGAATAAGAATCATGCATTATACAATAAATTAGTATTTAGGGTAAAAACATAATTGACACACAATTTAGGTGATATACAGTCAATGAAACCGTATGCATAGTGTAAAAGAGAACAAACAAGTTAATGGTTAAATATTGGTGGATTGTGTCAGATATAATGGAAGGATATACACCTGAGTAGGGCTATAAGGAGGTGTTATCAAAAATCTACTGTGGACAGGGAGGTCAAAGTCATTAGGGTTATATAAAAGAAGAGTGTTTAAACCTTTCATACAGAAGCCTATTTCTGACATTTGTTGCTTACAAGTTAAAATCCATGGCCCAGATTCACAGAGCGATTACGCCTGCGCAACAGGAGATGCGCGTGCGTAAGTCTAAATGTGCGCGTGCGTTTCGTTGCGCGGCATTCCCAGAACGAGATACGCAAAAAATTTACTTTTTTTTGTCCCGCGTAATTTCGTTAGACTGGCGCATCCTTCCGCGCAAAAGTGCGATAGACACACCATTGATTTGCTAGTCAAATATGCTAATGAGGGAGTTGCGGGGATCCACAAAAAAACGTTGTTGCTGCGCAGGCTACGCGGTGTGCGCAACAGCAAAATCTTCTGTCTAAAATTAGAGCACATAAAAGGTGGTCTAAAATTTGAAAAAACGTCTACATCTCACAGAAAGCAACACCGTTAGTGAGGAGCAGACCACACACACGTGTTGCACTACAATTTGACTGCCAACATGCCAGGGGCATCGTCGCTCATAGCTGCACTACTGACTTTAGATGAGCAAAGAAGCAGGAGGGCACGGAGGATGGCACGGGAGAGGATATACCGCACCCGCATAGACCTGTTTGGCATGAGTGATTCTGAGGTGTTTCGCATCTTCAGATTCACCCCTCATGCCATCCTGGAATTAACCACAACCCTGCAGGAGGACCTCACCAGCCCAACACACCGCTCACATGCAGTGCAGCCACTGGTCAAGGTACTGGCAACACTCCATGTCCTTGCCAGTGGCTCTTTTCAGCGTACAAGTGGAGTGGTGGCTGGGATGTCACAATCCTCCATGAGCAGATGTGTGCACCAGGTTGTCCCTGCAATCCTCACACGCATGGCCAACCAAATCATTAAACCCACCACTGAGGAGCTGCGACTGAAGGCAATGACAGATTTCTACAGATTTGCCAGGTTCCCACGCACCATCGGGGCCATTGATTGCACACATGTGGCACTCCAGCCCCCCCTGGAGACAGAGCACATGTACCGCAATCGGAAGCATTGGCACTCCATCATCACGTACAGGTGATAGTTGATGCCCAAGGCCTCATATGGCACGTCCGTGCCAAACACCCCGGATCCAGCCATGACAGCTACATATACAATCAATGCCACATCCGAATGGAATTCGATCAGAACGTGTATGGGAACACCTGGCTAGTTGGTGAGTGACATGGGAGTCAGGCATGACTATCCCCTCCCGTGATGCACACCTCACAAATGGCACATGCATGACTAACATGCTCCTGTCTTTTCCCTTACAGGTGACTCTGCATATCCACTGGGACCCCATCTCATGACTCCAATCCGAAACCCCCAAACCCCAGGAGAGGAAAGATACAATCAAGCACACATCAAAACCCGTGCAGTGGTGGAGCGCACCTTTGGCCTCCTGAAGTCACGTTTCCGATGCCTGGATAAGTCTGGGGGTACACTGTTGTATTCCCCAAACTTCGTGTGCCATATCATCGCTGCATGTTGCATGCTGCACAATTTCGCAGTGAGGAAGGGCCTGCAGGTTGAGCTACGTGATGACCTGACCCCCCAACCAGACAATCAACCCCTAACCGAGGATACCCCGTCTTCTGAGGGAAGAGCAGCCAGGAGGCAGCTCATATTGGGCATCTTTGCACGTTAAACACACACATTAATCATGGCACAATGAGAATGCATGCATGCACACCACTGTGGTCCCTAGCACACACACCCCACATCCACATCAAATTGGATTGGCACCAGTCCACCATGCAGGACTGGTGAGCAGTAACGCCACGTCAAGGCTCCAATTATGTCACTGAACATTCATACACCAATCACACGGACCTGAGGATCACTTCTCCCTTGTCCTGGGGAACCCTTCTCCACCAAAATTGAGGATGACACCCCTTTTCCAGCAGGAATGTCACCCCCACATTCAAACAGCATGCACAACCCAAAATAAAAAAAAAAATGTCATCAAAAAACAAAAACAAAAAAGCAAAAAATGTCAGCCCAAAAAAAAAAAAAGGGGGAAAAATAAATTATTGCCCTCTGTGTGAGCCACGCCTGGGGCGCCCCCGGCCACGGCCCCGGCCCCTCAGGGGAGACTCATGGGGGAGGGGCAAAGCCGGGGAAGGAGGAGCAGCCCCCGATCTCTGCCCACCTGGCGGCCTGCCCTCCAAGGCCACGGCAATTCTGTCCAGGGCAGCACCAAGTGTTGCCGTGTTGGCCTGGATAGCCTGGGTAAGGGCCCTCACATCCTGCCCAATGCCTGCTGATGTCGTCTGCAGTTCGTTTAGGCAGGTTGTGAAAGCCCGGGAGTGGGAGTCCAGGTTACCCAGCGTATCCTTGATGGAGGACAGGCTCTCCTCCATCCGCCCCAAAGTCTGGCTGAGCTGTCCCATATGGCGGGTCTGGAGGGCCTGGTCCCTTCTCAGACTGGCGGGCAGGAGATTGGGCGCCCCCCTGGTGCTCTGGGATGAAATCCTGCCTCCAGCTGATGGTTGTGGCCGGGGAGAAGGGGAGGCCCTTGTGAGGGGAGCCATGTTGGGGGAGGAGGGGGGGGGGGGGCTGCCCCTTAGGGAGGGCAGGCTTCTGCCAGCCAGAGGGAAGGAGTCCACAAAACCCAATCGTCCAGTGCCTGACTCCTCCTCCTCATGATTCCCCTCCTCCTCATGATTCCCCTCCTCCTCATGATTATCCTCCTCCTCATGATTCCCCTCCTCCTGTTGAACCTCCTCCGCGGACTCCGGCCTTGTTGGGGGGGCCTCATTAGGCTGCTGTCCTGGGGTTGGTGCGGTCAGCCCAGATGGCCCTGCACCCTCCTGCACATCTGTGGATGACACAAAACATTCACAGGTTGGAGGATCCACACACTTGCCACATATTCCCTTTCACCCCCTCCCCCACACATGCTACACACCTGATTGTAAAAAAAACCTTACCTGGCACCACGGGGACCGGACTTGTGTCAAAGCCTGGCACGCCCTCCACTTCATGCCGGTGAAAGGTCAGGGCCACCGCACGCTCCGTCGCTGTCAGACTTATACGGCATGGTGGGCCCCCTCCTGTGCCCCTGGCATGGGCATGCATTGCGGCCAGTTTCTTTTTGACCAGACGCCGGAGGTCATTGATTTTTTTGTCAATCCCAGACCTGGTCCGTGTCTCCCCCTCCCCCGATGAATTGACCTGCTCAGTGATCAGATCCAAAATCTCCCTCCTCCTGGCCGGGGTGGTGTTGGCACTCTGCGGGCCGTGGAGAAAACGCCCATACTCGCTAATGGCCCGGGCAAGAATTCTTTTTTCCCCCACAGTAAAATTGAGCTTTCTTTTTCTCTCAGTCATACTTCCAAAAACAATCAGTCCCAGTCAACAAAATTCAATCACACAAACAAGCACAAACAATCAAGCAAGAACACACACAGAAAACTACTCAGCAAGAAACTGTCACAAAACAATATAAACCAAAAAAACTGCAAGAAAAAAGACGAACAAAAATATATCAATCAAACAAACAGTCTCTCAAACACTTATCAAAAAACACTTTCACAAATATACCAACAAGCACTTGATCACACAGAACACTAATCTGACAACTACAAGACACACTGCAACGAACAACAGGAACAAAAGCACTTGGTTAAATGGGAAGGGACAAAGGGATGTACTTTTGCAAAGCAAGTGCGTTTGTGTGTGTCTATTTATGCTGTCTGCGTAGTTCACAGCGTTGCCCTAGTCCATTTCCAATTTCACTGATTGCGCCGCTCCCGAGTTGTGAGCATGCGCACAGCAGAGCTAACATGGTCTCCTTCACGCGCGCATGCGCGAGCCGGCCGGCCCTTCATTTGCATGGGGTCACGGCTCATTTCAATGTAACACGCCCACGTCCTTCCCAATTTGTATTACTCCTCCTTACGCCTCGGAAAAAACGTTACGCTTGCGCAATTTCCTGCGCAAAAGCTACGAGAATAGGGTGATTACGCGGCTACATTGCGCAAGTCTAACGTAAAGGCGGTGCGCTACGCCGGTCCAATAATGCGCAGATGTACCTGAATCTGGGCCCATATGTTTTTGCTTGAAAATTACTTAGAATCCCCAAATATTATATATATATATATATATATATATATATATTTTTTTTTTAGCCGAGACCCTAGAGAATAAAATGGTGATTGTTGCAATGTTTTATGTCACATAGTATTTGCGCAGTGGTCTTTTAAACACATTTTTTAGGGGGCAAAAAGACACTTTCATTAATAAAAAAAAAACAGTAACGTTAGCCCAATTTATTTGCATAATGTCTTTCAATTTCTCTTTATTAATTTATATAAAATGTTTACAATTATACAAGATTCATTACAATGTGCATTTGTTTCTTCTTGTTATATATTAAGAGAACCTTGATTAATATCTAGTGGCTTCTTTTTCATAAATAACTACAGCATTCACGCTCACATATTCCTACTCTCTACCATACCCATTCAAACCCCATCATATAAAAAGAAAAAAAAAAGTATTAAAAAATGTCTCCGTTTTCTTTTATTTCCTCTTTAATTTTATATCCCCATAGGGGGTTACCTGTTATTTTCCATTTATAGATATTCTTTCATACTTGTCAAGGGCCCGAAATTCATACAATTTTTGCCATATTCCTGGCATTTGATTCTTTATATATCCTTCTTCTCTTATCTGACGTTTAGACTCTAGAGACACAGGGCCAGATTCACATACATCGGCGCATTTTTGGACCGGCGTAGTGCAACTCCTTTAAGTTAGACTGGCTTAATTTCGAGGCGCAAGTACCGTATCCTCGTAGTATTTTCTGCCAAATTTGCACCGGTGCAATGTAAATTCCGAGGCGTAAGGTGGTGAAATTCAAAGTGGGAAGGACGTGGGCGTGTTCCATTGAAATGAGCCGTGACCCCATGCAAATGAAGGGCCGGCCAGACTGGGCATGTGCACATGAAGCAGACTATGGTCAGCACCTCTCTGAGCATGCTCAGAACTCGGCACGGTGCAATCAGTTAGATAGGAACTAGACCCGTCAGACTTAGTGAGCTATGCACAGTGCTTAAATAAACCAAGAGAAATGCCCTTCCATTGCAAAAGTACATCCAATTTTTTTCCCTTCCTGAAGCAAGGTGCTTTTATTCCATTGTCTGTTGCTGTTTGGAGATTTGTGTCGTGTCGGTGTGTATATATATATATATATATATATATATAAATATATATATATAATATTAAATAAGATAATTATAATAATATTAAAATTAGTAAATTTATATTAGTTAAAAAAATAAAAATATATATTTATTATCTTAATTATTATAAAATATACACTAAACAGAAAAAAATGTATATAAAATATGGGGCAGATTCACATAGAAATAGATTATCGTAGCGTATCAGAAATACACTACGCCGCCGTTTTTTACCTGGCTCTATGTGGAATTCAGGTAGATTTTGTCCAGTAAACGACGGCGGCGTAGTGTATTTCTGCCGTCGCAATCCATCTGCGCGAGTAGGGGGCGTGAATCATTTAAAATAGGCGCGTTCCCGCGGCGATCGAACTGCGCATGCTCCGTTCCCAAATTTCCCGCCGTGCATTGCGCGAAATCACGTCGTGACGTCATTCGTTGTTTATGTAGCGTCGTTTACGGGCGATCCTAGTCCCGAACGAGTTACGTAAACAAAAAAAAATAAAAAATTAAATTCGAAGCGGGAACGACGGCCATACTTAACATGGGCTACGTAACGTTAGAGCAGCAAAAAGCTGCTCTAACATTACGTACAAAAAAATAGACGAAAGCGATTGCGACGACCACTCGTATCTTCGGGAATCGCCGTAAAAAAACATTTGCATATCCCGACGCATCAAAACGACGCGAACTCCTCCCAGCGGCCGCAAATAGATGGCAGCGTAGATCCGAAGGCTTACGAAGACGTAAGCCTCTCGGATCGAAGCCCGAAGCCGCCGTATCATGGTTTGAGGATTCAAACTAGTGATACGGCGCGCGAAATTTGAAATTACTCCTGTCTAACACCAGTTAGACAGGCGTAATTGCTCTATGAATCTGGCCCTATATATTTAGCCATTAGGGTGAAAAGAGCCACTGGCAAGGAAATGGAGTGTTGCCAGTACCTTGCCCAGTGGCGGTCGGCAGATCCTCTCCCATGTAAGAACAGAGGAGTCCGCGCTATGGTGAATAAAGTAGCTGTTGCCTCCCAGTAGGATCCCTATGTGGGGAGCTAATATAAATATGGATAGTAGAAAGAGAAATGGCGCTGCTAAATTAATACCTTTGTCGGGTATATCCGTGGGGTGAGCCCAATGGTAATAGGCCCCACTTTTGGCTGGAATTAGGGTGCAATTGGAGAGACACCCTGTGTTAATAAGAGGGTAGATGTTGGTTCCTCAGCTTCCACTAATTTCAGTGAAATTGAGTAAAGGTGGATTAATTAGGTCAGGAGCCTGTGCAGGCCAGCAGGCCCAAAGATTGCTAAAGTAACATGATCCTATGCTGCTATAAGGATGCCAGTTGTGACCGATGCACCCTAAACCATATAAAACAAAGAAAAAAATGTGTCTCTAGAGTCTAATAGGTAGGAATCCCTACTAGTGTGGTTACTAGTGTAATCGACCACCGTGCCCTCCTCCGTGCCCTCCTCCTTCTGCGCTCATCTAAAGTCAGTAGTATAGCTATAAGCAAGGATGCCCCTGGCATGTTGGCATACAGATTAATGTCCTGTAAGTGTGACTGCTCAGCTCGTCCCTAATGGTGTTGCTTTTGCTGACATGTAGACGGATTGTCTAATTTTAAACCTGCTTTTATTTGGTCTAATTTTAGACCGGCTGTGCAGCTGATAAGCACATCGTGTAGACTGTACCACACAAACTTACTTTTGTGGATCGGCGTATCTCCCTCATTTGCATATTTGCATAGTAAATCAATGGTGTGTCTAGTGCAGTTTTGCACGCACTCTGCGCCGGTCTATCCAAATTACGTCGGTCTAAAAAATGTGGATTTCAGGCGTATATTGTTTTGTGGATACGGTGCATAGATAAGCGTGTGCATTTTTAGACTTACGCATGCCTAACTCGTGATACTCCGGAGTAAGTGCTTTGTGAATCTGGCCCACATTTTTTTTTTATATGGTTTAGGGTGCATCGGTCACAACTGGCATCCTTATAGCAGCATAGGATCATTTTACTTTATCAATCTTTGGGCCTGCTGGCCTGCACAGGCTCCTGACCTAATTACTCCACCTTTACTCAATTTCACTGAAATTAGTGGAAGCTGAGGAACCAACATCTACCCTCCTATTAACACAGGGTATCTCTCCAATTGCACCCTAATTCCAGCCAAAAGGGGGGCCTATTACCATTGGGCTCACCCCACGGATATACCCGACACAGGTATTAATTTAGCAGCGCCATTTCCCTTTCTACTATCCATATTTATATTAGCTCCCCACGTAGGTATCCTACTGGGAGGCAACAACTACTTTATTCACCATAGCGCGGACTCCCCTGTTTTTACACGGGAGAGGATCTGCTGACCACCACTGGGCAAGGTACTGGCAACACTCCATTTCCTTGCCAGTGGCTCTTTTCACCCTAATGGGTAAATATATATTTTATATACATTTTTTTTCTGTTTAGTATATATTTTATAATAATTAATATAATAAATATATATTTTTATTTTTTTAACTAATATAAATGTACTAATTTTAATATTATTATAATTATCTTATTTAATAATATATATATATATATATATATATATATATATATATATATATATATATATATATATATATATATATATATATATATATATTATATATATATATATATATATACACACTGACACGACACAAACCTCCAAACAGCAACAGACAACAGAATAAAAGCACCTTGCTATAGGAAGGGAAAAAAATTGGATGTACTTTTGCAATGGAAGGGCATTTCTCTCGGTCTATTTAAGCACTGTGCATAGCTCACTAAGTCTGACGGGCCTAGTTCCTATCTAACTGATTGCGCCGTGCCGAGTTCTGAGCATGCTCAGAGAGGTGCTGACCATAGTCTGCTTCATGTGCACATGCCCAGTCTGGCCGGCCCTTCATTTGCATGGGGTCACGGCTCATTTCAATGGAACACGCCCACGTCCTTCCCACTTTGAATTACACCGCCTTACGCCTCGGAATTTACATTGCACCGGTGCAAATTTGGCCGAAAATACTACGAGGATACGGTACTTGCGCCTCGAAATTAAGCCGGTCTAACTTAAAGGAGTTGCACTACGCCGGTCCAAAAATGCGCCGTTGTACGTGAATCTGGCCCGAAATCTCTCTACTCCCGATACTTTCTGATATATCTCAAATATTTTAATCCAAAAAATATTCACCAGATGACTAGTGTTGCTCACGAATATTCGCATTGCGAATATTCGCTACGAATATTGCATATTCGAGTATTCGCGAATAACTCGAATATTGCGGCGAATATTCGTATTTTTTCAAATTTATTTGTAAAACAGATCACATCCTAGTGATCTCCATCGACGTCTAAAAGCATTGCTGGTATGATTAGAGAGAGACCCTGGGCCAAGTAGCTGATGCGATTCTTTTATGTTGCCGAAAATTCGCATTGCGAATTTTCGGCACCATAAAAGAATCGCATCAGCTACTCGGCCCTTCTTTTGCATCAGAGCCAATCAGAATAACTCGAATATTCGGCAAAAGGAATATTGCGCGAAATTCCTTTTGCTGAATATTCGAGTTATTCTGATTGGCTCTGATGCAAAAGAAGGGCGGAGAAGATAATCGCGCAATATTCCTTTTGCCGAATATTCGAGTTATTCTGATTGGCTCTGATGCGCCCTTCTTTTGCATCAGAGCCAATCAGAATAACTCGGATATTCGGTAAACGGAATATTGCGCGATTATCTTCTCCGCCCTTCTTTTGCATCAGAGCCAATCAGAATAACTCGAATATTCGGCAAAAGGAATATTGCGCGATATTCCTTTTGCCGAATATTCAAGTTATTCTGATTGGCTCTGATGCAAAAGAAGGGCAGAGAAGATAATCGCGCAATAGGAATATTGCGCGATTATCTTCTCCGCCCTTCTTTTGCCCCCTTATTCTCCTTTCTTTTAAGTAGAGTTAGTGTAGAGTTAGGCCCAGATTCAGGTACATCTGCGCATTATTAGACCGGCGTATCGCACCGCCTTTACGTTAGACTTGCGCAATTTTGCCGCGTAATCACCCTATTCTCGTAGCTTTTGCGCAGGAAATTGCGCATACGTAACGTTTTTTCAGAGGCGTAAGGAGGAGTAATACAAATTGGGAAGGACGTGGGCGTGTTACATTGAAATGAGCCGTGACCCCATGCAAATGAAGGGCCGGCCGGCTCGCGCATGCGCGCTTGAAGGAGACCATGTCAGCTCCGATGTGCGCATGCTCACAACTCGGGAGCGGCGCAATCAGTGAAATTGGAAATGGACTAGGGCAACGTTGTGAACTACGCAAACAGTATAAATAGACACACACAAACGCACTTCCTTTGCAAAAGTACATCCCTTTGTCCCTTCCCATTTAACCAAGTGCTTTTGTTCTTGTTGTTCGTTGCGGTGTGTTTTGTAGTTGTCAGATTAGTGTTCTGTGTGATCAGGTGTTTGTTAGTAGATTTTTGAAAGTGGTTTTTGATAAGTGTTTGAGAGACTGTTTGTTTGATTGATATATTTCTTTTTGTTTCTTTTCCTGCTGTATTTTTGTTTTGTTTTTTGGGGACTGTTTCTTGGTGAGTAGTTTTCTCTCTGTGTGTGTGTTTTTTTGTGGTTGGTTGTGCTTGTTTGTGTGCGTGAATTTTGTTGACTGGGACTGTTTTTTTTTGGAAGGATGACTGAGAGAAAACGAAAGCTGAATTTTACAGTTGTGGAAAAACAGATTCTTGCCTGGGCCATTAGCGAGTATGGGCGTTTCCTCCACGGCCCAGACAGTGCCAACACCACCCCGGCCAGGAGGAGGGAGATTTTGGATAGGATCACTGACCAGGTGAATTCAGCGGGGCAGGGGGAGACACGAACCAGGTCTGGGATTGACAAAAAAATCAATGACCTCCGGCGTCTGGTCAAAAAGAAGTTGGCCAGAATGCATGCCCATGCCAGGGGCACAGGAGGGGGCCCACCATGCCGTATTAGCCTGACAGCAGAGGACCTTTCATCGGCATGGCCCTGACCTTTCATCGGCATGAAGTTGAGGGCCTGCCCGGCTTTGACTCAAGTCCCGAGCCCGTGGTGCCAGGTAAGTTGTTTTATTTTTTAATATCAGGTGTGTAGCATGTGTGGGGAGGGGGTGAAAGGGAATATGTGGCAAGTGTGTGGATCCTCCAACCTGTGAATGTTTTGTGTCATCCACAGATGTGCAGGAGGGTGCAGGGCCATCTGGCCTGACCGCACCAACCCCAGGACAGCAGCCTAATGAGGCCCCCCCAACAAGGCCGGAGTCCGCGGAGGAGGTTCAACAGGAGCAGGACAATCATGAGGAGGAGTCCATGTCAGGCACTGGACGTTTGGGTTTTGAGGACTTCTCCCCTCTGGCTGGCAGCAGGCAGGCCTCCCTAAGGGGGAGCCCCCCCCCTCCTCCCCCAACATGGCTCCCCTCACAAGGGCCTCCCCTTCTCCCCGGCCACAAGCATCAGCTGGAGGCAGGATGTCATCCCAGACCACCAGGGGGTTGGCCGATCTCCTGCCCGCCACCCTGAGAAGGGACCAGTTCCTCCAGACCCGCCATCTGGGACAGGTCAGCCAGACATTGGTGCGGATGGAGGAGAGCCTGTCCTCCATCAAGGATACGCTGGGGAACCTGGACTCCCACTCCCGGGCTTTCACAACCTGCCTAAACGAACTGCAGACGACATCAGCAGGCGTTGGGTAGGATGTGAGGGCCCTTACCCTGGCTATCCAGGCCAACACGGCAACACTTGGTGCTGCCCTGGACAGAATTGCCGTGGCCTTGGAGGGCAGGCCACCAGGTGGGCAGAGATCAGGGGCTGATCCTCCTTCCCCGGTTTTACCCCTTCCCCATGAGTCTCTTTTTTTTTTTTTTGCTGGAAATTTTTTGCTTTTGCTGGTAATTTTTTATTTATTTTTTTGTGTTGTGAATGCTGTGTGAATGTGGGGGTGACATTCCTGCCGGAAAAGGGGTGTCACCCTCTATTTTGGTGGAGAAGGGTTCCCCAGGACCAGGGAGAAGTGATCCCCAGGTCCGTGTGATTGGTGTATGAATGTTCAGTGACATAATTGGAGCCTTGGCATGGCGTTGCTGCTCACAAGTCCAGCATGGTGGACTGGTGCCAATCCAATTTGATGTGGATGTGGGGTGTGTGTGCTAGGGACCACAGTGGTGTGCATGCATGCATTCTCATTGTGCCATGATTAATGTGTATGTTTAACGTGCAAAGATGCCCAATGTGAGCTGTCTCCTGGCTGCTCTTCCCTCAGAAGACGGGGTAGCCTCGGTTAGGGGGGGATTGTCTGGTTCAGGGGTCAGGTCATCACGTAGGTCAATCTGCAGGCCCTTTCTTTCTGCAAAGTTGTGCAGCAAGCAACATGCACCGATAATCTGGCACACGAAGTTTGGGGAATACAAGAGGGTACCCCCAGACTTATCCAGGCATCGGAAACGTGACTTTAGGAGGCCAAAGGTGCGCTCCACCACTGCTCGTGTTTGGGCATGTGCTTGATTGTATCTTTCCTCTCCTGGGGTTTGGGGGTTCCGGATAGGAGTCATGAGATGGGGTCCTAGTGGATATGCAGAGTCACCTGTAAGGGAAAAGACAGGAGGATGTTAGTCATGCATGTGCCCCTTGTGATGTGCATCATGGGAGGGGATAGTCATGTCTGCCACCCATGTCACTCACCAACCAGCCAGGTGTCCCCATACACGTTCTGATCGAATTCCAATCGGATGTGGCATTGATTGTATATGTAGCTGTCATGGCTGGACCCTGGGTGTTTGGCACGGAAATGCCATATGAGGCCTTGGGCATCGACTATCACCTGTACATTGATGGAATGCCAATGCTTCCGATTGCGGTACATGTGCTCTGTCTCCTGGGGGGGCTGGAGTGCCACATGTGTGCAATCAATGGCCCCCACAGTGCGTGGGAATCTGGCAATTCTGTAGAAATATGTCATTGCCTTCAGCCGCAGCTCCTCAGTGGTGGGTTTGATGATTTGGTTGGCCATGCGTCTGAGGATTGCAGGGACAACCTGGTGCACACATCTGCTCATGGAGGACTGTGACATCCCAGCCACCACTCCACTTGTACGCTGAAAAGAGCCACTGGCAAGGAAATGGAGTCTTGCCATGACCTTGACCAGTGGCTGCACTGCATGTGAGCGGTGTGTTGGGCTGGTGATGTCCTCCTGCAAGGTTGTGGTTAATTCCAGGATGACATGAGGGGTGAATCTGAATATGCGAAACACCTCAGAATCACTCATGCCAAACAGGTCTATGCGGGTACGGTATATCCTCTCCCGTGCCATCCTCCGTGCCATCCTCCGTGCCCTCATCCTTCTTTGTTCATCTAAAGTCAGTAGTATAGCTATGTGCGACGATGCCCCTGGCATGTTGGCATACAGATTGTTGAGCAACACGTGTGACTGCTGAGCTCCTCACTAACAGTGTTGCTTTATCTAACAAGTAGACTTTTTTTCTTTTTTTAGACCAGCTTTTATAAGCTCTAATTTTAGACAGGACATTTTGCTGTTGCGCACACCGCGTAGCCTGCGCTGCCACAACGTTGTTTTGTGGATCCCCGTAAGTCCCTCATTAGCATATTTGACTAGCAAATCAATGGTGTGTCTAGCGCACTTTTGCGGGGAAGGATGCGCCAGTCTAACGAAATTACGCGGGACCAACATTTTTTGCGTATCTCGTTCTGGGGATGCCGCGCAACGAAACGCACGCGCACATTTAGACTTACGCACGCGCATCTCCTGTTGCGCAGGCGTAATCGCTCTGTGAATCTGGGCCTTAGTGTTTAGTGCATATTAGTTTAGTAATACAGGAAATGATCTCCGTTTATGAGAATTTCGCAATCATTTTCGCATTTTTTTTGGATAAAATATCACGAATATTCGATATTAGCGAATATTCGCGAATATTCTTCTATATATTCGCGCAATATCGTGAAATCGAATATGGCGTATTCCGCTCAACACTACAGATGACATCCGTAACAGATGTGGAACGTAGTCCCTCTTCCTACCATACATCTCCACAAGTCTCTGTATTGCTAATGAGCTCAAATACCATCTCATTACTATTTTAAAATGTCTCTCTTGATGTTTTATTGCTATAGTTGTTTTATGTATTGTTGCAAATATTTTCTCCCATTTTATCTCTGATATTGATCTCCCTATTTCCTTTTCCCATTTTTTCATTGCTGTTAACTCTCTGAGAGATCCAGAAGGGAGTAACAAATCCTATATATTAGATAGTTTTTTTAGTAGGTTTTTGTTCATCTATTAATATTTATTCAAATTTAGTTTTTGATCTATTTATTAAGGATAGGTTTATTTTGGTTTCAATGTATGTCTTTAGTTGATGATATTGTAGCCATTTAAGTTTATGTTCAGAGCCTAATGCCGCGTACACACGGTCGTTTTTTGCGATGAAAAAAAAACAACGTTTTTTAAAACGTCATTTAAATTGATGTGTGGGCAAAACGTCGTTTTTTGTCTTCAAAAAAACGACCAAAAACAAATTCCAACATGCTTGAATTTTTTGTGTCGTTTTTTGTTTTACAAAAAGTCACCGTGTGTAGCAAAAATGTCGTTTAAAACGACGTTTTTCAACCCGCGCATGCCCAGAAGCTAGTTATGAAGCGAGCTTCAATGGAAAAGAGTGGTCAACGTAACCTCGATGTTTGTGAAAAAAACGATGGTGTGTATGCAACATCGTCTTTGAAAAGTGATGTTTCAAAAACGTCGTTTTTTACTTCACAGAAAACGTCGTTTTTTTTCATCACAAAAAATGATCGTGTGTACACGGCATAAATCTTTCATTTTTGTCAGTTTACCATCCACTAGGATCCTTGGGCCAGATTCACGTACATTGGCACATATATATAGACCGGCGTAGCGCACCTCCTTTATGTTAGATAGGCTCAATTTAGAGGCGCAAGTACCGTATCCTCGTAGTATTTGCACAGAAATTTGCGCCGGTGCAACGTAATTTCTGAGGCGTAAGGCGGTGTAATTCAAATTGGGAAGGACGTGGGCGTGTTCCATTAAATGAGCCGTGACCCCATGCAAGTGAAGGGCCGGCCGGATTGCACATGCGCGCATGAAGCAGACTATGGTCAGCACCTCTCTGCGCATGCTCAGAACTCGGCACGGCGCAATCAGTGAGATTGGAACTAGGCCCGGTCAACTTAGTGAGCTACGCACAGTGCTTAAATAGACAGAGAGAAACGCCCTTCCTTTGCAAAAGTACATCCATTTGTTTCCCTTCCTACAGCAAGGTGCTTTTGTTCTGTTGTTTGTTAGTGTTTGTTGATTTGTGACATGTCTTTGAGATATTTGGTGACTGTTTTGGATAGTGTTTTGGAGAGTGATTTTTGTCTTTTCTGTGTTTTCTTTGCTGTGTTTTTTTTTTTCTGGTCATTTTTTTTTTTTTTAGTGGGCAATATTTAGTTTTTGGATTTTTTTTTTTTAGCTGTTTGTGAACGATTTTGGAATGTGGGGGTGACATTCCTGCCGGAAAAGGGGTGTCACCCTCATTTGTGGTGGAGAAGGGTTCCCCAGGACCAGGGAGAAGTGATCCCCAGGTCTGTGTGAATGGTGCATGAATGTACAGTGACATAATTAGAGCCGTGGCATGGCGTTGCTTCTCACAAGTCCTGCATGGTGGGCTTGTACTAATCCAATGTGATGAGGATGTGGTGTGTCTGATATAGGGACCACAGTGGTGTGCATGCATGCATTCTCGTTGTGCCATGATTAATGTGTGTGTTTAATGTGCAAAGATGCCTAATGTGAGCTGTCTCCTGGCTGCTCTTCCCTCAGAAGACGGTGTAGCCTCGGTTAGGGGGGGATTGTCTGTTTCGGGGGTCAGGTCATCACGTATGTCAATCTCCAGGCCCTTTCTCACTGCGAAGTTGTGCAGCATGCAACATACACAGATGATCTGGCATACAAAGTTTGGGGAATAAAACAGGGTACCATGGGGGTTTCTGGATAGGAGTCATGAGATGGGATCCCAGGGCATATGCAGAGTCACCTGGAAGGGAAAAGACAGGAGGATGTTAGTAGTGCATGTGCCCCTTGTGATTTCTGCATCATGGGGGGGGACAGTCATGCCTGCCACCCATGTCACTCACCAACCAGCCATCTGTCCCCATACATGTTCTGTTCGAATTCTGTTGGGATGGGGTTATGATTGTATATGTAGCTGTCATGGGTGGTGTCATGTGTTGGGCTGGTGATGTCCTCCTGCAGGGTTGTGGTTAATTCCAGGATGGCACGAGGGGTGAATCTGAAGATGCGATACACCTCCGAATCACTCATGCCAAAGAGGTCTATGCGTGTGCGGTATATCCTCTCCCGTGCCCTCCTCCGTGCCCTCCTCCGTGCCCTCCTCCTTCTGCGCTTATCTAAAGTCAGTAGTATAGCTATGAGCAAGGATGCCCCTGGCATGTTGGCATACAGATTGTTGTCCTGCAAGTGTGGCTGCTCAGCTCGTCCCTAACAGTGTTGCTTTACCTGACATGTAGACGGATTGTCTAATTTTAAGCCTGCTTTGATATGGACTAATTTTAGACAGGACGTGCAGCTGATGCGCACAGCGCGTAGCCTGCGCCGCACAAACTTACTTCTGTGGATCGCCGTATCTCCCTCATTTGCATATTTACATAGCAAATCAATGGTGTGTCTAGCGCATTTTTTGCGTGCACGATGCGCCGGTCTATCGAAATTACGTCGGTCGAAAATTTCTTGATTTCTGGCGTATATCGTTTTGTGGATACTGCGCATAGATACGCAGGCGCATATTTCCAATTACACAGGCGCATCTCCTGAAACGCCGGCTTAAGTGCTTTGTGAATCTTGCCCCTTGTGTTTTCCAATATATTTCATTTTAAGTATTTTGTGGTTTCTAAAGCTGGCGGGAATTCTGGATTGGAGAACAATGGGGTCATAGGTCCAATCATAGTGGATAGTTTCCCCCTTTTTAATATTGCATCCCATATCTTTAATGTGGCTCTTACAAAGATTGTTCATTGTTTATTTCCAGGTCTTAAATGGGGTTTTATCCAAGGTAGGGTTTTAAGTTGTACTCCTATAATATCTTCTTCTAGTTTAACCCATTGTTTGTCCTCTATATTGTGATGCCAATCTATAATCCTAGTTAAAGCGGCTGCTTGTAGATATTTAGAGAAGTCAGGTAGTGCCAGACCTCCATTTTTCTTAGTTCTAATTAAAATTTCTCTTTTTATTCTCAATGATTTTTTGGGCCCAAATGAAGCTTCCTATTGCTTTTCTTAATTCATTTTTTTTTTAAATGAGTATGGGTACTGTTTGAAAAACATATAGGCCTAGATTCACAAAGCGATTACGCCTGTGTAAATGTTGTTAGACTGGAGTAATTTCGACTTACGGGCGTTTTTACGCTAGTCGAAATCCTCAAACCATGAAAAGACACCTGCGGGCTTCATTTCGACTGTATTACGTGTTAGTACGCATTCAGATCTACGCTGCAAGAAAATTGCGGCCACTGGGCGGACTTCCTGTTGTTTTTCGCCGTCAGGGTATGCTAATGAGCTTTTGCCTGCAATCCACAAAATGTCGCACTTTAAACGCAATCTCTTACGGCACCTTTAGTCATCTTTTTTTTCCGTTTCACTATACCAGCTTTTTGCTGCTCTAATATTAGACAGCCCATGTTAAGTATGGCCGTCGTTCCCGCGTCGAATTTCAACGTTTTCCGATGTCTTTTATTATTTTTAACGTAAGTCGTCCGGGAATAGGAATGTTCGTAAACGCCGCTACTCAAACAACGAATGACGTCACGACGTGATTTCGCGCAATGCACGGCGGGAAATTCCTGAACAGAGCATGCGCAGTTCGATCGTCGCGGGGACGCGCTTAATTTAAATGCTTCACGCCCCCTAATCACGTATTTCGATTGCGCGGCGGAAAAAAAATACGACACAATAGCGTATGCGCAAAAAAACTACCTGAATTCGGTGTAGAGTCTGGTGAAATACGGCAGCGTACCGTATTTCGATTACGCAGCGGAATATTACGTCTTTGTGAATCTGCCCCATAATAATTTTGGCAATATGTCCATTTTTACTATATTCATTCTTCCCATCCATGAATGCGTTGTTTTTCATATTTATGTAATAATTTCATTACTTTTCGGATTGCTGCGTTGTAATTCATGTCTTGTAACTGATTTAAGTTACTCTGTATATATATTCCCAAATATTTAATTGCTTCTTGTTGCCATTGAAATGGAAAGTCTTTTTGCAATAATAACTGTGGGCCAGATTCAAAGAGCAATTACGCCGGCGTTACAGGAGATGCGCGGCGTAAGTCTAAATTTGCGCATGCGTTTCGATGCGCCGCATCCCCAAAACGAGTTACGCAAGAAATCTACTTTTTTTTGACCGGCGTAATTTCGATAGACAGGCGCATCCGTCCGTGCAAAACTGCGCTAGACACACCATTGATTTGCTATTCAAATATGCTAATGAGGGAGTTACGGGGATCCACAAAAGAACGTTGTTGCAGCGCAGGCTACGCGCTGTGCGCAACAGCTGCACGTCCTGTCTAAAATTAGACCATATAAAAGGTGGTATAAAATTAGACAATTCGTCTATATGTCAGAGAAAGCAACACTGTTAGTGAGGAGCTGAGCAGTCACACTTTTTGCACAACAATCTGTATGCCAACATGCCAGGGACATCCTTGCTCATAGCTATACTACTGACTTTAGAGGAGCAAAGAAGGAGGAGGGAGCACGGAGAAGGGCACGGGAGAGGATATACCGCACACGCATAGACCTCTTTGGCATGAGTGATTCTGAGGTGTATCACATCTTCAGATTCACCCCTCATGCCATCCTGGAATTAACCACAACCTTGCAGGATGACATCACCAGCCCAACACACCGCTCACATGCAGTGCAGCCACTGGTGAAGGTCATGGCAACACTCCATTTCCTTGCCAGTGGCTCTTTTCAAAGAACAAGTGGAGTGGTGGCTGGGATGTCACAATCCTCCATGAGCAGATGTGTGCACCAGGTTGTCCCTGCAATCCAACCAAATCATCAAACCCACCACTGAGGAGCTGCGGCTGAAGGCAATGACAGATTTCTACAGAATTGCCAGATTCCCACGCACCGTGGGGGCCATTGATTGCACACATGTGGCACTCCAGCCCCCCCATGAGACAGAGCACATATACCGCAATCAGAAGCATTGGCATTCCATCAACGTACAGGTGATAGTCGATGCCCAAGGCCTCATATGGCACGTCCGTGCCAAACACCCCGGATCCAGCCATGACAGCTACATCTACAATCAGAGCCCCATCCGAATGTAATTCGAACAGAATGTGTTTGGGGACACCTGGCTGGTTGGTGAGTGACATGGGTGGCAGGCATGACTGCCCCCCCCATGATGCACACATCACAAGGGGCACATGCATGACTAATATCCTCCTGTCTTTTCCCTAACAGGTGACTCTGCATATGCACTGGGACCCCATCTCATGACTCCTATCCGGAACCCCCAAACCCCCGGAGAGGAAAGATACAATGAAGCCCACGCCCAAACACGTGCAGTGGTGGAGCGCACCTTTGGCCTCCTGAAGTCACGTTTCCGATGCCTGGATAAGTCTGGGGGTACCCTCTTGTATTCCCCAAACTTTGTGTGCCAGATCATTGGTGCATGTTGCATTCTGTACAACTTCGCAGTGAGAAAGGGCCTGCACATTGACCTACGTGATGACCTGACCCCTGAACCAGACAATCCCCCCCTATCCGAGGTTACCCCGTCTTCTGAGGGAAGAGCAGCCAGGAGACAGTTAACATTAGGCATCTTTGCACGTTAAACACACACATTAATCATGGCACAATGAGAATGCATGCATGCACACCACTGTGGTCCCTAGCACAGACACATCACATCCTCATCAAATTGGATTAGCACAAGCCCACAATGCTTGACTTGTGAGCAGCAACGCCACGCCACGGCTCCAATTATGTCACTGTACATTCATACACCATTCACACGGACCTGGGGATCACTTCTCCCTGGTCCTGGGGAACCCTTCTCCACCAAAACTGACACCCCTTTTCCGGCAGGAATATCACCCCCACATTCCAAAAACATTCACAACACACAAAAAAAAAATTCCAGCAAAAAAAGGCAAAAAAATTATTAAAAAAACTGAAAAAAAAGGGGGCAAAACAAATTAATGCCGCTGGCGTGAGCCACGCCTGGGGCGCCCACGGCCACGGCCCAGGCTCCTCAGGGGAGACTCATGGGGAGGGGGGGGTAATCCGGGGAAGGAGGAGCAGCCCCTGGTCTCTGCCCACCTGGCGGCCTGCCCTCCAAGGCCACGGCAATTCTGTTCAGGCCAGCACTTAGTGTTGCCGTGTTGGCCTGGATGAGGGCCCTCACATCCTGCCCAACGTCTGCTGTTGTAGTCTGCAGTACATTTAGGCAGTTTGTAAGAGCCCGGGAGTGGCAGTCCAGGTCCCCAAGCGTATCCTTTATGGAGGACAGGCTCTCCTCCATCTGCACCAAAGTCTGGCTGACCTGTCCCAGATGGCGGGTCTGAAGGGCCTGGTCTCTTCTCAGATTGGCGGGCAGAACCTCAGCCACCCCCTGGTCTTCTGGGATGACTTCCTGCCTCCAGCTGAGGCTTGTGGCCGGGGAGAAGGGGAGGCCCTTGGGAGGGAAGCCCTGTTGGGGGAGGAGTGGGAGGGGCTAGCCCTTATGGAGGGCTGGCTGCTTCCAGCCAGAGAGGAAGACTCCTCCAAAAACAACAATCCACTGGCTGACATGACATCCTCCTCCTCCTCAAACTCCTCAACCTCCTCCTCTTCAACCTCCTCCGAGGACTCCGGCCTTGTCGGGGGGTCCTCATCAGGCTGCTGTCCTGGGGGTGGTGCGGTCAGCCCAGATGGCCCAGCACCCTCCTGCACATCTGTGGATGACACAAAACATTCCCAGGTTGGAGGATCCACGCACTTGCCACATATTCTCTTTCACCCCCCCACATGCTACACACCTGATAGGGCAAAAAAACCTTACCTGGCATCACGGCTTCATGACTAGAGTCATAGCCAGGCAGGCCCTCCACCTGTTGTCTATGAAAGGTCTTGGCCACCGCACGCTCCTCTGCTGTCAGCCTAACAGCGCATGGTGGGCCCCCTCCTGTGCCCCTGGCATGGGCTGCCATTTTGGCCAGCTTCTTTCGGACCAAACGCCGGAGGTCATTGATTTTTTTTTCGATCCCCGCGCGTGTCCGGGTCTCCCCCCCCCCCGCTGCATTCACCTGGTCAGTAATGTGCTGCAAAATCTCCCGCCTCCTGGCCGGGGTGGTGTTGGCACTCTCCGGGCCGTGGAGGAAACACCCATATTGGGTAATGGCCTGGGCAATTATTTGTTTCTCCCCCAAAGTAAAATTCAACTTCCTCTTCCTCTCAGTCATACTCATACAACAACTCTCTCCCAAACAATTACAAAAATCACTCACAAAAACAAGCAGGAAAAATCAAGCAACAAAACAAACAAACCAAAATCTATCAACCAAAAAGTCTCACAAGCAGTCACCAAAAAACACTTTCAAATATATTCTACCAAACACTAGATCAAACAGTCAACAAATATAACAAAGACAAGTCACAACGCAACAAACAACAGAACAAAAGCACCTTGCTGTATAGAAAGGGATACAAAGGGATGTACTTTTGCAAAGGAAGTGCATTTGTGTCTGTCTATTTATGCTGTCTGCGTAGTTCACAAAGTTGCCCGGGTCCACTTCCAATTTCACTGATTGCGCTGTTCCCGAGTTGTGAGCATGCGCACAGAGGTGCTGACCATGGTCTGCTTCATGCGCGCATGCGCGAGCCGGCCGGCCCTTCATTTGCATGGGGTCACGGCTCATTTCAATGTAACACGCCCACGTCCTTCCCAATTTGAATTACTCCACCTTACGCCTCTGAAATTACTGTTAGTGACACATTTAAGGCCGTGTACACACGATCAAATCTATCTGCTGGAAACGGTCTGACAGACTGTTTCAGCAGACAAATTCAATCGTGTGTACGGGCGGACAGACAGATTTTTCCAGCAGACAGATTTTAAAGCATGCCCGCACATGGATTTGACGCATGTGCGGAAGTGTTTTACTTCCTGGTGCGGTGACGTCTCGGCGTCAACGTCATCACCACGTCACCGCGCTGTCTGCCGGTGGGGATTTTGGTTTGATCGTGTGTACAGTGATCAAACCAAAATAGCCCAGCAGACAAATCTGATCAAATCGGTCTGTCAGACCGATTTGAACAGATCTATTTAATGGAGTGTACGGGTCCTAACATTTCAGATTTATCATAATTAACTTTAAACTTACTTAATTTCCCAAATCCTTAAAATTATTTTATTAAATTTGGTATTGTTGTAATGGGATTAGTCACGTATATTAGTAAGGCCTCGTACACACGAGTAAATAGATTTGTTCAAAACGGTCTGTCCACGCTGACGTGTCGGTGACGTGGCGGTGACGTTGACGCCGCCACGTCACTGCACCAGGAAGTAAAACACTTCCGCGCATGCGGCGAAACCATTTGGCGCGTGTGCGAGAAGACATGTCTGCTGGTTAGCGTACTAACCAGCAGACATGTCGGGCGGACGGGTTCCCAGCCGATAGATTTCAATGGATGCTTTGAAATCTGTCGGGTGGTCAAATCCGTCTGTTTGCCCGTACACACGATCGAATCTGTCTGCTGAAACGGTCTAGCAGACCGTTTCCAGCAGACAGATTTGATCGTGTGTACGAGGCCTTAGGCTCCGTACACACGAGCAAATATATCTGTTCAAATCGGTCTGACAGACCGATTTGAACAGATATGTCTGCTGGCTGTTTTGGTTTGATCGCTGTACACACGATCAAGCCAAAATCCCCGCCGGCAGACAGCGCGGTGACGTGCGATAACGTTGACGCCGCCACGTCCCCGCACCAGGAAGTAAATCACTTCCGCGCATGCGCCGAATCCATTCGACGCATGTGCGGGCAGATATGTCTGCTGCTTAGCGTACTAACCAGCAAACATATCGGTCCGACGGGTTCCCAGCAGACAGATTTTAAAGCAGGCTTTAAAATCTGTCTGCTGGCCAAATCCGTCGGCTCGCCCGTACACACGATCGAATCTGTCTGCTGAGACGGTCTGTCAGACCGTTTTCAGCAGATAGATTTGATCGTGTGTACGCGGCTTAAGTCATCTGCATATACTGCTGTTTTCTTTATCTTTTAAATTTTCTTTTATTATTTTCCAAACAAGCATAGTGATATACATATAAAGGGTCATCCCTCTGGCCGTAAAGTCATTACAACATACAAGTATAAAAAAGAAAAAGGAGAAGAAATACCCACATAGTACAAAATCAAATCATTTAAACAAAGATAAAGGGGAAGTGTTTCCCAAAACATATCATATCACTTCTCTCTCAAACTACGATTCATCCTCCATAGTTCTAATTGCCTTTCAAATCTGTGGGTGCCTTCCCCTTGCTACATCAGGCCAGTGAACCCCTCCTTCACCTGGGGATCCACGTGTCCCCTGCAGGGAGGGGCAGTTGGACCTCCCCCTGTAATATCACTCTCTGCATTGTCATTCCAGGCCCTCCCTCCTTCAAACAAACCAACCCAAGGATATAACCCCCCCCCCAACTACAACCAAAAAAAAAAAAAAAAAGGATGGGGAGCACCCCCTCCTCTGTCCATCTCCTCTCCTCCCCCTCGTCCACAGGGCCGGATCCCTCCCATATCACACATCTAAACATCTATCAAGACCCTTCCTTCTTCTGAGTATCTGAACGTGTTCCATTCAGTCCACGTATCAAGGTACACCTTACGTTTCTGTCTGGAGGTCCACACAAGGTCCTCCATTCTATTCGTATCTTCTACTCTATTAAGCCACATCTTTACCGTTGGAGGTTGTGTCTGTTTCCACATCCCTGGAATACAGGCACGGGCAGCATTTAGAAGGTGGCAAACCATAGATTTCCTATAACATTTTACAGAGAGCTCAGAGTCCTGTAATAAATAGTAAGACCATTCGTCTGGTAATTTTTCTTTACTGAATTTCTGCGCTATTCCCTGAACCTTTGTCCAGAAGCTTAAGATCTTTGGGCAGAACCACAGAATATGTAATAACGTTCCTTCTTTCTTTCCGCACCTCCAACATCTATCCGAGATGTCTGGGTAACACTTTTTTAATACTACCGGAGTACGATACCACTGAGTTAGTATCTTGTAATTCATCTCCTGTGTCTTCACACAGACTGATGATTCAAATATGTTCCGGAGTATTTTGTTCCTTTGTTCTTCTGTAAAAGGTCTTCCCAGCTCCACCTCCCACCTATTAAAAAAAGGGATTTGAGAGTCCTCCATCGGTGCGTTTAATAATTCGTTAATTCTTGAGAGGGCGTGCCGAAGCACTCCACTCCCACTACAATAGCCCTCAAATCTTGTTAGTTTACGCCCATATCTTATAGGGGGTTTCAAAGTTTCCAAGAAGTGCCGTAGTTGTAATGCCCTCCAAGTGTCCAGTTGGTAGGGGGCTCCACCCGTTACCATCTCCTGCGTAGTGTGCCATGAGCCCTCTTTGACAAAATTGGATGCCTGTACCAGGCCCTGATCTATCAACCTACTGAAAGGCCCCTTCATCAACCCTGGTATGAACTGGGGGTTCCCCAGAATTGGATAAAGTGGTGAATCCAGAGTGGACAATGTCCCCTTCACAAATAGCCCGTAAGCAACTTTCAATGTTGGGCCTATCAGTGGGTGTTTCTTGATAGTTATCGGCAGGTCTCTGTAACACCATGCTGCCAGGTGGAGTATACTGCTACACTGGGCTTGCTCCAAGCCTGGCCATATTTTCTCACCGCCGTGTCTCCTCCAGTCTATCAGGCGGATCAGAGTGGCCGCCTGGTAGTATCGGTGGATATCTGGAGCAGACACGCCTCCGTCTCGCTTTGATAAAGATAATATGCGCCTCTTGATTCTTGGGGATTTATTAGCCCAAATGAACTTATTAAGAAGAGTTTGCGTCTGGTTAAAAAAAGATTTTGGTATAGCGATGGGGAGTGTCTGGAAGAGATACAAAAATTTCGGTAGTATGCTCATTTTGACGATATTGACTGTTTTCTTTATCTTTAATACTAATCCCTTGTATATCTTTGTATTTCCTTATTGCTTGTATAAAATGTTCCATTACTATTATATTTAATAAGGGGGATAAGGGACATCCCTGTCAAGTTCCATTTGATATTTCTATATATTCCAATAACATTCCGTTTGTTCGTATTATGCTGAGTAAATAGATGCCTAATATGTCATGCTTTGAAATTGCGCACACTCGTGGAATGGCGACAAGCTACATTACCTAAAAATCTTCATAGGCGGTGCTTTCATTTTTTTTTACGGCTACCAGGTTAGAGTTACAGAAGAGGTCTTTTACTAGAATTATTTCTCTCACTCTGGCGATCCTGTCGATACCTCACATGTGTGATTTCAACACCATTTACATTTGTGGGCACGACTTTCGTATGCCTTTTCTTTGCTGCACGAGCACGCGGGCGCTTTTAAAAAATGTTTTTCTTATTTATTTACTTTACTTTACGTTATCCCTTTAAAAAAAATGTTCTGATCACTTTTATTGCTGTCACAAGGGATGTAAACATCCCTTGTGACAGCAACAGGTGGTGACAGATATTCTTTATCAAGAAATCTCATGCACAACCGATTAAGAAAAAACTCTTGCGTCTATGCGACAAGTTAAACCTAATATTAATGGATAAAGTAAAAGCTAAATTAACTTGGTGCAGGCAAGGATTCTATGAGTATGGAAATAAGCCAAGTTAGATGCTAGCGAATGCGCTTAGAGAGACGAGAGCATGGAATCACATTGATCAATTAAACATATGGGCATGTGCTAGTTAACTCCTTGCAGGCAATTGCGAAGGCATTTCAAGATTATTATACCAGTTTATATCAGATAGAGGGTCAATTACCTTCTTCAAAGATACATAATGGAGGGGAGGCAGCCAGGCAATATATACTGGCTTCAGGAATGGCCAGGCTGCCCGATGAAGTAGCTGGAGAACTGGATGGTCCAATTTCAGTAGAAGCATTCTTATGGCCCATACACACGATCCGAATATCGGCCGACGGATCGTACGACTTTTTTCGCTCAATAATCGCGAGTAAAATAAAATAGGTTTTTAAACTCACGAAAATTCTCGTACGATAGAAAAAAACGATCGGAAGTGATGTCACGTGTTGTAATGTATTTGTATTGTATTGTCGGACGACGGCTGTACTGACTAAACGAAAATCGTACGATCGGACATCGGACGAGAAAATTTTTCGCGCTTGTCCGATCGAATTTAATTGGATGAACGGTCGTGATCGGCTGTCGAAAGTAGTGTACACACGATCCGAAAATCGTACGATCCATCATCGGACGATCGTTTTCGTCCGATATTCGGATCGTGTGTATGGGCCATTAGAAGCCTATTAAATCATTAAAACCAGGTAAGGCCCTTGGCGCTGATGGGTACACCTTGTCCTATTACAAGAACTTCTCCGAAAAATTGGCACCGAGATTTGTAGCTGCCTTCAATTTCATACGCGATGGGCAAATGATGCTGGTTTAGAAATTAATAGCTGGGTGGTGAGTTATTTTGAGGGGACAGTAAATTTACATTGTTATATTGATGTACACTCACTATTTTACATTGTAGCAAAGTGTAATTTCTTCAGCGTTGTCACATGAAAAGACATTATAATATATTTACAAAAATGTGAGGGGTGTACTCACTGTTGTGAGATACTGTATATGTATAGATATCTAACATCATTTTGTATATTTTAATATTTCTTTGTTGTTTTTTAGATTTAATAGAATGGGCTTTTGCCCACTAGGACAAGGATAACATATGTCTGGCCAAAGTCTGATACTTCTCACAGGGCATATGTTTTTGTCCACCCACTGGCACTTATAAGGAGCGTCCAAATCCCCTGGAAATATCTTACTGGAATAAAAAACATAGGGTGGAGCTAACTAACTTAATTATGTATTCCAAGAGTCACACAGGTAACAGCTTAATTTAATGTGCATTTTGCATATATGGTATATGGTTTTATATTCATTTTTTTATGTTGTTTTAAAAAATTAAATAAAGCCTTAGGTAATCTACATAAAGAAAGAAAAGGTGCACAGCCAGTGTAAAGTTCAGCGCTAAAATCTAAGGACTTTTGAATAGTGTATATAGCCCATAAATATTGCTGAATAATTGTAAAAAATCTGACCAAGTGGTAAATAAAAAACAATCCTAATAGGAGTCTTAGAGGGTCAGGTCAGTTTAAAAGTCTCTTGTGTTCAACTGCTAATGATGGTGAGACTGCTTTAGGCACGGGCTGGGGACCCGGAGGCTGTAGAAACAAAAGGGCGGGGAAAAGAGAGAAAAGTGCCAAGCCACATCTAGTGCAGTATCATTTTATGAACAAGTAGCAAAGTTTTAAAACAAATAAAATGCACTCACATTGTGCTCAATAAGTGAAGATATTTCTGGTGAAACAATGGAGGAAGCTGAGGAAGCCTTTGATCACAGCAGCGAGCACCGTGACTCAGCGGGAGCTGAAGCCTCAAGGAGACTCGGGAAGATATTGGCAGGGTCAGAGCGGCAGGGTCAGAGCGTCATTGGTTAACCCCGGGCTTTCCCCTTGCATCAGAGAGGAGGCAGAGTCTTCCGCACATGTGACAGGTGGCCCCGCCCTCAGATATAAAACAGCTGTCACAACAAGCGAGCGTCATTTGGCTTGGTGCCTCCTATAAGACGGTATCATTCGTAGCATCAGGTTTTTTCTTTTTAATAAAGGACTTGTCCCAAACTGTCTCCTGTGGTTTTTAAAATGTTGACACTTTTTTTGTGAAATGGTAGGGGTACAGTGTACCCCATTACCAATTCACATAGGGGGTCGGCATCTTGGGGTCCCCTTTGTTAAAGGGGCTTCCAGATTCCTGCAGACCCCCACAACCACTGGGCAAGGGTTGTGGGGATGAGGCACTTGTCCCCATCAACATGGGGACATCCTCCCCATGTTGAGGGCATGTGGCCTGTTACGGTTCAGGAGGGGGGGGTGCTCTCTCATCCCCCTCTTTTCCTGCAGCCTGCCAAATTGCGTGCTTGGATAAGGTTCTGGTATGGATTTTTGGGGGGAACCCCACAGCATTTTTATTTTTTATTTTGGTGTGGTGTTCCCCTTAAAATCCATACCAGACCTGAAGGGTCTGGTATGAATTTTTGGGGGAACCCCACATCATTTAAGAAAAATGGTGCAGGGTTCACCTTAATATCCATACCAGACCTGAAGGGCCTGGTAATGGAATTTGGGGGGGACCCCCACACTTTTTTTTATTTTGGTTAGTGGGTTAATATTCATACCAGACCCAAAGGGCCTGGTAATAGACTAAGGGGTGAACACGTGCTGTTTTTTTTATTCAACTACTTTTATTTGTATTGCCGGGATCCAACTATTTATTATAGCCACGAGTAGTTTTAAATTAATTATTTTCCTTAAAAAATTTCATTTTGTGCAGAGACTGTTCTAAACACGGGAAACATGCGCTACTTTACAGGCATACTGTAAACACCCCCCAGGTATGAAATTTAAAGAAATAGTTCACTTTTATTGTTTCACTTTAAGCATTATTAAAATCACTGTTCCCGGACAAAACTGCCATTTTTGAAACTTTTTGTTGCATTGATACATGTCCCATGGGGCAGGACCCAGGTCCCCAAACACTTTTTATGACAATAACTTACATTTTAACCTTTAAAATTAGCACTTTTAATTTCTCCCATAGACTTTTAAAGGGTGTTCCGCGGCTTTTTGATTTTGCCGCAAACACCCCAAATTGTTCGCCGTTCATCACACGGGCGAACAGACATCCCTATCCCTGCCAAAAACCTTACTTTTAATTTTGCAAAAAAATTAACATTGGGATTCTAAAAATGATTTGGGCTTAATCTTACTATGAGATAAAACATTAACCTTTTATACAGAAAGTATTTACACATCCTCGCTTCCAAAACTCAAAAGCAAGGAACTCAGTTTCTGCTTAAGTACAAGTCAGTCGGGTAATGCAAGTCATTCCGTTTTGTCCTCTTTAGCCTTTAAAATATCCCAAACTGCTGGGGGCAGATTCACGTAGATCGGCGCATTATCATTCCGGCGTAGCGCACCACTTTTCCGTTAGACTTGCGCAATCTAGCCGCGTAATCCGGCGATTCACGTAGCTTTTACGCAAGAGCTTGCGCAAACGTAAGGTTTTTTCCGTAGGCGTAAGGAGGAGTAATACAAATTGGGAGGGACGTGGGCGTGTTACATTGAAATGAGCCGTGACCCCATGCAAATGAAGGGCCGGCCGACTCGCGCATGCGCGCGTGAAGGAAACCATGTCAGCTCCGTTGTGCGCATGCTCACAACTCGGGAGCGGCGCAATCATTGAAATTGGAAATGGACTAGGGCAACGTTGTGAACTACGCAGACAGCATAAATAGACACACACAAACGCCCTTCCATTGCAAAAGTACATCCCTTTGTGTCCCTTCCCATTGAATCAAGTGCTTTTGCTCTGTTGTTCGTTAGAGTGTGTTTTGTAGTTGTGAGATTAGTGTTCTGTGTGATCTAGTGCTTGTTGGTAGTTTTGTGAAAGTGTATTTTGATAAGTGTTTGAGACTGTTTGTTTGATTGATAGATTTCTGAGCGTTTGTTTTCTTGCTTTATTTTTTCATCTGATTTTTTTGTGTGTGTTTCTTGCTGAGTGCTAGTGTGATTTTTGGCTGTTCTTTTTCTCTTTGTGTGTGTTCTTGTCTGATTGGTTGTGCTTGTATTTGTGACAGATTTTTGGTGACTGCTAGTGAGTTTGTTTGGAAGTATGACTG
Organism: Rana kukunoris; assembly: GCA_029574335.1. NCBI lineage: Eukaryota > Metazoa > Chordata > Amphibia > Anura > Ranidae > Rana > Rana kukunoris. The sequence goes on along the minus strand of CM056049.1, from coordinate 340,375,342 downwards.
AGAGAAAAAGCTCAATTTTACTGTGGGGGAAAACTGTGGGGGAAAGAATTCTTGCCCGGGCCATTACCGACTATGGGCGTTTTCTCCACGGCCCGCAGAGTGCCACCACCACCCCGGCCAGGAGGAGGGAGATCTTGGATATGATCACTGGCCGCAGAAATGCAGGTGCCAGGGGCACAGGAGGGGGCCCACCATTCATCGGGGGAGGGGGAGACACGGACCCGGTCTGGGATAGAAAAGAAAATAAATGATCTCCGGCGTGAGGTGAAAAAAAAACTGGCCGCAATAAATGCCCATGCCAGGGGCACAGGAGGGGGCCCACCATGCCGGGTTAGATTTTCAGCGACGGAGCGTGTGGTGGCCCTGACCTTTCACCGTCATGAAGTGGAGGGCCTGCCAGGCTTTGACACAAGTCCGGTCCCCGCGGTGCCAGGTAAGGTTTTTATTTCTCTCAGGTGTGTAGCATGTGTGGGGGAGGGGGTGAAAGGGAATATGTGGCAAGTGTGTGGATCCTCCAACCTGTGAATGTTTTGTGTCATCCACAGCTGTGCAGGAGGGTGCAGGGCCATCTGGACTGACCGCTCCAACCCCAGGACAGCAGCCTAATGAGGCCCCCCAAACAAGGCCACAGTCCGCAGAGGAGGAACAAGAGGAGGGGGAGGATCATGCGGAGGACGATCATGAGGAGGAGGAGAATCATGAGGAGGAGGAGTCCATGGAAGGCACTGGCCGTTTGGTTTCTGTGGACTCTTCCCCTCTGGCTGCAAGAAGCCTGCCCTCCCTAAGGGTCAGCCCCCCCCCCTCCTCCCCCAACATGGCTCCCCTCACAAGGGCCTCCCCTTCTCCCCGGCCACAACCATCAGCTGGAGCCAGGAGGTCATCCCAAAGCACCAGGGGGGCGCCCAATCTCATGCCCGCCTGTCTGAGAAGGAACCTGGCCACCCAGACCCGCCTTCTGAGACAGCTCTGCCAGACTATGGGGCGGGTGGATCAGAGCCTGTCCTCCATTAATGATAGCCTGGGTAACCTGGACTCCCACTCCCGGGCCTCCACAACCTGCCTAAATGACCTGCAAACTACAGCAGCAGGCGTTGGGCAGGATGTGAGGGCCCTTACCCAGGCTATCCAGGGCAACACGGCAACACTTGGTGCTGCCCTGGACAGAATAGCCGTGGCCTTGGAGGGCAGGCCGCCAGGTGGGCAGATCTCAGGGGCTGCTCCTCCTTCCCCGGCTTTTCCCCTCCCCCATGCGTCTCCCCTGAGGGTCCGGGGCCGTGGCCGGGGGCGCCCCAGGCGTGGCTCAGCCAGAGGGCATTAATTTTTTTTCCCCCTTTTTTGGGTTTGAATGCATTTTTATTTTTGTTCTCTGCATTTTTTTTTCTATGTATTTTTTTTTTTTTTTGGTTTTTTTTTTTTTTCCTGACATTTTTGGCATATTTTGGGTTGTGAATGATGTTTGAATGTGGGGGTGACATTCCTGCTGGAAAAGGGGTGTCATCCTCAATTTTGGTGGAGAAGGGTTCCCCAGGACCAGGGAGAAGTGATTCCCAGGTCCGTGTGAATGGTGTATGAATGTACAGTGACATAATTGGAGCCTTGACGTGGCGTTACTGCTCACCAGTCTTGCATGGTGGACTGGTGCCAATCCAATTTGATGAGGATGTGGGGTGTGTGTGCTAGGGACCACAGTGATGTGCATGCATGCATTCTCATTGTGCCATGATTAATGTGTGTGTTTAACGTGCAAAGATGCATAATGTGAGCTGGCATGAGATGGGGTCATGAGATGGGGTACCAGTGCATATGCAGAGTCACCTTGAAGGGAAAAGACAGGAGGATGTTAGTAGTGCATGTGCCACTTGTGAGGTGTGCATCACGGGAGGGGATAGTCATGCCTGACTCCCATGTCACTCACCAACCAGCCAGCTGTCCCCATACATGTTCTGTTTGAAATCTGTGGGGATGGGGCTCTGATTGTATATGTAGCTGTCATGGGTGTCATGGGTGGTGTCATGTGTTGGGCTGCTGATGTCCTCCTGCAAGGTTGTGGTAATTCCACGATGGCATGAGGGGTGAATCTGAAGATGCGAGACACCTCAGAATCTCTCATGCCAAAGATGTCTATGCGTGTGTGATATATCAAGTGAAGAGTGAGGGGCTTGTATCAGATAAGAATATTGTATTAGATTAATTTAAATTGTAAATTTTATGTAAGCAAATAAAAAAAATAAAAAAACATCTCCCGTGCCCTCCTTAGTGCCATCCTCCGTGCCCTCCTCCTTCTTTGTTCATCTAAAGTCAGTAGTATAGCTATGCGCGACGATGCCCCTGGCATGTTGGCATACAGATTGTTGGGCAACACGTGTGACTGCTGAACTCCTCACTAACAGTGTTGCTTTATCTGACAATTAGACTTTTTTTCAAAATTTAGACCAGCTTTTAGGTCCTCTAACTTTAGACAGAACATTTTGCAGTTGCGCACATCGCGTAGCCTGCGCAGCAACTGCGTTTTTTTGTGAATCCCCGTAACTCCCTCATTAGCATATTTGACTAGCAAATCAATGGTGTGTCTAGCGCAGTTTTGCGCGAAGGGAAGCGAATGTCTAATTCAATTACGCCGGACCAAAAAACGTAGATTTCTGGCGTATATTGTTTTGTGAATCGCGTCCAACTATACGCACGCGCACATTTAGACTTACGCACGCGCAACAGCAGTTGCGCAGGCGTAATCGCTCTGTGAATCTGGCCCCTGGTGTATAATCAGGGCCGCCATCAGGAATTATGGGGCCCCTTAAACAGATTCTGGCATGGGCCCCCTGGAGCTGAGAACTGGGAGGGGGGTGCTGCCGCCTGAAATTGAGAAGTAGGGGGGCCCTTTACAAAAAAAAGAAATAATGAAAAATATATAACAAATATATAAAAAAAAGGGGGTAGCCATCCGGGGCCCTGGGGACCTCTGGGCCCTTTATAAAAAAAAAAAAAAGAAAGAAAATATATATATACATACATTTTTTGTTTTTATAAACAAGAAAAGGGGGGTTGCCATCTGGGCCCTTTAATAAAAAAAAAAAAAAGAAAATATATATATACATACATTTTTTGTTTTTATAAACAAGAAAAGGGGGGTTGCCATCTGGGGCCCTGGAGACCTCTGGGCCCTTTAAAAAAAAAAAGAATATATATATATAGATATATATATATATATATATATATATATCTATATATATATACACATACATACATACATACATTTTTTTTTTTTATAAACAAATATTACAAAAAAAAAGGGGGGTTGCCATCCGGGCACAATATAACACAAAAATCCTCCTGCGCTCTGGTGTATCGCCAAACTGGGTATGTCAGTATAGTCTAATGGCAAAGTCTGAAGTCGTGCAGCCCTCCACAGAACAAAGGGTGTTCATATGACTAAAATAAAAAAGAAGAAAAGAAAGGAGGGCGCACCGACCTTGTGCATTACCACTTAAAAGTTTTAATAAGCAAGATAAAAAAGCAATGGTCCTACTCACAAACAATCTGAAGTAAGCGCTTTTCAAACCAGCAGAGACTGGACCTCACGGCACCTGCCAGTCAAACCCTTGACATCGACATGGCTGACGCGTTTCTGGGGCGCACCCCCTTCCTCAAAGCCTAGGTGGTCTGTGATGTTGCCATCCGGGACCATGGGAACCTCTGGGCCACTGGGGAGCTCTTGGCCCTTTATTAAAAAGAAAAAAAACTCTGGTTCCTTTAATAAAAAATAATTAGAAAGAAATAAAAAAAATATATTAAAGAAATGTACATTTCTTTATAAAAAAGAGGGGGGTTGCCATCTGTTGCTCTGGGGAACTCTGGGCTCCTGGGGACCTTCGGGCCCTTTAATATATATATATATATATATATATATATATATATATATATAATATATATATATATATATATATATAAATATATAAAAAATAAATAAGGGGAGGTTGTCATACGGGGCCCTATAATAAATATATGCCTTCTCTGCACTCCCCCCTCCCTACGCTGCCTGTCTGCCTTAAGCATACAAACAACATGAAGCACGATCACGTTGGACAATGGGTGGGACTTTTTAGGTTGAAAAGTGTGTGATTGGTTGCTAGGCAGCAGGTCAGTCCCAGCAATAAATCACTCACTTTTAATGGGAAAGGTCCCGCCCATTGTCCAGAGCAGCCATTCTTCATGTCCTGTGTGATTAAGGTAGGTTTTCTGTGTGGAGGGGGTGTGCTGTGCAGTGCAGTGCAGGGCTTGGGTTTGATATTGAGAGAGGACTGTGATGGGGGGAGTCAGTCTACGATGGGAGGGTCTGTGATTTGGGGTGATCAGTCTGTGATGAGGGGATCTGTGAATGTGGGGGGGTTCAGTCTGTGATGGGGTGGTCTGTGATTGTGGGGGGTTCAGTCTGTGATTGAGGGGGTCCATCTGTGATTGGGGGATCAGTCTGTGATGGGTGGTCCATCTGTGATTGGGGGATCAGTCTGTGATGGGTGTTAATCTGTGATAGGGGTTCTGTGATTTTTGAGGGTCAGTCTGTGATAGGGAGTATGTGATTTGGTGGGCCAGTCTGTGATAGCAGGTCTGTGATTGGGGGGGATCAGTCTGTGATGGGGGGTCCATCTGTGATTGGGAGGATCAGTCTGTAATGGGGGGTCCATCTGTGATTGGGAGAATCAGTATGTGATGGGGGTGGTCTGTGATTGTGGGGGGGTTCAGTCTGTGATGGGGTGGTCTGTGATTGTGGGGGGGTTCAGTCTGTGATGGGGTGGTCTGTGATTGTGGGGGTTCAGTCTGTGTTTGGGGGGGGCTGTAATGGGGGGTTTGTGATGAGACAGGAGGGATGTGATGTAAGGGGGGGACACTGATGTAAAAGGGGGTCTGTGATTTCTGCACTGGCAAAATGAAGGTCTCTGCAAGGGCAATAGAAAACAATTGTTCACACTGCAACAGCGCCCCTGCGTGCGGAGCACTGTGGTGCAAAATTCATACTGTTTTTATGCACCGCAACTGATCTGTGGTGCATAAAAATTAATGAAATGTATTTTGACATTTCAATAAAGTCGAAAGAAAAAGAAGCACAAAGTGTGATGTGTGTGGGTCTTAAAGGTGTGTAATCCCGCGGCTTTTCTCTTCTCGATGGCAGAACGGCTCCCAATCAATCCCTGCATGCCGGCGGTACCCATGCTCCCCCCCCACTCCCAGCTCCCCTTCCCCTGGGGCTATCCTCTGCACAGGTCAATCGTGGGCACAGTGAGTAAAGGCTGAAATGGTGGGCACAGTTTATAAAGGCTGCAATGGTGGGCACAGTGGGAAAAGGCTGCAATGGTGGGCAGAGGCTGCAATGGTGGGCACAGTGGGCAGAGGCTGCAATGGTAGACACAGTGGACAGAGGCTGCAATGGTGGGCACAGGTATGGCTGCACTGATAAAGTTTGTAACTTAATTCGGCATAAAACATGTAAGTGTCATTTCATGAGATAATTTGAGGGCGTGTTTAGGGGCAGAATTAGGGGTGGTGCAGGGTAGGGATTGGTTGGGTCAACTGGTGGCGAGTAACCCTTAAGGCCTGGCTAGTAGCACAGGACTTGAAATTTTGAGCCCTGCACTACAGCCCTTATCAATGTACTGTAAGATACATTATTGCATTCATATAACAGAAGATATTTACACGGCTTTGTTCTACAAATTGATGGTTAAGAACCACCAGATAAAAAAGAGTTAAATGACAAACCTAGCACAATATTTAGAAATTCAAAGTCAGAATTGAATCCTTGGAGCTGTTTCTGTTGACAAGTCCCAATTCCCACATTAGCTTATATTTGATTTGCTGATCCTGGGGGACCACTGCTCAAAATTAATCTTTTAATCACTTCAATACATTACAAGACAGCATGATTAAATGCTGAAAAGGTAATAGGCTTCAAAAGGTTTGATTGACAAGTGGTGACAATATTACTACAAACAAGATCTTCTCTGTGAATACTTTTATTAGATTTAGTTTCTGACTCATATAAGTGTTTTTTATTCTGCTTAAAGTAACTAACAAACATGAATAATCACAAGTCATAAACTTTCACTTTTACAATTCAGTTTACTGTCATTTTAGTATATGGCGTGAAAATAATTTTAACTGATATTTTCCAAATAAGCAAATGCCAATCAGCAGGATTAAAAAAATATCACTTTAACATATAAAACAAAATTGTGCTACCTGGTAAGATCACAACAATTAGCAACTAGCACATCATTATATACAAAAACACATAATGCAAAATCAATGCTGTAAAAACAAAAAACAAAAAAAAACATACTATTTGCATATAAAAAGATATAGACAGTGCTGTATAAAACATACTGCCCAAGGGAATACACAGATCACTTCTGCATTCCATAATATGTGATGATGTCATGAGCGTGGAATGGAGCGTTCTCCTTTTTTCATTCAAGTTTAAGTTTATTTTCAAGATATAGATATAACATTTGAAAAAACATAACAGAAAATCATTATATAGCATTACACAACGTTATATTAAGTAGTATACTCCTTCTATTAACAGCTTGGTCTAGATCAAAGAATTATTCATTAGCAAGAGATAATGAATACAACAATAAATTACAAGTTTCTGTAAATCAACCAAACTGAAATTGAATGGTTACTCCAACATTCTCAACCCTAGTCATCCTTTAACTCTTCACAGTAGCTCACATTACGAATCATAACAAGAGTTGTATCTCTCAAATCTATGGATATGGTAAGTTCTTAAATTACCCTCCACCTTTCCCTACACCATATCTGGATCATGCCGTGTCAAGGGATGCGGAGCATCTTCTCTATCCATTCTTCCCCCCAATTCGGAAACTATCTCTTATGGCGATTTAGAGGATAAAAAGTAAAAAAAAAAAAAAAACAATCAGAAACCATGTTATTCCCAAACTTTCGATCCAGGGAAAGAATACTTAGATAACATCAAATATTCTCAAACAATTAATTTTAAAATACATTCGAGGAGTTGACTCCTCCTCTAATATTCTGTCCCTAGATTCCAGGAGTCAAAAAAAAGAACCAAGATATAAATAACATACACATATAAAGAAAGTTCCTCATGTATCTATAAAACAGAAAAAATGTAAGAAACAAAAGCAAAAAGTGAGAAATATTGAAAAAGAGAAAGAGAATGGGTGAAACAGATAAAGAGGAAGGAAAAGAAAAAGGAAGTGGGGATGAGAGAGTAAAGAGAAAGAAAGAAAGAAAGAAAGAAAGAAAGAAAGAAAGAAAGAAAGAAAGAAAGAAAGAAAGAAAGAGAATGAAAGAAAGAAAGAAAGAAAGAGAAAGAAAGAAAGAAAGAAAGACAGCCTACCTGCCAAATTTATACATCAGCAATCAGAGAACTGCGTTTCCAAATTTATATGGAATTTGAGATTCCTAAGTACTTCAAAAGCAAAAAGTGAGAAAGATTGAAAAAGAGAAAGAGAATGGGTGAAAAAGATAAAGAGGAAGGAAAAGAAAAAGGAAGTGGGGATGAGAGAGTAAAGAGAAAGAAAGAAAGAAAGAAAGAAAGAAAGAAAGAAAGAAAGAAAGAAAGAAAGAGAATGAAAGAAAGAAAGAAAGAAAGACAGCCTACCTGCCAAATTTATACATCAGCAATCAGAGAACTGCTTTTCCAAATTTATATGGAATTTTAGATTCCTAAGTACTTCAACCATGGATCCCAAATCTCATTAAACTGATTATCATTATCCAACATTAAGCCAATCATTTTATATTGTTCCATTATCCATTAGACCAGTGGTTCAGTGGTACCTTTCTAGTGCCGTGACCCCTTGATAAAAATTTCCATGTTGTGGGGACCCAACAGTAAAATTATTTTCGTAGCGTGGGTTGTCAGCACCCAAGGCAAGACAAGTAATTTACACCCCTAACCCACAGACATTTAGTGTTCCGAGTTCCTTTCACTCGTACAGTATTAAAACCCCTTATGGTACATTTTAATTTGTACCACTCTTTCCCTTTGTTCTCCCTTCTTTCCCTTTTATCTCCCTCTATTCTAATTTGTTTCCCCCCTGCCCATCCCTCTCTCTAGCCTTTATTAATTGCGCTCACTTATTCTCTCCCGTTTATTTGTTTCTCTTCTTTTTTTCCTCTCCCTTCTATGTATTCTCTATTTTTATTCCTTATCTTATGCCCTGGTGGGGGGAAAGGGATTGAGTGGCAGTGCTGGCGGGAAGTTGGGATGAGTGGCAATGCTGGGGGGAGTTCTGATTGGCCAACTTAGGTGCTCCTGATCAAGGTCATCTGCTGATCTGAGAACTGTAGTGGGGACTTTTAATGGGAACTCTAATTACAGGTAGTGTTACTCACTGTGTCTCCGGATTCACTGTGTCTCGAAACTTTATGGTGTCTCGTAGCAGTGACACCTATGCTGAAATCAGGAGATAGGGTCTCCTCCAGCCCCTCCCACTTCACATTCCTCACCAGTCAGCTGACCTCTAGTTTCTTTCCCCCCAGCCAATGCCGTGAACTGAATGGGCAGCTGCGAACAGGGTTAAGTGGGCGGCCCCACTAGGAACAGCCCAGCTGGGCGGCCGCAAAAAGACTGGGAGAGCCGTCGGGGGGCTTCAGGAACAGCCCAGGATTTGGTGACCCCTGGCAAATCATCATTCGACCCCCGAGGGGGTCCCGACCCCCAGGTTGAGAACCACTGCATTAGACTTTCCATTTCAAATATAAAATTGAAACTGTCGGTTTTTTCCAAGCAGCTGCTATAGAAATTTTGGCTCCAATTAGGATAAATAATATTAGTCTTCTGGTAAACTTATGAGCCTGTGGAATAAGTCCATTCAGCAAAGCAATAGCTGGAGACTGATGTATATTACAACCCGTGATTTGTCTTATAATATGAAATACTCAGAATCCACATATCTTTGGACATTCCCACCATGTATGAATCATAGAACCAACCCCTTGACACCCTCTAAAGCATAGAGGTGACAGAGAAGGATAAATAGAGGCCAATTTCAAGGGTACCAAATACCATCTAGTAAATATCTTCAAATTTGCCTCAAAAAGTGAAACATTAATAATGCCCTTCATGGATCTATCAAACGTTCTACTTTTTTCATGTGCATTCCCCAGAGTGGAATGATATGTATAGCAGAGTTAAGTGGTGACATCAGATATGTAGGATTTGAGTTAATCACTTTCAAGTGTCATATGACTTCTCATTTTGAGGGTCATACTGTTCCACTAGACCTCTGATTTGGGCACTGGTGTGGGAGCACTGACTGCATTTATTTTCACCTGGAGGAGTTTTCCACATTATCATGTGGAGATTTATATGAAGATTATCTCACCTAGAATTTATGGTGGAGTTCTTTTGTTTGGATGGACATTTTATGATAGCTACTAGACATGTGCACTGACAAAAAATTCGTTTTTTTCGTTTATGTTATTTTTTTTATTTTTATTTTTTCGGAAATTCGGAAATTCGGGAAATGAAAAAAAAAATGTTTTCGTTTTTGTTTCATTCGTTTTTTATTTTTTCGGAAATTCGGGAAATGAAAAAAAAATTTTTTTTCGTTTTTGTTTCATTCGTTTTTTTTATTTTTTCGGAAATTCGGGAAAATCGGAAAATTATTTTTTTCCGTTTTATGCGTTTTTTTGCTTTTTTCGGAAATTCGGGAAATTCGTAAATTCGAAAATTCGGAATTTTCGGATTTCCGAAAAAGCAAAAAACGAATAAAACGGAAAAAACGAAATTTCCGAAAAAAACGAATGAAACGAAAATGAAAACAATTTTTTTTTCGGAAATTCAAAAATTAGAATTAGCATTTTCGAATTTTAGATTTTCGAACTTTAGATTTTTTAATGTTACAATTTCGAAATTTCGAATATTTGAATTTTCGTAATTTTTTATTTGTGAAATAAAATGTGAAAATTCGAAATTCGGAATTTCGAAATTAGAAAATTCGAAATTTCGAAATTAGAAAATTCGAAATTTCGAAAATTAAATGATTCGAAGATTCGAAAATTCGAATTTTCGATTTTTTTCAGTTTTCGAATTCTCTAATTCGAATCTTCGAATTATTTAATTTTCGAATTTTAAATTTTTGAAATTTCGAATTTCGAATTTTCGAATTTTCACATTTTTCGAATTTTCATATTTTTCATTTTCGAAAGTGAAATATTCGAAAAATAAAAAAAAAATGAAAATTGGAATATTCGAAATTCCGAAAATTGAAAAAGTCGAAAATTTCGAAAATTTAGAATTTCGAAATTTTTATTTGTGAAAAAAATGTGAAAATTCGAAATTCGAGATTTCGAAATTAGAAAATTCGAAATTTCGAAATTTCGAAAATTCGAAATTTCGAAAATTAAATAATTCGAAGATTGGAAAATTCGAATTTTCGATTTTTTTCAGTTTTCGAATTCTCTAATTCGAATCTTTGAATTATTTAATTTTCGAATTTTTCGATTTTCAGAATTTCGAATATTCCAATTTTCAAATTTTCACATTTTTCGAATTTTTGGAATTTTTCATTTTCGAAAATGAAAAATTCGAAAAATAAAAAATTTGAAAATTCGAAAAATTTGAAAATTCGAAATTTCGAAAATGAAAGATTCGAAAATTAGAAATTTCGAAAAATAAAAAAAATAAAGATTCGAAAATTCGAAAATTTAAAAAATCGAAAATGAAAAATTTGAATATTCGAAAAATAGAAAATGAATAATTCGAAATTTCGAAAAAATAGAAAATTCGGAATTTTGAAAATTAAAAAATATGAAAATAAAAAAAATCGAAAATAAAAAACGAAAATCCGAAATTCGTAAATTCGGAAAATTGAAAATTGAAAAATTCGGAAAAACGAAAAACGAAAATTGAAAAATTCGAATTTTCGGAATTCCGAAAATTCGGAAAAACGAAAATTGAAAAATTCGGATTTTCGGAATTCCGAAAATCCGAAAATTCGGAAAAACGAAAAACGAAAATTGAAAAACTCGAATTTTCGGAATTCCGAAAATTCGAAAATTCGGAAATTCTAAATTTTCGGAAGTCCGAAAATTCGGAAATTAAAAATTTGTTAATACGAAAATTATAAATTAACGAATTTCCGATTTTTCGTTAAAAAACGAATTAGAAACTAAACGAAATGCACATGTCTAATAGCTACACATAGTGGACTGTTATTAGTTGTGTTTTGATTTGTTTTCTGACCACTGCACTTTAGTTTGGTTTTTAAAAAAAATCCTCACCAGCTGTGTATACATGTCACATATGTACCTGGAGTTGACATGAGGGTAAAACTTGAATTTATCAAAAAGATAAACTCCAGTTAAAGTCATAAGGTCTAAAATGTACACATGGAGAACAGTTTACTTGTCATCAGTTTGCAATTCCCAATAAATCACTAAAGAAGTGTGCTAGAAAAAAAAAAAGTTCCTTAACATCTATTGCTTCAATATACAAAAAAACAAATAATGGAGATTTTAAAAGTGCCAAAGTCAATACTCCACAAATAGCATTTTAAAACTGTATGTGATAAAAAAAAAAAAACAACAACCATTATTTCGGGCCTCCAAGGCCCAAATCAACACATAGATTAAGTACACAATGGGGTTACATAGCAATAAAGAGACCAGTTAACCACTTAAGGACCTGTTCACGCAGATATACGTCCTTTTTTTAAAGATGGATATCTTGGTAACAGCAGCAGCTGCTGCCACAACTGAGGTATCCATCTTTAGCATGAGCGGTCCTGTAAACGATAATGGTGGTCTCCGTGGCCGATTTGCTGCGAGGTCACCGTTATCGGCGGCGGGAGAGGGCCCCTCCTCGCACCGCTCTCCCGCGCCTTCCGCTGCTTACTAAAGGCGTTGGGAGTGGCGGAGGTGATTGGGTGCTGTCTCCTGCTGTGTGGGGATGCGAGTGAGGGCAAGATGGCAACCACCCGTCCCCATAGCATAGCAGGGCGGAAATGACGTCAAAACGTCACTTCCGCCCATGCTTCTTAAAGCAATAATTTCCAAATGTCATTTTTTCAAATGACAACATTTTTTATTTATTTTTTGCATTTAAGTCTAAATATAAGATCTGAGGTGTTTTTGACCCCAGATCTCATATTTAAGAGGACCTGTCATGCTATTTTTTATTACAAGGGATGTTTACATTCCTTGTAATAGGAATAAGAGTGATCCATTTATTTTATTTTTTAGTGTAAAAAAATAATAAAATAAATAAATATTTATCGTGACATAATTATAGACCGCCACTGGGGCAGTAGACTGCAGTCAACTGTTCATATATACTCAGTAATGAGATACAGGAAAAAACTGTATCCCACACAGCGTAAGTAAGTCTGCGTAAACCAAATGCAGGGATATTGTCTGCTTGTTTGCTAAAAACTGGTGATCGATATAGCAATTGGTGTAAGTCAAAGGAAATCAGAGAACCAGTTCCTTTTAAATACTGTAATCTTGTGACTTTTGTGGATATCCTTAATAGCTGGTAGGCATCTAAGGTGACTCTCCCTTTTGGTTCCCCACTCACCGGATGTAGATAGCCCTACAGGGGTGACAGGCAACAAGAGTGGGTGAATCTAAATGTAGAAGTAGTGCTGTGCTGTGCATAAATAAGTTAAAGTTGAGATAAAGTGCAAATGTGCTCACATGACAGATACACTTGAAAGGCAATAAGTGAATGGTCAAAATAGCAACAATAAAATATAAATATCCAACTGTGACAGTATAAACGATGGACTAGTAAAATGTCCAAATACTGTGAAAAGTGTACCACAAAATAGATGCCAGAATAAAATTTCATGATCCCCTGATGAAGTTACGTGACTGTAGCAAACACATGCGGGAACTCAGGGCTGCAATGCTTCTTTACACCCCCCATGCCCCAATGTGAGGCTATCTGATACAGACACACTAGGGACACTTAAAGGGGACTTTGTTGCCAAAGTAAGGATACTTACTGAGACATCAGGAGCCACCAGGAGATTGCAAGACACACTCATACGCTGTTACTTTACAGCAGTGAGGTAAGGGGACACCTATACCCTAAGTTGCACGGAGAACAATGAAAGCACCTATCAGTAGCACTCCATAACAGAGATTGACTACTAGCACCAGCATCTTCACCCTGATCACTGTGCACATACAGCCATCCATCCAGATTGCACCTTATGGACATTATCTGCACTGTTTTTTTTTCCATTTTTTTTTTTTTTTAAGGAATTTAAGTGTAAATTTATTTATTTATGGTAGCATATGTTACATGATGATGCCATTTTATAGAATTTTATGAGTTATTCTCACATCTATTTTGTGGTACACTTCTCACAGTATTTGGACATTTTACTGGACATCGTTTATACCGTCGCAGCTGGATATTTATATTTTATTGTTGCTATTTTGACCATTCACTTATTGCCTTTCAAGTGTAACTGTCACATGAACACATTTGCATTTTATCACTTATTTATGCACAGCACAGCACTACATCTACATTTATATATTTTTTAAAAGAGTGAGTGAATCGTTCCTCTAGTGGCCGGATGGTTCCTGCTCCGCTCCGTCCTGCTCCGTTTAGCATGTGTTATTGGATTCCCAGGGCTTTAAGTGTTGTAGACATGTAATCCCATGCCACTCTATCAAATGTCTTCTCTGCATCCAGGGACAGGAAGAACCCTTGGAAGTGATTGGAGGTCAGTCAGTGATGTATATTGATTGCTTTTAGGGTATAATCCTGAGCTTCCCTTCCTGGCATGAATCCCAATTGATCAAGGGAGATAATGGGAGCAGGCGGTTTGCTAGGATTTTCGCATAGATTTTGAGATCTACATTAAGTATGGATAAAGGTCTATAATTAGTGACTAAAGAGGGTTCCTTTCCTGGTTTCGGGATCACGGTTGTGTGGGCTTGTAGAAGCTCCCTCGAGGAAGGTGTATGTGAGGAAAATTAGTTGAAGGCTATTAGGAAGTGTGGTATGAGTGTATCTGTGAAGGTCTGGGGAGGATAAATTGTAGAGATTAGTATAATATTGAACAAAATGGTATGCTATATCAGTATTTGATACTAGTTTACGACCAACTGAGTCTGTCAGTGAATGTATCAATGTTGCTGCTCTTTAGGCTTGGAGTGCTTTTGCAAGTAATTTTTTCGATTGGTTAGCATATTCATCGAGTACTTTTTGAGAGAGAATGTATTTCCTTTTGATCTTTTTGCCTATCTCTTCCAAAAGATCAGCTCTGGCTTGGACGAGATCTAAGAGAGAATGTGTTGCCTGTGCCATCTTATGTGCTCTTTCCAATTTATGGATATGGCTGTCAGGGTATTGCAGTGTGCCTGCCGTTTACATCTCCGCTTGGCTGCCAAGGCTAATAGTTCTCCTCTTACCAAACATTTGTGTGCTTCCCATTTAATTAGCTGCAAGATATCTGGAAGGTCATTGTCTGAGAAGTAGTGGAGTAGATGTTTTTGCATTTTGGTGATGATGGTGGGATCATTACGGAGGGATGGATCTAAACGCTAAAGTGGGAGGCGAAAGGATGTCTCTGGGATCACTATGGTGTCACGCTGTGCCCGGGATTTGATCCTGCGACCTGGCGCTCACAGACTGTTTTCCTATGTCCTGATTATTTTCTGCTTTATGTGTTTGATGTTGACTCCACGGTTGGATCAGCTGTTTCTAGTTACCTGATCAGCGACCCTATAAATCTCCACTTCCCCTTCCTGTCCATGCCCCAGTATAGGTTCCTGTCGATGCTGTTTGTGGATGCTCTTAGTTTTGGCTTCGATATCTGGATTTTCCCTTAAACTTTGCTTATATGGTTGCCAACCCCACCTGGCTTGTTCTTGAGTTACTTGGATTATCCTAACTCCTCCTGGGTCCCAGCCTTCGCCTATACTAACCGTGAGTTGTTGCTGGGGGTTTTGGTTAGGCTGTCTGCACCATCCATTGCGGTTCCTTATTTCTTGGCTGCATGATTTCAACCATCCCTCCAGCTGGGGTGAGTAGTTGTGATTTCTACCTCCTGCACTCTGCCTGCTAGTGCCTGGATATCATGGCAGAGGTCCGTAATTGCCGCTGATAGTTTGTTCTCGATATCAGCAGCCACCACCCGTAGGGCATGTAGATTCTGCTTCGGTGGTTGCTATTTGGGACCCGCTGGCATGGGGGAGGCAGTTAGAAAAGTGCCTGGTGAGCAGCTCCTGCTCCCACTGTGTTGGTGACTTGTGCAGGTCATTGAGAGAAAGCCTCCATGTGGCCGGTCTGCATGCCGAAGATTTCCGGAATAGATTGGCTCTGCTGCCCGTTAGTGTCTCGGGGGAGTGGGACCACGTGGCCAAGTTGCTGCGGGTTGCAGTCCCCATCGTGGCAGGGTGATCAGCTCACTGGAAGTCTCAGATGGCACAGTTCAGAGCGGCTCTGCTGGCAGGAGATCTCAGACTAAGCGGCCATCTTCACTCAAGGTCAAACTATGCCCCCTAGTTGTTTTTTTTTTAAATACCATTCTGTATCTTTTTTCAACCTTTAAAAAAATGTCACAACAGAATGAAGAAAAACACTGCAAAATCACAAACCTACATTCCTCAAACCCCCTCCTACATCCCTTATTTTTGGGAGAAGTTTCTTGAGCACCTCAGGTGAAAAGGCCAAAGCATGTCTTAATCCATAAGTTGTGAACTAGCTAAACAGAGGAAGTATCAGGTCTTGGTCTTTTTTCACCCACCTAACGAGTTTAGAGGCTATACTACACCAAAAAAAGTCAGGTGCCCACCGTTTATTTTCTTAGAAGGTCATGCCTGCCTTCCACCAGCATGTGAGATACAAATGTCTCTGTATTTTGAGACTACGCTGCCAGCAGCATTGTTCACATGACTAAAGACACGTGGTTAAGCAAGCACAGGTAGGCCCAATATATTACCTTTACATGGTGGCTAGGAAGGATGCAGGACAGGACTCAACACTGAAGTGGGTTGTGCCACCCCATGTCCACCACCTTGTTGTCAGTGACAGTATGATCAACCCTACGACCTTCAACTCAATGGCTTCAGGCGGTCATTCCTCAGAATCACCAATGTCCCAGACAAAATGCTGCCATGCTGTTTTACAGCTAATATGCCTGAGGGACAGGAGTCACACTAGGTCATGGACTCTCTATCTAATGAGAAAAGGATGTCTGCCCTTCCACAAAGGTGGCTATCAGAACCTGGACTTGAATCTAGGACCTCAGGTGTCTCTGGCAATGAACCTTCTCACTGAGCTATCTGAGATGCTGGACAGCACCTTGTCAGATCCTTTAGACAACCCTGCCTTGTACCTTGATTTCAGCTGAACTTTGAACTCTTTGCACCTCCCACAAACTTCCTGATATAAGCCATGTCTCTGCACTTCCTCCTTTCCAGAATATTGTGCTATCTCCAGCCTGTATCTCGCTCCTGTCTTCCCTGCTGCCATCCATACTTTCTACTGTTCGTTATCAACCCTTGGCTTGTTCCTCGACTACTCTTCTGCCTGATCCCAACCTGCAAATACTCATTACCGACCCTTTGGCTTGTTTACTTACCAGGCTTCTGTTTAATCCTTACCTGCTCAACCGCTACTGAACCCCGGATTTCTCACCTCCTGGAGGGCCTGAGGACCGCGACCTGGTGCTAACATGCAGCAAAATCTATCTCCACCATCAGGAGCTCTGGTGAACACCGGTTAGCACTTAGACTCTGCACCTCAGGTGAGCCTGTGTCATCTGCCAGGCCTGTGTACCTATCTTGCTGGTCAGTGGTAGTCCTGCAACTGCTATAGCTATTGGTTTTCGAGCCTGACGCCTGATCGTGACAGTGGCTTTAAATTAAATCTTGTTGCTTAAGCAGGCAAAGCTACCATCATCATCTGCGCTACATAGATTGACCTCAAAACACCCCCTGTCAGGAGCCTCAGGCTGTCCATGCTCACTTTCATGTGTGTGTGCACAGAGGCATACTTATACTGTGAGCACAGATATGTAACTGAACTTGGAAGAATGGGAACGTGTGCAGGTTCCAAAGTGGACACATGGGTATGCTCACATCTACTTGTGCCCGTAGGCCTATTTAAACCTTTCTAGAATCATTGCTGTGTTCCCAAAAGCCTGCTTTATCCTGTAATAACCCGGCTCTGTCTAACTTTTCTTTGTATTTCCCTTGCCTGCTAACATCTGCTACTGATCCATGTTACTGATCCTAGCCTGGACTTTTGACTAATATTCTGACTGCTGATGTTGTACTTCAAGCCAGCACATTACCGACCCTGGTTGTCTCTAAACTAGATTCTGATAGGGAGCTGTGGTGGCTCAACGTGATTGGCACTGCGCTGACAAGCCATTCACCTCTGCAGCCAAGGGTTCGGATCCCGGTCTCGGCTACATGTGAATTGAGTTTGGTGGTCTCAGCCCGGGTCCCGGTGGGTGTGCTATGCAAGGTACGCCTGTGCTTAGTACGCCCACCCCCCCCCCCCACAAAAACCACCACACTTGCACGCACACAAAATTGGTTTAAAACACATGCACTTTGGCCATGCGGTCTCTTAAAATAAAGAGAGGCGAAGGACCTACGGGGCTGGCTGGGTGGGCTAGGCCCCCTCACTCCCTCATAGGGGGAGTCCCTCTGCCCCATTGGGGTCTCGTTGGGCCCCAGTTGGGCTCCCAAGAGGAGCAGGTAGGGCGGGGTGAGTGGGAGGCCCCCCTTCACACCCGCCATTGCCACCAGGGGCATGGAGAAGGATGGCGATTGCCTCCGGGGGGAGGGTCTGCCTACTCCCAACTCCTGCAGTCCGGCTTCTCTCTCGAGTTCACGCACAAAAATACACTTTGAAAAAAAAAAAAAAACTAGATTCTGATTATGATAGTGTACTTATCTGCCTGGCTGTTCCCAAACTCAGCTTGTGACCTGACTCCTCAGTATCTTCCTGTTCGAGTTCACGGAACCAACTTCCTGGCACCTGCGACCTTCAACTGCCCTAGTAGTCCCTGTCTCCTCTACTATGGCCACGTTCACACGATCGGTTCAACCCGATGAAAATGGACTGAAGTCCAGTTTCATCGTTCCAAACCGACTGTGTGTACAGCCCATCGGTCTGTCGTCCTTCGGAGCAAAGTTTTAAAACTTGCTTTAAAATCAGACTGATGGATGCCTGACCATCGGTCCAAACCGATCGTTAGTACGCAAAAGCATCGGTTCAAAAACCCGCTATGCTCAGAATCAAGTCGACGCATGCTTGAAAGCATTGAACTTGGTTTTTTAGCACGTCGTTGTGTTTTACATCACCGCGTTCTGACACAATCAGTTTTTGAACTGATGGTGTGTATGCACATCAGACCATCAGGCCACTTCAGCGGTGACCTGATGAAAATGGTCCGTCGGACCATTCTCATCGGGTTGGACCGATCGTGTGTACGCGGTCTAGGAGTTCTTGGATGGGAACATTGCTAGAATTACATTTCTTAAATCTTGTGGCTTTCTTTCATCTCATTGGAGGCATGGCTGCAGAGGGGCAACAAAAGGCATAGGTTTGCTGCCCTCATACAAGTAGACTTTGGTTGTGTTATTTGTTCCTGACACAGACAAAATTGCAATTTTTATGTTCAAATTTCAGACTTATTTCCTAATCATGGAGTGATTCCTACAACCTCTCAGAGATGTAATAAGACAGTAACCTAAGCATTGATAGTGCTGAGAGCCAAACACAAATCCAGACTCACCCATTTTTCCTCCCACCAACATTAGTTGTTGTGCTATGTTTTTGTTTTTAAACATATTTCAAGTTTAGCTTTTATTTATCTTTTCCATAGTTATTGAGAAAAAATGTTTGGGCTATTTTTTTCCTTATCAGACCTTCCTTTTCGAGGTCAAGCAAAGACAATGGGTAGGGATGGCAAGGCTGTTAATTAAATTCTTGCAAGTGTTAACATTCATTAATGCAACAAAGAGAAAAAGCGGCACATCCAAAAATGAAAAAAATGTGTTGGTTTATTGTACAGTCAAAGGTTTAAAATACATGACACAGAAGGGATCCACACTGTTCAGCAGACGCGTTTCACACAAAGTGCTTAATCATTGCTTAACATTCATTAACTTTCTGATGTACAGGCTAGATCCCTGGCTGGAGGTGGCTAACATGCTCATTAGGTATTACTCTGCCCTTCTGCATTTGTTATGTCTGAGGGCTTTCATTAAAGTGGGAAAAAAATCCCCCTGAATATGTGCCAATGTCCCCAATATCGAATCATTTGTACCCAAGCACAGCAACAGAGCGCACATGTCATAAGACTCCTTCTAGCTAGAGATTCATTGGTGATGTTCTGAATATTTTCCACTTAGATAAGCTCTCATGAGTGCAATTTTTTTTTTATCTTATTCATCGAAAGCAACAGCCACATCTAAGAAGGCGGTTCCAGACTCAGGTTTTTCAAATTGGAAACAAATGTTGGAAAAAATTGGGGTCAGGGACAGAAAAAACTTTTCAAATATATTGATGTAGAGTAACCATATGTGTGCATGTCAATAAACCATGATGGAAAAATGGTTAGTGGTATAAGAACATGCTTAGTCATAGAATGTGATAGTTATTAAACAGGCACCTAGCTATGTGTATATATCATTACTGTACAGATCTGAAAGGATTAATATGTGTTCTTCAAGAAATCCTATGACTAAATTGCCCACTGATGGAGTCAGCTCCCAATTCTATTGGCACTGCCTTGTCTATAAAGCCTCTCCTCAAATTTAAAAGTATTCTATAATAAAAGCTCACTGTTTTGTATGTCCTGTCATGATGTACAAGCCAGCAAGAAGAACCACATTGTGTCACAGGTGGAGTGGGTTAGTGTTGAGCGGAATACGCCATATTCGATTTCGCGATATTTCACAAATATATAGAAGAATATTCGTGAAATGTTCGTTAATATCGAATATTCGTGATATTTTATCAAAAAAATTTTTTTGCGAAATTTCGCTAATGCGAATGCGAAATTGATTGCGAAATTCTCGTCAACACGCGAAAACGGAGATCATTTCCTGGATTACTAAACTAATATACACTAAACACTAACTCTACTTACACAAACTTATATGACTAAACTAAAGCTATTTTTTTTTTTATATACACAAAACACAGAAGGGCAGAGAAAGTATTTGCGAATATTCGTAATACCAATATTCGCATTGCGAATATTCGGCAACATAAAAGGATAGCCTCAGCTACTCGGCCCAGGGTCTCTAATCATACCAGCAATGCTTTTAGACGTTGATGGAGATCACTAGGATGTGATCTATTTTAAAAATAAATTTGAAAAAATACGAATATTCGCAATATCGAATATTCACTGCGATATTCGATTTATTCGCGAATACTCGAATATGCAATATTCGTTACGAATATTCGCAATGCGAATATTCGTGAGCAACACTAGAGTGGGTACACACCTGAATGTGTATAATACATGCAGTGACTGACAGCAAAGCAAATGAGTTTAAAGACACAGACTGCCAGAAAATTTATATTTATAAATTTATATTATAGTAGCATTTGTCTACTGTGGTGACAAGGTTGCTTTAAGTTATGTTAAAGTGGCATCTTTGTCATTATATCACATGTAATTCCAGCATTGCCCAAAGCAGTATTTAGCATGCCAACTTTTGTTGGAAGTTGATGAATCCAGACCAATATGGACCCGCACCCCATATAATAAGCACACCTATAGCACATATAGTACAATCTCCTCCATTCTTCAATATTCTCTGGCCAGTGAGGATGTAGGAATGGAAGCAGCAGACCTCTGCTGAGTATGTTATTGTACATGGGGATACAGAACAACAGAAGAGGTAAAGGATTTTACTCACATTCATAGTAGATATGTTGCTACTTTGCTTGCACACAGGGATGGCCAAAGAACTGGACATGAAAAAAAACATATCTGTGCTAATGCAGCAAGGTAGTGAGGCTTGCCTGCATTTTGTAGACCAAAGCTCAAAAGAGGATGTTCTAATCCCACAGTAGGCCAGTCTTACTCTGACCAAAGATGTTTTACACGTTGGAAAAACCCTGCAAGTAACAGTAAGCCCTTTTAACAATCTCAGGTGTCATTCTTCCTTTAGATTAGGCTTCAATGTGCAAAATGATTGTGAATTGTGCACTGCCTCCCTTTATCTCCTATTATATTTCTTTCTATTTATATTTTAGCTTTGCTAAATTTGTAAATAATAGGAGTCCTGAAATATAATAGATTCAGCCCGTTTTTGCACATTTAACACTTGCCCAACAAACCACAAATTTTTTTACTGATGCTATTACTGTCTCTAAAAACTGATGGGAACATTTTTAGTACTTGTAGATGTTATCTTTAAAAAAAAAATGAAACTTTCTGGATTTGCATAATTTACCATCAAATACTGAACTTAGTGTAGACATTTATGGATTTGATTGCACTTTTGCAAAGTTTTTATAGAGTCATGCTTATTCCTTATTAATTGTTCATGTGAATCATTTATTAATGTAATGTGCAAATTTTTTATCAACCACCTACGGCATCTTTATAACAGAGATTTGTGGCATGGAAGAATGAAATGATCTGGGAGTTAGAATACAGAAAATTAATCAGGAAATATCAGCAGGAGAGTAATGATTTTCGTATTGTTAAATCCTTATATCAAAAGTAAAAAGTAAAATAGTTTTATTTTACAGAAATTTATCAGTGCAAGTAGGTTGTTCTCCACGTAGTAGGATAAGAGAAACTTCTGTATTAGTATATGAGAATGCAGAGAGCCTTACACATACCAGATAATAAGTATTTTTTTCAGGGTTAGAGCCTTGAATCTCACATGCTGATGCGTGAGTTCCCCCTCAATTTGCATTATGTATCAGAGAAAGAGCTGAGTCTGGGATAGATCAATAATGTTTTATCAAATGCTTATAGTACATATTTTGTAGTTCAGACTGTCTTTGTATAGTTTAATTAGATTGACAACGATAAAGCCCTAAGAACTGAAAGCTGATTGGTACAGCCAAGGAAGTCTTGATTAATACTTTATAATTGTTCCTATGCTGTCATTGTTATCTGGTTGTTGTGGGTAATTTCACTGGCGCAACTGGTTTAGTCTAACAATTTGTTATATATTATCAGGTCTGCTGCAGTTGCTGTGTGCATCCCAATGCAGGGATGTAAATGTATATAGAATGTGTTCGCATATGGATATCATATGCTACTGCGCTGACTTTAAGTGTACTGTGAAAAATTCCTTAAGTCACATGCATAAATAGTTTGTGGTATATATCAATATCAAAAAATAAACTTCAAATAGTGGATACTCACTGTGCAGTTTGCATATATCAAAGAGAAAGAAAAAAAAAACGCTAAACAAAAACCAAAAAACTATGCCAACAAAACAATAAAACAATTGTCCAGCAACCTGCAAAGGTTGTGAAAAAATGTGACAGTCTCTCCATGTGGTAGTGCCTTGTATTTCTTATCACAAAATTTGTGACTTTTCACCCTTAAGATAAGTGTCACCACCACCTTGTATATATTATGCGCTCCCCAGACATCAGGATATATACAGCATATAATTTCATTAATACCGATGGTCCCAAATGCTTAGTGGCAGACCCAGGACGCATGCGCAGATGCGAAATGCGTAGATGCTTATGGGAAATTGAGTTCTTTGCAGACGGGAGCACGTCACACACCTCCGCCGTGGCACATCCACACACTGAACCGCACCCTAACCAAGGCGTGGAACGCACGCCGGAAGGGAAACGAGCAGTAACGCTGGATAAACTAGTGTCGGTTCGGCACTTTTAAATGTGAGTGCACAATTTATATTTTAATAAAACTGCCCTGATTGTATTGAAATACTACACCATGTGAGGTTTCTCTTTTTTGGGAGCAAGGAAACCTTACAGGAGCACATACGAATAAGAGGAATCCTTCACTACTCCTGGGTCTGCCACTAAGCATTTGGGACCATCGGTATTAACCACTTAAGGACCGCCTACTGCACATTTACATCGGCAGAATGGCACGGCTGGGCACATCAACCTATATATACGTTGATTTTAGTACCCAGCCGTGGGTCGCGGGCGCGCGCCCGCGACCCGGTCCGAAGCTCCAGGACCGGGAACGTGGGATTCGTGGACCCGATCGCCACTGGAGTGCGGCGATCCGTCCCTGGAGCGGAAGAATGGGGAGAGCCGTGTGTACACACGGCTTCCCCGTGCTTCTCTGTGGCCGTAGCATAGATCGCGTCATCCCTGTAATAGGGGGACGCGATCGATGACGTCACACCTACAGCCACACCCCCCTACAGTTGTAAACACACACATTAGGTCACACATCCCCTACAGCGCCACCTGAGGTTAACTCCCAAACTGCAACTGTCATTTCCACAGTAAACAATGCAATTTAAATGCATTTTTTGCTGTGAAAATGACAATTGTTCCAAAAATGTGTCAAAATTGTCCGAAGTGTCCGCCATAATGTCGCAGTCACGAAAAAAATTGCTGATCGCCGCTATTAGTAGTAAAAAAAAAAAAAATTATAAAAATGCAATACAACTATCCCTTATTTTGTAAACGCTATAAATTTTGCGAAAACCAACCGATAAAGGCTTATTGCGATTTTTTTTACCAAAAATACGTAAAAGAATACGTATCGGCCTAAACTGAGGAAAAAAAAAGTTTTTTTATATATTTTTGGGGGATATTTATTATAGCAAAAAGTAAAAAATATTGCATTTTTTTAAAAATTGTCGCTCTATTTTTGTTTATAGCGCAAAAAATAAAAACCGCAGAGGTGATCAAATACCACCAAAGGAAAGCTCTATTTGTGTGGAAAAAAGGACGCCAATTTTGTTTGGGAGCCACGTCGCACGACCGCGCAATTGTTAGTTAAAACGACGAATCGCAAAAAGGGGCAAGGTCCTTTACCTGCATTTTGGTCCGGGTCTTAAGTGGTTAATGAAATTATATGCTGTATATATCCTGATGTCTGGTGAGCGCATAATATATACAAGGTGGTGGTGACACTTATCTTAAGGGTGAAAAGTCACGAATTTGGTGAGAAATAGTGCAAATCTAACCAATGGGTGGATATTGTTTGGGAGGTGGTTGCAGAGATAATCTGTGGCTGGAAGAAGGGGGGAGCAGAGGTGACAGATGGAACAAGAGGGGAATTTAGAAGTGACTGGTGGAAGTGAGGGGAAAAAGCAGAGGTGACCAGTGGAAGAGAGGGGAGAGAGCAGAGGTGACCAGTGGAGGTGAGGGGGAGATAAAAGTGACCAGTGGATAGAAGGGGGAAGAGCGGCGGTGGCTAGTGGAAGCAAGGGGCAGAGCAAATATGACCAGTGGCTGGAGGAGGGGGAAGAAGTAAACTTTGGAAGAAGGGGGAGAATAGAGATGACCAATGGAAGGAGAATGGAGAGCAAAGGTGGACCAGTGGCTGGAGGGGAGGCAGAGGTGTAAACTGTTGAAGGAGGATGGATGGAAGTGAGTGCACAGGTGTCCAGTGGATTGGGGAATAGGGATGAGCTTCGAGTTCCAGTCAAACTCATGTTCGACTCAAACATTGCCTGTTTGCCTGTACAGC
The DNA here is from genome assembly GCA_029574335.1 of Rana kukunoris. Taxonomy (NCBI): domain Eukaryota; kingdom Metazoa; phylum Chordata; class Amphibia; order Anura; family Ranidae; genus Rana; species Rana kukunoris. Next base: position 340,350,701 of record CM056049.1, on the reverse strand, counting down.
GAACAACGAAAAATTTGGGGTGTTCGCGGCAAATTCAAAAAGCCGCGGAACAACCTGTTAAAGTCTATGGGAGAAATCTAAAGTGCTAATTGTAAAGGCTAATATGCAAGTTATTGTCCCAAAAAGTGTTTGGGGACTTGGGTCCTGCCCCAGGGGACATGTATCAATGCAAAATTTTTTTTTTTTAAAACGGCCATTTTTTCCGGAGCAGTGAATTTAATATTGCTTGAAGTGAAACAATAAAAATGAAATATTCCTTTAAATTTTGTACCTAGGGGGGGGTGTAAAATAAGCATGTGAAATAGCGCATGCTTCCCGTATTTAGAACTGTCTCTGCACAAAGTGTAATTTCTGAAAGAAAAAAAGTCATTTAAAACTGACTTGCAGCTATAATGAATTGTCGGCTCCCGGCAATTCAGAGAGAATTCATTCATAAAAAAAAAAAGCATGGGTTCCCCCCCAAATTCAAGTACTAGACCCTTCAGGTCTGGTATGGTTATTAAGGGGAACCCTGCCGTCAATTAAAAACAAAATAACGTGGAGTTCCCCCCAAATATCTATTCCAGACCCTTTAGGTCTGGTGTGGATTTTAAGGGGAACTCCACCCTAAATTTAAAAAAATGGCATGGAGTTTCCCAAAAAATCCATACCAGACCCCTTATCCGAGCACGTAACCTGGCCGGCTGCAGAAAAGAGGGGGACAGAGAGCACCCCCCCTCTCCTGAATCGCACCAGGCCACATGCCCTCAACATGGGGAGGATGCTTTGGGGTTCCCCCCAAAGCACATTGTCCGTACATTGTACCCCTACCATTTCACGAAGGAAGTGTAAATAGTTGTAAAAAAAACACACAGACACCATGGAAAAAAGTCCTTTATTAAAAATAAAAATAAAAAAATAAATGCAGCGGTGGTAATCCACTCTCGTTCCCAGCTTCAACGTTGTCGGTATCCAGCAATCCCGGTCCAGCGATGAGAAGATCGTCCGGGATCCAGAGCGCAGCATCGCCGGCCGACTGTCTGCACCGGAGACAGCCCGGCGAATGATGCTGCTGAAGCTGTGACATTTCTTATATTGGTGAGGCGGGCCACCCGTCATGTGACCCTGTCCCCCTCTGACGCACCCTCTGCTCGGTCACTGGGGAAGCCCAGGCCTCCCCCTTGCATCAGAGGGGGGGGGTCACGTGACGGTTGGCGGCCGGCGATGCTGCGCTCTGGATCCCGGATGATCTTCTCATTGCTAGACTGGAGAGGAGATCACACGTCACTGGATACCGTCAAAGTTGAATTGGGGAGCCGGACAGAGAGTGGATTAGCAACGCTGGATTTTTTCTTTTATTAATAAAGGACTTTTTTCCACTGTGTGTGTGTTTTTTACAACTATTCCTTTGTGAAATGGTAGGGGTACAATGTACCCCATCACCAATTCACATGGGGGGGCAGGATCTGGGGGTCCACTTTGTTAAAGGGGTCTTCCATATTCTGATAAGTCCCGCAGACCCCCACAACCACCGGCCAGGGTTGTAGGGATGAGGCCCTTGTCCCCACCAACATGGGGACAAGGGCCTGTGGCCTGGTACAGTTCAGGAGAGGGGGGCACACTCTGTCCCCCCCTCTTTTCTACAGCCGGCCAGGTTACGTGCTCAGATAAGGGGTCAGGTGTGGATTTTTGGGGGAACTCTGCGCCATTAAAAAAAAATTGGGGTGGAGTTCCTCTTAAAATCCACACAAACCTGAAAGGTCTGGACTGGATATTTGGGGGGAAACCCACATATTTTTTTTTAAATTGACAGCGGGGTTCCCCTTAATATCCATACCAGACCTAAAGGGCCTGGTAATTGAATTTGGGGGGAGCCCACACAATTCATTATAGCCGCAAGTCAGTTTTAAATTACTTTTTTTTCTTTCAGAAATGACACTTTGTGCAGTGACAGTTCTAAGTGCGGGAAACAAGTGCTATTTCACATGCTTACTTTACACCCCCCCAGGTAGGAAATTTAAAGCAATATTTCACTTTTATTGTTTCACTTTAAGCATTATTAAATTCACTGCTCCCGAAAAAACGTTAGTTTTTAAAACGTTTTTTCGCATTGATACATGTCCCCTGGGGCAGGACCCAGGTCCCCAAACACTTTTTTAGGACAATAACTTGCATATTTACCTTTAAAATTAGCACTTTAGATTTTAAGCGTTCGAGTCCCATAGACTTTAACAGGGTTCTAAAGTTTACACGAACATTTGGTGTGTTTGCAGGTTCTCGCGCAAACCGAACAGGGGGATGTTTGGCCCCTTCCTATTGGGGAATGGGTGCAGGGGTTACCAGTGAAGGGAGGGATGTCAGAGATGGGTGAAGAAGTGACTAATAGATGGAAGTGAATGCAAAGGTGGTGATTAGTGAATGAGGTAGGGGAGTGCAGAAGTGACTACTGGATGGAGGGAAGTGGGTGTAGAAGTGGCCAGTGGAGAGAGAGAGGGAGTGCATAAGTGACCAGTGGAGAGAGGTGTACAGAGTTTTTTTTTATTGTGCCATGCTAGAGGTTTTATTATTGTGCCATGCTGGAAGTTAATTAGTGTGATGTGCCGGGGTTAATTATTGTGTCATAATAAGGCTAATTATTGTACCATTCTGAGTGTTCATTTTGTGCAGTGCTGGGGGGGGGGGTAATTATTGTGTTTTGCTGGAGGTTTAGTACTGTGTAATGCTTGGATTGTATTATTGTGTCATACTGTTGGTCAATGGGCAGTGCTTATTCTTTTTCCATTCTGTGTGTTAACTTTTTTGACCCATTGTGCAGTGCTCAACGTATATTATTGTGATATGTTTTGAGGGTTATTGCTGACCCTGACATATGCTGAGGATTGTCATTTGTGGCCCTTAAACTTTCTTGGGGTTATTGCTGGCAATGGCACTTGCTGCAGGTTATCATTGCTGGCCCCAATTGGGCTTATTTCATTATGTATTGTAACTGAACAAATCTACTAAGAAAATTAGTCTTTACACAAATGGCTGATACAACGTATTTTTAATTAGATTTTATTTTATTTTATCTCCTATGTGGTATACTTTCTTTATACTTGTGATCTTTATCATTGTAACACTTTGAAATGTTTTTTTTTTTTTTTTTTTTTTATGTAGGTGTCAGTGTTAATTTATTAAATATCCAAAATGACTAAAGCAGAAATCAAACTGAACAGAATAGTGTCTGAGATTTGATATCTGCTTTCATTATATTTCCTTCCTGCCTTTTACTATGGAAAACGTCTAAAAGCCCTTAGAGCAAATATGTCACCACGATGGCCAATACATTACTGCACTGAGAAATAGCTAATAAAACCTGTATTACAATGTCATACCTGCTTGCAACTGAATTCTCTAGAAAGTTTATTTGATATGCCTCAGCCAATTGTCAAATTCTTGGTGATAAGACGGAGCTCACTGGGCCTGAACAGTGTTAAAACAGAATGACTAAATTGTTGGAATTCGTGGTTCTCTGCTCTTAATAATTGACCTGGGCCTTTTTTTAAATGCATATCCTATAAAAACAAATTTCCCCTTATTCTCTGCCTATTGTACTTGCTTTGCCTGTAATATGTGTACTTCTCATTTGCATTTTCTGTCTGTTTTTTATCACTAATAGGCCGCGTACACCCGATCAAATTTATCTGCTGAAACCGGTCCGACGGACCGTTTCAGCAGACAAATTCGATCGTGTGTACGGGCGAGCAGACAGGTTTTTCCAGCAGACAAGTTTTAAAGCATGCTTTAAACTTGTCTGCTGGAAACCGTCCATCCGACATGTCCGCTGGTTAGTATGCCTAACCAGCGGACAAAAATCTCCCGCATGCGCCGAATGGATTCGACGCATGCATGAAAGTATTTTACTTCCTGGAGTGGTGACGTGGCGGGGTCAACGTCAAGCCACATCACCGCGCTGTCTGTCCACAGGGATTTTGGTTTGATCGTGTGTACACTGATCAAACCAAAATAGCCCAGCAGACATATCCGATGAAAACGGTCTGTCCGACCGTTTTCATCGGATTTGTTTAGTCGTGTGTACGCGGCCCTAAAATTGTATAACATTTACAGTGATCCACTAATTCTGAAATTCAACCCAGTCAATGGGTATCTAAAAACAATAACATCCCAGCTTATTTACCCATTAAAACCAGGCAGGTGCTTCAAAAAGGGGGTTTAACATTTTAATTTAAATAAGAAAGATAAATCAACTGCTATATCATTGTAAGAGGACTGTGGCCGTCTGTCCCCGGCGCCCTCCGGCTCATGCGCGCGCACACGGGTGCCCTGTAATACCCCGGCGCACCAATGCACATGCGCGCGCACACGCGGGCACGCCAAGGCACGCACGCGCGCCAATGCGCGCGCGGCGGACGCCGTGCGCGCCCCTAGCGTCAATTGACACTCGCTGCCTATTTAAGGAAGTGCTCTGATCCAGATCCTTGCTGACTGATCTTCAGCGTGTACACAGTAACCTGAATCCTGCTCTTATCCTGATGACTTCCTGTTGATGAACCCGGCTTGCTCTGACCCCGCTATTGGACTCCGTTATACTTTGACTATTGGTTCCTGACTCCGGCTCCCCACCTGACTCCGCTATTGCCTGCCTCCTGGTACCTCGTCGCCCGTCTTCCTCCTTGACCCGGCTATCCGTATGACCCGTATTGACTTCTAGTGCCTGCTATCCAGCAACCCTGAATACCTGCTTCCGGCTTCTGTGACTTCCTGCTACGTCCTGCTGTTAGACCCTCTGGGACTGCATATCGCTGATCCTCAGTGCCCGGCTGTCGGAGTCATTAACCACAGGCACTCGTGTTCCTCCAGCCCTTGGTGTCCTCTGTACCATCTCCGGCGGTGCCAGGACTGGAGATACAAGAGAGGCCGACCTCGTCACCTCAGTCTCCCATCAGGTACGTAACAATCATTTTACATTCTTTTTGTTTTATGGAATAAACTTTTGGAAGCTTCTGAATTACAGAGACAGAATGGTGTTTTCTCTACTTGCTAGGGTAGTCATTTCCTCAATTTGCTGATTAGAAGCTTGTGGTCTATTTAGTAATTTTCACTACCCAGGCAGTGCAACCTACAATTTGTTTGCCACCACTCTACTGCAGGATCAGTGAACTCTCCTCTAGTCCTTTTACATTTAGACTTACTCATATTGGTGGCAATGTAACCCACTTACTGCTAAATATTTGAATTATAAGTTAAACATACTTATTTAAAAAAAAAAAGTGTTTTGGTGCTATAGCATGAGCTCTGCACCAACTCTGTTTGGAGTGGAGCAGAAGAATGTCCTTCCTAGAGTAATTCATCTAACTCATTCAGCCATATGTGTAATCCTGCTATTCACAGTGCAGAGGTAGGGTACAAAATCCTGAAGCACCAGTCTTAAAGTGGTTGTATACCCCACTTTTTCATTTTTACCTACAGGTAAGCCTATAATAAGGCTTACCTGTAGGTATAGAGAATATCTCCTAATCCTGTATGGTTTAGGAGATATTCCCCTTGCAATGCTCCGCTGATTACAGCGGCGCATGCGCAGGGGGGATCGTCGGCTAAAGGACCGGCAGCTGCCGGACCTTGCGGAATTGAAAACTCCCGCGCGCACGCGCAGGAGTGACGACATCGCCGCTCCAGCCAATCACAGCGCTGGAGCGGCGATACCCGGAAGACACGCCAGGCAAGATGACATCTCGCTCGACGTGGACCAGGTAAGTTCCTCTCACCTTGTTCTGAGGTAAGTATTTCATAATGAGCTAATATGCGGCACTAGCTCATTATGGCTTTTGCCTTGCAGGTGTAAAAAAAAAATGTAGATTGGATTGGAATAAATACTTATAGGGCGCCGAATGCGAGTTGTGAAACTATATGCGGGTATACAACCGCTTTAACCACACCACCTGCTGTAAAAGGATAATATCACATTTTTATTTGCAGTATTTCATATTTACTTGACTAACAAGAAATACAAATATAGGGCCAGATTCACGTACATCAGCGCATTTCTTTCACCGGCGTAGCGCACCTCCTTTACGTTAGACCGGCGCAATGTAGCGGCCCAATCACCGTATTCTCGTTTGATTTGATCAGAAATTAGCGCCAATGCAACGTAATTTCAGAGGCGTAAGGCGGAGTAATTCAAATTGGGAAGGACGTGGGCGTGTTACATTGAAATGAGCTGTGACCCCATGCAAATGAAAGCCCGGCCGGATCGCGCATGCGCGCATGAAGCAGAACATGGTCAGCACCTCTGTGCGCATGCTCACAACTCAGGAACGGTGCAATCAGTGAAATTGAAAGTGGCCCCGGGCAACTTAGTGAACTAAACAGACAGACACAAACGCACTTCCTTTGCAAAAGTACATCCCTTTGTATCCCTTCCTATACAGCAAGGTGCTTTTGTTCTGTTGTTTGTTGCATTGTGACTTGTCTTTGTGATATTTGTTGACTGTTTGATCTAGCGTTTTGTAGAATATATTTGATAGTGTTTTTTGGTGACTGCTTGTGAGACTTTTTGGTTGATAGATTTTGTTTTGTTTGTTTTGTTGCTTGATTTTTCCTGCTTGTTTTTGTGAGTGATTTTTGTTGATTGTTTGGGAGAGAGTTGTTGTATGAGTATGACTGAGAGGAAGCGTAAGTTGAATTTTTCTTTGGGGGAGAAACAAATAATTGCCCGGGCCATTACCCAATATGGGCGTTTTCCGCGCGGCCCGGAGTGTGCCAACACCACCCCCGGCCAGTAAAGGGAGACTTTGCAGCACATTACCGACCAGGTATATTCAGCGGGGGGGGGAGACCCGGACACGCGAGGGGATCGAAAAGAAAATCAATAATCTCCGGCGTTTGGTCCGAAAGAAGCTGGGGCAGATGGCAGCCCATGCCAGGGGCACTGGAGGGGGCACACCATGCTTACAGCGGAGGAGCATGCGGTTGCCCACACCTTTAATAGACAACAGGTGGAGGGCCTGCCTGGCTATGACTCTATTAATGAAGCCGTGATGCCAGGTAAGGTTTTTTTTGCCCTATCAGGTGTGTAGCATGTGTGGGGGGGGGGAGGGAATATGCGGCAAGTGTGTGGATCCTCCAACCTGTGAATGTTTTGTGTCATCCACAGATGTGCAGGAGGGTGCTGGGCCATCTGGCCTGACCGCACCATCCCCAGGACAGCCGCCTGATAAGGACCCCCAGACAATGCCAGAGTCCTCGGAGGAGGTTGAGGAGGAGGAGGTTGAGGAGGAGGAGTTTGAGGAGGATGTCATGTCAGCCAGTGGATTGTTGTTTTTGGAGGAGTCTTCATCTCTGGCTGGCAGCAGCCAGCCCTCCATAAGGGCTAGCCCCTCCCACTCCTCCCCCAACAGGGCTCCCCTCCCAAGGGGCTCCACTTCTCCCCGGCCACAAGCCTCAGCTGGAGGCAGGAAGTCATCCCAGAAGACCAGGGGGGTGGCCGAGGTTCTGCCCGCCAATCTGAGAAGGGACAAAGCCCTTCAGACCCGCCATCTGGGACAGGTCAGCCAGACTTTGGTGCGGATGGAGGAGAGCCTGTCCTCCATAAAGGATACGCTTGGGGACCTGGACTGCCACTCCCGGGCTCTTACAAACTGCCTAAATGAACTGCAGACTACAACAGCAGATGTTGGGCAGGATGTGAGGGCCCTCACCCAGGCTATCCAGGCCAACATGGCAACACTAACTGCTGGCCTGACCAGAATTGCCGTGGCCTTGGAGGGCAGGCCGCCAGGTGGGCAGAGACCAGGGGCTGCTCCTCCTTCCCCGGATTACCCCTCCCCCATGAGTCTCCCCTGAGGAGCCGGGGCCGTGGCCGTGGGCGCCCCAGGCATGGCTCACGCCAGCGGCATTAATTTGTTTTCCCCCTTTTTTTCGGGATTTTTTATTATTTTTTTGGCTTTTTTTTTTTCATGGAACTTTTTTTTTTTTTTAGACATTTTTTTTTTGTGTTGTGAATGATTTTGGAATGTGGGGGTGACATTCCTGCCGGAAAAGGGGTGTCACCCTCAGTTTTGGTGGAGAAGGGTTCCCCAGGACCAGGGCGAAGTGACCCCCAGGTCCGTGTGAATGGTGTATGAATGTACAGTGACATAATTGGAGCCGTGGCGTGGCGTTGCTGCTCACAAGTCCTGCATGGTGGGCTTGTGCTAATCCAATTTGATGAGGATGTGATGTGTCTGTGCTAGGGACCACAGTGGTGTGCATGCCTGCATTCTCATTGTGCCATGATTAATGTGTGTGTTTAACGTGCAAAGATGCCTAATGTGAGCTGTCTCCTGGCTGCTCTTCCCTCAGAAGACGGGGTAGCCTCGGTTAGGGGGGGATTGTCTGGTTCAGGGATCAGGTCATCACGTAGGTCAATCTGCAGGCCCTTTCTTACTGTGAAGTTGTGCAGCAGGCAACAGGCACCGATGATCTGGAACACAAAGTTTGGGGAATACAACAGGGTACCCCCAGACTTATCCAGGCATCGGAAACATGACTTCAGGAGGCCAAAGGTGCGCTCCACCACTGCACGTGTTTGGGCATGGGCTTCATTGTATCTTACCTCTCCTGGTGTTTGGGGGTTTCCGGATAGGAGTCATGAGATGGGGTCCCAGTGCATATGCAGAGTCATCTGGAAGGGAAAAGACAGGAGGATGTTAGTCATGCATGTGTCCCTTGGGATGTGTGCATCATGGGGGGGGACTGTCATGCCTGCCACCCATGTCACTCACCAACCAGCCAGGTGTCCCCATACAAGTTCTGTTGGGGCTCTGATTGTAGATGTAGCTGTCATGGCTGGATCCGGGGTGTTTGGCACGGACGTGCCATATGAGGCCTTGGGCATCGACTATCACCTGTACGTTGATGGAATGCCAATGCTTCCGATTGCGGTATATGTGCTCTGTCTCATGGGGGGGCTGGAGTGCCACATGTGTGCAATCAATGGCCCCCACGGTGCGTGGGAATCTGGCAATTCTGTAGAAATCTGTCATTGCCTTCAGCCGCAGGTCCTCAGTGGTGGGTTTGATGATTTGGTTGGCCATGCGTCTGAGGATTGCTGGGATAACCTGGTGCACACATCTGCTCATGGAGGATTGTGACATCCCAGCCACCACTCCACTTGTTCTTTGAAAAGAGCCACTGGCAAGGAAATGGAGTGTTGCCAGGACCTTGACCAGTGGCTGCACTGCATGTGAGCGGTGTGTTGGGCTGGGGATGTCCTCCTGCAAGGTTGTGGTTAATTCCAGGATGGCATGAGGGGTGAATCTGAAGATGCGATACACCTCAGAATCACTCATGCCAAAGATGTCTATGCGTGTGCGGTATATCCTCTCCCATGCCCTCCTCCGTGCCCTCCTCCGTGCCCTCCTCCTTCTTTGCTCATCTAAAGTCAGTAGTATAGCTTTGAGCAAGGATTTCCCTGGCATGTTGGCATACAGATTGTTGTGCAGCAAGTGTGACTGCTCAGCTCCTCACTAACAGTGTTGCTTTCTCTGACATGTAGACGGATTGTCTAATTTTATACCACCTTTTATATGGTCTAATTTTAGACAGGACGTGCAGCTGTTGCGCACAGCGCGTAGCCTGCGCTGCAACAACGTTCTTTTGTGGATCCCCGTAACTCCCTCATTTGCATATTTGAATAGCAAATCAATGGTGTGTCTAGCGCAGTTTTGCGCGGACGGATGCGCCTGTCTATCGAAATTACGCTGGTCAAAAAAAAAAGTAGATTTCTTGCGTATCTCGCTTTGGGGATGCGGCGCATCGAAACGCATGTGCAAATTTAGACTTACGCCACGCATCTCCTGTTACGCCGGCGTAATCGCTCTGTGAATCTGGCCCATAGTTTTTTACTACTAGGATAATTCAAAAAGAAAAGATATAGAGATCACTATAGATTTCCTTTAACATGATAAGGAAAGGGTAAATCAGAAGAGAATGCACAATATTAATATTCACAGCATGATGTGGATGTACAATTTGCAGTCACAGTTGGTTGTTGACTTGCAAACAAATAGTCTTACTGTCAATTTAATAGACCTGCTGCACTGTCATTATTCATGATATTAATGGAATTTGATTCAATTTTTTTGTGTGTGTATGTGTTGGATCTTGTCAGAGTATTTGCTTGTTTTGTAAAACTTGCTTGAATGTGGAGAATACTGACATTATACTATGGGCCAGATTCAGGTAGAGTTAGGCTGGAGTATCTGTGATACTCCAGCCTAACTGTCACTTTAAGCCGGCGTTTCTGTTTTCTGTAACCAGAAAACAAGAAACGCCGGGTTGGTGTTCCGATGCGATCGGCGCAATTGAATTTCGCCATCGCATCGCAACTTTAATTAAAAATGGCGCCGGGGGCGTTCCCGCTGATTTACGCTGAAAAAATATGTTAATCAGCGGGAATCGGCAATTCACGATCGTATTCGGGCGCGACGCAGTGACTTTCCGACGTTTCCGTAAGCGATACGCGGCGTAAAGATAAAGCAGCCCCCTAGTGGAGTATCCTATGTTAAGTATAGGCGTCGTCATCGCGTCGGGAAAAAAAAAATCGCGTCGTTTGCGTAAAACTTTCATGAATGGGGATGTGACGTCATTGACGTTCACTGACAGAATTTGGAGAATGCGCACTGGGATGCATTGACACTCGACGCATGCGCAGTACGTTCGCCGCGGGATCGCGCTTAGTTTAAATAATACACGCCCCGTACCCGCCCAATTTGAATTCCGCCGGCTCATTTGCGATGCGCTGCCGCAACTTTAGGAGCAAGTGCTTCATGAATAACAGCACTTGCTCTTAAAATTTCGGCAGCGTAACGTAAATGAGAAGCGTTACTCCAGAGCAAAGATGCTCCCATCTACCTGAATCTGGCCCTATATTTCTAATCAAGAATATGTTGTAATTTGTGGGATATAACAGGGTGCATTTTTTTTTTTTATAGTTTAAGGAGTGAAGATAGTTTAATGTGTCCCTTATTTTCTGTCCAGTGATGTAAAAATAAAGGGCCAGATTCAGAGAGCCGTAACTCCTGTCTAACTGGTGTTAGACTGAAGTACTTTCTAATTACGCACGTTTTTTCACTAGTTTGAATCTTCAAACCATGAAAAGACGGCTTTGCGCTTCAATCCGACTGGTTTTCGTGTTCGTACGCCTTCGGATCTACGCTGCAATAAAATTGCGGCCGCTGGGTGGAGTTCCCATCGTTTTCCGCGTCGGGGTATGCAAATGAGCTTTTGCCGACTATCCACGAAATTACGAACGTCTATCGCAATCTCTTACGGCATCTTTAGTCATCTTTTTGCTGCGTAAAACTATACCAGCTTTTTAATAAACAAAAAACTGCGCTAATTCAAAAAATAATACATATAAAACCGTTGATGTTTTTAAGGCTGCAGCTGTCGTGTGATAACACTAGGACACATACACAAATAAGCTTTGCTTTTGTTTTTTTATACCAGCTTTTTGCTGGTCTAATATTAGACAGCCCATGTTAAGTATGGCCGTCGTTCCCGCGTCGAATATCAACGTTTTCCGACGTCTTTTTTTATTTTTGACGTAAAACGTCCGGGAATAGGAATGTCCGTAAACGACGCTACTCAAACAACGAATGAAGTATCAACGTTATTTCACGCAATGCACGGCGGGAAATTTCTGAACGGAGCATGCGCAGTTCGATCGCCGCGGGGACGCGCCTCATTTAAATGCTTCACGCCCCCTAATCGCGTCTTTCGATTACGCGGCGAGAAATAGACTACGCCGCCGTATCGTACGGGCAAAAATCAACCAGGATTCGGTGTAGAGGCTGGTAAAATACGGCTGTGTAGCGTATCTCGGATACGCTACGCAAATGTACGTATACCTGAATCTGGCCCAAAGTTTTTTTTTTTTTTATTGTATGTGTCCCCTGTGAAGGATGGTCATTGAGGTGGAAATACATGAGAAATCAACTATTAGGAACACAGCTATAAAAGCCTACAATTGCATCTAACCCTTCTCACACAATGCAGAATTATAGAAACGTTTTGGCTGGAGTTCTATTTTACGTTTTTATACTTTAAAATTGAAGGTGTCATGATGCACACTGAAACGTAATTGCAAAGTCTACCTTTCATCCATTACACCCATATTTAGGATGCAACATTAAACATAGTCACATGTCCTGACAACCCACCTTCAAACCACCCCCACTTACCTAAATTGCTGGGTACTTCTACTTTTAGACAGCTGCTTTGAATTTAGCACTGATATGTGGACTAAGCCACACACAGCCACGTCATCCATGCAGGGGGATCTGTAAATGAGAAAACTGCAAGTGCCATATTCCACCACAGCAGGGGGACCAACAATTCATGCCATCTGCAGGGCAGTGATGTTAGCATCTAATTGGACGTTTCTAGTCAGTACACATTTACTGGTATTGCAGCCCCAAAGCCCTTTTAGTTTAGTTTTTGAATATTTCTATGCTAGTTTAAGAACACTTTAAGTTTTAGTTTATTGGAAGACATAAATTATAATTGCAACAAACATTTATCCTAGAAACAGTGCTAGACATCAACTCACTGTTTTCTTTTCCTCTGTTATTGTATTTACTCTCTCTCCCCCCATCATAAACATGTGTTGTGGTCACACATGTCTATGCATTTCATGACGACAAATCTATTCTATAGCTGATAAAAGAATGATCAATAATGAATTTCCCTTATGCAACAAAGAAACATGCTAAGATAAGGAAACCACCCTTCACGTGGTTGTCACCCTAGATCCAAAGTTAGCTTTCCATATATTCTATCCTCTACAAGATTTAACAATCTTTTCATAATGTTGACTCCAATGCTTACCAAGGTGAGATATAACTTATTTTTCTTACATTATTTTCTAAGACAAAAGAGAAATTGCATTAAGAAGAAAAAAATTACATCTAAAACAAACAGTGGGTTTAATTAAAAGTCTACTATTCTCTACAGATTTGTCCATATTGTCTACAATCCAACGAAGGATGAAATTAACTTACAAAAGTACAACACATTTCAGGAAATGCGTTTGTGCATAGAATGGGAAATGCCAGAAGGTGCTACAAAATGAGATCGTAGAAGAATAAAACTTAAGAACTGAATAAAATTACAGAAATCTGAACACACACACACTTTTTAAAGTTCTGTATTTTTACATGTGGTTACCTGAAAATTGTTTAAGTCAAACTCCAGGTTAAAAAAAAAAAACTAGTTGTCAATATAACAAAAATAAATATTTGTATTTTTAATTACTACTAATAGTAATTACTGCAATAGTCATTACTGATAAAACCTCAGATTAAAAGTGGTACCCAGCAGAAAATGTAAAAGATGTAAAGGAAGAGGACACAGAAGCTTATGGTTAAGAACAAATAGAAGGAAAAATGGTGGTTGCAATCTTAATGGTTGCAATAACGTAAAGCTTATTGTCTAATACTGCATGATAGCATATAAAGGGAAATGAAAGTGTTAATAAACCTAGAACCTGCGTTCACTATATCTGGTCTCCCACAGTACACAGAACATGGAAATGTAATTATTGTAGATAATATAAACTGATAGATACATTTTTTCATCAGCAGTATATGACAGCTTTGTGACTTCTATCAGTTCCCAGTAAACCTTGTAGGAGGAGTTTTAATTATCCCCTGATCCTCTGTCTGTAAATGTCTGGACAGTGCTGATTGGCCCTGTGGTGATCACATGCACCATCCCCAAAAAAATAAACTCTATAGCAGGGGAGCCCGTCCCCTGGCTCTGTAAATTTCATGTTTTTTTTAAACAGTGGAAGAAGAGGAGGATCAGAGAGACAGGATCAAACAGCCATCAAATACAATGCAAATAATTAACCCCTTAGGTTCCACAGTGAGTATAACAAGCATGCTTTACTGCATATACAGGCCAATTTTACTGTTGTGGGTTTAGTAACACTTTAAGGCCCATTTTACACTGGGGCATTTTTCGAGCATTATTCAAGCGTTTTTTGAGTGTTATTTGAGCATTATATGAGCATTATTTAAGCGAAGCCTCATCTTCAATCCCAATGTGCTGGTAAAGCACCGCTAAGACCCCAACGTTTTAGGGCGTTTTTGCAGTGCCTCAGTGTGAAAGGGTAAGGTGTTTTTACAGCGCTTTCAATTCATTTCAATGGAGAGGGGCGTTTTTGGAGCATTTTTTTTCAGCGCCTAAAGATATTGCTTGCAGAACTCAGTGTGAAAGGGTCCATTGAGATGCATGGAGAGAGTTTCATGAGCGTTTTAATAGTGCTATTGTTTTAATGCTAAAACGCTGCAAAAACGTTTCAGTGTGAAAGGGGTCTAAGTAACAGGCACAGTTTCTAAGATGTAAAGTGATAGATTAATCTGACAAAGTTCCTCTTAACCGCTTGCCACCCACCACACGCAGATATACGTCTGCAGCATGGCATGGGCAGGCAAAAGGACATACTTGTATGTCCCCTTTAAAAAGCGGTTGTTGCTGGTGAGTGCGCCCATGGGTCCCGCAGACTTGATCACTGCGGGCATACCCGTGATCATCTCACAGAGACATAGAAGGGGAAGATGTTTGTGTAAACACAACATCTCCCCATTCTGCCTAGCTGAAACTGTCACTGATCATGTTCCCTGTCATCGGGAACATGATCAGTGATGTGTCACAGCAAGCCACTCCCCCTACAGTAAGAATCACACCTTAGGGAACACTTAACCCCTACAGAACCAACTAGTGGTTAACCCCTTCACTGCCAGTGTCATTTTCACAGTAACCAGTGCATTTTTATAGCACTGATCGCTGTAAAAATGACAATGGTCCCAAAAATGTGTCAAAAGTGTCCAATATGTCTGCCATAATGTTGCAGTCATGATACAAATCGCACATCGCCGCCATTACTAGTAAAAAAAAAACTATTAATAAAAATGCTATAAAACTATCCCCTATTTTGTAGACGCTAAAACGTTTGCGCAAACCGATCAATAAAAGCCTATTGCAATTTTTTTTACCAACAATATGTAGAAGAATATGTATCGGCCTAAACGGAGGGAAAAAATGTTCCTGGTTTAAGTGGTTAAAGAAATAGGTTAATAATCATTGAATACAGGGGCAATAAGCACCAGGAACCACATTAGCAACTAATGTGAGACTATCTTAAAGCGGAGGTTCACCCTGAAAAACAACTATATACCATTACATCCAGCATACTGCTGACATCTGCAGTATGCTGTTTTTTTTTTTGCTGTATTTACCGTCTTATCGTTCTTTTCATCCGGCTCCAAGCTCTGACTCCTGCGGGGAATAGACGTTCCTACGAAGAGGCGTAGATGATTGACGTGCGGGTAAAGCGCGTCATGCCTTCCGAAAATACACAAAGTGGGACTTTAAAAAACGTAAACAATTATTTGTCTTTAGTAAATCAGCCCCTATAAGTTTACAATTAGCAGTGCTCTGAGTTTAACTGTCTAGCTTTTGCTAAAGGAAGGAAAACTTTTTCACATTTTGTCCACAAGTAGCCAGTGTCAAGTATCCTACTATAGTCTTACCTTGTTAATAATAATTACAAATGTTGTGACTCTTGTACATTTGCTTCAGGTGCCCTGTGCTCACAGCCTCATGCACTGTCACTATTATAGAAAGTGTTGTGTACGTTGGAAATCAGCAGACAAGGAGGCAGGCTCTCCTTTGGCTGGCTTTTAGAGAAGGATGAATACACAGGCTACATGGTGCAAAAGTACAAACAAGTCCCCAAGGATGGATAACAGGTCAGCGCATACAATAACCCTTCAAAAGACCAAATTAACTTTCTGTTTGAATCAACTAAATACATTATAGGTGGAGTAAAACAAATTATATTCAATGTCTTAGGCTGGGTTCACACTTATGCAAATTGGGTGCGGGTTTCCCCAAATCCAGTTTGCATGACAGGAGACTGTGACCGGCTCTCAATGGAGCCGATTCACATACCTTCGGAGTGGCTGCGGTCTGCACTGAAAAAGGGTCCTGTGCGTCTTTGGCTCCATTTCAGGTCTGAATTCAGGCTAATTTTCACCTGAAATGGAGAACAGGGACACACTGGACACCTGCTGTGAGCTGCGGCCGCAGCTAGTGTGAACCGGCCTGACCGTTAATTTCTTCTCTAAAGAAGCCACACTCTGAATAGAAGATCATGTCCCTGTAAGGGAAGAAGGGTATCATTGTAGAGGTCAGCCATGACCTCCTACTGAGTTACATCTATGGCTATGTGATCAGGAAAGCGTAAAATTTCTACTGATTGGTGAGCCTTAAGCCCTGTCAAAACACACTGATCAGGGCTCCCAGCCATTGGCTGTGAGTGCTGATCAGATTCTGGTTTTCCAGTCTGTCCCTTTGACAAAAGCTGGTCGTTAGACTGGCTTTCGTTGGATAGACTACTATACGCAATGACTGAATGGTGAATGGTTTCTGTTGAACTGTCCAATACCGCCTGATATTCAGTCCATGTGGAAGGACAGGGTACACACTCCTCAGACTGTGGCTGATTTTCAAAGAAAATAAATGTCAAGACTTTGCACACATTTTGTTTTGTAGTTAGCCGTGTTAATTTCGTTGACTAAAACGTTTTATTTGACTAACTTAATACCATTTTAGTCTACTACAATATGACTAAAACAATTGAGATGACTAAAATACGACTAAAACTAAAATGGCATTTTAGTCAAAAGATGTCAAAATTAACACTGGTCTGTATTGCATGTTCATACCTCAATACCATAAATAATAAAATATTAGATTGTTTACTCCAGCAGTTTGGAAATTGAGTTTTAGTCGAGCAAAATGATTTTAGTCAACTAAAATGTACTGGAGATTTTAGTCGACTAAATACGACTAAAACTAAAACAATTGCAGACAGTGTCAGGTATTGAGAGAGTAAGGACGCTCTCCAACGAGTCTCTCTCTCAGGGATAGCTCAGCCAGGCAGGGTCCTCCCACTGTGCGGCTCCAGGCCTCGCAGGCAAGCAGGGCTTCCACCTCCCTGTCTCCCCTGTCTTGGCTGCCACTATCTACAATTTACCTCTCCCTGGGTACCTCCGGTTACCTCCGGTTCAGTGATCCAGCCTTCCCCTGGATTCTCTTCACTCCAGGTAAGAGCCTCGCTGGGACCATTGACGGCCGTCCTTTTGAGGACAGCCGCCACAAACATCCATGCCCCACGGCTCTCCCCTGCTCCCCTGCTCCTTCTTCCCCTCCGCGGTTGCTCCCCCGGGTGCTTTTCCCGAGAACCGCGCCAGCCTGTGGGGAATCGCGGGCGCCGCGATCTAGGAAAGACCGCGGCTTCACTTGCGGCCTACCGCCGCGCCGATCCCCACACGCTGCTACAGGCCAGAAATCCCCCACCTCACCCCAGAAGCATCTCCACATCATCATCACTGCTTCTCCACATCACTATCACTGCAGCGGCAGCCGCGACTCAGGAAAGGCCGCGGCTTCATCCGCGGCCTAGCGGCGTGCCGCTCCCCACCTCCAACTATTACTTTTCACTCACCCTTGCAGAGTCCCCTCGCCCCCGATCATCCTTCTCAGCCCCCCTGGCAGCACAGACAGTGATCTCCTTAGCCTGGTACCCCCCCAGCCTGGATCCTGCTGTCAGGTTGGTGGCCAGCTTGCTCCATCCAGCCCTATCTCCCCCTGCTCATATTCGTTTATAACTTGATCCAGGGCTAAAACCCGATCGCCTATTTAGGGGTCAGGAAGGAATTTTTTCCCTACCACAGCATATTGGCACAGCGTGGTCAGGGTTTTTTGCCTTCCTCTGGACCAAGCCAGGATCTGAGGATTTGGTTATCCTCGAGAATCCACCCCCCCACTCCTGCCATGGTTAATCGGCAATACTCGGCGGAGAACATTTGGGATCTGGAGCGATTTGCCGCAATTCTGTCGGCCGCTACCAAAAAGACCCTAGGAAATCTGCGACTTTTGAGGATCGAGCGACGATCGACTTCAAAAAATCGCAGGCAGTTACCACAGCCAAAGCACATATCATGTGCTTTGATTAACACTAGATCGGCAGTAAAACACCGATTAGAAATTCACGATTTCTTATTGCAACATGACTTAGACTGCCTCTTTATCACAGAGAGCTGGCTCACAGCCGACTGTAACACCATTCTTGGAGAATTGGTGCCAGAAAACTACCGTATTATAACGGAAAATAGAATAGGGCAAAGAGGAGGAGGATTGGCGGTGATTCATAAGACACGTCTTGCGATCACAAAACCAAGCCTCCAAAACCCTCTTCCATTCATGGAAACCCTTACTCTCCAACTGCAAGTAAACGGCCAGGAGACCGTCCAGATTCTACTCTGCTATAGGCCACCTGGCCCCAAGTCGCAGCTGCTCCCATCCTTGACGGATTTTGTCTCCACCTACACCCTGAATAGCAGACACCTTTTGCTGCTCGGGGACTTCAATCTCTGGGCCAACTCCCCGCAGGACCCCATTGCTGACGCCTGCATCGACCACCTAGAAGGATTAGGGCTTCAGCAACTAGTATGTGGGCCCACACATGCTTCAGGTCATACGCTCGATCTTATTTTCAGACAAGATCTGGAAATAAAAATCTTGGAAAATGAACCATTGCCATGGACAGATCACCATGCAATTAAATTCATTATTTCCGATTTCCCCCCCTTAACAAAAACATCAAATCCAGTGACAACACACTGGACTAGATGTCAGAAGAAGCTCCACTCTGAGCTTTTCAAAGCCACATTAGGGGAAAAAATAAATACAATTCAGCCGCACCAAACAGCGGAAGAAACATTGGTGGCCATAAACACAGCACTATTGCAGTCAGCTGACTTGATAGCGCCTAAACGAAAGACCCAGATCAGGAAAAATAACTCCGGCTGGTTCAACAACCAGCTGGCGTTACTGAAGCAAGAGCGCAGAAGGGCAGAGGCAGCCTGGAAAAGAAACTCTTCAGATGAGAACCTCTCGATCTACAAGGTAATAACTAGAAAATACTACAAACAAATCTTTGAAGCCAAGAAGAATTACTTTTCGGAGGCTATCAACGGTGCCCTAAATCGCCCCCGCGAACTCTTCAAGCTGGTCACCCAGACCATGAATCCAGGATGTCTTGTGGCCCCCAACTTGGATTCACAAGAATTTTGCGATGAGTTAGCGGATTGCTTCATTACCAAAATTGAGGCAATCCGGCAAGGCATTCAGCAAAACAATCGCTCTTCCAGCCCCCCCCGGAGTCGATTACACTGCACCGGCAGTAAGTCACCACAGTTAGGTGAGTTCAAGCTGGAACCCATCTCCATTCAGACCACTAAAAATATCATCGGCACTCTGCGCAACAGCACTGCGCCAAATGATATTATCCCCACTAAACTGCTGAAGGAATGCGCCGACATCTTGGCACCTCCTGTCACGCAGCTTGTCAACCAATCCTTCAAGGAGGGCATAATGCCCTCCCAGTTGAAGGAGGGCTTCATTCAACCCATCCTGAAGAAAGCCACCCTGGATCCTAAGGATCCACTCAACTGGCGCCCCATAACAGGCCTAAATGCTCTCTCCAAGGTAATGGAGAAAGCAGTGGTACAGCAGCTGCAACAGCATCTAGACACCCACAACTTACTCGACCCATTTCAATCAGGATTCCGTCCCGGACACGGGACGGAAACTGCATTGCTTAAGATATGGGACGACGTTCTCGAGGCCGCAGACGAAGGAGAATCATCTCTTCTGGTTCTGCTGGACCTAAGCGCAGCCTTTGGTACAGTAGATCACAAGCTGTTGCTGACTCGGCTGGCTAAAGTAGCTAAAGTCGCAGAACGCGATCTATCCTGGTTCTCCTCTTTTTTGGAAAACAGATCGCAAATAGTGAAGCTAGGACCCTTCACTTCTGAACAACGCACATTATCGTGCGGGGTCCCTCAAGGATCTCCCCTGTCGCCGATGTTATTCAACATCTATGTGCGTCCTCTTTTCGAAATCATCAGCAGCCAAAAACTGCTATATTACTCCAATGCAGATGACACGCAACTGTACTTCCGCATTTGCAATAAAAAGGATCACCACCTCAATCTAGAGACATGCCTCTCTCTGATAGAGGACTGGATGACAAAGAGTTATCTCAAACTCAACGGAGCAAAAACAGAACTTCTTCTGTTTCACGCCAAGCGTAGGAATCTATCGACATCAACTTGGATCCCGCCGCCCATTCTGGGCAAAATTATCACCCCTAGCGCCAAAGTCAAAAGTCTTGGGGTCATCTTTGACTCCGACATGACAATGAACGCACAAATAGGGTCAGTAGTCAGCGGATCTCACCATCTGCTGCGCCTACTACGCAGACTCACGCCTTTTATTCCCAAGAAAGACTTAGCGGTCGTGGTGGGAGCGATTGTAAATTCCAGACTGGACTATGCAAATGCCCTTTACCTCGGACTCCCCAAGTACCAGATCGCTCGTCTTCAAGTCGTTCAAAATACGGCCGCCAGACTTGTGACTGGGAAAAAACCCTGGGAATCAATCTCACCTTCACTGAGATCCCTTCACTGGCTTCCAGTTAGAGACAGAATCTCCTTTAAAGCTCTCTGTCTAACGCATAGATGTATCCATGGGAATGCTCCCCATTATCTATGCGAAAAATTACAAGTTCACAATCCCAATCGTATTCTACGATCCACCAATCAAAATCGGCTTCAGATACCAAAAGCCAGATTCAAGTCCAAAGGAGACAGGAGATTCGCTGTCCAGGGTCCCAGACTATGGAACGCCTTACCAGCGAGTATTCGGCTGGAGGAGAACTATCTAGTCTTCAGGAGAAAGATTAAGACGCATCTCTTTTGATCTCAAAGGAGACCGGAACATCAAGCGCCCAGAGGCGATTTGCTTCGCATGTGCTGCGCTATATAAGTTTTTCATTCATTCATTCATTCAGAATATTAAAATGGGGCTAAAACTAAAAATGCCATTTTAGTCCTAAGACTAGGGATGAGCTTCGCGTTCGAAACGAACGTATTTTTAGATAGTTGGATATACACCATGTAACCATACACGAGTGTATAGTAAAATACGGACTTTCTAGGCGTAGTACAGTTAAAAATGAATTATTTATTACATACAAAAAAAGGGAAAACAAAGTATATATTGATTAAAACAAGTGCTGTCACAAAGAGTGGCAGTTGATTAGCATATGTCAGAGTGAGACAGACCACAAGAAAATATTTGTACATATGTATACACAAGGTAACCAAAACGTAGATGTTTCACATCTATTATATCTGTGTAGAATTTTGGGAACCGATACAGTTTCTATAAGTGGGGTGTCGCACGATGGTTAGCCCAACAATGTTTTGCGTTTTTGACGCTTCTTCTGGAGCTTTTAAACACAGATCTAAGAATAGAATAATACAAAAAATAATAATAATAATAATAATAAATATGAACAATTAAAAACAGAAATTAATAAATAAATCTTGAAACATATTTTGCTCAGTCAGTCTCCACAGTGTCTACAGGAATACCCCAAACCACATAGCTAATTATATTTATAATACTTAAAAGTTCTACTTACATTGAGTGAGTAGTGGTGTATATATATAAAAAAATAATAATAATTTTAAATAATAATATATATAACCAAGGAGGATTTCTTTTTCTCCCCAGGGGCAGAGGTCAGGGGAAGGATGTACGTATTCTTTCACAGCAAGTTCAAGACAAAATGGTTATAGTCAGCTTCTTAGTCCATACTGCATTATCGCATTGGCGGTCCAGATTGACTGTTAAAGGCAGCCTGAAATTTGCTTTACAGGGTAGATCCACCCGAACGGATCACAAATAAACAGGGATCAACCAAATCTCCCAGGGAAATTCACCACTGTAGGAGAATAATCTGAAAACAAACCATATAATATACTGTAATCAGAGTGTGATGTAGGGGATCATAAACAAACAGCCAATAATTCACAGAAAAGAAGAGTCAGTATTTAATATAGACAAAAAAGAAAGAAAAGGGAGCCAACGCTGAAGAGTTAATAATTAAGCAGTATGTTTAGATTGCTTACATCTATTTGTGGCTACATATTGCCAAAGAGTAAGAGAGTGGTAAATAGGTGCTTGAGTTGTCAGCATTCTAAATAGCCATACATAAGGAAAAAAATAGAAAAAATAAATAAAATGACCTAGAGACGTTAGCCTATAAGTAACATACCTTGCTGGAGGTACCCTAACGTAGGACCTCTGCACGTAGTAACATGGGGAGTGAATAAATAGCCGCACATCCGGCGGCGTTCATTGTGACTAATAAAGGGAAAACATTGATGACGATAGTGTCACGTGACGCTGTGTGGACCAATGGGAGCAACAGAAGCAGACACTATGGGTGACGTAGCTACATCCGCCCACCCGATAACCGATCCAATCGGGGCTTGCCACGTGGTAGCCAGGGGGCGTCCCAGACCTATCCATCCAACCCGCATACTGAAAACACGGCACGTCACCGCCCAGAAGCAAAGAGCACAAAGAACGTCAGCGCACCGTCACGGAGGCACAACAGCATACACAGCCCGTGCGAGCAAACAGCCTTTGCAGCCAAGCCGTGAATGTCGCAACCACTGATCAGGGGGCATCTAAAACAGAATAGTCCCACCTGTCACATAAAAGACTGAGAGAGAAAAAACACAAATAGCCAATAAACAGAGCAGGGGGAAGGGGGAAGACCCATATCCTGGAGGCACTGCAGAGCCAGACGGAACAAAGAATCACAATATTGATATTTGAGAATGGTCACAGTACCTATTGCCATGGTGTTCTCTGCACCATGAGTGTACCATCAGCATAGCCGCTATGTAGGAGGCGACGCTCATAACACAAGGTGAGAACTATCACCTAGAACATAGCAACAGACAATGAATATAACATATAACATGTATGGATGAAATGACAGCGTATAACATCATACAATAAATAAAATAGATACATACAGTTACCCATAATTGAATATCAAATGAATTATTTCACTGAAAATGAATTTCATGAATTACATTTGGTAGAGGTAATTACCGTCATCAATTTGAACTGGAGAACATAAGAACAGGAATGTAAATATAGATTGGAATGAGAAGGACAAACACAAACAAATATTTTTTGCATAACCATCCATACACACTGCACAGAGAGCTTCAATAATCGTGCGCTCAATCAGTATATGTGAATAGATAGTTGCACAAAGAGGATTACACAGTTTAAAATTACAAGAATGATTTATATGAATGTGCCTCGTTAATACCTGGTGCGTGCATAGCGTTTAGCCTTTCAATCCATAAAGTTTCCTTTTGTAGGACACGTTTGTCCCAGTTGCCACCCCGGGGGTCCCTGGGTATAGCGGCAAGGGCATAAAATGATACAACAGATCTATGGTAGAGGTCAAGGTGTCTAGATATGGGAGTCAGCATCTTGCCGTTTCCGGACAAATAGACATGGTCCTTGATCCTCTGCCATAGATGTCGGATTGTCTTGCCGACATAAAACGCACCGCACGCACAGGTCATGAGATAAACAATTCCCTGCGTGGTACAATCTGCTTTAAAGCTTGGACAGAAGATTTCACTGTTAGGCAGGGTAAATTGACTCCCCTCTTGTATCCATGGGCAAAACTTGCAGTGGCCACATTTGTGCATACCCTTAGTGTTGGATCGAGGTAGGGGGTCCGCAGAATAGTGACTGCGAACTAGGCTATCTCTTAAAGATGTGGCACGTCTGAAGGTTAGTTCAGGTTTAACTCCTACATGTCTCCTAATGATAGGGTCTTGATGTAAGGTTTGCCAGTATTTAGTTAGAATGTCCCGCACTTCCTCATGCTGAGAGGAAAATTTAGTGATTATTCTTAAAGTGGCCATTGGTTCATTAACTGGCTTGGATTGACAGTACAGTAACTAATTTCTTGAACGACCCAGCGCTTTGTTATAGGCTCGGCGAAGAAGAGACTTACTATATCCTCTAGCCAATAGTCTTGTCCGCAACTGTCGTGCTTCTTGTTTGAAGTCTAAGATATGAGTACAGTTTCGGCGGAGCCTTATGTATTGTGCGTAGGGGATACTTCTAATCAGAGCTGCTGGATGTACACTCGATGCGTGCAGCATTGTGTTTCCTGCAGTCTCTTTTCGGAAGAGGCTTGTAGCTATACATCCCTTTTGATCTTTGTAGATAGTAAGGTCAAGGAATGTGATTTTGGATACATCCATGTTCAATGTAAACTTTAAATTAAAAGTATTGAAATTGAGTACTCGGCTGAATGCTACCAAGGCATTTTTACTACTTGTCCAAATCAAGAAGATGTCGTCTATGTACCGCATCCAACACAAAGTTTCTTCTGCGTACATAGACAATGATTCATCAGAAAAGATCTGACGCTCCCAACCCCCCAGGTACAGGTTCGCGTAGGCAGGTGCACAACATGTGCCCATTGCCACTCCCTGTACCTGGAGGTAGTGGGAGCCATTGAATCCAAACCAGTTATGTGACAAAATAAAATCAAGAAGTATGAGTATAAAGTCGTTATACTTCCATTGGGTATGTGGTTCCTCATAGAGGAAGGTACGGGCCATCCCGACATCCTGCTCATGAGGGATACTGGAGTAAAGAGCCTCCACATCCAGAGTCACGAGCAAGTAAGTAGAACTTTTAAGTATTATAAATATAATTAGCTATGTGGTTTGGGGTATTCCTGTAGACACTGTGGAGACTGACTGAGCAAAATATGTTTCAAGATTTATTTATTAATTTCTGTTTTTAATTGTTCATATTTATTATTATTATTATTATTATTATTATTATTATTTTTTGTATTATTCTATTCTTAGATCTGTGTTTAAAAGCTCCAGAAGAAGCGCCAAAAACGCGAAACATTGTTGGGCTAACCATCGTGCGACACCCCACTTATAGAAAATTCTACACAGATATAATAGATGTGAAACATCTACGTTTTGGTTACCTTGTGTATACATATGTACAAATATTTTCTTGTGGTCTGTCTCACTCTGACATATGCTAATCAACTGCCACTCTTTGTGACAGCACTTGTTTTAATCAATATATACTTTGTTTTCCCTTTTTTTGTATGTAATAAATAATTCATTTTAACTGTACTACGCCTAGAAAGTCCGTATTTTACTATACACTCATGTATGGTTACATGGTGTATATCCAACTATCTAAAATTAATTTCGGGACGTGGCATATATATACCTCATTTGATCCACAGTTCCACTCTGTGAGGATCAAAAAATTTAATTATTCGAAACGAACGTATGTTCGACTCAAACATCGTCTGTTCGATCGTTCGTCGAATTTCGAACAAAAACGATCGTTCGCGGCAAATTCGAGTGAAACGAAACGACCGTTTTTAAAACTTTTTTCCCATTGATACTATCAATGGAAAAGAAAGTTTTAAAAACGGTCGTTTTTTCAGGAGTCCTGCTCCTGAAAAAACGATGTTTTTAAGACTTTTTTCCATTGATACATGTTCCCTGGGGCAAGACCCGGGTTCTGAAAGATGTTTTCCAACAATAACTTGAAAATTGGTCTTTAAAATTATCGTTTTAGAATTCGAACGTTCGAGTCCCATAGACTTCAATGGGGTTCTAAATGTTCGTGCGAACAATCGGACTGTTCGACGGTTCTGGTGCGAACCGAACGCGGGGGTGTTCGGCTCATCCCTACCTAAGACTAATGCCGCGTACACACGATCACTTTTTGTGATGAAAAAAAACTAAGTTTTCAAAAACGTCATTTAAAATCACCCTGTGTTGGCAAAACATAGTTTTATGTCTTCAAAAAAACGACCCAAAAAAAATTCGAACATGCTTGAATTTTTTGTGTCGTTTTTCAAAACGTTGTTTTTTGTGTCATAAAAAGTGATGGTGTGTGGGCAAAACGATGTTGAAAACTACGTTTTTAAACCCACGCATGCTCAGAGGCAAGTTATGAGACAGAGCTTCAATGGAACAGACTGCCGTCGAACGTGGTGTACGTCATTACGCTTTGCTAGAGCATTTTGGAAAAACGATTGTGTGTATGCAACGTTGTTTTGGAAAATGAAGTTTGAAAAACGTTGTTTTGTTTCATCACATAAAACGTTGTTTTTTTCATCACAAAAAGTATACTGATAGTTAGCCAATTGAAAGTGATAGTTCAAGTATGCTATCTATGTTAGGACATCCACTGTACCTATATCAGTAAAGATATTAATATCAATCCAAAAAGAAAAAACAAAGAACTGTTTTTGCATAACATTTCTCAATATTTTTTACTTTCAAAGTATTTTATTTTCAAAAGTCAAGTAACATTCAAAACAAGTTAAAGTTAAAAAGTACTAAGTATGAGAAAGCTTAGACAACGGATTACACTGTGAAACGGAGACAGTACATTACTCGAAGCTGGCAGGTTATCTTGACACTGGTCAATACACTAAGAAAACATAGATTCACCTGCAGAGCTGAGTAAATTTGCAACATACCAGCCTCCAGTCTGTTCGATCACTGCAAGGCCGGGGGTCCCAAATCTAGCCACAAGGGTCCCCAACCCGAAAGCGGAAGGGCACAGTGAGCACCCCACCCCCCAGCACCCCAAAAGGGAACTCGCTGTGCCGAAGGACGGAAGCCCCCCACCCCCCCTGGGGGGAGCCCCTAATTAAGACTTACTTTCCCTAGGATGGGCCTCCAGAGAATTGCTAACGACAAAAATCAGTTACTCTAAAGCCTCGTACACACGATCAAATCTGTCTGCTGGAAACGGTCTGCTAGACCGTTTCAGCAGACAGATTCGATCGTGTGTACGGGTGAGCCAACGGATTTGGCCACCCGACAGATTGGAAAGCATGCTTACCAATCTGTCGGCTGGGAACCCGTCTGCCCGACATGTCTGCTGGTTAGTACGCTAACCAGCAGACATGTCTTCTCGCACATGCGCCGAATGGTTTTGACGCATTCGCGGAAGTGTTTTACTTCCTGGTGCGGTGACGTGGTGGCGTCAACGTCACCGCCACGTCACCGACACGTCAGCGCGCTGTCTGCTGGCGGGGATTTTGGTTTGCTTGTGTGTACACGCGAGCAAACCAAAATCCAAGCAGACAGATTTGTTCAAATCGGTCGGTCTGACCGATTTGAACAAATGGATTGCCTCGTGTGTACGAGGCCTAAGGCCGCGTACACACGAGGAGATATATCCGATGAAAACGGTCCGACGGACCATTTTCATCGGACATGTCTCCTGGGAGATTTTGGTCTGATGTGTGTACACATGATCAAACCAAAATCCCTGCGGACAGACAGCGCAGTGATGTGGCAGTGACATTGACGCCGCCACGTCACCAAACCAGGAAATAAAATACTTCCACGCATGCGTCGAATCCATTCGACACATGCGGGAGATTTCGGTTCGCTGGTTAGGCGTACTAACCAGCGGACGTGTCCGACAGACAGCTTTCCAGCGGACAAGTTTTAAAGCATGCTTTAAAACTTTTGTCTGCTGGAAACCTGTCTTCTAGCTCGTACACACGATCGGATATGTCCGCTGAAACTGGTCTGCGGACCAGTTTCAGCAGATATGTTTGATTGTGTGTACACGGCCTAAGAGAAATAAGGAATAGCAAACAAAGAAAGAGAAGAGTAGACTGAGGAAAGCTAGGGCAAGGGGGGGGAGGGAAGAAGGGGTGTGAGGTTCACAATTCGCTATTTAGGATCTGGTTCTGATTGGGCTGAATTCCTGGGACGAAGGACATTTGCTCATTATTTTTTAAAGAAAAAACCTGATAGTTCATCTGCCTTTTGATTTTGGCCTGGTCACCTCATGATCCCCTTTTCTTGTGGATACCAGGGGCTCTAAATACATATCTCTGTTTGACTGATCTCATGTAAAATAGAAATTTGCTGTGAGTTTTTCAGCTGATTTACACAGATTTATCAAAGGTGTGCTAGTGAACAATGGCCTTCTCTGCTTGCCCCTTCTACAAAACATATGTAGATATTCACCAGCACAACAAGGATCATCAATTTCGTCCAAACAATTTTTTAATCAAGAAAAATTACATCACAATTACAGCAGTGTAGTGCAACATTTTGGAGCCATGCAGGACCCCTTCGTCAGGCATGTGATGTGATTTTCAGCTGATTTACACAGATTTTCCCAAGATGTGCTAGTGAGAGATGGCTTTCTGCTTGTCCCTTCTTCAAAACATACACATGCTCTTTGGAGCAGGGATCCTCAAACTACGACCCTCCAGCTGTGTCGGAACTACAAGTCCCATGAGGCATTGTAAAACTCTGACATTCACAGACATGACTAGGGCATGATGGGAATTGTAATTTCTGAACAGCTGGAGGGCCGTAGTTTGAGGACCCATGCTTTGGAGAGAAAGATATTTTTGTCATCCAAGCATGCTAGCATGTCTCTTCACCAGCTGATGTCTGAGAGACCTTGGATGGACTCTTCAAAGGCTTGCACAAACGACACAATACATTTTAAATTTTCAGGCATGTCAAAACAAAACTACAAGTATTCAATCTTCCTGAGAAAATCTGTGTTTATAAATCATTTGAAAATAATGTACAGGGGTCTGATTGTGGCAAATTACTGTGCCATTAGGCTCATCTTTTTGGCATTTTTCTTGCATTGCTGTTTAAATTGCATGTACAACAGAGTTCAGACTGGCAGGGGACGGAGCAGCAAATACATTTTGCTACAGTGCAAGGAGAATGCTGTCAGGGGGATAGAGCTGAGTAAATGAGGGATGAGTTCATCAGACTGATGCTTTTTTCCATCACTGTCCTGTCACAGGCTTAGGTTGAACAACACATGTAATTTTTACATAAGGATCAAGTCTCCTGCCCTGTCAGACAAGTTTATGCAGTGTAGCAAAATTGTTTATCTCAGAACTGGGTGGAAAAAAAATACCAATCCTTTGCTACTTTATATGCATTTCTGTATTTTTAGATGTTTAAATGTTTGGTTACCTGGAGCCTGGTTTAGCTTCTAATATGTTTTACATATTTTAGGCATAATACAAATGCTTATAATAAAAATGTATATGTTGTCTCTTAAAATGTGAATACAAATCAGGTCATAAATGGATTATAAAAATAAACGTATTGTTCAAAATGAATTAGAATATAAATAAATAAATTAATAAATAAATACATATAGTAAATTCATACATGTCTTATGACAACAAACAGAAAAATATACCAATTCAAATACATATATATATATATATATATATATATATATATATATATATATATATATATATATAAAAATACTGAATGAATGAATACAATTTCATACACCATACAAAGGTGAGTAAAGTGCAGGAACTAACTAATAACAAAAAGTCCAACAAAAGATTAAAGGGGTTGTAAAGGTTTGTTTTTTTATTTTCTAAATAGGTTCTTTTAAGCTAGTGCATTGTTGGTTCACTTACCCTTTCCTTCGATTTCCCTTCTAAATGTTTTTTTTTCTTTGTCTGAATTTCTCACTTCCTGTTACTCCTCAGTACGGTGTTCAGTAAGCTGTTCTGGCTGACTAACCACCGCTCGGATAATGTTGGAAAGCTTACTGAGGAGAAACAGGAAGTGAGAAATTCAGACAAAGAAAAAAAACATTTAGAAGGGAAATCAAAGGAAAAGGCAAGTGAACCAACAATGCACTAGCTTAAAGGAAAATATTTAGAAAATAAAAAACAAACCTTTACAACCCCTTTAATTAAATGTCCTAAACTGGTGCTGTGAAATTCCAACAGCTAGAACAGTGCCTGTCCATGAGTCCCTTCAAGTGTGTAAAACTCCTTACCAGAGAAAACAGTCCTCTACTCTATGCTATAAGAGGTCAAACTAGCATGGATGTAATCGATCCAAGAAATTAGCAGCATCAGCCTGGGTCTCTGTCACCTTGTACCATTGGATGGATCCAACACACTTTTAAAGGACACAGAGGTGATTGAGCGCCCAGAGGCGATTCAGTTCGCATGTGCAGCACTATATAAGTTTTTCACTCACTCACCGTCTCAATCTCTTCTATAACATTCAGAGAAAACAAAAACACAAACTTAATGGCCCAGTGTCAAACAAAAACACAGATTTATTCTGTAGAATTACTCAAGATTAGTCTTGTTATAAAAAGAATTACTCAAGAGGTAAAAGGATAACTAGCATAATGCATCCAGTGTAATGTTTGCACAGCTGCCCGGCCCGTGCTGTGCATGATGAGATCACTAATAAGCTGTGCCCAAAGCGTTTCATGTCAGAAACATGTCTTCAGGGGACTACTCACATGTTTTGACAAGCAACGCATTGGGTGGAACTTACTCATGACGTCATCATGCACGCCACTGACCTGGAGGCTGTGCAAGCACTATGCTGGATGCATCACTCTAGGTATCTTTTTACCTTGTGATTAATTGTACAGATTTAATCTGTGATTTTATTTGATACTTTGCCATGGAGTCTGTGTTTTTTCTCTCTCTGAGTTTTATATAAGAGATCAAGGTGTTGCCAAAGTCCTCTAAGTGTGTGTTGGAGCCATCTAATAGTACAAGGTGACAGAGAAATACACCAGGCTGATGATGCTGATTTTTGAGGTTTATTCCATCCATGCTAATTAAACTTCCTATAGCGTATAGGATTGTATGTAAACATTTCAGTGTTATGTAATTGTCCAAAAAATGCCAACCTATATTGTATTTCCTAAAATGACTGTAAAATTGTAATCTGAAATGTCCCTAACATTCAAAGCTTTTTGAGAAGTCAAGTCTCAAAAATATAAAGTATCAGCGGATTTAATAAAAGGACCCTATAACTTACCTTAGTCCAAAAAGTTTTTCATGGGTAAAATCATGTTCTTACTTAATATCTCTTAAGCTTTTCCAGAATTTTAAATAGGAGTATTACTCAAAATGACAACACCATTTATGTTTGAAATACAAAAGACATCTTAACCATAATAGGCGCTATTTATACTGAGACTTTGACATAAAGAATTCCACAAGCACTTTGTGTAATGGATGATGCCTCTAGTTATCAATGCTACTTTTACTCAAAGATGTAACTCACCAGGTGTCAAAATAAGTCAATAACCATCTTTCAAACGTGTGTAATTTATAATATGGAAATAAGCAGTCTTTTGGTAGTAATAGCAGTTAAGAAATGAATCAGAATTCATTGTTCTTTTTACATTGAAAAGATCTTTGTCGCAGATTGAATAATGCAAGAATAAATGCTCTACTTCAGAATAGATAATATACATTTATTATTTTTAAATGCTGTTGAGTATCCAATTTCCATTTTGTTTGATAAATGTCTCGGTAAGTAGGATGACAATTTGATTTCTATGCACTGAAAAATCTTGAATGTATAGGATATATTTCAATGACTGCTATATGCTTATAAAAATGCTATAGTTTTTTGGAGATCTTATTGAAGGTCCGTGTTTTGTTGTTATTTTACTGTAATAAAAAATGTAATTGTGATAAAATATCAATAAAAATATTATACGTATATAATATATATTAAATATAAAATCAATATATACATTTGTCAATATAAATATCAATATAAAAATGATATAACTATACTGTATACTGCAGGGTTTGACAAATTTGCTTGAAATCTTGGAGCCAGTTAAAGTTAGGAGCCAGAAAACGCGCCCCATCCCTACGAGCTTGCGCGCAGAAGCTAACACATACGTGATTAGCGCCTGCATATGTAAATTGTATTCAAACCACATATGTGAGGTATTGCCACCATCGTTAGAGTGAGAGCAATAATTCTAGCCCTAGACCTCCAACCTGTAGAATTTTTTAAACGTCGCCAATGGAGATTTTTAAGGGTAAAAGTTTGTCGGCATTCCACTAGTGGATGCAATTTTGAAGTGTGACATGTTGTGTATCAATTTACTAGGCATAACATTATCTTTCACAGTATAAAAAAAATTGGGATAACTTTACTGTATTATTTTTTAATTTAATTTTTTTTATTTTTTCCCCAAGGCCGCTGCGCAAATACGGCGTGACAGAAAGTATTGCAACGATTGCCATTTTATTTTCTAGGGTGTTAGAACAAAAAATATATATAATGTTTGGGGGTTATTAGGGGGCCTTATAGGCCGCAAAGCTGCGGCCTCAATTACCGGCGGGCGCCAGGTCACAATTTCTTGTCGCAATTGTGACCTGGCATCTGGATTTTGTCGAGCCCTGGCATACTGTACTGCATAGTACTGTATATGTGAAAAAGGTATTGTTGCATAGCAATTGGATCAGTTATATTTAGAAATAAGTAGTAACACACCTGTAAAAAAGAGGACCTTTCTGAGGTCAAATACAGATATGTCTTTTATTTATAGGCTTTTATGATACTACAACTTTCATTTATCAGGTTTGGTTAAAAGGATTCAGATGTATTCATCAAAAGTTATGGGAGAATCTGCTTGTGGAACATTCACTAAACTCATTCTAAGTTCTTTTTGCATTCTGCAGATTTGCACTACAGTCCATTTTACATGGTTTCTTATGGAACGTGTTCTGTAGTGCAAATCTGCAAAATGCAAAAAGCACCAAAAATGCATAGGTGTAAACCCAGCCTTAATTTTAAGAGTTACAAACTTTAATCCAAACCCCATTGAATTCAGTTAGGAGGTTATCTGAAAAGTGAATTACATACATTTTCAAGGCTAATTAACCACTTAAGGACCGGACCAATATGCTGCTAAATGACCCAAGGGGTTTTTACAATTCGGCACTGTGTCGCTTTAACAGATAATTGCGCGGTCGTGAGACGTGGCTCCCAAACAAAATTTGCGTCCTTTTCTTGCCACAAATATAGCTTTCTTTTGGTGGTATTTAATCGCCACTGCGATTTTTATTTTTTGCATTATATAAAAAATAGAGCAACATTTTTGAAAAAAAATCAATGGGCCAGATTCACGTAAATTGGCGCATATTTTGACCGGCGTAGTGCACCTCCTTTACGTTAGACCGGCACAATGTAGAGGCGCAATCACCGTATCCTCGTAGTATTTGCGCAGAAATTAGCGCCGGTGTAACGTAAATTCCGAGGCGTAAGGCAGAGTAATTCAAATTGGGAAGGACGTGGGCGTGTTACATTGAAATGAGCCGTGACCCCATGCAAATGAAGGGCCGGCCGGATCGCGCATGCGCACATGAAGCAGACCATGGTCAGCACCTCTGTGCGCATGCTCACAACTCGGGAATGGCGCAATCAGTGAAATTCGAAGTGGACCCGGGCCACTTAGTGAACTACGCAGACAGCTTAAATAGACAGACACAAACGCCCTTCCTTTGCAAAAGTATATCGCTTTGTATCCGTTCCTATACAGCAAGGTGCTTTTGTTCTGTTGTTTGTTTGTGACGTGTCTTTGAGATATTTGGTGACTGTTTTGCAGAGTGATTTTTGTCTTTTCTGTGTTTTCTTTGTTGTGTTTTTAAAATTATATTGTTGCTGGGCATTTTTTTTTTTTGCTGCTCATTTTTTTTTTGGTTCTGTTTGTGAATGATTTTGGAATGTGGGGGTGACATTCCTGCCGGAAAAGGGGTGTCACCCTCATTTGTGGTGGAGAAGTGATCCCCAGGTCTGTGTAATGGTGTATGAATGTACAGTGACCTAATTGGAGCCGTGGCGTGGTGTTGCTGCTCACAAGTCCTGCATGGTGGGGTTGTGCCAATCCAATGTGATGAGGATGTGATGTGTCTGTGCTAGGGACCACAGTGGTGTGCATGCATGCATTCTCATTGTGCCATGATTAATGTGTGTGTTTAACGTGCAAAGATGCCTAATGTGAGCTGTCTCCTGGCTGCTCTTCCCTCAGAAGACGGGGTAGCCTCGGTTAGGGGGGGATTGTCTGGTTCGGGGTCAGGTCATCAAGTATGTCAATCTCCAGGCCCTTTCTCACTGCGAAGTTGTGCAGCATGCAACAAGCACCGATGATCTGGCATACAAAGTTTGGGGAATACAACAGGGTACCATTGGGGGTTCCGGATAGGAGTCATGAGATGCAGGTCCCAGTGCATATGCAGAGTCACCCTGAAGGGATAAGACAGGAGGATGTTAGTAGTGCATGTGCCCCTTGTGATTTCAGCATCATGGGGGGGACAGTCATGCCTGCCACCCATGTCACTCACCAACCAGCCAGCTGTCCCCATACATGTTCTGTTGGAAATCTGTGGGGATGGGTCTAGGATTGTATACAGTATGTAGCTGTCATGGGTGTCATGGGTGGTGTCATGTGTTGGGCTGGTGTTGGGCTCCTGCAGGGTTGTGGTTAATTCCAGGATGGCATGAGGGGTGAATCTGAAGATGTGAGACACCTCAGAATCACTCATGCCAAAGATGTCTATGCGTGTGTGATATATCAAGTGAAGAGTGAGGGGCTTGTATTAGATTAGATTATTACATCCATCAAGGTTTTAAAGGGCTATTGAAAGATAGTGAGAGCGTGTTTGTAATTTGTATGTATGTTATGTATTGATGTATATATGTATGTATATTTTTTTAAATGTTTATAAAAGCAAATAAAAGGTTTTTGGAAAAAAAAATCCTCTCCCATGCCCTCCTCCGTGCCCTCCTCCGTGCCCTCCTCCTTCTTTGCTCATCTAAAGTCATTAGTATAGCTATGAGCATGGATGCCACTGGCATGTTGGCATACAGTTTGTTGGGCAGCAAGTGTGACTGCTCAGCTCCTCACTAACAGTATTGCTTTAGCTGACATGTAGACAGATTGTCTAATTTTATTCCATCTTTTCTATGGTCTAATTTTGGACAGGACGTGTAGCTGTTGTGCACAGCGCATAGCCTGCGCTGCACCAACTTACTTTTGTGGATCCCCGTAACTCCCTCATTTGCATATTTGAATAGCAAATCAATGGTGTGTCTAGCGCAGTTTTGCGCGGACGGATACGCCGGTCTATCGAAATTACGCAGGTCCAAAAAAAGTATATTTAATGCGTATATAGTTTTGGGGATGCATCGATACGCATGCGCAAATTTAGACTTACGCCGCGCATCTCCTGTAACGCCGGCATAATGGCTCTGTGAATCTGGCCCAATATTTTTAACATTTTGTTATAAGATAAATCTAATAAACTAAATTTTAGTCAAACATTTAGGCCAAAATTTATTTAGCCACATATCTTTAGTAAAAAAAAAATCGCAATAAAAAAAAATAGCTACCTAGCGGGAACAGCGACACGAATACAGCGATCAGAAAAATGATCGCTTAGTGACACTGGCAATATGGAGTGAAAGGGTTAACTACGACGGTGATCAAGGGGTTAAAACTTTATTAGGGGGGGGGAGGGGGCTACTCTGGACCTAACACTAACTGCCTGTCACACTGCCTGTCACACTGACACTAAATGCAGTGATCAGTACATATATGATCACTGCATTCAGTGACAGGGTGTGGGGTGATCGCAAGGGGTTAATGTGCCTGCGTGTACTGGTGTCAGTGTAGTGTTGTGCAGACTTACTGTGATCTCTTACTGTGATATCTCCTCAGCGACGGTTGAAAAAAACGCCGAGAGCAGTGATCACATCACTTCCCTCTTCCTGTGTTTACACAGGAGGAGAAAGTGAACTGCAGGGGGAGCGTGTGCATTGGCTGGGAGCGATCCGGAGGGGGCAGACAAAAACAAACTATTCCTTTTAAAAATGATTAAAAATAGATACAAATCAATCATATAATGTACCTGCAGTTTCAGTTTCGTTTTTGCATGCTGTTTCATGCTTCTGTGATTTACAGAGACACAGAGCCAATACAGGGCAGTGATGGTTTTGAGGAGTTTTAGACACACAGTAATCACACCTCCTTGATTAGTGACCACAGAGAGAAAGCTCACATGACTTTTTTCATCAGGAAACAGACAACCAGGAAGTGTCCAGAACAGGGAAGAATTACAGCAACATCATAGCAAAAACGAACAGTGAGGACATGAAAGCAGGACTGCAGTAAGATAAAGGAAGCTATCTAGCTAAAAAAAAAATCCTTTTGTGACCCTTTAAGGGTAACATGGAAAAAGCACAAATACTTTCAATTACATATTTGGCTGTTATATAGTTTTATGGGACAATACGGATCTCACAGACAGCCTCAATGATATCGTGTGATGGTATCACATAATTTGCATGTGTAATACGTTTTTTTAAATTTATATTATTGCTGATACTTGTGGATGTGACACCTGATTTTTTTAGGCAGTGGTAACAGGCACAAATTGACCGATGGGAGTAACAGCCAGCCACGATGGATCCAAAAAATAGAAACAGTTCGAAAGCATAGTGTTTGTGCTTCTTTTTTTCAGTACCATGTGAGATTGTCATAACATTTTAATAAACAGATCGCACCAAAAAACGTCAAAATTACAAACCTCACATACCCACTTACACCCCCCAGACCAATTATTTACAGTACATAATACAAAAAATACAGACTTCAGGTATGTCTTTTGTAGATATTGGATAGTGTCAGCACAGTACCCAATCACTTGAATAGACAGCAAATTTAAAGAACTCTGCAGTGTGGGTCTATGCTGCAGGACTGTTGTAGTCTGCAGCCTTTGTCTATGCACCAGATTCCTGGGAGCAGTGGAGGCTGGTGCTCAAACTGAAAAATTAAACTGTTGGTAATACAGGGGTTCCCACCACCCCTGTGCTGATTTCCAGGGTCTGTGCACCTGCTGTGCCCATTATTAGGGGTTCCCACCATGCCTGTGCTTAGTTCCCGGGACTGTACACCTGCTGTGCCCATTGTAAGGAGTTCACACCATCCCTGTGCTGACTTCATGGGTCTCCTGTACATGTTACCCCCCTTCCTGCACACATTACCCCCCTCCTGTACACATTACCCCCTCCTGTACACATTACCCCCCTCCCTGTACACATTACCCCCCTCCCTGTACATATTACCCCCCTCCTGTACACATTACTCCCTCCCTGTTCATATTACACCCCTCCTGTACACATTACCCCCCTTCCTGTACACACTACCCCCCTCATGTACATATTACCCCCCTCCTTGTACATATTACCCCCTTTTTCTATACAACCACCCCCCTGTACATATTATACTCCCCTTCTCCCTGTACATTTGTACAGATGTTGCACTAATTACTGCATCTACAAGCAAAAAATTCTATTTTATTATTTTTCTTCCAGGTGATTGAGCACTAATGCAAAGTGAAATTGCATCCAATTGGCTAAGCCCTAGGAAACATTCCCCTTGGAAAGCTAAAGTTAAAAATCTCTAATATTAAAAAGTTATGAAAGGAGTTTGGAAAATAAAAAAACTGCGCTATTATGCAAAAATATCATGCATCAACTATAAATGTTATACAACACTAAAAGAAAATGCAAAAAAGAAAAGTTGCGCTATAATTGTGAACCTGTGTATGCATTAAATAACCATACTCATATTGAGTGTACTTACAGCAGAAAAAGTAAATTACCGTGATACATACATAAGCAAAAAGCGTGAACCAAAAATATTATAAATGGATGTTCATATCAAGACACAGATAACAGTGAATATACATTTAAATAATGACAACTGAGATGACAGTGCAACTGAGCATCAATCAACTACCACCAGAAAACATGTAAATCCTCAGTGACTGATAAACAGTAATACCAGTGGATAATAGATAAATCAGTCCATATAAAAAAATTATATAATGAAAAAGGAAAAAAAAATTACCATTAAACACACTGAAAAGAACGGTGCTAATGACTGGTATTAATAAAATTGTGGAATGTAAAAAACAGTCCATTTAGACAATAACAGTGAAGTTTCTACGATGACAGGTAATCCACAACACCCGAGAGGAAGTGAAGATAGAAAAGTGCCTCCACCTACTGTAAGTACAGCACTGCCGCTTACTAAATGGATATGATCTCTTATCACAGGAGATCAAGGAGTGCTTGTGGCTAATAACCCAGCCTGGTCTCTAAACCAGGGATCCACAAACTACGGCCCTCCAGCTGTTGTGGAACTACACATCCCATGAGACATTCACAGACATGACTAAGCATGATGGGAATTGTAGTTCCTGAACAGCTGGAGGGCCGTAGTTTGAGGACCCCTGCTCTAAACCATGCAAGAAGCGTACCAGCTTCCGTTGTGGGGTTTCACACACAGATATAACCGGTTCAAATTGTCCCCATACAAAGACAAAAAAGGCTGGTATAGTGTAAAACCCTTTTAAATGTAAAAAATAATCGAGATAAATGGATACTTACAGTTGCAAAGTATTAAAACAGCATATAAAGAAAATCAAGACGGCTGGCTCTCAATAGTAGCTTGTATACTTCTGGGATTGGCGCACACGCGGTGACATCAGAACGTCGTTCCTCCATAAGTTTCGTCACTAAAGGGACGTGGTCACGGGATAAGGGCGGCGCTCTGATTCACCGCTTAAGAACAGTAAATGGATAGCTGAGCCTTGGATTGAGTCCAGAGAAGCTGCTACTATCGCCATCTTGATTAATGGAAAAAAGTTGCTAACATGAATGTATAAGGGAGTTCCTGTAAGGGCAAGCCACTATATGTATTCATATGGATAGTAACAGCTAAAAAATAGAAACTAAAAACAAAAACCAGACTACAACCGTAAAAATTATTATAAGGAGAATACCACACATAATTTGTGGCTAAAATATCAAATGACCTGAAATCCTTGTATACATTCTATGCTGGAAACCGCCAGGAATCCATATCAGGACAATAGGCAATGCGCAAAGCAACTGCCAAGTCGCAATAGCGCTTTGTGGACTGAAAAAAACGTGTAATGTCCACACATTCACGCCAACCCACAACAGTATACACCATTGGGGATTGACTAAAACCAAATGCATACGGATACACTGATAAATTGAATATATGGGTATGTACATATACGGTTACTTATATGTAGATGCACGCATATATAATACAATATTGAATAAAAAAATGAGGATGGAGAGAGGGAGAAAAGAGGCCAAGATTAGGCCCCAATAAATTCCTTAATTGCCCATACTCATCCATAATTTCCACCGGTGTATGTTCAAGTGCATTCAGAAATATAATAAACGGGTTGTTAACGCGGCTACCCAGGACTCAAATTAAGTTCACATAATAATAACATATTGGATATACCAACATTAAAGATATAAAAGATACCATAATTATTGTAAAATTAATAATAATAAAAAAAAATGAATGAAAAAAATTATATAAAAAATATATATATAAAAAAGTATATAAAAATGTCACTAGGAGTTATCAATAAAATAATTAATATCAACGTCTATGTTCAGGCCGAAAGAAATATAACATTTAACTTATGCACCCATGACAGCTCCA
The DNA here is from genome assembly GCA_029574335.1 of Rana kukunoris. Classification (NCBI taxonomy): domain Eukaryota; kingdom Metazoa; phylum Chordata; class Amphibia; order Anura; family Ranidae; genus Rana; species Rana kukunoris. The sequence continues at coordinate 340,311,293 of CM056049.1, read as the reverse complement.
ATTTGGAAATGCTCCTGACAAGACAGCTACCTTCACTGAGGATTATACTTATCAATGCCCAAAAAGATAGTGTTGGTTGGGTCTCTTTTATTGTTTTATTGTTTTTTGACACAGAATGTTTAGTAAAACCTCTTCTGATATTGTTGATATGCTCATTTAAGCGCTTTAGAGAGGAGTGGCTACCGCATGGCACTATTCAGACATGCTTGAGCAAAGCTCTGACTCAGGTGCCCAATGCACTGCATATCCACACTAGGGATGAGCTTGGCGTTCAATACGAACGTATGTTCGACTCGAACATTGTCTGTTCGTACGTTCAACGAAATTCGAACAAAAGGGGTCATTCGCGCCAAATTCGAGTGACACAAAACGGCCCATAATTCACTGCGGCATTGCGCGCTCATGATTGGCCAAGCATGCTGTATGTCCCGCATGCTTGGCCAATCACAGCGCACAAAAAACGAAGAGCCATAATTGGCCAAAGCCTGGGTGGCTTTGGCCATTTATGGCTCAGGGCTTTAGCACACGCCCCACACTATAAAAGGCCGCCTGCTGGGCGGCCTTGTGTAGTTGTTTCCGGCTTGTTAATGAGAGCAGTCAGAGAGACAGAGAGATTGTCTTTTTAGATAGCTAGATAGAGCAGGCAGGCAGGCTAGTCAGTTTAGCTTAATTTACAGTATGTAGAGAATATATATACATCCCTAGGAGTTGTACATATATTTATACACTGTATAGCTTAGATAGATCAGTTCTTCCTAATTTACTGGCAGGCAGGTGATTGTGCTATTTAACCACTTTGGGTCCGTGCTATTGACAGAATACGTCAACAGCGCGGACCTGAGGCGCCGGGGTCACGTCTTTGGACATGATTTACTTGTAATTCCCCGTGTGCGCCACAGGGTGGCACGCGGCGGGGAAAAACAGTCCCGACGCATCACCGAGGATTCGATGCGTGTACCCGGCGGCCGCAATGTTCGTCAGGTACACGCGATCGTCGGTGACAGAGCAGGGACGTGGAGCTCTGTGTGTAAACACAGAGCCCCACGTCCTGTCAGGGAGAGGTGACAGATGCTGTTTCTCTTGTACATAGGGAGACGGCATCGATCACCTCCCCCAGTCACCCCCCACACAGTTAGAACACACCCAGGCAATACATTTAACCCCTTCCTCACCCCCTAGTGTTAACCCCTTCAATGCCAGTCACATTTATACAGTAATTAGTGCATATTTATAGCACTGGTCGCTGTATAAATGTAAATGGCGCCAAAAATTTGTCAAAAGTGTCCGATGTGTCCGCCGCAATATCGCAGTCAAAATAAAAATCGCAGATCGCCGCCATTACTAGTAAAAAAAAAATATTAAAAAAAAATCATAATTCTGTCCCCTATTTTGTAGGTGCTATAACTTTTGCGCAAAGCAGTCACTTATTGTGATTTTTTTTATTTTTTTTTACAAAAATACGTGGAAGAATATGTATCGGCCTTAACTGAGAAAAAAAAATATTAAAAAAAAAAAAAAAAATTGGGATATTTATTATAGCAACAAGTAAAAAATATATATATATTTTTAAATTGTCGCTCTTTTTTTGTTTATAACGCAAAATATATATATATATTTTTAAATTGTCGCTCTTTTTTTGTTTATAACGCAAAAAATAAAAACCGCACGGGCAATCAAATACCACCAAAAGAAAGCTCTATTTGTGGGGAAAAAAAGGATGCCAATTTTGTTTGGGTGCCACGTCGCATGACCGCGCAATTGTCAGTTAAAGCGACGCAGTGCCGGAAGCTGAAATTTCGCCTGGGCACGAAGGGGGTTTATGTGCCCAGTAAGCAAGTGGTTAAAGACATTATCACACGTATAGACACCCAGCAGGTATAATATTTAAAGGAATTTTATTTGAATTTTTTTTTTATTTAAGCATTATTAAAATCACTGCTTCTGGAGCAGTGATTTTAATAATGTTTAAATAAAAAAAAAAGAAAGATTCCTTTAAATATTGTACCTGCTGGGTGTCTATAGTTTGCCTGTGAAAACGTCTTTGAGAACCCGGGTCTTGCCAGAGGGAATATGTATCAATGCAAAAAAAGTTTTAAAAACGGTTGTTTTTTCAGGAGTCCTGCTCCTGAAAAAAACTACCGTTTTTTAAACTTTTTTTCCATTGATACATGTTCCCTGGGGCAAGACCCGGGTTCTCAAAGACGTTTTCCAACAATAACTTGAATATTGGTCTTTAAAATGTATGTGAAATGAACTACAGCGCTAATTAAATTAATAATCCCAGGAACACCTAATAAAAAACCAAACAACACAGCTGCTATCCTAAGTGATACCAAATCAGAAAAAGCAGTGACAAAAATGATATAATATGGAAGCGCTATGTTAACTTAAAAGTGTAAACCGTACAAACAAATCAGGGAGAGAACAATCTCCATATACTGTGAGTGAAATAAACAATAAACACACACATGTGATAAGTCCTTAATCAAGTGCACAGTGAAGGCAAAAACAAAACATTCCAACCAGGAAAAATCATACGATGCCTTCCTCCACTATGAATGTAGATCCCAGCACTTCAGCGTTGTAATACGATGAGCATGCACTCATAGGCAGATGAATATGAAAGGAAAAAAGGAAAAAAAAAAACTCATTGCGCAGACATCAAAAACAGACGGATAAAATGATCTGATTCATCAGCAATTGCACTCACGAATCCCCGCTTTGTGAAAGCATGAAACGCCGCTCAGTGTGCAGTCTCCTCAATTCGATCCGATGGGCTCGGATACGATCGTAGGCTCCTCCCTACGCGTTACGTCACGGACACGCAACTTATTCATGGGTTGCTACGTAGTTGAGGAAAGCTTGTGTTTAAATAGCCTCCTCGCTGTCAGCGTGTCATTGGGGTGAGCAACAGGGAAAACAAACATCATTGGGGCAACAAAGCTCACACACATAGTGAAATGTGAGCGCAAATGCTGATATACATGGATATACATGGTTTTAATACATATAATTTATATTATAAACGACCTTAAAAATTAATACATTTTAATTCTTAAAAATACCTACATACGCCCCCTAGTGGCTCGGTACTAAACTGAACGTATGAGCACATACATGACCTTATTCCATACTTTATGAATTCACAAGCAAAAAAATAATTAAAAATTACTAATAGAATTAAATTATTACATGTACATCAGCACTAGTAATAATAAAACCATCAAATAACCCAGAAGAGTTACATGAAATACTTATAGATTAATCAATTATTAAAATAATTAAAAAAATTAAAAATGATTAAAATAGAAGCGAAGTCTTAAAAATCAGAAATGAAGCAATTTAAATCGAAATCAATATTCAAGCCATTGGGAGATAGAGTCTGCATCTCATGTATCCAGCGGGACTCAGATTTGCTCAATTCCCTTATTTTGTAACTGCCTCTCCAATGTGGAGTGTATTTGGCAATGGCCCAAAATTTCATTTCTCTAGGGTTTTTGTGATGACACACATCAAAATGTCGCAACACATTGTGTTTGGGGAATGCCTTCTGAATATTCTGGACATGCTCCCTAATACGCTTCCACATAGGTCGCTTGGTGCGTCCGACATACTGAAGCGAACAGGAGCACTCCAAAACATAGACTACCCCCTCAGTCCTACAAGTAATGAGGTCCTTTATATCATATTCCTTCTTCGTAACCGTGGATATAAATTTAGAACATTTTTGGCCATTAAAATTAGTCTGTCTGCACGCAAAACACCGTTTGCACGGAAAGAATCCTTTTCCTTGGTAAAAGGTAAGTAGATCATTTCTCATTGGTGGGTCAGGGATATTTTTAGCTACCAAATCCCTCAATGTTGGAGCTCTTCTGTACACCACCCTTGGATAGCTGGGTAATATCCCCTGTAATTGCCTATCCGCTTTCAGTATTGGCCAATGCTTCTTTATAATGGCTTCAAGTTGCTTATGTTAAATGTTATAATTTAAAATTATTGGTAGTTCAATTTCCAGCCTATTTTGTTTTACTTTATCTTGTATTAAGGAAGCGCGTGGGGTTTCATACACCTTGGAAATTTGTTCCTGAATGAAATCCTTATTGTAGCCTTTATCAATGAATTTCGTTCCAATCATTTGTGCTTGATCCAAAAATACCTGCGGATCTGAACAATTTCTTTGGATCCTTAAAAGTTGCCCCTTAGGTATATTAATTAACCATGGGTCATGGTGACAGCTATCTACAGGTATATAGCTGTTTCTCTGGACCGGTTTGAAGTATGTTTTAGTTTTTAGCTGTTGATTTTCCATAGTGATCTCCAGATCAAGGAACTGGATGGTTGTGTTGCTAATAGTATAGGTAAGTTTGATGTTTTTCTGATTGCTATTTAATTTTTCAAAAAATTGGGTTAAGGAATTCTCATCACCTTTCCAGATGATGATACAATCGTCTATGAATCTTCTGTATAGTGTAAGCTGTTCAGGCATATTCTCATATATAGACGACTCCTCCCACTCAGACATAAAAACATTAGCGACACTTGGTGCATATTTGGCACCCATTCCTATGCCGTTAAGTTGCCGATAATATTCTGATTTGTGCCAGAAATAATTGTGCTGTAGTCCATATGCCAAGCATCTCAAAATGAATCGTTTCTGTTTGGATATGAGATGACCAAAGCTATTCAGTGCCCATTTGGTGGCCCCAATGGCTTCCTGATGATTTATTACGGTATACAATGATGCCACATCGGCCGTGGCTAATAAATAGCCACAATCAGGTTCCATTGATGTACTCTCAAGGATTTGTATCAAATGCTTTGTGTCCCTGAGGTATGCCTTTGTTTGGGGCACTAATGGCTGTATGAATTTGTCCACATACTCCCCTAGACGTGAATTGATGGACTAAATCCCATTTATAATGGGTCGTCCGGGGGGTTTTATTGGGTCCTTGTGGACTTTAGGGACTGTATATATAATGGGTACTCTGCACACATCAGGTATTAGATCTTTGGTTTCTTTTTTATTCAATGCACCTTTTTCTTTCCCACTATGGATCAGTTCAGCTAACTCCTCTTTATATTCTCCTGTAGGATTGGATCGTAATTTGATATAAGTATTAGCATCCTCCAATTGTTTGGCCAATTCCTCATAGTAATAGTGCTTGTATAGGACCACAATGGCCCCACCCTTAACCGCTGGTCTTATAATCACTTCTTTATTATCTTCCAGCAACTTTGAGGGATTTGGTAGCTAAAAATATCCCTGACCCACCAATGAGAAATAATCTACTTCCGTGCAAACGGTGTTTTGCGTGCAGACAGACTAATTTTAATGGCCAAAAATGTTCTAAATTTATATCCACGGTTACGAAGAAGGAATATGGTATAAAAGACCTCATTACTTGTAGGACTGAGGGGGTAGTCTATGTTTTGGAGTGCTCCTGTTCGCTTCAGTATGTCGGACGCACCAAGCGAACTATGTGGAAGCGTATTAGGGAGCATGTCCAGAATATTCAGAAGGCATTCCCCAAACACAATGTGTCGCGACATTTTGATGTGTGTCATCACAAAAACCCTAGAGAAATGAAATTTTGGGCCATTGCCAAACACACTCCACTTTGGAGAGGCAGTCACAAAATAAGGGAATTGAGCAAATCTGAGTCCCGCTGGATACATGAGATGCAGACTCTATCTCCCAATGGCTTGAATATTGATTTCGATTTAAATTGCTTCATTTCTGATTTTTAAGACTTTGCTTCTATTTTAATCATTTTTAATTTTTTTAATTATTTTAATAATTGATTAATCTATGAGTATTTCATGTAACTCTTCTGGGTTATTTGATGGTTTTATTATTACTAGTGCTGATGTACATGTAATAATTTAATTCTATTAGTAATTTTTTATTAATTTTTTTTGCTTGTGAATTCATATAGTATGGAATAAGGTCATGTATGTGCTCATACGTTCAGTTTAGTACCGAGCCACTAGGGGGCGTATGTAGGTATTTTTAAGAATTATAATGTATTAATTTTTAAGGTCGTTTATAATATAAATTATATGTATTAAAACCATGTATATCCATGTATATCAGCATTTGCGCTCACATTTCACTATGTGTGTGAGCTTTGTTGCCCCAATGATGTTTGTTTTCCCTGTTGCTCACCCCAATGACACGCTGACAGCGAGGAGGCTATTTAAACACAAGCTTTCCTCAACTACGTAGCAACCCATGAATAAGTTGCGTGTCCGTGACGTAACGCGTAGCGAGGAGCCTACGATCGTATCCGAGCCCATCGGATCGAATTGAGGAGACTGCACACTGAGCGGCGTGTCATGCTTTCACAAAGCGGGGATTTGTGAGTGCAATTGCTGATGAATCAGATCGTTTTATCCGTCTGTTTTTGATGTCTGCGCAATGAGTTTTTTTTTTTTTTCCTTTTTTCCTTTCATATTTATCTGCCTATGAGTGCCTGCTCATCGTATTACAACGCTGAAGTGCTGGGATCTACATTCATAGTGGAGGAAGGCATCGTATGATTTTTCCTGGTTGGAATGTTTTGTTTTTGCCTTCACTGTGCACTTGATTAAGGACTTATCACATATGTGTGTTTATTGTTTATTTCACTCACAGTATATGGAGATTGTTCTCTCCCTGATTTGTTTGTACGGTTTACACTTTTAAGTTAACATAGCGCTTCCATATTATATAATTTTTGTCACTGGTCTTTAAAATGAGCGTTTTTGAATTCGAACGTTCGAGTCCCATAGACTTCAATGGGGTTCTAAATGTTTGCGCGAACGGTCGGTCTGTTCGACGGTTCTGGTGCGAACCGAACGCGGGTATGTTCGGCTCATCCCTAATCCACACTGATATTCCAGCTACTGAATGTATCCAAATGCCATGAGAAAGAATCTGGCTGCTAAACCGACTACCTCGGGATCCATCAAAAATTGCAAAGATGTATTTCTGGACAGCCACACTCTTGAACGATAGTTGCCTTTATTAAAAATTTGGACACTACAAGCCACAGCAAACACTATATCTAGTGTTTAGTCATAGATATGACCCTCTAATTGGAAGGAATGCTTGAAAACACCACCACCAAATGATAAGAGGAGGCTTACCAAATGTTACTGATTTGGAGAGGTATATACCACCCAAGTTGAGACAGGCTTAATGGTCAGTATACCCAATGGATACAGCTGGTCCTGGATCCGAAGCGTTCACTCAACATCAGCGAGCCAGAACATCAATGGGATGCAGAAGTACTGTAGTGAAATCATATGGACAGCAGAGGCCCGGTATCCACGTAGTATGCGTAATGTAATGATACCGTTTAAAAGAGTAGTATTTAATAAAATGTGAAAATGAACACTCACATTTAGATGGTCATAAATGGGCATATAATGTAGAGATGCAGGTACTTGAGCGATGTTTGTAGGTAGGTCCACCCGACTAGTTTAGACTCACAAGTTGTTATCTGGGGTATGGACCCCCTACATCCACATCGCTTATATAAGTCTAATGACTAGTGTTGCTCACGAATATTCGCATTGCGAATATTCGCTACGAATATTGCATATTCGAGTATTCGCGAATAACTCGAATATCGCGGCGAATATTCGTATTTTTTCAAATTTATTTTTAAAACAGATCACATCCTAGTGATCTCCATCGATGTCTAAAAGCATTGCTGGTATGATTAGAGACCCTGGGCCGAGTAGCTGAGGCGATCCTTTTATGTTGCCGAAAATTCGCATTGCGAATTTTCGGCAACATAAAAGAATCGCATCAGCTACTCAGCCCTTCTTTTGCATCAGAACCAATCAGAATAACTCGAATATTCGACAAACGGAATATTGCGCGATTATCTTCTCCGCCCTTCTTTTGCATCAGAGCCAATCAGAATAACTCGAATATTCGGCAAAAGGAATATTGCGCGATATTCCTTTTGCCGAATATTCGCGTTATTCTGATTGACTCTGATGCAAATAAAGGGCTGAGAAGATAATCGCGCAATATTCCTGTTGCCGAATATTCGAGTTATTCTGATTGGCTCTGATGCAAAAGAAGGGCGCATCAGAGCCAATCAGAATAACTCGAATATTCGGCAAAAGGAATATTGCGCGATTATCTTCTCCGCCCTTCTTTTGCATCAGAGCCAATCAGAATAACTCGAATATTCGGCAATAGGAATATTGCGCGATATTCCTTTTGCCGAATATTCGAGTTATTCTGATTGGCTCTGATGCAAAAGAAGAGCGGAGAAGATAATCGCGCAATATTCCTGTTGCCGAATATTCGAGTTATTCTGATTGGCTCTGATGCGCCCTTCTTTTGCATCAGAGCCAATCAGAATAACTCGAATATTCGGCAAAAGGAATATTGCGCGATTATCTTCTCCGCCCTTCTTTTGCATCAGAGCTAATCAGAATAACTCGAATATTCGGCAAAAGGAATATTGCGCGATATTCGAGTTATTCTGATTGGCTCTGATGCAAAAGAAGGGCGGAGAAGATAATCGCGCAATAGGAATATTGCGCGATTATCTTCTCCGCCCTTCTTTTGCCCCTTATTCTCCTTTCTTTTAAGTAGAGTTAGTGTAGAGTTAGGCCGCGTACACACGATCGAATTTGTCTGCTGAAAACGGTCCGATGGACCGTTTCAGCAGACAAATCCGATCGTGTGTACGGGCTAGCGGACAGATTTGTCCATCGGACAAATTTCAAAGCATGCTTTGAAATTTGTCCGCTACAAACCTGTCCGTCGGATATGTCCGCTGGTTAGTACGGGAAACCAGCGGACATATCCTCCTGCACATGCGTCGTATCCTGTGAATGGATCCGACGCATGCGCGCGGAAGTGTTTACTTCCTGGTGCGTGACGTCGCGGTGACGTGGCGGCGTCAACGTCACCGCCGCGTCACCACGCTGTCTGCCGGCGGGGATTTTGATCCGATGGTGTGTACACGCCATCGGACCGAAATCCGATGAGACATGTCCGCTCTAAACTGTCCGTCGGACAAGTTTGAGCGGACATATCTCATCGTGTGTACGAGGCCTTAGTGTTTAGTGCATATTAGTTTAGTAATACAGGAAATGATCTCCGTTTATGAGAATTTCGCAATCATTTTCGCATTAACGAAATTTCGCATTAGCGAAATTTCGCAACGTTTTTTTTGGATAAAATATCACGAATATTCGATATTAGCGAATATTCGCGAATATTCTTCTATATATTCGCGCAATATCGCGAAATCGAATATGGCGTATTCCGCTCAACACTACTAATGACCCCAAATTGAATGATAGTGGCACCGGAAAAAGACATAACGTAACATCACTTCCGATTTAAAAATAAAGAAGTAAATACTACAGGATTGGCTCCAATTTCAAATTCAGTGTGTAAACAATAAATATGTTCATACAGAAGAGAATGGATACATTCATGTGCCGCATAATCTGTAATTAAAATTAAAAAAAATCTGGTATCGACCACCACAAACAGTATATAATAAAGACATGGGCATCCAACCCTTGTTGTGAGGCCGAAGCCCGTCATCATTTCCGCCCACGCGCCGTTCGACTAATGACACATGGTTCGACCAAGGAATCGGCATTCAGGACTCACTATGAAAACAAGGCCAGATGTCATCACTTCCGGCTATGTAACTAACCATGCCTCACTATGGGACCATAGCCGGTTGTCAAATCTTAATAAGCAGCAAATTGGAGTAAAAACTTCCCAGTCCCTGACATAGTGGACAAACTCCTACTGGGTTACAACAAAATTCACCAGCTTATCCCTAATGAAGTGTGGAGAGAAACCCAACTAAAGATTCTCCACCGTGCCTACATACCCTTCATCTCAGGCAAGAACGACTTGAACGCTGCCAACTTTCCCCTTTGCCACCAACCACGGCCATCTCTTTCCCACCATTTCCAGGTCGTGCTTGTACATCTCCACTTTCTGGGACCAAGTCATCTCCTATATCTTCAATATTACCCTATTGGTACTACCAAAAGACCCCTTGCTCCTCATCTTTGGGTACTGGGACGCTCAACTATTGCCATGGTCTCCTGACAACCGCCCACCTTATAAAGACTGGGCCCTGATATGTCTCTTAACTGCCAGAAGTGCCATCCTAAAGAACTGGACCTCGCCCTGCCGCCCATCTATATCGCAAATTGAACGGGAGCTTCTTAGTTTGCTATACAATGACAAAATCAACACGGACCTCAAACAAGAAGCCTCCAAAACACGTTTCTACTCCCGATGGTACGCCTTTATGCGTTCGACACTGTCCACAAAAGGCCTGGATGACTTTGCAAACGGCTCCTTCTTCTACTATCTCTAACACCTTTGACCACACCGAGAGTGCTCAGCTTATGCCGTTATTTTTGGTGCGCCCCCCCCTCTTGCTTCCCACCTCCCCTATTTTGGTTGTTACTTGTTTCGCCTCGTAGCTCTGCTAGATCTGTTTGACTATGATCTGTCCAGCTATCCTGGGACTGATTGACAAGTTATTTTGCTGTGTAACTCACTCTCAGTTTATGCACACTGTCTACATCTGTCAGGCTACATGTTTAAATTAAATTTCATGTTGTTTATACCACACTGTTTATATGAAAATGTACTATACTTTCTATTGAATCTTGTACTGTATTATTTCTCAATAAATTCTTTTGAAAAAAAAAATGTTGGCTTAGATCTTAAAAGTATCAATTTCTGTGCAATTCCTGCAGAGTCGCATGAATTTACTTTTAGGGACCAACCTCAACCACGACTTGTGACGGCAACTGTCCGTGGGTATAAACCCATTTCTGTCAGTAGGTTTGAAGTGAGTACTGAACTTGAATTGTTGTTCTGAACTTTCTATCTCTAGATCCAATAAATGTATCTTGGACTGGCTACATTCTTGCGTAAGGGCAATTCCTCTGTCATTGGCATTAAGCACTAAGAAGAAATTCTCCAATGCTTCAGAGGTTCCGGCCCACAGAAGGAGGATGTTGTCTATATACCTGGCCCAAAGTTTTAACTGTGGGTTATCCAAGACATAGACGACACCCTCCTCCCACTTGGCCATAAACAGGTTGGCCAAACTGGGAGTAAATTTTGCTCCCATCGCCACAACTTTCTGCTGTAAATAAAAACACCCATCAAACCAAAAATAATACAATCTACCTAAGGTGAAGAAAGGGAATTATCTCTTTTCAGAAATGTGTGTGTGCTGACTCCATTCCTCTTTGATGTGGAATGCAAGTGTACAGAGATGCCACATCTACTGTAGCCATAATACGATCACCTTTAAAAGGTTGTTGTGGATAAACGTTTGATCACATCCTTGGTGTCTTTGAGATAGGATGGGATATTTCTAACCGATGGTTGAAGGAAAGAATCAATGTATTTTCCTATCCTGGAAGTAATAAAATCAATCCCGCTTATGGGGGATGAAGGGGATCTTTGTGGATCTTCGTTAAATAATAAATAACAGGTACCTGATACTGTCTAAGATCTTTAGCTTTGATTGTATTCACTGTGCCCTGGGACCACGCAATTTGCCATCAAACTCCACCAGGGGCACAATCTGTCGCCTACATTATTTTGGAAAAATAAATAAATTCTGAGGGCATATCTTAATTATACTATTCTGATGAATAGGAAAACAACCACTGTCAGAATACAATAGCTCTATGGGAGGAATTCCCCCATCAACACAGTCAGTGGTTGAAGGAAAGAAAATTGCATAATATATAGCCTGCATTAGCCAGCAGATTACTACCGACTATTTTAAGCTTGTTGCCTCCAAGCCAAACTGGATTTATTCCCAGACGGACCACTTTACAGGCATACTATAGACACCTCCAGGTATGAAATGTAACCACTTAAGACCCGGACCTTTAGTCAGCTAAAGTATCCGGCCAGGTTTTGCGATTCGGCACTGCGTCGTTTTAACAGACAATTTCACGGCCGTGCGACGTGGCTCCCAAACAAAATTGCCATCCTTTTTTTCCCCACAAATAGAGCTTTCTTTTGGTGGTATTTCATCACCTCTGCAGTTTTTATTTTTTGCGCTATAAACAAAAATAGAGCGACAATTTTGAAAAAAATGCAATATTTTTTACTTTTTGCTATAATTAATATATCCCCCAAAAATATATATATATAAAAAAATGTTTTCCTCCGTTTAGGCCGAAATGTATTCTTCTACATATTTTTGGTAAAAAAAAATTGCAATAAGTGTTTATCGGTTGGTGTGCGCAAAATTTATAGCATTTACAAAATAGGGGATAGTTTTATTGCCTTTTTATTAATTTTTTTTTTTTTTACTACTAATGGCGGCTGTGACAGACTTAGATCCTCCTATGTCTAGGGTCACCTTATGTCCAATAGGGCCATAGGGTGACTAAGAAATTATATCATAAATTCTATGAGATGGGACATTACTGATAAATCATGTATGGCAGGATATCTTGAAATATTAAAAGTTGTTGGTTTATTCTAAACCACAACCAGTCAATAAGAGGGCTCATTCCTCTGTGTAATAAGCTGTTGATATGCTAAGTGGGACAGGCCTTTGAAAGACCTTATTGTGTGAATTCAATTAGAATGTCATTGTCTAATGTGAATGCTAATGTCCACCACCGGCCAGCTCTCTGTCTTAAAGCTAACTCAACTATCGAGACGGTCCCATTGTTCTGTGGGTGGCTATTGTGTACATTGATTACCCCCATGGGGGTTCTGTCTCTGGGAGATAATTAATAAATGTCTTTTAGATCTGTGATTATGTATTCTAAAGGTTAATTGAATTCAATTGAGAAGAATGTGATGTGTCAAGCTTTGCGGTGCCGAAATGCCTCTGTATGGAAACCCCCAGTGTGTGGAAAAGGGGGTGGAGATTTCATTGTTCTTTGATTGATGACAAGCTGGTAACTGTGTATATAAATCTGCAGAGTTTTGCCATTAAAGTGTGTCCTGTTTACATTCAGCATTAAGCCTTGGCTCATGTATGGATTATTCGGCGATTCCAGGGATATTCCTACTCATGGAATATTGGGTGATTTCTTTTATGGGAGAAGAAGGGAAGGCTTGACGGGTATATGTTCTACCACCGTCACAACTGGTTGGCAGCAGCGGGATTTTCCCTTCTACTTTCCTTTACACCAGGATTCCAAGCAGACACTGGGAACAGTGAATGGAAGACTGCTACACCCGGCTTAAAAGAAATACACGGAAAGGACTACTGGAAGTTTGTGGAAGGATTGCTAGCAACAAAACCGAGCGTGTCATCATATCAGAATTAATGGAGCTAGACCAGGAGAACTCAGTTGCAGCAACGCCAGCAGTACAAGAAATGGAGACACCAGTGATTCAGGAGGAGGAATCACCAGCCAACAAGGCAATAAGAGAGAAACTAGCATGGTTCGGTCCGAACCCAACGGCGGATGTGGTGCTGAAAGTGATGAACCTGTTAGCGGAGGAGGCTAAACAAATAAGAGACACAGAGCTACAGTTAAAACTAGCAGCAGTCCAACAAGCAGCCGCACATTCTCCAAACAGTGAGTACACCACAGCAGCACCAACTAAAGAGATAGGAGAGGTGCAGACACCAGTCTCCATGGAAGAGGAATTCCAAAGAAGGTTACAAGAGATGCGGATACAGCATAGAGGACCCGTATCAGAGGAGGTCCTGCTGGGATGGGCAGATGTGATTCGGTGCCAACTCTGGAAGGAAGCGCTAGCTTTGGAGCAGCAACACCAAGGAGAGGTCCTGCCCTACATCTATGCAAGGTACTGGCCGCAGTATGATGTACGAATGCCGTTGTTGGGGGAACAACCGAAGCAGGAGTGGATAGCAGAATTAAGCAGGCTGATCTGGGCAGAGATGCAGCTGGATGAGAGCTACAGAGCCCTCCGGTGGTATGTAGCCCAAGAGTGCCCGTGGTCAGCGGATGACAGCCCCACAGAAGGCTATGACTATGATGGCCTGGGATTGTTGTATTGGAGGATGTCCAGTGATCCCGACTTTGGGGATGATCGGGAGTGGCGCTTGGAGGACATAATGGAGCACAGAGAGGAAAAATTGAATATCTCGGAAGCGCACTGGCTACAGGAAGATTTGGAATTTCTGGCCTCTCGGGAATGGGACCTGGAAATCGCCTACAAACAGCTGCTAGACTCTGCTCAGCGCCAGGGCCGGGCTCCCGTTGCCTGGGACTATCGGGAAATACCAGTGGACAATGCTGAAATCCTGGCTGAAGAATCGTCCATGTGGCAGGGTAACAGTGTGCTTTGCCAACCTGCCCCTGCAGCTATGGACCAGGAGGTTATATGGTGGATGCAGCAAGTGCCGACTGACCTTGATGATCCCGTTTCTGCATGGGACGATCTTGAATGGAGAAATGTGCCTGTCCAGCAGTATGCCAGTGAATCGGCAGTGGAAAATCTGGAGATTGCCATTCCCAAAGCTGAAGTTCTGACCGCAGGGCCGAGCTCTGCTAACCTCTGCTCAGTACCTATAGCATCTTCTGGGTTACATGGACAGGAGATGGTGAACCTCTATCCCCAGACACCAGTTGCAGAGACAGGGGATTTAATAGATTTTTCTGCTGAGGAAAAACAACCTGATGGGCCTCCAGCAGAAGAGCTGGTATCAGGGCCAAACTTCATTGTGCTCTGCCCAGCACCAAGAGCAGTATTTGTGGAGTTACAAGGAACTTCCCCAGCTGAAGCGCTGGTCACCGGACAGAGGGTTCAAGACCTCTGCCCCACCCCTGTGGCAGTTTCGGAGGTTCAGGGTGAGAAGATGGCGATCACTCCCCAGCCACAGATTACAGAATGTATGGACTGTTCAGAGGTTGTTATGGATTATGCACCCCCAGCAGAAGTGCTGGCAACAGGGCAGAGTGCCAGCCATCTCTGCCCAGCACCGGGACCAACTGTGGAGTTTCAGGGAGCCGGGGCGGTTGGCCCCCCTCCCCAGCAACCAGCTGAGGTGGTAAAGCTCTTACTCCCAGCTGAATCACTGGCAGCAGGACAGGATGCTACTGGCGGCTGCACCCCACTACAGCTTGAGCAGATATCGGTGGATGGGACTGTGGTCTCCACTCACAGCAACCCAGAGGAAGAGCTGGCAACGGAGCAGAGTGCCTCGGGCCTCTACTTTCACCTAACAGAAGAAGGGGTTCCTGGGGTAGTGGATGGGACTTCAGTCTCCACTGGCACAACCCCAGAAAATGGTACAGGACTGGGACAGGAGGATGTCAGCTTTGCTTTGCAAGCACCGGGGGGTTTTCACCAAGCACCAGTGGATGGGACTTCAGTCTCCACTGGTAAACCCCAGGAAGGGGGGGGCAGTTGGCCCAGACCCCCAACAGCATGATGGACTGAGCCCAGCCACCCTGTCTTCTCTCCAGCGGCTGAAAGGACTCCAGGGATTAGGGCCAGTCCAGGCCTCTCCCCAGCGGCAGGCGTGTTCTCTGAGAGAGGCAGAGGTTGGCGGGGTGGGTAATGCTCTGTTTGAAGCAATTTATTTGGGGTACAGTATGGATACCAGCATCGGAGGACTGGAACTACTGACTGACTTCGGAGTCAACCCGTTTGGGGTTCCCTCTACTGGTATCAACTACACCTTGCAGCCAAGATTGGAGGTCATGCGGACAGACTATGTGAATTCACTTTGTCCGACTAACGCATGTCCAGACCAGGTGGAGGTCTGGGACCCTGTTAGTCATCTTCTGATGGGGGAGAAATGTGACAGACTTAGATCCTCCTATGTCTAGGGTCACCTTATGTCCAATAGGGCCATAGGGTGACTAAGAAATTATATCATAAATTCTATGAGATGGGACATTACTGATAAATCATGTACGGCAGGATATCTTGAAATATTAAAAGTTGTTGGTTTATTCTAAACCACAACCAGTCAATAAGAGGGCTCATTCCTCTGTGTAATAAGCTGTTGATATGCTAAGTTGGACAGGCTTTTGAAAGACCTTATTGTGTGAATTCAATTAGAATGTCATTGTCTAATGTGAATGCTAATGTCCACCACCGGCCAGCTCTCTGTCTTAAAGCTAACTCAACTATCGAGACGGTTCCATTGTTCTGTGGGTGGCTATTGTGTACATTGATTACCCCCATGGGGCTTCTGTCTCTGGGAGATAATTACTAAATGTCTTTTAGATCTGTGATTATGTATTCTAAAGGTTAATTGAATTCAATTGTGAAGAATGTGATGTGTCAAGCTTTGCGGTGCCGAAATGCCTCTGTATGGAAACCCCCAGTGTGTGGAAAAGGGGGTGGAGATTTCATTGTTCTTTGATTGATGACAAGCTGGTAACTGTGTATATAAATCTGCAGAGTTTTGCCATTAAAGTGTGTCCTGTTTACATTCAGCATTAAGCCTTGGCTCATGTATGGATTATTTGGCGATTCCAGGGATATTCCTACTCATGGAATATTGGGTGATTTCTTTTATGGGAGAAGAAGGGAAGGCTTGACGGGGATATGTTCTACCACCGTCACAGCGGCGATCAGCGATATTTTTCGTGACTGTGACATTATGGCGGACACTTCGGACAATTTTGACACATTTTTGGAACAATTGTCATTTTCACAGCAAAAAATGCTTTTAAAATGCATTGTTTATTGGGGAAATTACATTTCCAGTTTGGGAGTTAACTACAAGGGGGCGCTGAAGGGGTTATGTGTTCCCTAATGTGTGTTTACAATTGTAGGGGGTGTGGCTGTAGGTGTGACGTCATCAATTGTGTCTCCCTATAAAAGGGATCACGCGATCGATGACGCCGCCACAGTGAAGAACGGGGAAGCCATGTTTACACACGGCTCTCCCCATTCTTCAGCTCCGGGGACCGATCACTCATGTTCAACCTGAACATAAAGCTCATCCCTATTCACCATGTCTAATCCCGCGTACACACAAACATTTTTCAGGTTCTTAAAAATGATGTTTTTCAGGCTCTAGAAAAAACAACCTTTTTTTTTAACTTGATCATTAAAACGGCCTTGCCTACAAATGATCGTGAAAAAAATTGCTCTAACATCTGTTAGTAAAAGACGATTTGCGCTTTTCTGTCTGTTACATTGTGATGAATGTGATTACTCCATTACAAACGGTAGTTTTACCAGAACAAGCGCTCCCGTCTCATAACTTGCTTCTGAGCATGCACAGATTTTTCACATCGTTTAAAGCCAACACACAACCACTTTTTACAACGCGAAAAACGACAACGTTAAAACCGTCATTAAAAAATAGAGCATGTTCGAATTTTTTTCCCCCCTTTTTTAGAACCTGAAAAATGCTCTGAAGCCCACACACGATCGTTTCTAATGACATTAAAAAAACGTCATTTTTTAGAACCCGAAAAATTATTGTGTGTACGTAGCATAATTGTCCCAGTGACCAAACAAAATGTGATAGAAAATCTTTTTTTTTTTATAGCTGTCACCAGAACAACAGGTCAGGGAAATATTCATATTGGGACAAATGTTCTGGTGACATTTTAGGAACAAATTCATCTCACTTTCCAGAGATTTTCTATTACTTAATTTTGTATCTCCAGAACAGGAAGTAAAGAGAAATCTCCCCAATGGGACACAAACAGAAGGATTTAACCCTTCCATATTCTATCCAAATTGAAGGTATAAAAAATAAAAATATGGGGGGTGCACAATTGTAAAGCCCCTGTTTTTATGCTACATTTTAACTAACGTTTTTGTGTTTTATAATATGTATATTTTTTTATATTCAGGTGCAATAATAACGTTGTAGTATCTACCAGTGCCATTAATCCAGTTCTAGAAATACATGGCTGAGCTAAAGTTGTGTGCTTTTCAAAAAAAGTGATAAGCTGACTTCTAGGATATAAACTGACCCCTGACTTCTCTACTGTGTGCTGATCAGCTGCTAGCCAACATATTCTGCTAGAACCCTTAGGCCACGTACACACCAGCAAATATATCTGTTCAAATCGGTCGGACAGACCGATTTGAACAAGTCTGTCTGCTGGCCATTTTGGTTTGATCGCTGTACACACGATCAAACCAAAATCCCCGCCAGCAGACAGTGCGGTGACGTGGCGGTGACGTTGACGCCGCCACGTCACCGCACCAGGAACCAGGAAGTAAATTACTTTCGCGCATGGGTCGAATCCATTCGACGCATGTGCGAGAAGATATGTCTGCTGGTTAGCGTACTAACCAGCAGACATGTCGGGCGGACGGATTCCCAGCCGACAGATTTTAAAGCATGCTTTAAAATCTGTCGGCTGGCCAAATCCGTCTGCTCGCCCGTACACACGATCGTAGCTGTCTGCTGGGACGGTCTGGCAGACCGTTTCCAGCAGATAGATTTGATCGTGTGTACGCGGCCTTATGAGCCGTGCACGACTTGCCTGAATTTTCAAACTGTAGCAGCACAAATTTCAAGCTACTAGAATAATTTTAATACACAGTAGAGAGGTTGGCAAAGATGCATAAACCATGATATTCATTTACAGCCATATACCGTACTTATTTAACCCCTTTTGATTCCCCATATCACTGAGAAAAGCATACCAGTTATGTAACCATGCATAGGTAGTTTATTATGGTATGTTAAAAATAACAGTTAGTGAGCTAATACAAAATTTTCATATACCCAACTTTAGTGAAAGCAGCCATAATAATTTGGAATACTGCTCTATCACATACTGTACTGTAATAGTAAATTGTCTCATATCTTGAGAATTTATAATTAGAATGCATTATTGTAACAAAGTTATGGAATCTTTACACTGGGCCTATATTATTTATGCTTACATTATGTATCCATGCACATAAAGTATTTTTTTTTACACAGTTCTTCCTTTCAAAACAACTAATAATTTTCATTCTAAGTCCCTACAATTGGTTTACCAGTTATATTGGCATTGCTGCAACGTGACTTTGAAACAAAACAACAAATTTAGTAAAACTAACTACTCAAACTACCACTCAAGCCTTTCTGTTCGAAAAGTGGATGTTTTTCAAAGGACTGTAGTTTGCAATAAATAGAAATCAATAAGCAGTTCTAGCTTGTGTATGGAAGCAGAAATATAATTCTAGCCCCTAAGCCACCAATTACTGGAGCTTCTCAGGTCAGAAAAGGGTCTTTGTTTATCCTCATATGGTTGTATTTTAGTTGCAGAGACCAAAGCATATAACACAATGAAAATTGATGAGCTAAAAGGGTAAATAAAACATGCTTTAAGGAAATGTTTAGGCACAAACACTACACTCTTAAAACATATCATTCTAAAAAGCCATCCATGTACAATTTTATTAGGAACTGACCAGTCCCAGGGAGAGAAAAACAGCCTCGGTAAGAGGTTCGCTAATAAGTTTTGTTGCATTTATCCAAAGTAATGCTAATAAGTAATACATATTAGCCTAACAAAAGAAGAGCCAATTTTAGGAAAAAAACTAAAAACAACCCCTACTCTAGCATGGTGCTTTGCTCAGCATTAAATACAAAAGATCTTTATTCCAATTGATTGTAAACAAGGCAAGCATGCTGTGTTAGGTCAATATTCTTTTACACTCAGATTGTCTTTTATATAAATGAATAAAAAGACCTGTGCAGGCATACATAAGAGGGTAGTCATTACTCAACTTTCTCTGAAAATGCTTACTACTGGAGTAGGAAATGCCAGTTCTCAGATTACAGACAAAATGCATGCATTAACTTGTGCAGTGCCATGTGCATGCCTCATGTTTCAAACAAACATACATTTATGAATTTGAAATGTAATGATTTACTTCACTATAGACTGTGTACAGGGCAGTAAATGACAACCTGGAACTACATGATCAATGCACCTCTTATGACACGTAAAAAACAAAGTACAGATAGGAAGGTTTATAATGCCTTTAACCAGAGCTTTTTTTCTCAAAAAATAGGTGCAGGAACTCAACCACGACCCGTTCAGATTTCACAAACAGTAGAAGGGTCTTAAAGGGGCATTAAATACCAGAATTGCATTACATACAGTGTGCAGAGTTCAGGGGGTTACAAAGCAGTCACTTGTAAACACAGAAACCAGACTTCTGTGTTCACAAGTGATTGTGGTGAGCGGGCACCAAAGGGTCTGAGCCAAAGGTGGTGGAACTGAGTTCCACCAAGTTCCCCCAGAAAAAAAGCCCTGCCTTTAACCACTTTCTGTACAGCCAATGCATATAAACGGTCAGGGAGAATGGTCTCCAGCATGTGCCTCCTGCAACTCCTGGGGCAGGCAGCAGTGTGAGATCTGTGATCTGACCATGCACAGTGGATCACCTTTTATGGTACTGGGCTGCTGTGAGTGGCCCTGGTACTATGTGACTGCTGTGACCAATCAGCAATAACATTTACAGTAGTAAGCAAGGCTGTCATTCATGACACCTTGCTTACTACTGTGTGATCTCTGTGATTGGTCACAATATTTACATGGTACCAGAGTCAATCACAGCTGCCCTGTACTATGTGATAGCTGTGACCAAACAGAACTTTACAGTAGTAAACAAGGCTTAATGACTTTCTTTATTAGTGTTAAAGATTGCTTATTACAGTGATCATCATAAAAATGGAAATACATTTTTTTAAACACAAATGTAAATAATCAGGAATAAAAACATGGGCCTGGGTGCGCAGCAAATACTGTAGTGCATATAATCCAAAAGAGACAGCTTGAGGAAGACGAGCTTGTACCTCATTGAAATGTCAGAATAAAACATTCATTGTGCGTTCACCTTTTAGGACCTGTGAGTGTCATGAGATTGTAGGTCACACATTTATATCTTCTAAACATATTATTAAAAAAACACTATACAACAGATTTGATATTAAAATGGCTGTGGCACCTTTATTGGTATTCAAATTGAAATTTTAATAATGTATTCAAATAATAATCAATAAATAAGTAGAATTATATAAAAAAAAACTTTAAACTCACTCAGTCATAGAACTTGAGCTATAAATGAATCAATTCATTAAAAACAAAGATTGATTCAAGGGTGACATAACCACATAATTGTGCCTGCAACAAGGGTGGGAGGCAAGCTCAGCCAAGCCGATCCAGGACAACGGTTAGCCGCTCTTATCAAAGCAGGGGTTTTTATAGACCCCAACACGTGCGAAAAAACGTGTTTCCTGCCTGAAAGCCTTGTGACAAGCCCACTCTTTTTCTCTTCATAATTTTTTTTTTATTGAAAGCTTAAATCATTAATAAAAAATGTGGCGACCACAATCCCATTCAGTGGGCCCTCAATTGTGCCCGCTATTCACTCTCTCTTTTGGATTTTATAGATTTACTATATATTATTGGCGTATAACATGCACAGACCACTCTCATCAGACAAAGCGATCGTGTGTACGCGGCATAGGCCATGAAAAAGTCTCACACATGTGATCATACTCGGGAGGAAAAGAAGAATGTGTTCTGGGGTGTTTTTCGAAGTATGCCCATGATGTGTGTTAGAAATATCTTATTAATTTACAACTTTGTGTAAAAAAATACATTTTCATTTTCTTTCCTGCATTTTCCAAAAATGTATGGTGTAAAATAACACATTTCAAAAGACTAACTATACTCTCACATAAAAGTATTTACTAAGATTCTCGCTAAAAGGTTAGAGGAATGCATCTCAGATTTGATATACCCAGACCAAGTGGGATTTATACCAGGTAGAGAGGGGAGAGAGAACACGCAACGAGTGGTAAATGCGATATATTTAGCACAAAAAGAAAAGAAGCCAATGATATTAGTAGCTAGTGATGCAGAAAAAGCGTTTGACCGAGTAGAATGGTCATTCTTAAATGCAACGCTGCAACACATAGGTATAGGAGAGTTGATGATGAGCTGGTTTACAAACCTATACTCACAACCACGCGCGAAAGTAAAAATAGAGGGTAAAATATCTGACCCATTCGATATTCGAAACAGGACAAGACAAGGCTGTCCATTATCGCCTATAATTTTTGTTCTGATTATGGAGCCTTTCCTAAGGAAAATACGTGCTAATGTGAATATCAGAGGGGTAACAACAAAAGGAGAGGCACAGAAAGTGGCGGCATACGCAGACGATTTAATTTTCTTTATAACATCTCCAGTTATTTCCCTACCGCCTCTAATGGAAGAAATAAGAGAGTATGGTAACCTGTCCAACTTTAAAGTCAATTATGGGAAAACAGAAGCTCTAGGAATAGAAGTAAAAGCGGAAACACTGGAGCTGCTTAAAACTCATTTTGACTTTCGGTGGACGGACTCCCATATAAACTATCTGGGAACAAAGATATCAGGGAACCTAAATAGACTATTTGAACTAAACCATGCAATGTTGGCTAGGCATATAAAATCAGATTTAGTCAGATGGGACAAAGGAATATTCACGTGGTTCGGGCGGACAAATATACTAAAAATGAATGTGCTTCCAACATTTTTATATTTAATACAGACTTTACCAATCAAGATCCCACAAAGCTTTTTAAGAGAACTAAGATCAAGATTTTTGAAATTCATATGGGGAGGGAAACCAGCAAGGATAGGTAGGACTATTCTATCACTACCTAAAGGCGAAGGAGGGATAGGATTCCCAGATTTAATAAAATACCACGAAGTAGACCATTTAACTAAAGTTGTGGAGTTGTGTGGGCGTAACAGAAAACCGTGGATAAAGATGGAACAAGCGACGGTTGAGGTTCCATTAGAAGGATTGGCCTGGATACTAGACAGTGAAATAACAATAGAAGTAAAGAAACATCCAATGGTAGGAGCTACCATACGGACTATTAAGAAGATTTTTGAAAGAACTACAATATCAAAATACCCAAGTCCACTGACACCGATTTTAGGTACTAAGGCTTTCCAAATAGGATTGATAGACTCAAGGTTTAACGCCCTGCGAAAAAGAGGTATAAGTAGGATCATACACTTCTCAAAAGACAACCGACTAATGACAAGGAGAGAGATCGAAAGAGAAGGTATGCCAGAATTAGATTTTCTGCGGCAGTTGCAATTAGAAGCATTTCTTCGGACAAAGGCAGATATCTATACTGTAGTTAGGGCCCCGTCAAAATTTGAGCAAATATGCCTAGAAGGGAATTTAATAAGACATTCCCTGTCATATTTTTATGCAATGCTAATCAAGCTAGACATCCCACAGGAATTTACGTTTCTACGAGCATGGGAGAGAGATCTCGGTTTAATATTTACCCAAGATCAAAGAGATAGGATCCTGCGACTCACACATAAGGCATCAGTAGCAAGTAAATATGAGGAGGGAGGATACAAAATATTAACGAGATGGTATAGAACACCAACAGCATTAAACCGAATATACCCAGAAACGTCAGATATCTGCTGGAGATGTCGTGAAGCGGAAGGGACATTGGTGCATATTTGGTGGGAATGTAGAAAAATACAGGAATTTTGGAAAATGGTAACGGAAACAATTAACACAATAACAGGAATTAATTTAACAGATAGACCATCGGCGGTTTTACTACTAGATATCCCAATGTCAATAGAAAAATATAAGAGCTCATTGATAAGACATCTTATCGTAGCCGCGAGGGCGTGTATCCCTGCTATGTGGAAACAGGAGACCCCCCCACTAAGAGCACAATGGCTCGCAAAAGTAGCAGAGATTTAACAAATGGAGAATTTAACAATGGCACTGAAAGATCAAGATGAGAAATACCGTGCAACATGGGCTCCCTATGTGAGGTATAGAGAGGGGTAGGGAGGAGGGGTAAGGAGGTGGGGAATGGCCAACATGAACCGTACAGAGATTTTTTTTTCTCTTTTGTAGGGGTAAAGGGGAGGGGGGGTGGAGAGGGTAATAAAGTATAAGAGGAAGGAGGAAGAAAGGAAAATGAAAAATGAGAAGTACTGTGAACCAGGATAGAAGAGAGGGGGTGGGGGGGTCGCTATCTTCCCACCGCTTCCTCAACTCTGTGATTTACTCTATATAAGTAGGAAAGATGAAATGTAATTTCCTGTAACGTAATTCTTGAAATAAATAAAGAATTGGAAAAAAAAACTATACTCTCACATTGAATTAGATCATATGGAACAATGGCAACTAGGCAAAGAGATCATGTAAATAAGAAGGCCAGTATGGTGGCCTGAGTTTATGGGAGGAGCCCGGAGGGTATTTAAGCAGCCCACTCACACATGCTCTTTGTCGGTTCAGTGTGCAGTACTACACGTCACTGGGCCGACTCTTCCCAGCTCACCTCATGTCCGTGAGTCTGCGCATTCAATCGCATTCGTCATCGCAATCGCTTTGTGGCTTCTCCCTTCATGGTCTTCGCCGGCGGTTCCCGCTTACTGTCGCAGGTTGTATTCAAACCTTTTCGTATCTTGTGCAATCTTGCAATTCGTTATGATTCCTATCCTGCATTTCTTTTTGAAAAAAAAAAAAATCTGCCTCTGAGTTACTGTTGCTTATGTTCCAACATCATTTGGCTCAGGCGTGGTACATTTGTAACTTCCTTATGCCAAACATACGATTCATTTGTAAATCCATTTGGAGATTAGCATGTGTTTGTATGGGTTCTTTGGCAGATTGAGGTGGTAATTGGACTCACATGGTGCCTTGTCTGCACTTGATTAGCCTGGGGGGATGGGTGGTTGGTAGGTGTTCGGTTTCAAAGCAAGGGGTAGCATACACTCTACAACCAAATCGTATCAGATTCGTTCAATACTCCTTACTACCGATTCGTATCGAATTTGTTTCATGCATTTTTACAACCGTTTTGTATCAGATACATTGCATGCTTTCTACCGTTGTCATTCATTGTTCCCCATGCCGTGTGTTTTTAGTTCCCGCAGCGGAACTTACGAATTGTTTGTACACAGTTCCTCTCTCTCATTTATTTACCAAAGTTATTGCCTGTGCGTCATGCATGGCGCCACACCACACTCTTCGGATGTGTTGCACATCCACTCCAGTCCAAAGCAAATCCAGTCGCACATTCACTGTCCCAGGTAGGATTCGTTAGCTTGTTTGTCACGTCAAATTTGTGGCCACTCATGGTGTCACCCGTACCATATGTTTGGTTCCCGCAGTGGAGCTTACAAAGCATTGATACGCACTTCTCGTGTTCTATTTTCTACACCAAACCTGATTGTTTTGCCCCATGCACGGCATCACGCTACACCTTCCCGACATGTTTCACTCCAGCCACAGTCCGCCGCAAACTCACTTGCATGGCCCACTGTCGCAAGTAAGATTTGTTATTACATTCTTTATGTCCTATCAATTTGCTACCATTTGTTGTCTCCCATATCGTTCATTAGTGGCCCCTACGGAACCACGATTCAAACAGGCGTTGTCCTTCTACCTTATACTGCTTGCTTAAGGTACAAACAAACCAGGTGTTTCTATCCTTTCTCAGTAACCCAATTCTTATTGATTGAGACCTTGCAACCATGCAAATCATCTCAACAGCCTGACACCCTTGTTAAGACCCTTGCAACACATGACCCTTACAAAACGCAAAATAAAAAAATAAATAAATATAAAAACGCAAAAAAAAAACGCAAAAAAAAAAAAAAAACCTTTGCCACCTCGCAATCTCAGCCCCTCGGCAACCTGACACCTGTTGAGACCATTTGCAACCACGCAAAATCGTCTCAGCAGCCTGACACCCTTGTTGAGACCCTTGCAAACGCAATATCGTCTCAGCAGCCCTCACACTCATTGAGATCCTTGCAACCACGCAAAATCAGCAGCCTGACACCCTTGTTAGACCCTTGCAACACATGACCTTTACAAGACGCAAAATAAAATAAAAAATAAATATAAAAACGCAAAAAAAAAGCAAAATAAATAAATAAATAAATAAAACCTTTGCCACCACGCAATCTCAGCCCCTCGGCAACCTGACACCTGTTGAGACCATTTGCAACCACGCAAAATCGTCTCAGCAGCCTGACACCTTTGTTGAGACCCTTGCAAACGCAATATCGTCTCAGCAGCCCTCACACTCATTGAGATCCTTGCAACCACGCAAAATCAGCAGCCTGACACCCTTGTTAGACCCTTGCAACACATGACCTTTACAAGACGCAAAATAAAATAAAAAATAAATACAAAAACGCAAAAAAAAAAACGCAAAAAAACAAACAAAAAAGAAAAAACCTTTGCCACCACGCAATCTCAGCCCCTCGGCAACCTGACACCTGTTGAGACCGTTGCAACCACGCAAAATCGTCTCAGCAGCCTGACACCCTTGTTGAGACCCTTGCAAACGCAATATCGTCTCAGCAGCCCTCACACTCATTGACATCCTTGCAACCACTCGTATATCGTCTCAGCAGCCTGACACCCTTAAGACCCTTGCAACACATGACCCTTACAAAAGGCAAAAAAAAAAAATATATATATAAAAAACGCAAAAAAAAAAGGAAAATTAAACATTAAAGTGCAAAAAAAATTTTTTTTGCCACCACACAATCTCGGCCCAGCAACCTGACACCTGTTTAGACCATTGCAACCAAGCAAGATCGTCTCAGCAGCCTGACACCCTTGTTGAGACCCTTGCAAACGCAATACCGTCTCAGCAGACCCACACTCATCGAGACCCTTGAAACCACACAAAATCATCTCAGCAGCCTGACACCCTTGTTAAGACCCTTGCAACACAAGGCCCTTACAAAAACGTGAAGAAAAATATATATATAAAAAAAAAACGCAAAAAAATAAAAAAAACGTTGCCACCACGCAATCTCGGCCCAGCAACCTGACACCTGTTGAGACCATTGCAACCACGCAAAATCATCTCAGCAGCCCTACATTCATCAAGGCCCTTGCAACCACGCAAAACCGTCTCAGCAGCTTGACACCCTTGTTGAGATCCTTGCAAACGCAATACCATCTCCGCAGCCCCACATTCATCAAGGCCCTTGCAACCACGCAATACCGTCTCGGCAGCCTCACACCATTGTTAAGACCCTTGCAAACGCAATACCGTCTCAGCAGCCCCACATTCATCAAGGCCCTTGCAACCACGCAATACCGTCTCGGCAGCCTCACACCATTGTTGAGACCCTTGCAAACGCAATACCGTCTCAGCAGCCCCACACTCATCGAGAGCCTTGCAACCACGCAATACCGTCTCGAGCAACCTCCCACTCATCAAAGACCTTTGTGACCATGCAGTCTCACCCCAGCAACATGGCATTCATTGAGACCATTGCAGCCAGAAAAATGGGTGTTTTTCAGCCACCCCTGATCTCTCCTCTATGTTATCTTACCAGTACGTCTACACAGGATCCCCAATCACTCCTTTATGTTATCTTATCAGTACATGTACACAGGATCATTTATAGTAATTTCTAGGCAGTTGAGTTCAGAAACCTTCTCGCAAAAAAAAAAATTGGGTTCAGACGGCATTCGAAACGCCGATGCCTGTAACAGCTTGTAAACACAGCCACATGTGGTAACTCATGTTTACCAGCGTTTCATTTACAGTCGTTTTTATAAAAGAAAAAAAAAAGGGGAGAATATTGTCTCAGCAACTTGTCACTCATTTGAGACCCTTGCAAAATGTAATATCATCTCAGCTACCTCACACTCGTCTAGACCTTTGCAACCACACAATCTTGTCTCAGCAACCTAACGCCCGTTCAGACCTTTGCAGCCATACAAAGTCGTCTTAGCAAACTGACACTCATTTGACACCATTGCAAACGCAATATCGTCTCAGCAACCTGACACCTGTTCAGACCTTTGCAGCCATACATAGTCATCTCAGCAGCCCGACACTCACTTGAGACCATTGCAAACGCAACATCGTCTCAGCAACCCCTCACTTGTTGAGACCCGTGCAACCACACAAGGCCATCTCAAAACAAACCTCGTAATCATCGAGACCTTTGCAACCACACAATATCGTCTCAGCAAACCAGACTGAGACCCTTGCAACCACACAATATTGTCTGCAGCAGTAGAAAACACTTTGCAGCATGCACCTACGTGCAAACCCGAATACATACTAAACTTGCAAACACACCTCAGTGACAATCAGCCAAACAAACACACAGTGGCACCCAGTTGGCCATTCATCTTTAGTGGCACGCGGGCCACTCATCTTTTCCCTGTCTTTTTCCCTGCAGTTAGTTCAGGTTTCCATCCAGCACCAGCGAGTGCACGTTGGTCTGCGAGTGCACGTTGGTCTGCGAGTGCACGTTGGTCAGCGAGTGCACGTTGGTCAGCGAGTGCACGTTGGTCAGCGGGTGCACGTTGGTCAGCGAGTGCACGTTGGTCAGCGGGTGCACGTTGGTCAGCGAGTGCACGTTGGTCAGCGAGTGCACGTTGGTCAGTGAGTGCACGTATATCATCTTGTTGAGCACCTGTGTATTGTCTTGATTTTCTCACACCAATGCAAGATCCAGTCCAAGTTCTTAAACTAGACAAAGCATCAGTAGCAGACTTAGCTATGTGGGACAACTTCCCCACCTGATAGAACAGCATTTCAATCTTCATCCCGGCAGTGTCAGCCGAGCCACCACAGGCTTTTGCGTGCATTTTTCGTCCGCCACTGGTTCTCCAAACCTTGGCCCCCAGAAATTCTCTTAAATTTCTGCTTCACCCAGTCTTCATCACGTCTCGTGCTGTACCCCATTGTGGCAGCTGCCCAGGTTTGGGGCCACACTTGAACTGGACAGACAGTGTTCTTCACCACAGACAATCAGGCCACAGCCGACTTCATCAATTAAGGTAGATCAAGCCTCTCCCCATCACGTCCTTCCTGCGCAGGCTCGTGCAGCTGTCACTCCGTCACCAGTTTAATATCTTCTGTAGTCATATTCCAGGCAAATGCAAAATCGCAGCTGATGCTCTGTCCCATTCTAACCTTATTTGTTTTTCCAGCAAGAGCCTGGAGCTGACCCAATAACCATCCCTGTCCCACCCTGGTCATTGCTGACGATGGACTGAAGTAGCATCTCACCAACTCAACCCAGCTTATTAACTCCTTGGCACGCAACACACTGAAGGCCTAATACACTGCTTGGAATACTAACTGCTAATTTTTGGCCACTTGCCTCGGAGCAGCAATAGGCAACGTTAGACATGTCCTAGCCTTCATATCGTATTGCCACACGCAGCTGACCCTTTCTCACAATACTATCACGCCATATCTAGATGGCGTCCAGCATTTCCTGTCCCTGCAGGACCCCAGTAAACTGTCAGTATTCTCAAGCCCATGCAGTCAAGTCCCTCCTACAGAGCATACAGAAGCACCAACCTGTAGTCAGTAGCAAGCGCCTAACTTTCAAGAGTGCCCTCTTTAGGCACATGTCTGAAATCCTTACTCGTTCCCCATTTAGGGCCTTGCCCAGCATAGTCATCCTAGCAGCCATCTACCAGGCCTTCTACGGTTCCCTACGGCCTAGTGAATTTACAATCAGTGGCTCCGGCAGTCAGACACTGCTCCGACGCCACCCGACTCGCTTTCGAACCCCTACACTCTCAGTCTGCAAACGCAACAAACCAGCCCCGGGGGTTGACATCAACCTGTTTCAGACTAACAATGCCTGACGCCCAGTGACGGTGCTCGACCGACTACTGCTCCATCTACCCAGCCAATCTGATGGTAGCTTGTTGCTACCCTTTCTAAACCAGCTTCCAGAGTGGCAGCCAGTTTGTCAAGCATGTCAGAATCCTAAGCAACTTGGGCTTCAAATCCCAGTCTGTTCTCAGGACATTCTTTCTCAACTGCCTCACAACAGGGAGTACCAGACCACGTAATCAAGACACCAGGCTGATGGGAAGTCTCCTTGTTTTGCCACATACATCCCAAATCCTCAGGAAGAAATGGCACAAGCCTTTACCAAGCTGGCTCAATAAATACGAGAAATCAATATAAGCTATTTCCCTATCTGAGTCTTTTGCCCCCTTTTCTTGGCATACTGACCAGACCACCAAGGCACACTTCAGGTCTATTTATGTTGTAAGTCTTGTCGCGTGTTTATGTGATCCACATCACTCTCAGTCAGAGGGCCACGACCATAAGCATAACACCACTATAAACAGACAGCAGTGTGTTAGCAACATTTGATGGATCCTCTGTAGAGGCAGGTTGTGAGAGAAAAGATTAGTGCTGTCAAACTACAGTGAACTGCACTAATCAACCTGTGGATGTGTTTTTCCCTCCTGAATTTAGCTAAGGTATAAGGAGGAACGTGCCAGGCCAATTGTGTGAATGTTTTGCTTTATATTAGGAGTTCCAATGGGTCCCCCTTTGCCTGGTGCCAATTATTTTAGAAAAGCATACATTATATTGTATTCTGATGTGAGCCTATGTGTCTCCTAAGTAAACGGGCACAGACTATGGGCCAGATTCAGGTAGATGGGCGCATTTTTGTCCCGGTGTTACGCAGCGCATATACATTCTGCCGACGCAAACTAGTAAAGCAAATACAGTATTCACCAAGCACTTGCTCCTAAGTTTGTGCCGGCGTAACGTAAATGTGAAGGCGCAAGTAGGTGTAAGTGGAAGTGGGTGTGACCTTATGCAAATGATGGTTTGAGCCTGGATCTGACACTTACGTCCGGCTTATCATCCACGGAGCATGCTCAGTGACCTCGGCGTCTGATCGCTTCCCTGTGAGCATGCTCACAACTACGCCGGCCCAACTTCCAGGTATACGCCGGCCCAACTTACTGGGATATGCCGGCCCAACTTACTGGGATATGCAGTGGCTGCACTGCTTGTGAGCGGTGTGTCTTGCTGGTTATGTCATCCTGCAGGGCTGTGGTTAGTTCCAGGATGGCATCAGGGCTGAATCTGAAGATGCGATGCACCTCCTCATCACCCATGCCAAAGAGGCTCATGCGCGTTCGGTATATCCTCCGTACCGGTGGACCCATTAGTAGTGCTAAGACCACGGCTGCCCCTGGCATGTTGGCAGACAGATGTGGTGTTGTCCTGCAAGTGGGGTTGCTCAGCTTGTTAAGTTCGTCGGTAAGAGTCGGTTCACACTAGGGCGACACGACTTCCAGCGTGACTTTCAGAGGCGACTCCGACACGACTTGTGCATGAACCACAGGGCGATCTGGGGCGATTTACAACACGACTTGAAGTCGTCTCCGGGACAGGAGACTTTCCAGTGGCCAATCAAACAACAATCAGCTCTGGGAGAGGGAGGGGGAGGGAGGGGTTTGCCTGAGAAATGTATGTTATCTTTCTGGAAAGTCGCTTCAGTTAAGACAGTGATCAGACTTGGAGGTGACTTCCATTGAAATCAATGGGTACAAATCGCCTACAAGTCGGGTTTTTAGTCGTACAGGAACCTTTTCTGAAGTCGGAGCGACTTGAGTAGTGTGTATTAACACCGCTCCCATTCACTTACATTGTTTTTCTCTACAGCGTGACTTGGGACGACTTGAGGCGACCTCAAGTCAGATCCCAAGTCGCCCCAGTGTGAACCGACTCTAACGGTGCTGCTGGAGCTGCTCTCCAGTTGACCTGTGCAATTATAATGCAGCTATTTGTAGGAATAACTTTACGCCAAACCTAACACTTATGCGCGGCGCCGTACCCAAATATGTTCACGAATAGGCATATCTCCCTCATTTGCATATTTGAATAGGAAATCAATGGTCGTGCCAGATGCGTCCAGCGTAAATATGCACCTAAGATACGCCGGAACAGGAAAGTTAGGCCGGTCGGAGGAAGCCTATTTTTAGGCGTATCCAGGTGAATTACACATCAATTGCTGCAAGCTGTGTCACAGCTTGCAGCAATTGATGTGTAATTCACCTGTGTCAGAGAGCAGAGGAACAAACAGAGCACTCAAGGAGAATCTGAAAACGTTTGAGGCTAGTGTTGCTCCATCTGAAATCTTGGAACCACTCTCCATCTTGGACCCTATGATTCCTTGGAAAGATCCACAATCTTTTGAATCATCACCCCCCATAGAGCCGTCCATCCGAGGAGCTCTTACAAGCGCATCTGACACATTGCTCCCGGCATATGTGTCCAACATTTGTGGTAAGAGTACCCATCTTTTTCCATATATCTGTTTGGTTATCCTGTATGCCCATCCGAGTGGATCATGTACACCATCAGATTCTCCAGTAACACAGGAGCGGTGGATAGGAGGGCTCCATATGAAGACTTGCCTGCTTTGACGTGAAGGACTTGCTTTGTAATTTACACTTCACCGTTTGCATATAGGGTTTCACCACCCTTTATATATTTTCTTGTTATTGTGTTTTTGGACTACACCATTATAATGTTACCCATTTAAATGGGACTGGTCTATATTGCTTCATGCAAATTTATGCTCACCAGCGCTGCACTTATTTTTCTTTCATTACAGCTATAATGCCTTATACGTCACTCGGGCCAATACCGAAAAGATTCCGGTTCAGTGAAAGCAGGATAAAAAAGTGGGTGGCCAAAGAACGAAAGTAGAGGGGTATGGGTGGAAACCAATTGAAAAGGGGCTCGTAGGGAGTCCCATATCTGGAGTGAGTGCCGCGTAGTCGGGTTCGTAACAGGGGTGCGGACCGATGGAGGCAACCACAATAAATTATGAATCAGTAGAGGGTAAATATCTATTGCTTCCAGGCTAACCCATATAGGGATCTCCGTAGATGTGTGAAATAGGGTGATCTGGGCGAGCTGAGAGGCCTGGTAGTAGCGGAGAAAGTTGGGAATACCAAGTGCACCACTAAGTCTATTACGGAGAAGAACAGATCTGGCTACTCTGGGTTTAGTGGATCCCCATATGTATTTAAACACTCGGGACTGGACAATCCGGTGAAAGTAGGACGGAACCATCACCGGTAGAACTCTATAAAGGTACAACAGCTTAGGAAGCAACGACATTTTGACAGCAGCCACCCGACCTAGCCACGAAACACATAAGGGTTTCCAAGAGTCTAATAAAGATGATAACTGGGATAACATGGGGAGATAATTGGACCGAAAGAGAGAAGCAGGGTCACCAGTAAGCTTTATACCTAGATACGGTAAAGAAGCAGAAGACCAGGAGAAGGGGAAATTTTCTTGAAGAGAGGTCACCTCGCTAGTAGGCAGAGACACATTGAGGGCTCGTGACTTAGATTGATTGACTTCTAGGCCAGAGATTTTGGCAAATTTATCAAGGATTTGTATCAAAATTGGAAGGGTTAAGCGGGGGGATGTTACGAATAGGAGTGCATCATCTGCAAATAGGCAAATCTTGTGGGCAGTGGAAGCAATTTCCAGTCCCTTGACATCAGGGTTAGACCTTATTAGGGCAGCTAAAGGTTCTATTGCCAGAGCGAAGAGCAAGGGGGACAGGGGACAACCCTGTCTAGTGCCCCTACCGATCTGGAAATTATCAGAACGAAACCCAGAGTATTTGACATAAGCCTGTGGATGACTGTAGAGGGAGCTCACCCATTGCAAGAAGTGTGGGCCAAAACCCCATCGAGTTAGTATAACATTTAGGTAGGGCCATGAGACAGTATCAAATGCTTTCCTGATATCAAGGGACAGCAGATGCATGGGGATTTTGCGACTTCTAGCAATGTGTTGCAGTAGAACAACCCGGCGAATATTATCACTAGCCTGGCGGCGGGGAATGAAACCCACCTGGTCTTTGTGTATCAAACCACCTATAATAGGATTAAGGCGCAAGGCCATAACCTTAGCCAAAATTGTAATATCTAGGTTAAGCAAAGAAATGGGTCTGAAGTTGGACCAGAGTGTATTGTCTGAATTGGGTTTGGGTATCATGGCTATAATAGCCGTCAATGTGTCCCGACCAAACGAGTGTTGCCGCAGTAAAGCATTAAAAGATTTAGATAGGAGCGGGGCTAAGGTGACAGCAAACTTCTTATAGTAATTACTTGATAGTCCATCCGGGCCTGGTCTTTTGTGAGGTTTGAGTGTTTTTATAGCGGCGAGGACCTCCTCAACCGTGATGGGTTTTTCCATAAGTTCGCGATTGGAGGCAGATAGGGAGGGCAAGGTGACATCCCGAAGTAAAGTGTCGGCTGCATCAGGGGAGAAAGAGGGTTGGGCTTTATATAAATCCTCCAACTTTCGGCGGAATATATCCAAAACTTTAACAGGATTGCTGGTAAATGAGTGTTTGTCTGTACGAAGCCGAATAGGGACATGTGTCCGATCCGGGCGACGAAGACGTAGTGCCAGAAAGGTGTCGGGTTTGTTAGCTTTAGTGTAGATAGTGTGGGCGGATCTTCGTATAGCCTTGTCTGCTGATTCAGCCAGCAACAGGTCCAATTCCACTTTAGTTTTTTCCATAGCCAATTTATGAGATTCTGAAGGGGAGGACTGAAACCGAAGAAAACATTGATGGAAATCATGTTCCCGCTCAGTTAACTGGATCCTCCTCTCACGGTTCAAGTGAGTAGATACAGAGATACATGTACCCCTGATCACCGGTTTATGCGCCTCCCATAGAAGCACAGGCGAAATCTCAGGAGTGGAATTATACTTGAGATAATCCGCAAGGGCAATTTGGATATCTTGGCAATAGGATTGATTAGCGAGGTGGGCTTCGTTCATACACCAGGAACGGTCTTTTGAGCGTGGGATCAAGGAAGATACCGAGGTAAGTACTGCACAGTGGTCTGACCAAGTAATAGGTTGGATAGTAGAACCAAGTAATATAGGGGAGGACGCAACCGAAACAAAAATATGGTCAATTCTGGAGAAAGATTTGTGAGGGTAAGAATAAAATGTATAATCTTTTCTCGTTGGATTACATTCCCGCCAGGAGTCGAGTAAAGAGGCTTGTTGAAGAAGCTTCCGAAAGCGCAGAGAAGGGGAGTAGTGGTCAGGGGCATAAGGGGACTTATCTAAATGAGGCTGTAAAACTAAATTCGAATCACCACATAGGAATAGAGTGCCCTTGCAATGGAAGCGTATGACCTGAAGCAAATGTGAAAGAAAGGGGATCGGGTTAGTATTCGGGGCATAATAGGAAACAAGAGTAGTTTCCACTTCTTGTAGCAGACCCACCAAAATAATGTAGCGGCCCTCAGGGTCCTTTATTTCCGAGGTCACTGTGAAAGGTATGGAGTAATGTATGGCAAGTAGGACACCTCTGTGTTTTGTGGTAGCTGAAGCCGTAAATACCTGGGGGTATTTGGGGCTAAAATATTTAGGGGTCGTGCGTTGAGAGAAGTGGGTTTCTTGAAGGGCCACTATATCTGCCTTCAATGAGGCAAATGTGTGGAACGCTTTCACTCTTTTATTAGGGGAATTCAGTCCCTTAACATTCAGGGAGAGAACATTTAAGGGGGCCATTTAGGAGTAAAGGGAAAAGCATTACAAGACAATCCCGGGGCTCCGCGACCACGCCGACAAGGAAGAGGAGGAAGAAGAAGAGTAGAGAAGCAAAGGAAGGGAAGAGAAAAAAAGGAAGAGGAGGATTCGTAGGGCGAAGAAAAAGACATCGGATGGGATAGGGATCCAATCCTAACGCCCGACCAAATAGTGCACCAAACACCGGCCAGCCAGCTAGCACAGGTATGGGTACACTGTAGAAGGGGGAGCAATGACAACTCCCCGCCACAAATGGGAGATATTAAAGGTACTTATTACATAGTCGTGGAAGAAAAACAGTTAGCTGTGTATTAGAGTTGAGCACAAAGTTAAAAAAAAAAAAAAAAGAGAGAAAAGGGGGGGGGGGAAACAAAAGACAAAAGGAAAAGTGAATGAATCAGACCAATTGCATATATGGACACCAATAAAAATGATCATACCATCGCACAATGGAGGAGAGACAATCAGGGTACAACATTTGGTATTAGGCCACCAATCAGTGTAAAGGAGTGAGACCAAGGGGCAGACAAGGAAAGGGAAAGGAGTATGGGGGGAAGAAAGGAAGAGGGGGTGTTGGATCAAGGGAACAGGGGGGAGAATGAAGGGAGGAGGAGAAGGAGCTGGGGAGAGGGTTGGGAGGGAGGGGAGAAGGTCTAGCATTCCAAGGATCATAAGCCGAGGGGGGGAGTTATCCCCCTAGGTGCATGATGACATCAAGACATTAACTATTATTAGTCAGGATAACCACAGATGGGTATATGAGTAACCGTACATTCAGGAAAATAAAATAAGTAGTTCCATAACTGATATGACAGAACACAAAAACATATTAGGCCTGGTCAGCAGATGCGAGAATGTATCATTCCTGCCTCGAGCCTCAAAAAGGCTGTGGCCCGAGGTAGATCAATTTTGAGTTGAATTAAACAAAAAAAAAAGAGGAAAAAAATATGTAAGGAATGATGTCATCAAAACATACTTTGAACGTCAGAAAAAAAAGGACAAAAAAAAAGGGGTAAACGGAACAAGCAACGTGAACATTGAAATATAGATGACTGGACCTGAGCAACCCCTATAGATCTTACGGGGTTGTATGTGTCTCCTCCGGGGGGGGGGAGATCTAAGGAAGGCAGGCTCTCCGTGTCTTGATGGAAACTGGTGTAGACAAAACAATGTTTTATGTCCAATTCGACACTAGGAGAAGAGACAAAAGATGGGAGAGAAACCTGCAAGAAAGAGTCAGCATTAATCAAACATCCTCAGCGAGGTGAATATAGTTGACGGCTAGAAGCACCCTCCTTGTGGGATCGAGCAGGAGTTCCCTTGCGTACAGAACCTGGCTGGGCTCTCTTCGGGGTGAAAGTGTACGGATGAGCCGCATCTCGGGCAGGGGTGCGGGGTAAAGTAGTCTCCGACTGTTGTGAGGGGACAGCAAGATGAAGGGATTCCAGGAGGCGCTGCAAGGATTCGGGTGAAGTGCAGGCGTGTTGCTGACCCTGGTAGGAGAATTGTAAGGCGAAGGGGAACCGCCAGGTATATTTTAGGTGGTGCTGGATAAGAATCTGAAGTTGAGGCTTCATCGCACGTCTCTTAGCGATCGTGAGAGGGGCCAGGTCAGAGAAGAGCTGGTAGGTATGTCCCTGGAACAGAAGAGTATCCTTATCTCGTGAAGCGGTAAGCAATTGCACTTTTGTGCGAAAGAAATGCAATTTGATGATGATATCCCGCGGGGGGCCATCTTGCTGGTGGCGAGTGAGAGCTCTATGGATCCTGTCGAATTCCAGGCGCTCTATTGGGATGGACGGGGAAAGCTCCTGAAACAAGGCTGTGGAGAAGGACTGTAGGTCGTCCACGGTTTCAGGTATGCCCCGGATGCGCAGATTGGACCTGCGGGAACGGTTCTCGGCGTCCTCCAGACGTGACAGGAGGGTGGCATTCTCCTCACGGAGAGCAGCCTGCTCCTGGGCCTGCTCCTGGAGGGTCAGCTCTATATCATCAACCCGGGTCTCCAAATCTGCTGTGCGTTG
The DNA here is from genome assembly GCA_029574335.1 of Rana kukunoris. Classification (NCBI taxonomy): domain Eukaryota; kingdom Metazoa; phylum Chordata; class Amphibia; order Anura; family Ranidae; genus Rana; species Rana kukunoris. The sequence continues at coordinate 340,273,948 of CM056049.1, read as the reverse complement.
GCCAAGCTCCCTGATCTCACGGGATAGTCTATTAGTGATCTGCTCTGAAGTGGCTTTAAGCGCTTTGTGAAGCATGTTTTCCATGTGTTTAAGAAAGTCATTTTGGGACATACCTGAGGGCGGTAGAATGGGAGAGTCGCCAGCGTGTGACTCAGTGTCTTCTTCATCCTCACTGTCAGCGTGGATGGATTTGTCCGGAGAGGCAGCAAGCTGCTTTGCTAAGGCCTTCGCCGCCATCTTGGATGAGGCGCGAGCCAGGGCCGCCTTGATGGGTTTAGGCTTAGATTTGCCTCGGTGGCCGGTCAGAACCATCCCGGGAGATGCTGTGTATGTTCCGGAGGTGACAGCTAGAAAGAACGGGGTCGCTGAGCGGTCCAGAGTGCGGATTAAGTCCCGATATCGTGGCGGGGAGAGCGGAGCTCTAGAAGGACACGTCTTCCATCACGAGCCTAGCGCATGCGCCCCCCGGGATCAATTTTTTTAATAAATATACAGTATTATGCTATGGAAGCACTCTCTGTTGTTTATTATCCACATGAATTTGAGATGTACCCAGACCCAGTATCTGCATAAAGAGATTCAGAGAAGGAGAAAGTATCTTAGGGTGGTGTGAAAGGTTATTTTGGTCTTATCCCTGTGGTAAGCATATCCCCATAAAGGGTCGTTTGATATCATGCAGTGATTTAGTGGTGGCTTGATAAGAAGACTTTTGGCATCCTGCTCATCCGTAGTGCACATCCCTATCTTTTTATGAACTTTCTTCAGTCTGGCATCTATTTGGATTTTATCCCATTTAGTTCTCGATTTTTTGTGACAATATAAGCGCTGCTGCGATTTATATCTGAACTCTTTTTGTGGTTCCTTTATTTATTGCTTGTTTATACATACCATTCACATTTTTAGCGGCTGCTAATGTTTATCTTTGTAGTTCTTAACATATTCACATATTACAACTATTAATTGTTCCTATACCATTCGATACCTTATTTGTAGTCATCCTTAGTGCTGGGTGGTGCTTATAAGGGAGGGCTAATTGTAGCATTGCGGTTTTAGATATAAATATAAATAACCAACTATGGGCCAGATTCAGCAAGACTTGCGCTGGAGTAATTCGATATGCGCCGCGTAACTGTGAATATGCGCCGTCGTTTCTATGTGGCCGTACCCACCAAACTAGATGCGACAGAAAACGGGCCATTTCCGATCGGCTTAACTTTCCGACGCCAGAGTCTCGTCAGCGCATAATTTCGTTTGGCGCATCAGTCGCGCCTATTGATTTCCCCTGCAAATATGCAAATGAGGGAGAATTCCCGATTCGCGAACGGATTAGCACCATACGCTGGCTACATGCGCCGCGCGTATCTCGTCCGTCCGGCGCAAAGTTATTTCTACAAATAGCTGCTTTATCTTTACTCCAGACGGCCACAGGTCAGCAGGAGAGCAGCTACAGCAGCGTTACCGACGATAAGAGCTAGCTGAGCACCCCCACTTGCAGGACAACACCTCTGTCCATGCTTGTCTGTCAACTTTTACAGCCATGGAGGAAGACATCATAGGTCTCCATAGCCGAGATAACGGCTGACAGCTCCTGGCCTTTAGAGTTCAGCTTTCTCCTGTGTGTTTGCGGGGAACGGGAGCAGCCATCTCAGAACAAAAGTAACTTCACTGCGGGGAGGGGGAACAGGATATACTTTAGTGCCGGAATGGCGCATCTACGGGCGCATTTAAACGCCCAACGGAACGCATTGCGCTGAAGTTTCCCGTGAAGTGGTGCCGACGGAAGTTGTGAGCATGCGCACAAGGGGGCCGAGTGAAGCCTCACTTACTGCGCATGCTCCGTGGATGATGCGCTGAACGTAAGCCTCTGCGCTGGGCTCCGCCCATCATTTACATATGATCACTCCCACTTCCACTTGCGTCGGGTTACGCCAGCGCATTATCGTTACTCTGGCGCAAGTTTACGCGCAACTGCTATGTGAATAACAGTACTTGCGCCGAAAGTGTCGGCAGAGTAACGTAAATGAGAAACGTTACTCCAAAGTAAAGAAGCGCCCATCTACCTGAATCTGGTCCTATATGGTTAGGGAGCCAAATCTCTAATCCACTCTGAGAATAACAGACAGAAAAGATATACTCTATATACTATTAGAGGTTGAATTTGGTAAATATAATTTTTTTATTTAGAGGAAAACAAATTAACCTCCCTGGCGGTATGATTCTTTCAGATTTTAGGTGCTGAAAGCGGTACCATTATTTGCATGGAAATTTGGCGTTTTATACTGTAGGCATGTAATTCTTAGGAATAACTCACTTAAATCTGTCCAAACAAGAGTCTAATAGGCATCCCTGGTATGACATTTTTTTTAAACAAAATTATAAATTATAATATAATAAATAATTATACATAATTATAACAAATAATAATACAATTATAATACAAATTATTCAATAATGTAATCAAATCAAAATCACTGAAATTTGCTCAGTTGCAGAATTGTTTTTTATGACGAATTTCCACACAAATCGCTATCACTCAATTGTGCAAGTGATTATAATTTATTATCGCTGTTTTTTAGCTGCTCTAAAACCATTTTTGACATAAAGGGACACTTTTGGTTGCTATGGGCAATCTACAGTTTGCAGGGAGAAAGAACACTTTTTATTATGTAAAAGTACATGTAGGACACAGGGCAGACCACTAGGGACAAGGGGTGTGTGTATTTTTTACATACAGTACTGTAATCTATAAGATTACAGTATACTGTATGTATAGCGTTTGTTTACATTTTTGAATATGGTGCCGTTCTCCGCCCCCGTGCGTCGTAAACGTCGCAGGGAACAGAGATCGGCAGCACATGGGGACACTGTGTGAATCGAGCGAGCACCCGCTCGCTCACACAGCGCGGATGCATCACTGGATCCAGGAACAAGGTAAGTAAACACTGCCTGTGGATTCAGCGAGGCGAGCCCAAGGTTACCGATCGCAGCACAGAAATCTAACCCCCAGTCAGACTCGGGAATACCGCCAGGGGGGTTAAAGACTGTTTTGCAGATTTTCAGACAGAACTGTAATATATTCATTATATGCTAGCCATACAAAAACATTGTATTCCTTCAAAAAAAAATTAAATTATTTTAAAAACGTTGGTTAGTGGGGTTAAATCGACAATCTTTCTGACCACACTGATGGGAAAATTTAAATGAGCAGAATAGAAAACTTCTTGGTCAAAATAATTTTCAGACAGTGTATGTGGTTTCCGTTCAGAAATGACATTCATTTTAAAACTGAATATTAAAAGCAAGTGAAATTTTTAAATGATATTCTTTCGTTCAGTGTACAAAAAAAGTTTGTATGAATATTCTATACAACACATATACATGCAGAAAGTATCAAATGGACCAGTTCAGTAGCAAAGAGAAATTTTTTAGGGATCCTATAGTGCTCTATAAACATTTTATTATGGATGTATCATATATTATAAGTACTGTGTGGAGTTTTCAGAATACACAAAAAATGGGGCAGATTTTAAGACAGGAACGTATTTATCACCACTGGATAATAGCAGGATCTTAAAGGCAATTATGTTCTTTAACTCATAGCAACCAATCAGATCTAAACGTTCAAGAGTTAAGCGTAAAGCGTACAGAGAATATGAAAACAATTCTAATTGGTTTCAATTGTGTACCAACATTTGCATATGGCTCTTTGCAAGAAGCTTACCTCAAAATAATACCTTAATTACCTTCAAATAATAATTTACATAACCTTTTTTAAAAGTCTCCCAGTGACTTATATGTAAGTAAGTAAATACTAATCTATATGCCATTTTAAAATTAACCATGTGCTGCCAGGTCATGTACTGTACATGTACATGATTGACTTCAAGTGTTTATACTATGGTTATGGCTGCAGCTGTCAGCCTTAATCCTCGTAAGATGTTTTAGAGCTGGCAATTTTCTACCAAGTAAAATAAATCATAGTGGCTAATTAGCCACTGGATTGCTTCTACAGGCAGGTCCTTCCCACCTCTGCCCTCCAGTCTATTTCTGGGCTCTCCTGTCCTGGCAAGGAGCCAGGTATCTGATTCAAAGGTTGCACTGGCTTACAATAAAGGTGTTTAGTAACTGGATCGTCTCCAATAATCTCTATAGTCTAGGAGCCAAGAAGCAACAAGCATTGTCATCACTTTTGGTTAGGGCATGTAAACATTGGCATCTGTTTTTCCTGAAAAGCATGAGATCAATTTTTTTAGTTCATGCTTTCCAGGGTAGAGGAGAGATCTGGGGTCTTATAGACCCCAAATGTCTCCATAAAGAGGACCTGCCATGCTTTATTTCTATCACAAGGGATCTTTACAATTAAAAAAAGAATAAGAAGAAGTAAAGTTTTTAAGTGCCCCTGTCCCCCCATGCTCACATGCAGAGGTCAATGCATATGTAGGTCATACACTCATATGCAAATAGTTTTCGCACCACTCATGTGATGTATTGCAGCAAATGTTATAGTGAGAGCAAAAATTCTAGTACTAGACATCCTGTGCAACTCAACTGTTAACCTGTAATAGGTGATTTTAAATATCTGTTATGTTTTTTACCCAAACAATTGGGTTACATTGTGTTTATTGTATTAAAATGAATTTAAGTGTATATTTCCCAAAACAAATGTGTGACATAAAAAAATTGCAGCAACCACCATTTTATGCTCTAGGGCCTTTGCTAAAATAAAATTTAGGGCCAGATTCAGATACAATTGTGTATCTATCCGGCGGCGTAGCGTATGCTCTTTAAGCTACGCCTCCGCAACTTTTATGGGCAAATGCCTTATTCAGAAAGCACTTGCTCCATAAGTTGCGGCGGCGTAGCACAAAGTGGCCGGCATAAGGACTCTTAATTCAAATTAGTAATGTGGGGGCGTGATTCATATAAATGAATCATGACCCCACGTAATTTACGTTTTTTCTGAACGGGTCATGCGCCGTCCGTGGATGTATCCCAGCACGCATGCGTGAAATCACGTCGCAAGTTGTCAATGTAAACGACGTGAACGTAAATTACGTCCTGCCCCATTCCCGAACGATTTACGCAAACGATGTAAACGACATACAATTGGACGCTGTCCCGACGTCCATACTTAACATTGGCTGCGCCTCATATAGCAGGGGTAACTTTACGCCGGAATAACGCTTATGCAAACTACGTAAAATACGACGCCCAGCCACAAGTACGTTCATGAATCAGCGTATCTCCCTAATTTACATATTAGACGCATAAATCGATGGAAGCGCCACCTAGCGGCCAGCGTACATTTGCAACTAAGATACGACGTTGTAACAGACTTACTCCACTCGTATCTTAGCTGATTTCTGGTGTATCTTGTTTTCTGAATACAGAAAAAAGATACGCCGGCACAGAATAGACTTTACGCGGCATATCTATAGATGCGCCGACGTAAAGGCTATCTGAATCTGGCCCATAATGTTTGGGGGCTCTAGGTAACTTTCTAGCTTTTTTGTTTTTTTACACATAAACGTGTCAGAAGTGTCAGAATAGGCCTTGTCTTCAAGTGGTTAAAAAAGTTAAGTAGTGACACCACCAGTTGTTTTTATCATTATAAAAAAAATACTCTCTAATTCACAGAGGACAGTGTACCACTCTGATTTAGTTGAACTGTGTTACAAGGAATTTAACTTTCCTGAATTACAGCCTAAGTTCAATCTATTTGCCTGTACCCTGTCCATTAACGGTGCTCTTAATGGCCACTAAATCCCTGTCTATGAGCATGAGGGTGCCAAATGGTCAGGAACTAGCCAGGGGAATCCAGTCACTAGCGACTAAGAAAATCAGAATAGCGCATTTATTTTTTTGCCTAATAAATATAATATCATATATCTTTTGGTAGTTGCTCGTAAGCAGAACTTTAAATAGATGGTGAAATTAAAGTTTGAAGTTGTAAAAACCCTGAATACCATTTGTAGGAGTAAAAGTTATCTAACATTGCAGAGTTTATTTTCAATTAAATCCTTACAATTATTTATATTAACATTACAATTTTTCTAAGATGATTGAGTTTGACTATTAGATATTTCACATTACTGCTAAATCTTTAGATCAACAAAGACTATTAGAATAATAACCTCTAAATAATAAATGCCTTTCAACAGGCTAGATGAATATTAAATAGAATGAAATGAGCTGTTATTTCAAAACTTTGCATTTATCTTTGCTATCATTGATTGATAGTAATACATGTAACTTCCCATAAAATTTCCATTTTCCCGTTGTTTCTAGATAACGTGGATATTAAAATAGGGCAATATATAGTGCATCAACTTCATTCTTAAATTATAGTTATTTTTATTTTATTTGAATAGTTTCCACTGTAGAACCATTATAATATTTCATAGTTAATTAACAGAAAAGTATTTTAATTAATAAACATTTACTTTTGTATTTAAATCTATTTACATTCCATGTTATTCATTAACTTAATAAGTAGGACAAATGTACATATGTTCCATAAAAAACATTTTAAATTATACAAACTATTTTTTTATGTGCATGTCATTTATGTAAGTAAAGTCATTTATTGGGCGAAAGTACTGGACATTAGCAGATAAGGATATAACTTTCACCTAGTTTTCATCATAGAAATCCACTGCCGAAAAAGCGCATGCGCGGAGGCGTCCAAGATGGCCGCTTAAGCCGGGCGCTCCGCTCTGCCTCAGCCATTCACCGGCCATAGCAGCAGTTTCACGGCGGTGTAACGACCCGTTCTTAGAGAAATCGACGGAGGAACAAATTCTCGTTACCCCTATGTATAGCAGCACAGCTCGGAGAAGCCTGGAAGCGAATTACACGGCGCTGGAATTTCTGGCCGAATCCAAGATGGCGGCCGCGCCTCAGCCGCAGGTCTCATATACTGAGGGATGCACTGGAGTGAGGCAAGTACTGGCTTCCACAACAATAAACTTCTCCTCACAATCAGCCCAGGGCACCTCAAGCACCACAATGACTGCTCAAGAAACCTCTTTATTACCCACATTACCCCTTCATGCTATTTCCTCACAGGATTCTTCTGTTCTCCTCAATACTCTTCCCCCCTCAGGAAATGCTGACCTTTTGGTCCCTCAGAATGCAGGGGAATTATTTCAAAAGTTCTCTGAACTACTTGAAAGGGGCCTCGCACAAACAGCTTTGAAAATTACCAATGACATTCGCTCTGACTTTCAGAATTTGGGCTCCAGGATGGAGATAATAGAAAATAAACTTGATATCACTGTTTCTAGAGCCAACCAAAACACTGACCAAATACAATCTCTTCAAGAACAACTAGATGTGGCCCTCAGCAGAATAGATGACCTTGAGAACCGTTCCAGAAGGGACAATTTTAGGGTCAGGGGCCTCCCTGAGTCCATAACAGATGTCCCCAAAGCTGTCCAGGACCTCATTAAGAGCATGCTCCCCTCCATTGCTCCACATAAGCTAGAGCTGGATAGAGCTCATAGATCCTTGGGCCCTCCGAGGAAGGATGGTTCCCCCAGGGATATAATTGTAAAACCTCATTACTACACTGTGAAGGAGGGGATTATGAGAATCTCACGTCAGCAATCCCGTATTTCTTTCCTAGGTCAAGATATACTAATTTTTGCCGACATCTCCCCCACAAATATACAACGGCGAAGGACTCTGAAACCTTTGTTGGTGATCCTGACGCAGAAGGAAATTAAGTACTGGTGGTCTTTCCCATTCGCTCTGAAATTTACATTCAAAGGCAAGACCTACACTTTCACCACTCTGGCTGAAGAAGAAAAAATCCTGCTTGCCCTTCGGTTCATCTCATTGGAGTCAGCAATGGACACTTCAAATGCCCAAGCAGGGTCTTTCAAACGTCCCACCCCAACCAGTCCTATTTCCCCTACGTGGAAGATGGTGAAAAGTAGACGCACTAAGGATCCTGCAAAAACCTGATCAGGGGACTGAGACTGTTGGTTTCTACTCCTTCCCTGATTAAATACCCTTGGGGTATCTCTGAATTGGGCCTCCCATCTGTAATTAGGGACTCTTATGTCCTTAAATTCCTTCCACAAAACTACTCTTGGCTATTGAAGGCTTTTCTCTGACACATCTTCTCCCGCTTTGTCCCCCCCCCCTTTTTTTTTTTTTTGGAAACAAATATGTTTGCACCGACCGTGTTCTGTATAACTTTATTTTATGAAATGTTATAATTTTGGATTAAGTATGATTGTTGAAATGCTTAAATTTTCATTCGCTTAATCTGAAGGCTGATGGAGGCTGGGGCAGTTGCCGTGCGCCTCTGACCACTACTAGACGGTGGACTATTCACTGTCGAGGGGTGGTCTAGTAGCCCTTTTTAGGGGCTACGTTAGTGGTTTGAATGGCGGGGATGGTAGGATCTTTTTTTCCTCCCATTCTCGCTGGGTTACAATTTTTATCTTCATGATATATTTTCATCTCTGTTTTTCTTGTCTTTCTGTTTTTCTCTACCATAACATTCTCTCTTTGATTGTCAGCCAGTTCCTGCAGTGCCTTGCTCGCCACACCCTGGATCCGTCCGGAGTCTGCAGCCTGTACTTCCCTCTCCTGTGCCTCACATTGATTATGGTAAGTGATATGTTGATCACCTTGTCCTCCCACCATCATGGCTACGTCCAGTAACCCCCCACCTCCTAGTATTTTGAAAATCGCCTCTCATAACGTCCAGGGACTAAACTCTCCCGTTAAGAGAAGGAAGGTCTTCCAGTCGTACCACTCCCAGAAAATTTCCGTGGTTCTTTTACAAGAGACCCATTTTCCAATCAGCTTCACCCCAACATTTTTACATGCTCAGTACCCACAATTCTTCTTAGCAAATGCTGAGGACAAAACTAGAGGGGTAGCAATTCTCTTTACAAAATCCTGTAAATTCAACCCCCTTCTAATACATAGAGACCCGGACGGCATGTTTCTGCTGGTTAAGGGTTTAATAGATGAACATCTAATGTCCTTTATCTCTTACTATGCCCCCAATAGAGGTCAGAAACTATTTTTTCAGTCTATGTTTGCCACTTTGGAACCCCTCTTAGAGGGATCAATAATATACGGAGGTGATTCAAATGTAGCTTTTGACCAGAGCCTGGATAAATCCAGACCTTTGGCCAGCAGACTGACCCGCCCAGTCAAAGCTAGCTCCCATATAGCTAAATTAATATTCCAACAAAATCTGGTAGATATATGGCGGGAACTAAATCCGACAAAAAGAGATTATACCCACTACTCGAACCCACATCGCTCATACTCCAGGATTGATCATATCTTCACTTCTGCTAGACATGTCCCCCTGGCGAATAAGGCCATTATCAAAGACACATCGCTTTCAGACCATTCGATGGTAATCTGCTCATTACAAACACAAAATACAAACTCCCTCAAACCACACTGGAAATTAAATGAGTCCCTTCTGGATGATCCTAACGTAGTCTCGGAGATCAACAAAACAATAGAAGAATACTTCACGCTAAACAACGTTAATGGAACCTCGGCTGAGATTCTATGGGCCGCCCACAAAACTGTTGTCCGCGGTAAACTAATTCAAATAGCCTCTAAACGTAAAAAGGAAAAGAACGCAGAGATAGCTAAACTTGAAAAGGAGTTTACACTATTGCGCAAGGAACATAAGAAGGACCAGACGAAAGTCCAGGTCGCACAGCTTGATACAGCACGGCTGGCATTAAACTTATCGCTTACTGTCAGGGCCGAAAAATCTTTCAATTGGAGTAACGCGAGATTTTACTTGCAGAAAGATAGAATGAACACAATGCTGGCCACTAGGCTTTCACCGAGGTTCCGTACGTTTGCACTCCCCAAAATCAGAACAGGTGATGGGACCACCACTCTTAATCCTATACGCATTTTGCACGAATTTGAGTCTTTCTACTCCTCACTGTATCGAAAGTCAGGTACAACCAGACAACCCGAAATTAATTCCTTCTTAGACCAGCTAACATTGCCATCCTTGCAGAAATGCCATATTGACCTAATGGAAGCCCCAGTTTCATTTGACGAAACATTGGAAGTAATCAGAAATCTGAAGGGAGGTTCAGCACCGGGACCTGACGGCCTCGCAACGCCATATTATAAAACCTTTGCTGAAACCTTAAGCCCCCACCTTACAAACTTCTTTAACTCAAAACGAGGAGGGGAAAGATTACATCCACATTTGAATGAGGCCTACATTACGGTTATCCCCAAACCGGACAAGGACCCAGAACTGGTAGAAAATTATAGGCCCATCTCATTAATTAATAATGATCTAAAGATACTGACCAAGATCCTTGCGAACAGAATGAACTCTTTCTGTTCGCAAGGAGGTCCGCCTACATTTTTTTAAATTAAAACCAGCAGCTAAAAATACTGCAGCTGCTGACTTTTAATAAATGGACACTTGCCTGTCCAGGGTGCCTGCAATGTTGGCAGCCAAAGCCACCATCCTGGGTGAGGGAATAAGGAAGTAAAGCGTTGCGGCTTCACTTCCCGGTTCCCTACTGTGCATACGCGAGTCGTGCAGCTCAACCCAACTGGTCCTCACTGTCTTCTGGGACCTGTGTGTTTCCCAGAAGATAGCGGGAGGGACGGGAAGGGGCGTGACCCCCAGGGGAGTCTATGCTCGGAAGTGGGTGCAAATACCTGTATTATACAGGTATCTGCACCCCCCCCTGAAATGTGACACCGGAGGGGGGAGAGTTCCAAAAAGTGGAGGTTCCATTTTTGTGAAGTTAACGCTGCAGAAAGAACTCCGGTGTCAGAGGAGAGGATATTAATTTTGACAAGGGATGTGAATTGGCTCTCCTTTTCTCAGATTTTTTTTGCATTTCTGTTCAAGAAACTTGGCCACCACATTTGCTATTAAATACAGCAATCAATTAGGTATATTAAAATAGAAGTATGAGTTTTCATTTTTTTTTATTCATACTTACCTAGGTGGATGGAGCATCAGACCAATGTCGCAGCTATCCCCCGCTGTCTCTACACTGAGAACCGAGCCACGTACACCGCCGATGGCTCGGATCTCACTTCTCTCCAAGAAGACAGCTGCTGACTGTCAGTCAGCGTCTCTCCTCTCTGCTTTTCCACACTCACTGGAGCGCTAAGCTGTGGAGGGGTGGGAAAAGGCTGTCTCAGCGGCTCGCTCAAAGGCTGAGAGTGCCATCAATAAAGGCAGCTGGCGGATCCAGACTTGGAAGTGGGATGATGCGCTGCCTCAACTGATGGCAGTGATGTCAGCAGAAAGCAGACTTTAGACAGCTCTCCGCTGAAAACGAAAAAAAAATAACTCAGGCTGGACTTCTCCTTTAATTAATTACATGCTGTCATGGACCATGAAATACTGAAGTGTTTCTACATGAAATCCTAATTCATGTATTGCAGAAGATGAGACATTGTGGAGTACATATTGCAAGAGATACTGGAAGTGGCTTAATTTGTCCTGACTAGGTCACTAGGACAATGACCCTTCAATGGCTCCGACTAGTGAAATAAATGGAGCCGGGCTTGTGAGATATATTTTATTGTCCAGTGTGTAGAGGTGTTAATTGTTGTTCTGATTGCTTCATTGTAGTAATTACCCCCTGGGGGCTTCTGTCTCAACACACATATTCAGGCTATTCAAGCTTTGGGACCAATCTCTGCTGAGACATTTTGAAGTCCTAATTTGCATGGGAGAGGACCTGAGTGAAACCACAAATGTACTTTACAATTGACCAATAGAAAAGCGGTTGTTGGGGGCGGGATGTACCAAATCCTGTATAAAAGTGTGCTGTGTACTTTCAATAAAGTGTGTCCTGTTTACATTCAGCATTAAGCCTTGGCTCATGTATGGATTATTCGGCGATTCCAGGGATATTCCTACTCATGGAATATTGGGTGATTTATTTTATGGGAGAAGAAGGGAAGGCTTGACTGGGATATGTTCTACTACCGTCACACATGCATGTCCTTGAAATGCAATTACTTTTTTTGTATTTTGCTTGATAGAGTAGCTGAAAAAGTAAGAATCTGACGCTTAAAGCATAACGAGTAACTAACACTTTTGTTGAGAAAAAAACATTCCCCTCTGGGTGATTGCAAGGATTATAGGATTATAACAACATTTGTTGCAGATTCCTACCTTTTGTTATTCTAAGGAAATCCATGTGTGTTTGTCTGTGCCTCTGTGTTTAATGGAAGTGGTTTCATAATTTTTAGTCAGCTGTGGCACCTGCATGGCTCTAATGAGGAAAGCTGCTGGGCCTGCATCCCTTTAGACATGATCCTATTGGAAATATCTCACCAAAAATGACATTTTCTGTTGCAGGGGATGCTTGAAATCTGACTTGTATCTTAGGCAGACTTCTGAGAAAATTGGTGTGCCAATCACACAAGCAGGAAATTAAGGCCCAGATTCACGTACATCTGCGCATTATTGGACCGGCGTAGCGCACTGCCTTTACGTTAGACTTGCGCAATGTAGCCGCGTAATCACCCGATTCTCGTAGCTTTTGCGCAGGAAATTGCGCAAGCTTAACGTTTTTTCCGAGGCGTAAGGAGGAGTAATACAAATTGGGAAGGACGTGGGCGTGTTACATTGAAATGAGCCGTGACCCCATGCAAATGAAGGGCCGGCCGGCTCGCGCATGCGCGCTTGAAGGAGACCATGGTCAGCTCCGCTGTGCGCATGCTCACAACTCGGGAGCGGCGCAATCAGTGAAATTGGAAATGGACTAGGGCAACTTTGTGAACTACGCAGACAGCATAAATAGACAGACACAAATGCACTTCCTTTGCAAAAGTACATCCCTTTGTATCCCTCCCTCTACAGCAAGGTGCTTTTGTTTGTTTGTGACGTGTCTTTGAGATATTTGGGGACTGTTTTGCAGAGTGATTTTTGTCTTTTATGGGTTTTCTTTGTTGTTATTTTGTTTAAATTATATTTTTGCTGGGCATTTTTTTTTTTTCTGCTCGTCATTTATTTTATTTTTTTGGTTCTGTTTGTGTATGATTTTGGAATGTGGGGGTGATATTCCTGCGGGAAAAGGGGTGTCACCCTCATTTGTGGTGGAGAAGTGATCCCCAGGTCTGTGTGAATGGTGTATGAATGTACAGTGACATAATTGGAGCCGTGGCATGGCGTTGCAGCTCACAAGTCCTGAATGGTGGACTGGTGCCAATCCAATGTGATGAGGATGTGGTGTGTGTGTGCTAGGGACCACAGTGGTGTGCATGCATGCACTCTCATTGTGCCATGATTAATGTGTGTGTTTAACGTGCAAAGATGCATAATGTGAGCTGGCATGAGATGGGGTCATGAGATGGGGTACCAGTGCATATGCAGAGTCACCTTGAAGGGAAAAGACAGGAGGATGTTAGTCATGCATGTGCCACTTGTGAGGTGTGCATCACGGGAGGGGATAGTCATGCCTGCCACCCATGTCACTCACCAACCAGCCAGCTGTCCCCATACATGTTCTGTTCGAAATCTGTGGGGATGGGGCTCTGATTGTATATGTAGCTGTCATGGGTGTCATGGGTGGTGCCATGTGTTGGGCTGCTGATGTCCTCCTGCAAGGTTGTGGTAATTCCAGGATGGCATGAGGGGTGAATCTGAAGATGCGAGACACCTCAGAATCACTCATGCCAAAGATGTCTATGCGTGTGTGATATATCAAGTGAAGAGTGAGGGGCTTGTATCAGATAAGAATATTGTATTAGATTAGATTAAATTGTAAATTTTATATAAGCAAATAAAAATAAAAAATAAAACATCTCCCGTGCCCTCCTCCTTCTTTGTTCATCTAAAGTCAGTAGTATAGCTATGCGCGACGATGCCCCTGGCATGTTGGCATACAGATTGTTGAGCAACACGTGTGACTGCTGAACTCCTCACTAACAGTGTTGCTTTATCTGACAATTAGACTTTTTTTCTTTTTTTAGACCAGCTTTTATCAGCTCTAATTTTAGACAGGACATTTTGCTGTTGCGCACACTGCGTCGCCTGCGCTGCCCCAACATTGTTTTGTGGATCCCCGTAAGTCCCTCATTAGCATATTTGACTAGCAAATCAATGGTGTGTCTATCGCACTTTTGCGCGGACGGATGCGCCAGTCTAACGAAATTACGCGGGACAAAAAAAAGACGATTTTTTGCGTATCTCGTTCTGGGGATGCCGCGCAACGAAACGCACGCGCACATTTAGACTTACGCACACGCATCTCCTGTTGCGCAGGCGTAATCGCTCTGTGAATCTGGGCCCATGTTTCTGGGGGGTGGTCAGTACACATATTGCTTTGCATTTACAAAGAAAATGACAGTGGCTGCAGATTGAAAAGGAAAGGCCATTTTTAATAACATTCGATTACAATATGACTTGTGTCCCAATTGTACACGTTTTTTTTATTTTTTATTTGCTTTTTTTTTTCCACACAAAAGTAAAGTTACCCTTTAAGGATCATGAGTGAATATCACACCGAGCACAAGGGTCAGGCCTGCCAGCCTGCTTGCTGTGGTGGCACTGAACAGGAGGGAGGGGCCAGAATCACAGAAGGGGGAACCGAGAAGAACTCTTTTAATTTTTTTCTACATAAACAAAAAAAGACTGAACAATTTAATAAAAAACTTGTTTTCATTTGTTTTGTGTCATCAACTTCTGCAAATTAATAATCTTTCTTCATGTAGGCCAAAATGTATATTGCTACACTGCTTTGGAAAACATAACCCAAATCATTGTATATTATTTAGTCTGTAGAAGTTATAATCTTAGGCCCGGATTCACAAAGCACTTACGCCGACGTATCTCGAGATATGCTGCATAAGTGTAAATATGCACCATCGTATCTGTGCGCTGTGCCCACAGAACTAAGATACCCCTAAAAACAGGCTTCAGTCCACCGGCGTAACTTGCCTACGCCAGCGTATCGTGGGCGCATAGTTACGCTGGACGCATCTGGCGCTCCCATTGATTTCCTTTTTAAATATGCAAATGAGGCAAATACAGCGATTCGCGAACGTACTTGCCCGGCGCATAAAAAACACGGTTCGTGTAAGTAGTACCTCTGGCGTAAAGTTATTCCCCATATTGGAGGCGCAACTCATGCAAAGGTATGGACCAGGGAACACAGCCATCATATTTTACATCATTTACATAGTACGTGAATAGGGCTGGGCATAGGTTACGTTCACACCGTAGGCAGTGATTCGATGTATCTTAGCCAGTTGTTTCGACGTGATTGTGAGCATGCACACTGCGATATGTCCACGGGGCGGCGCATGCGCTGTTTCTTTTAAGTACTTGTGTGACGCTCGGCCCATCATTTGCATGGGGTCACGCTTCATTTAAATGTATCACGCCCACTTCCACTTATGCTGACTTACGGCTATGTATATAGGCAGAGTTGGGAGCATTTGTTTTGTGAATTCCGTGCTTCCCTCTCCGCGCTGCGCCGGCGTAGCGTAAAAGACATACGCTACAGCGGCATATATATGTGCCGATGTATGTGAATCCGGGCCTTAGAGTCCAGAAATTATGGTATATGCAGTATATTTGAAAATCGTTCATTCCTGTAATTTACTGAGTCTTGAATATGCCAGGATAGTCCAGGGTTTTTAGTAAAAGGCATGGCAAGGTTTTTTACATTGTTTTTGTGACAATTTTTTGTAAAGTGAAGATTTTTTTTTTCCACAATTGTTTATACTGTCACCACTGTAGTATGGTGTCATAATATAACTGGGTGGTGGCAATAACATAACAGTTAATAATCACTGTTATAAGCAACCATTGTGAATGATATTTATTTATTTAGTGTGCACTATTATGATTAGCTGTGATTGACCACAGATAATCACATGATACAGATGGACTGTGATTTTTCCCTGTCTACCATGTGATCACTGTGACCAATGACAGAAATAAATACAAAGCCATTCATTGGTTACAATTTCCATGTGATTTGCTTTGATTACTTTTTTTTTGAGAAATGGTAGGGGTACAGTATACAATGTACAATTTCCTGAGGCCCTTGTCCCCATCAACTTGTTTGGTTTCTAGTTCTGATGTAAACTCTGATTATGTATACAAGTTCACATGATTTGAAGGGTGTTAATCCATCCACCCTTATCTCACCAATGTTTCAGTTTTAGGTAATAAGGATTGAAAGGGACACACTGAGTGGGTGTTAGCTACTACAGTATAAATAGGAATTTAGTAGGAGCTTGTGTCTATAATAGGTGAGCTATTGAATTCACAAAGAATTTCTTATATTGAAAAATAATACATTTTATTTGAATACATAAGCATCGAAAATCGTCGGATCTGAACGAAAATGAAAATAAAGCATTTTTTATGTCGGATCTTTCGGTTTTCGTTTCTTGCGCTTTCGTGTTCGTTCGTTGTTAAATTAAGCAATAAGCATACAGTTCTTTTTGTATCTTTTTAGATACTCTTTAGCTTTATTTTCAGTTTAATTACATACACTCAGCCTATATTGTGACTTTGGTTAATACAATGGCTATATTGTGAGTGACATCTGTGCATGCACTTTCTTATTAGAAAAGAGCTCTGCTTAATACAAGGGTCTTCAAAAAGTTTCCACACTTTAATTGGTAATAGAGTTTAAAAGAGCAGAAACTTTTTGAAAAACTCTCATATAATTAATTACTAAAATGACTCCAATAAAACTTTTGATGATCTAAAACTCTTAATGGGAAACATACTTTTATATCATGTCCATGTGCTCAATCTAGCTGAACCACGTGATATTACCTATATGGTTGAATGATGCACAAGTACATTCTCACAGGGTGTCAATCACCTTGGAGACATTGCTGTGGCATGGTGATGTTTTCTGCACCTCCTGGAAGTGGAGTCTGAGGTATTTTTTTATCTTGGGGTGAGGGCTGATATTAAATTGGACCTTGAATTTTCAGGCAAGCAATTTTCAGATTTAAGTAGGGACTTAAATGAAAAAGAGTTGATTTACAATGTGGATGTTTGCTTACTTAATACATGGAAGCTATGATACAGTGTATCTTGAAATCCTCTGAATGCCTAGTCCTGTGAAGGGGAAGATTAAAAATGTGACTCTGATTTGTATATAACTGATAAATGTGGGTACTGCTTGCAATGAACATTCTCTACTCCTAACTCAAACCAAGGTATACAAAAAACAGTAGTTCTACTGGATTCTGATCATATGAAAGTAAACAGCTTTTTAATTAGCCCATAGCTCTTTCTTAACAAATAAAGCAAAGTTAAATAAAACATATTTTGTAACTTTGTTGATCCGGGATTGTTTTTTTTTTTTTTTTTTTTTTTTTTTAATATATAGGAAAATATGCCTGTTCAGTATAATATGCCTGTTCTTTTAAAATCATTAATTTCCCCCCAAACATAACATTTCTGTGTAAAGTGTATAGTTATCAAAATATTATTCCCACTCCGGATCTATTTCCCACTACAATTTCTAGCTAGCATGTTGCCCTTGAGTAAATACAGCAAAGATTTGTCATGTCACGTTTCTAAAATCTAGTACCTGCTTGTGATATGCTTATTGTAGTTCTGTCCATGTGCAATATTGGGAAGCCAGTATTTACAGAAGGACCCCTACACTCAGCAGTTCTGATCTTCACTTAAGCCTAACAGTGGGTTGTTCAGTCTCAGATAAAAAGGAAATTCTCAGACCAGTGTAAACAGTAAATACAAAGTAAAAGTTATTTCACTTTGATTATACAGTAAAGTCTGAATCAGTACTGATTAGTTGTCTGACAGCGGGGAAAACAAAGAGAGAATCCATGCCCGTTACAAAGTAGTGAAAAGTCAAAACAAAGTAAAGCAGAAAAAAAATTCTGGAGTACTTTGATAAGTAACGATGACAGTCAAGAACAGTACAAAACATTTCTTAATACAGCAGTACTACTCTGCTAACTTCTTATGTGCTGCTGGGTGTGTGTTGTTTGGTTTACATATAAACATTTTATCAGGGTTGCCAACCATCTGTAAATGTATAGACAGTTTGTAAATTTTGGTTGATTTAGATGCTGTCCATTAGGGATGAGCTTTAAGTTCGGGTCAAACATGAGTTCAACTCAAACATTGGCTGTTCGCCCATTCGCCGAATAGCGAACAATTTGGGGTGTTCACGGCAAGTTCTTGACTCATTCAGACTGCTGTAAGGGGAGTAGTCATTCATTCAGAAAAATGAGTCATGTCCCAATGAAAATTCAAACCTCTTGGGAATTTACATAGGATGAAAGAAAAATCCTGGACCACCGCGCTCCTTTAAAAAACTATGTCTTTATTCAAGACATAAAAAATTCAATTGGAAAAAACAGCCAAAGTTCATGCAGTCAAAAAAGGAGTGGACAAGGGAAAAAGGCTGACATGTTTCACATCGTGTGATGCTTACTCGTAGCTAGTGAACAAATGACCAAAATGGGCTTAGATGGAGGAGGGAAAGAGGTGAATGGGGCGCTTCACCAATCACTTCCAGGTGATCATTAGTCAAAAAAACACTATTATCCTTGATGTATCACACATGAGGTGCTCCTGTGTATGGGGTTGAAAAGATTTGTGAGTGAAAAATCTCTTGTTTCTCAATCTCTTGATAATGAGACAAAAGAAAAGAAAGGGAAAATGAGAGACCCCATGTGTGAGACACATATACATCATAACCAGTGTAATAGACGAATAAACAACAACAATTAAAACAAATAATAATAAGTGCGTGTAACGTTATAAAAAGGTTGTGAAGTAGACATATGTGGCTATAGGGTAAAGTGGGCAATAGATAAGGAATGTGAGAATTCTGAAGACTGTAGCCTTTTGTATGTCTAAAAAACAAACAAAATGTATATATATAAAAATATGATGTTTTAATTAAAATGGTATATGTGTGGTTATAATACCATGCACTTTATCACTGGGCTTTTCTGGTTTGCATGTCATTATTGGACGTATATAATCATTGTAATGTTTACATAAGAAAATAAAAAGAAAAAGGAAGCAATATGTATGCTCCGAAAAAACGTTTTCAAAACATGACATAATGAACAAAAACCAAACCTGAAATGACCCAGTGGTATGTGTCAAGGGCAGAACCCCTTTTAAAAGCTCCACTATCATTTATCTTCTGTTTTTTATTTAAGACCTTGTGCTTATTTAGAACGAGAGATAGTAAAGGAGCCTCTATGTTCCTAATGTCTCTAAGCGTGTCACGCCACTGGAATGATGATTCTAGCTTGCCATGGAGGCTATATATGAAAAAAATGAGTAAATAAATAAATGGCGACCTGGCATTTTAATATGTCACCAAATTATGTATGAAGAAAAACGCCTGCCCATTTTAAGATGAAGTGATCAAAAAATTGGCCAAAGGAAAAGGAGTATGTACAATGGTGATATCTGAAACAGAACAGAGAGGTATATGTTTTGTATATAATATGATATAAAACAGCTAGACCCAACTAGTAAAAGTGGGACACATCCCACTCAAAGTTGAGCCCCGAAGGGCGTCTGGAATTGAGAATAAAAATCCATCAGACTTCTTGCCTGCATAGTATGTTAAATTTATCTCCGCCTCTGGCTGGTTTTGTAATTCTTTCTAGCCATTGAATGACTAAACTAGAAGTATTTTTATCATGAGCAATGTTCCAGTGCCGTGCGACATTGGTGGCATGGTCCTTATCGATGTCGTATAGGTGATCATAGAGGCGGTCCTAGTCTTCTAGTTGTCCTACCAACATATTTTGCATGTGATCACATATACACAATATCGTGTATTGCAGTTGATGAAAGAATGTAGCTTGTGCGATTTCCATGTGGAGGTGGAGGTGACGGTGTCCCCTTTTTGAATGAAAGGGCAGTATGTGCAACTGCGACCACCGCATCTAAATGTTCCATTGAAGGATAACCAATTGGTGGAAGTGGGCCTACTGCTAAAAAGACTAGGGGATAACAAACTGCTGAGGGATGGGGCCTTTCTGGATACAGTGCAGACACCCCCTTTTAAAATTTCACAATAGATGGGGCCATTAGACAAAATTGGAAGATATTTGGTGACAATCTTTTTTATTTTGTGAAACTCACTACTGTATGGAGTGGAAAAAGTAGTGGTATAATTTTGATCTTTAAAGGGGCTGTAACGGTAAATGTTTTTTCACCGGCTATGGCCGCCGCTGTATCACGCTGTATCACGGGAACGCGCTCGCAAAAGCTTTACACCATGCTCGCTCACATTAAGGTGGAATGCTTTTGCCATCAGAACATGAGACAGCCGCGAGGGACCCCAGAAGACAGGGTTAGAGGACACTCTGTGCAAAACGAGCTGCACAGTGAAGGTAAGTATAACATGTTTGTTATTTAAAAAAAAAACACTTTTGACTTTAGTGTTCCTTTAAACTTTTTTGTACGGCCCTGTCCGTCGTGACCAGGAAGTTTATCTAAGAGCAGTTCTTTTCTTTGTACTCCCTTGGCTATTAATATGCCCCTATTTATTATGGCTCTTGGGTAACCTCTTTCCTTGAATCTATTGGACATGTGTATGGCTTCCTGATCAAAATCTGATTCTTTGCTGCAAAGCTTCCTCAATCTTAGGAATTGACCAACCGGGATGCTGTTTATAGTGTGTCCCGGATGGCTAGAATCAGCCCGTAGGAGAGTATTCCCAGCACTGGGTTTCCTATAGAGGTTGGAAAAAACTGCACTTAAATTTTTTAACTTCCCAAGGATTCTATCTGTATAGTTGATTGAGTTGGCGTTGGGGGCATAGATGTTTGCGAGTGTGCAAGTCATATTGGCAAGTTTTCCCCTGAGGAATAGGTATCTACCCTCAGGGTCGGTCACCCTTGCCTCGAGTACAAACCTTGCACCACTAGCAAACCCTATCGCCACTCCACATGCCCTTTTGGAAGTAGAGTCCCCATAATACCATATAGGGAACATAGGTGAGTATAGTTTAATATTTGAAACATTAGAGAAATGTGTCTCCTGTAGAAAAACTACATCCGCCTTGTGGAATTTGATCTCATTCACGACATTTGACCTTTTCCCAGCAGCATTAAGACCCTTTACATTATAAAAAAAAAACTTCAATTCAGCCATGCCTATCTATATATTTTTTTTTTTCCGCCTAGTCGCTTGTCTGGACCATGGGGGACCACCCACCCTATTAGCTACCTCCCCCCACCCTCCCCCCCCTCTAACCATTCGGGTAGCTCTATAACCGGAATATTCAATTTGGAGCAGAAACCTGCTAGATCCTCCGGGAAGGTTAACCTCGCTGATATCCCATCTTTCTGCCCAATGAGGCACGCAGGGAACCCCCATTGGTATTTGATGTTTAGTAGCTGCATCTGCTCCAATAGGGGTTTCAGGCATCGCCTTCTGGCTAAAGTTTCCCATGCCAGATCTGGGTATACCTCTATCTCAGCGTCCCCATACCGCAACAGGGTTTTTTTCCTGAGTCGCCCCCAGATTTCCGCTTTGTCCTCGTAAAATCTAAATCTAACAATTATGTCTCTTGCCCTTGCCCCCTCGCTATTGAGTGTCTTTCCAATTCGGTGAACTCGCTCAATTTTAAGGGGTTCTTCGGTCGTCTGCTCTAACAGGGGTATAAATAGGCTATTTAGGATTTTTCGCAGATCTTCACCACTCTCTTCTTTAATAAATCTAATCCTTAAATTTTTTCTTCGGTTGCGATTCTCCTGATCTTCTAAGCGGTATTTTAGTCTCCTCTGGTTCTGCTGAATGGTTAGAATTTGGTCTTTAAGATGGGTTAATTCATGTTCCTGTTTTTCCTGCCTGTTCTCTGTTGCTTCTACTCGTGACAGCAGATGGCTCAGATCTGTTCTAAGGATACTTGTTTCATTTTTGATATACAGTTCCAATCTACTTTCCAGTCGCTGCAGCATAATTTCCAATTCCCCCTTAGATGGTAAGTGCGTGTCTGTGCATCCATCCATGCTTTGTGTTTGGTCCAATTCCCCTTCTATTGAAACGTCAGGAGTCTGAGAATGGGTTCCGCCCGTCCCTTTCCTTGCTGTGCCCATTTTCTCTGTTTTTTTTGTGTGCCCGGGGCTTTTAGTAGTCCCCTCCTGGGTCATATACTGTTTGATGGTACTGGTTGTAGGGGGGTGTGTATGTTTTTAGTCGAGAAAACTGTCATGGATCTCGACGAGAAAAAAAAGAAAACATGTATTTTTTCTCGTCGGGAGTCTCAATTTCCTCATCGTGGTTTTTATTAAATGCTTAGAAACCCGCACATGCTCAGAATAAAGTATGAGATGGGAGTCCACCTTTGGTAAAAGTAGTTTTCGTAATGGAGATAATGGCAAACAAGAACAATTCTCCTGCGTTCCGGTATTTTTTACTATGGGGTCATGTGAACCAATAAAAATGTATCTTCCAGAGTCTTGCAGCCCTCCTCAGAATCGTGGGAATTCAAAATAACTAAGAAAAGAGAAAAAAGAATGGAGGGCGCACCGACCTAGTGTGATACCGTATAACAAGGTCTTTATTAAAATATTAAAATCAATGGTCATACTCACAAAGATGAGTTTAAAATCAAGCCTTGAAAGACAGCTCAGCAGATATACAATAATACCAGCAGAACATGATAATTGCTTTGGTCAAATGGTTTTAGGCCAAGAAGCGACAAAATCACAAGATATACTGAGAGTGAAACATCAATGGTACGGTTTTTCACTAGGTATAACAATAGGGTCCCTATTATACAAAAAATCTTCCAAAAGAACTGGAAGATTTTGTCAGCAGATCTATTCTTGGAGACATGTATCCCGGCCCACCCCAATCTGGTCTTCAGAAGACCCAAAGACCTGAGAAGCATGATTGCTCCCAGCAAAGTCAAGACAACCAACAAAGACAAAGGACTGAAAGGGCCCTGGACCACAATTTTTGATCAAAAAGGAAGCTATAGATGTGGTGTGAACAATTGCGGTAATTGCACACACATGTACCACAGAAAAAGAGATGTCATTGGGGCAGATTAAAGATGTCACATGATAAAACAATTTACCAATTGTGGAGTTTCATATGTTATATATGGCATCCTGTGTCCATGTGGCCTACTATATGTAGGACGAACATCACGCCAATTAAGAACCAGGATGAATGAGCACAGGAGCAGCATCCTAACGAAAAAGGACAAAGGCTCGATACCTAGACACTTTAAGGAGGTCCATGACGGTAGAGTGGAAGGCCTGAAAGTGTTTGGTATAGAGGCCATCCAAAACAGTCTAGACAGTGGCAAAAATTATTATTTTTTTTCTCTTTTTTTTTTTTTTTCGTAATGGAGATAGCACATTCGTCACGCTGTAACAGACTGAAAAGCGCTAATCGCCTCTCACCAAACTTTTACTTAACACACAGTAATATGAGATTAGCAAAAGCAGCCCCAAGGATGCGCCAGTGGAATCAAACTTCCCCTTTATAGTGCCGTTTGTACGTGTTGTACGTCATCGTGTTTGAGAACAACGAGATTTTGTCTTGACAGTGTGTACGCAAAGAAAGCTTGACAAGATTCTCGACAAGCCTGACAAGAAACTCGTTGAGGAAAATTATGTTTCCGTCAGCCTGCAACACCGATCAAGTACAGAAAATCTGACAGGGCATTTGCACAAAAGTCAATCTATAGATTTAACCCATACATGAATTCAAATTTGTCTGGTCCCTTTTGAACTGGTAATTTTTTTATTCATAATTATGTTTTTATTAAAGAATGTTCAGCTCACAATAAAAAAATTCAATACATTGATTTTCCTATTTCTTGTCCGTTCCTTTCTCACCCTCCCTATTTGCAATGAAGAGAGAGAGAGAGAGAGAGAGAGAGAAAGAACGCCATACAAATAAATGAGTATATTCAGAATAAGCATAAAAAAAAACATGGTATCAAATAAGTGCAAGGCCCTGTACACACGATCAGTCCAAACTGATGAAAACGGACTGAAGTTAATTTTCCTCGGTTCACAGACTGATGGTCTGATGTGCGTACACACCATCAATTCCAAAAATGATCATGTCAGAACGGTGATGTAAAACACAATGACGTGCTGAAAAAAACTAAGTTCAATGCTTCCAAGCATGCGTCGACTTGATTCTGAGCATGCACAGGTTTTTGAACCGATGCTTTTGCGTACTAACGATCGGTTTGGACCTATGGTCAGGCGTCCATCAGTCCGATTTTAAAGCAAGTTTTAAAACTTTGGACTGAAGGACAACAGACTGATGAGCCATACACACGGTCGGTTTGGACCGATGAAACTGGACTTCAGTCCATTTTCATCAGTTTGGACTGATCCTGTGTACGTGGCCTAACAAACATGTACAGGCCTGACAAATTTCATATAACATCTATAAATAATATATAACAAGTCATAAAATGAGAGAAATTGGGTTTAATAAATTGGTAACAATATCAATTATAACTATATGTCCTCAAAGTGTGGCATAAGCAAGAGATTAATTAATAAGAGGGAGAATAAGCAATATATATTTCAAGAAACAAAGGGGGCTACTTCGTACTAAGATGTATCACATGGTTCCTAGATTTTATTGAATTTTGGAATGGACTGAGTAGCAGATGCTGTGATGTACTCCATTCTATGAATTTCAGTGATAGTTGGTGGGTCTCTTGACAACCAAGACATTGGGATAACTCTCTGTGCTACTAGTAATATATAGGATAGCAACCATTTGGTTGTTTTTTTGAGACCTGGGAACGGAAGGCCTTATAGATATTGTAGGGGGTCTAACGGCATAGAGATGTTTGCCAATGTTTGGAGGATATACATCACTTTGTCCCAAAAAAGGTTGTTTTTGTGCACATTTCCAAAAGATATGGAAGAGTGAACCTACTGATGAACCACATCTCCAACAAAGAGAGGGTACAGTAGGATCATGTTTATGTAAAATCTCAGGGGTCCTATACCAAAACATCAGAATCTTAATCAACGTCTCTCTCTCTGCACCACACATCTGGATGAGCTAAAGACAGTTGTCCAAATCTGCTTCCAATAATGTAGAGGGATTGGTTCTGTAAAATACGGGGACATTTTTCCATATAAGAATGAAAGGGCTCAGAAAGAGACGGGGATAGGGATGAGATTTGGAGGTTGGAGTAATGCATTTGCACAGGGATCTGGTGTTTATCCCATATTTCCTTAAAAGAAAGGATTCTACGGGGAATAGGATGTACAAAATGGTGCAATTGAAATAAGGTGGCTTGGGTCCATGGTAGCATGCCTTCAATGGACATGCTGTCTGGGATCATGGGATTGAAAAGAAGATTTGTGAGAGGTGGACATGAAAAGAGAGAGTATTTCTTGAAAGTGGTATGCCAGATCTGCAATGAAAATGACAGGTGCTAAACACATGCATTTTAAAACAGTATAAAGGGATGGGGACCATATCATTTAGCAAGGGTGCACTGGAAAAATTAAACCCATTTCAATTTCATTTATGTCGGGGTATGCGGGTGGGAGGCTTATCGGAATCTGGGAGCCCCCTTTAATAAGGGGGCCCCCAGATACCGGACCCCCACCCTAAGTGAATGAGTATGGGGTACATTGTACCCCTACCCATTCACCTGGAGGCAAAGTGTAAACACAAATAAACCATACAGGGTATTGAAATGTTTTATTAGTTGGCCGCCGGGGGGGGGGGGGGTTTGTATGGTCGCTTTTATAATCATCCTCAGGAGAAACTGCTGTGTTGAGTAATTGTCTATTAGCGGATGATAGTTTTGGAAGTTTTAGAGTGGAGCAGAAAGTATCAAATGCATCCTGGTCAAAGTTATAATTATTACCATGAGTGAGGCAATTATACAGTTTATGATAAAAGTCTCCAAATACTGTAGCCATTTTTTGGGGACAATATGTGGGATTGCCATCTGGTTGGGAGAGGGAAACAGGGAAGGAGTGGAAAGGGCGATGCCAACATAATACCAACATTCTATGAGGTTTGTTAGAATATTCATAACATTTCTGTTTAGACCACATGAGGGATCTGGCTAATTTATGAGCATGGAAAGCTTTAAGTTGGTTGCACAAAAAAGGTCACCTCTCGGAGACGACATAATGTTGGTTGATGGAGTAGTTGTTGTTCTGAGGTTCGTAACTTACCCAGAGTAATTTTTCTTAGCCTCATTGTCCTTTTTTAGACAAGAACTGATGGAGATGCATTGGTCTCTGAGTACAGCTTTATTCGGCTCCCATAGGGTATTCGTCTCCGAGACTGAACCCTGATTTAACTGAAAATATTCTGTCAAGGACTGAGAAAGTTGTATTTTTGAACTTTCATGGCTGAGGAGGAGTTCATAAGGTTGCCAGTGACATGTTTTAGAGGAATTCACTGGCATGGCCAGATCTAGAAAAATGGGGGAGTGAATAGACCAAGTAATTGGGCCTATCTCCGATTATACCACTTTGGGGAGTGAAGATTAGAAAGTAGTCCAGCATAAAATATACTTTAAGGACAGGGGAGAAAAAAGTGTATTGTTTACTGGTAGGATGTTTAATATGTCATGTGTATAACAGGCGATGGGATCGAAGCAGCCTACAAAAGGGAATAGACAGACTATGTATCCTATTAGATAAATTGGAATCAAACAGGTCCTGTCTATCCTTTGATGCTGAATAGATCGCATTAAAATCCCCTCTCACTATCATGAAGGACTGTGCAAAGTCTTGTAGAGTCTCCAATGCTGAGATGAGAAACCCTATTTGACCTGAATTAAGAGCGTAAACATCATGACAGTGATTGGGAAGGCCATATATTCAAAAGAGAGAATCACATAGTGCCCGTGAGGGTCCAAATGGGATGATTTTACCTTAAGAAAACAGAAGCGTCCAATCAAAATTGCTATTTCTGCTTTGCCTGTGGAATCAGAAGCAACATAAGAGGTGGGGAAGTGTTTAGAAGCAAATTTAAAGGACCCTCCAGAGAGGAAGTGAGTCTCCCTAAATGTATTTATTTATTTGAAGATATCTCAACATATGAATTTTAAATGTGTAAAGGTATCTATTTTATATTACTATTTTATTCAAATTATCTGGGAGTGCAACCCAAACCATTGATTTTATTTATACCTTCTTGTGGGTGGTGTTTGACCCTCACGGTGTCTGCAGCACCTTTAGATTTACTATTACTTTTCCATAGTAGCGCATTAATTACCTATTTGTAAGTTGTTGTCACTCTAATGCAGAGATTTTGGCGTCTCTTCTTGTTCTCCAGATCTTCCTGCTGTAGCTGGATTTGGGAGACTGTGGGGGTTATTTTTCTTGCTCCAGTACATGAAGATATTGGACTAAATTGTCAAATATCTGTACATTCCCCTAGCTGATCAAGTTCTCCTCTCAATTCCTGTGACATTTTCCTCACTGCCTGGGAGATAGTGTGTGTTTACTGGAGTAAAAGAGCTTGCCGTTTTTCATCCAGAACTCAGGAGTTAATACTGAGGGAGATGAGAGAGGTAGTCTGTGACACCTGTTCCAGAAAGTCGCCTATGTGGTCCGCAGGGTCTCCCTGTGTACTTGAGGCCGGGGATGAGGGCCTAGTTAGGAGCCATAGTGGAGAAAGGGAAAAAATCAAGAGATGGCGTTGCGCTCCAATAGCATAGAATGGTGTAGTTGGTAAAATGTATAAATAACCAAAATAGTATAATTGATAAACGAATGTGCAAATATACAAATAGACTGACTGAAAGATAAAACTTGCTATAAATGCTAAGATAAGGTGCATCTAAAGGTGTACTGAATGAATGTGCAAACAGTGCAGATAAGGTGACCCAGGTGAAAAAATAAAATCACAACGTAAAGATAATAGTATATGCAGTCGCAAAGGAAATCGCAGGATGGTGTTATGCTCCAATCAAAATTAATGACTGGACATAACTGATATACAACAATGATGGATGAATAAAACAGTGAACTGAATAAGAGTGCAAATACATACAAATAGGTCATTGTATAATGTAAGTAAAATCACATCATATGAATGGTGGATGGAACCGCAAGATTGTCCAATTGTTACAAAGTGTAAATGGTGAAACTGTGACTCAGTCCAAGAGGTGAAGAAATTGCAAGGTGCAAGTAGAGCGCTGGGTGCAGAAATAGAATCACAACATAAAGATAATATATGCAGTCGCAGAGGAAATCGCAGGATGGTGTTATGCTCCCATCAACATGAATGACAACTGATATACACCAATGATGAATGATGCAACTGCGACTCCAAGAGGTAATGCAATTTATTCAAAAGGAATTGCAAATTGCGAGTGAAGTGATGGGTGCTAAATGACATTAGAAGGTGGCAAAGTGACTTGTTGGTGAATCTTCGGTGTATGGAGGGGGAGAGAGGATAACTCCTATCCATCCTTCCAGTAGTGTGGCGCCTAGGGGATTAAGGCTTCTTTCCAGGCTGGGTGGTCAGCAAGGTTAGACAGCTTCAAAGTGTGTCACCAGGCAGACTAGAGAAAACTCAGTGGTTTATTCAAACATATAACAAACAGGGTACTCACATTTAAAACAGTAATGCAGTATATATCAGAAACGAGCAGCGAGCTCACACTGTGCAAACGTCACTTCCGGTGTCCTATCAGAGATCCAATGAAGTCATGTGACAGTGACGATACGTGGTTTCAATGTTGAAAAGGGGGGAAAAAGGGGGAAAGAAGATAAAATGGGACTTTAAATGGAGCATGCGGGTGCAAATAAGTAGATGAATGGATAGGTAAACTTAATATTTAATGATTCATTAATGAGGTATATTATGGTAATAATATATCGAAATGCAATTTAATTCATACCTGCTAATGATACATAAGCAAATAAAGTTCAGAATATAAAACAATTAAAATAAAAAGTTTGGCCAATATAATCTGAGGCCTCTTTAATCCCCAAAGTTTAGGGTAAACCAAATTATACAATAGAGTGATACATAGTCCAATGAATTCATGTAGCTGCCCCTTCTATTCATTGTAACATTTAACTGCTTGCCGACCTGCCGCCTTCATTTTCCTGGGCGAGAGCCCATAGCTATACGTTGGCTCTTTAGCTGCCACTAGGGGGCGCGTGCCCCCCGCTCCCCCCGAGTCCTGTGCACGTGCCCGGCTGGCACGATCGCCACCGAGCACACGCGATCGCTCGGTAACGAGCGAGGATCGGGAGCTATGTGTGTAAACACAAAGCTCCCGGTCCTGTCAGCAGGGGAAACGCTGATCTTCTGTTCATACAATGTATGAACAGAAGATCAGTGATTTCCCATAGTGAGGCCACCCCGCATACAGTTAGAACACACCCAGGAACATACTTAACCCCTTCCCTGCCCCCTAGTGTTAGCCCATTTATTGCCAATGTGTCAAAAGTGTCCGAAGTGTCCGCCATAATGTGCAGTACTGAAAAAAAACGCTGATCGTCGCCATTACTAGTAAAAAAAAAAATATTAATAAAAATGCCATAAAACTACTCCCTATTTTGTAAACACTATAACTTTTGCGCAAACCAATCAATAAACGATAATTGCGGAGATGTAGAAGAATATTTATTGGCCTAAACTGAGGAAAAAAAAAAATATTTTTTGGGGATATTTATTATAGCAAAATGTAAAAAATATTGAATTTTTTTCAAAATAGTCGCTCTATTTTTGTTTATAGCGCAAAAAATAAAAACCGCAGAGATGATCAAATACCACCAAAAGAAATCTCTATTTGTGGGGAAAAAAAAGGATGCCAATTTTGTTTGGGAGCCACGTCGCACGACTGCGCAATTATCAGTTAAAGCAATGCAGTGCCGAATCACAAAAAGTGCTCTGGTCATTGGGCAGCAATATGGTCCGGGGGGTTCGTATATTTAGGCTGCTGTGTTTGGTGGATTGCGGTCCGAGTTTGTAGTGGTCACCCGGGTTTTCATTGAACCTGGGAGCTGTGACACGCACTGCGGGCTCCTCCTCCATCGTTCATGATGCAGGATGGGTGGGGGTGAATTAGCATTGTGCGTCAACGTCATGTATTACACGCCGGAGGAGCAGGATCCTTGTGACACTGCTCTGCTGGCTGCATTATTACATCTGCAAGCTCCATGAGATGTGTTTGCCACCAATCGCAGGATTATATTTCTGGCATGTGATGGCACCTCCCTCTCACTTTGCAGGCTTGCATTACGTTGGTGGTGTGTAGTGTTGCTCACGAATATTCGCATTGCGAATATTCGCTACGAATATTGCATATTCGAGTATTCGCGAATAACGCGAATATCGCGGCGAATATTCGCTATTTCGAATATTCGAATGTTTTAAATTTTTTTTTAGAACAGATCACATCCTAGAGATCCCCATCGACGTCTAAAAGCATTGTTGGTATGATTAGAGACCTTGGGCCGAGTAGCTGCAGCGCTCATTTTATATTGCCGAAAAATCGCAATGCGATTATTCGGTAATAGCGATATCGCGCGATTATTTTATATTGTAATATATCACGAATATTCTGAGCCAATCAGAGTGCTCCATTCCGCATTTCTCGAAATTTCGCAATTATTTTATATTGTAATATATCACGAATATTCTGAGCCAATCAGAGTGCTCCTTCCGCATTTGCCGAATATTCGCAATTTTTGTGTATTGTAATATATCACGAATATTCTGAGCCAATCAGAGTGCTCCTTCCGCATTTCTCGAATATTCGCAATTATTGTGTATTGTAATATATCACGAATATTCTGAGCCAATCAGAGTGCTCCTTCCGCATTTCTCGAATATTCGCAATTATTGTGTATTGTAATATATCACGAATATTCTGAGCCAATCAGAGTGCTCCATTCCGCATTTCTCGAATATTCGCAATTATTTTATATTGTAATATATCACGAATATTCTGAGCCAATCAGAGTGCTCCATTCCGCATTTCTCGAATATTCGCAATTATTTTATATTGTAATATATCACGAATATTCTGAGCCAATCAGAGTGCTCCATTCCGCATTTCTTGAATATTCGCATTCGCAATTCGCAATTCGCAATTCGCATTCGCAAAAATTCGCGAAAATTCGCAATCATTTAATTTCCAAAAAATATCACGAATATTCGTATTTAGCGAATATATGTCGAATATTCGACTATATATTCGAGATATATCGCGAATTCGAATATGGCATATTCTGCTCAACACTAGTGGTGTGCTCTGGTGCCGCCCGTGTGGGATCATTCCAAGGTGGTCCTGGCACTTATGTTAACCTCCTACACTGGACACTGGTATCACTGATTTCTGACTTCCACGCTTCTTATTTCAGCAGCTGTGCTTTAACTAGCCACAGTTGCATATTTATGATAGCCCAATCATGTTTTTGGGCCACTCTGCATCTGTATTAATTCATACCTATATTATATTACTTTTTACAGAGGCCCATATTGATTGGTCTACTCACCAACCCAACTACACCAGTATTATCTTTGCTGACACATACCCACCTTGGATTCTGTCCTTCATTGGTTGGCATCGGTTGGCGCACCACCTAGGTGATTTGTGGCCCTCAGTACTGTACCATCATCACACAGTTACTTAGGGGGATTTTTTATCCATCCCATTCATGCCATCTATCAATTATGCCCAATTTTTTAGGAAACTATAATATTACAATTTTTATCTATTTTACATCGTGAAAAATGCTCTGTAGCCCACACACGGTCGTTTTTGATGACATTAAAAAAAAACTCAATTTTTTACAAACCGAAAAACGGTCGTGTGTACACAGCATTAGATCTACCAGTGGCGGCTGGTGGTCAAAATTTTAGGGGTGCGCAAAACAGAACTGGTCCCCTTCACTTGCTCTTACGCCAGGCAGGCTTTTGAACTATATAGTAGTTGGCAGATCTATAGGAAATTGCACAGACTGTATTGTGTAAGGTCTGATGAAAAAGGGGATTGGACAGAGTGTGGTCAGCTTTGGGACAATACCAAGAAATAAACTGCATTCATATAGGAAAGAGGAGGGATAGCCACGATGTACACAACCAGCAGGAAGGGGTGTGCAGGTATGGATGGACAGGTAGGTGAGTGGATAGATGGGTGGGTGGATGATGAGATGGATGGATAGGTGGATGGATAGGGTGGGTGGATGAATGGGGTGTGGTGGGTGGAGTGGGATGGGTGGATGAATGGGGTGGGGTGGGTGGAATGGATGGATGGGATGGGTGGAATGGATGGATGGGATGGGTGGATGAATGGGGTGGGGTGGGTGTAATGGTATGGGTGGATGAATGGGGTGGGGTTGGTGGAATGGATGGGATAGATGGATGAATGGGGTGGCGTGGGTGGGATGGGTGGATGAATGGGGTGGATGAATGAGGTGGGGTGGGTGGAATGTATGGGATGGGTGGATGAATGGAATGTGATGGGTGGATGAATGGGGTGGGATTTGTGGAATGGATGGATGAATGGGGTGGCATGGGTGGATGAATG
This sequence comes from Rana kukunoris, assembly GCA_029574335.1. Taxonomy (NCBI): domain Eukaryota; kingdom Metazoa; phylum Chordata; class Amphibia; order Anura; family Ranidae; genus Rana; species Rana kukunoris. The sequence goes on along the minus strand of CM056049.1, from coordinate 340,241,459 downwards.
AGGTGGGGTGGGTGGAATGGGTGGATGAATGGGGTGGGGTGGCGTGGAATGGGATTGGTGGATGAATGGGGTGGGTGGAATGAATGGATGGGATGGGTGAAATGGATGGATGGGATGGGTGGAATGGGATGGGTGGATGAATGGGGTGGGGTTGGTGGAATGGATGGATGACTTGGGTGGCGTGGGTGGATATATGAGGTAGGGTGGGTGGAATGGATGGGATGGGTGGATGAATGGGGTGGAATGGATGGGATGGGTGGATGAATGAGGTGGGGTGGGATGATTGGATGAATGGGGTGGGGTGGGGTGAGTGGATGAATGGGGTGGAGTGGGTGGAATGGATGGGATGGGTGGAATGGATGGGATGGGTGGATGCATGGGGTGGATGGGATGGATGCGATAGATGGGATGGGTGGATGAATGGTGTGGGGTGGGTGGATGAATGGGGTGGGGTGGGTGGAATGGATGGGATGGGTGGATGAATGGGATGGATGGGGGATGGATGGGATGGATGGGATGGGTGGATGCATGGGATGGATGGGATGGATGCGATGGATGGGATGGGTGGATGAATGGGGTGGATGGGATGGGTGGGATGGATGCGATGGATGGGATGGATGCAATGGATGGGATGGGTGAAATAAATGGGGTGGAATGGATGGGTGGATGAATGGGGTGGAATGGATGGGTGGATGAATGGGGTGGAAAGGATGAATGGGGTGGGATGGATGCGATGGATGGATGGGATGGGTGGAATGGATGCAATGGATGGATGGAATGGGTGGAATAAATGGGGTGGAATGGATGGGTGGATGAATGGGGTGGAATGGATGGGTGGATGAATGAGATGGACTGGATGGGTGGATGAATGGGATGGGTGGGGTGGATGCGATGGATGGATGGATGGGTGGATGAATGGGGTGAAATCAATGGGGTGGAATGGATGGATGGAGCAATGAAGGAGATATTTAACAATCAGGAGAATTTGCATCTGCCTGTCAGTGTTCTGATCCAGCACAGATCAGTGTACAGTGAAGGAAATTTGTCTTCGCCTGGGAGTAAATTCAGCTGGATGAGAGGAGAGGAGAGGACAGCCAGAACAACTACCATAACATCCACTGCGTGCCAGGCTCCCCCTCCCCCTATCTGCCACATATTTAACACTAGCAGCCCCATCCAGATGTCCTGTCCCCAGGAAATGTGCTAAAAGCTTCTTAGCCCTTTCACTTAACTCCCCTTCTTCTACCTCCCACTGCTCCCAGATCCACTACACAAAGTACACACACAACTGCTGCAAGTTCTGAGAGCACAACACGGGTGTTTTCTGCTTTATTACCTGCTAGCAGCTTCAGTGAGATGTCCTGTTCACCGGCCAAATTCTCTCATGTTTCAGACCAGCCAGGATGAGTCACTCTGAAAACCAGAAGTGATTGGCTGGTCCAATAAAAGCACCGCCCTAAGTCCTACGCACCAGCCAATCACTAACCACAAACAGGACACATCCAGCGCAGAGTGGTAGTGCGAGCGCAGAGCTTTGCGCTCCATAGGCAGGACAAGAGCCAGCCGATAGATTTGCTTGCCCAATCGCATGATTCAAATGACATAATGCTTCCCCAGCACCTCCGTGGCCGCCGCTCCCCCCCCCACACACACACACGTTTAAAGAGACATGTTCTAAAAAAAAAGAAATTTTTTTTGTATTTTTTTTGATGAGTAGCTTTGGGGGGGGCGGCGCCCCTACGCCCCCTATGGACAGGCCGCCATTGAGATCTACATAACGTGCTCCGCTCCTGAAGATTGGCCCAAGCCATGAAACATGTTGAGATACAGATGCCATGTTTTATTAAATATATCCATTCTAATATTTTATGCATACTACCCTGATATTAGGTTCCATGGGTATTTATATAAATTCCTTGTAGGATGTTTGCTTTTTATCGTTTTTTATTGACTCATTATCAATAATAGAGATCGGTTAAAAATAGGGGTGTTTTACCGCTATCGCCTGGGCACTGTCAGTGTGAAAGGGCTCTTAAAGTCCTATTTTCCCCTCTTTCCCCTTCCCCCCCCCTTTTCATCATTGACAGAGATGGAGGTATTTGACCTTACCAGGCCATGTTCTGATTTCAATCATTCAATCACATGCAAGCAAAATGTTTTTTTTTTTCCTTGAATGTGAATGGATATCCTTTGCTAAGTGTATTTTACAAGAGTACAACTTCAGTTTCAAAGTGAACAGTCTATTTGACTTTGGTAAATAAACTCAAATGTGTCTATTTAGCTGCAATAATTAGCATTTCAGTATTTCAGAAGGGAGGCAGCAAGCGATTAAATTGGATGTGAGTAGCATAATGGATACTCTATAGCAGTGATGGCGAACCTTAGCACTTAGCAGATGTTTTGGAACTATATTTTCCATGATGCTCATGCACTCTGCAGTGTAGTTGAGCATCATGGGAAATATAGTTCCAAGACATCTGGCATGCCAAGGTTCACCATCACTGCTCTATAGCATTAGATTCCGTGCTCTATAGCATGAAATACATTTGAAGTCTCGTTTCTCTAGCTGTATTGGTTTTAATGGATGCATAACAATAAAGAAGTCAGTTTTACTTGATTGTGGTAATCTAACAGTAGCAGCTTCTGGGGTTGGGACAAACCATATACTTTGGGGAGTGCATACAATGGCTAGCTTTTGTTTATGTGTTTTTCCACAAGAAAAACAACTTTTTCTATAACTGCTGAAAAAGCATCAACTAGAGTTGAACCTTAAAGGGTTTGTAAAGGTTTTTTTTATCTCGATAGCTTCCTTTACCTTAATGCCGTGCTGTTTTCATGTCCTCATTATTTGTTTTTGCTCTCAAGTTGCTGTGATTCTTCTCTGATCTCCACACTTCCTGGTTGTCTGTTTCCTGATAAGCACAGTCCTAAGAGCTTTCTCTCTGTGGTCACTAATCAAGGAGGTGTGATTACTGTGTGTCTAAAACCCCTCAGCACCAATCAGTTTCGTTTTCCAAACCATCACTGCCCTGTATTGTCTCTGTGGATCTGTACAGCACAGGTAGGAAACAACATGCAAAAACAAAATTAGAAACTGCAGGTACATTATAAGATTGATTTTTATCTATTTTTTATCATTTTTAGAAGGAATCAGTTAACTATTATGTCTCTATATGACAACATAAATTGTTTGTATGACAACACTACTGCGTGATTTTACTGCAAAAAATGAAGTGTTGTCATCTCTTAAAAGTAGGGGAAATAATAGATCTATTGGTATTGGTTATGTGTTAACTGTGAGGACTGCTGTAAACAGTCATTTCAGCAAACAAATTAAAAATATTTACAATTCCTTTAATTTGTTTGTCTCCTACTATTTCATTTAAACAACTGGTCTGTCGATGACAACACTACTGCATGATTTTACTGCAAACAATTAAGTGTTGTCATCTCTTAAAAGTAGGGGAAATAATCGATCTATTGGTATTGGTTATGTGTTAACTGTGAGGACTGCTGTGTTAGTTCTAGTGACAGACTGCATTATATAATGCATGTATTTTTTTTATTTTGTACATAGTAACGCTTTGTGTAAAACACTTTCTGAAGCAAATATTAGCATATTTCCCTAGAACATTATTGATGATATTAAAACAGGATGTCAAGTATCCAATGCATTCTACAATTCCATTGCAAATTAGAACAAACATAGCAAACCATTTTATAGATAATTGCAAAAAAATAATAATGAATGTCTACATTGTAATAAACTATTTTAAATCAAATTTAAATGCCACTAGTATACAAAATCTATGAGTATAGTTTCTTCTTTGGGAGTTCTGGTTAACAACTGCAAAGCAAAACAAATATGTTCACTTTTTATAACTTTAAAATTAGTTTTGACTCATATAATCCACATTTTCTTTACAGCATTAGGAAATTCTTTTAAAACTTGCCTTTTTGTGCTAAAAGTAACTGAAGAATAGTTGCTCACATTGTAGTTAATTGCACATAGAATGTCCATTTATATTGCTTTACCGAAGAAAAAAAGTTGAATAATCAAACATTGTGAAAGTCACATATTGTGCCAGAGAAATGTCAAGGCAATTACTTTTCAGAAATTAAACAAATTCAGCTTTAAAAGAGTCAAAGGAAACAAAAGCTTTAACAAATTTCACAGATATAATGTAACCTGATGCTTGGCCATGATAAAAGGCACTAAAAATATGAGCGCAAGACCTGAGCTGCATGCCTCACTGTGTCCATGCCTCACTGTGTCCATGCCTCACTGTGCCCATGCCTCACTGTGCCCATGCCTGACTGTGCCCATGCCTCACTGTGCCCATGCCGTTTAACATGGGAGCCTATGGAAGGGGTGCTGGCTTTGAAAAATCGGTGCTCCCCAGCCGTAGGTCCTCCAGACAACAAACTTTGTACACTTGTAGAGGAGAAATGGGACTACATATGCGCCAAGATCCGGGTCCAGAGAACCTATGACTGGCCAGTACTGGGTCCCCAAAATCACTGGAGAAATTACAATTTAACATAGGAGTCTATGGAAGGGGTGCCCGGTTTTGAAAAATCTGTGCTCCCTGGCCGTACGTCCCCTGGACAAGAAACTTTGCACACTTGTAGAGGAAGAGTGGGGCTACATGTGTGCCAAGCCCCCAGGCCAGTACCAGGTCCCCAAAGTCCGGGAGATCAGGTGCAAAAAGGTGACTCGAGTATAAGCCGTTGGGGGCATTTTCAGCAAAAAAAAATTGCTGAAAAACTCGGCTTATACTCAAGTATATACGGTACTTTTTGAGGAAGTAAAGACCCTAAAGGAAAGACTTTTGATAACATGCAAAGACACCCTAACAATCTCTTCATTTTTATTTATTAATTCAGAGTCTTTTTATGAATATTTTCTCATCAAACCTTAAATATCAGACTGATAATTGTTTCCCATAGTTACAACTACTTTAAATCATGTTTAAAAACATTGCAACCTACCAGCAGTGGTTTCTATTTAAATAACATATATTTAAATAATATCAAAATTAAATCTGTTAATGGTACTGTAGGTAACGATGAGTGAATGTGTCTTGGCTCAGTTCAAGGAGGGGGAAACTTGGCTCTATCTGCCAATGTTCAGCTTAGCGATGTCACATTTCTCCTCTCCTCTCCTTGCTCGCCCCCCTGCTCCCAGGCAGCCCACATTCGCCAGCCCTCAAAATTTACTCACAAAACACGAGCAGGCGAGTGTAAAATTTGAGGGCTGATATAATATACAGTATTTGAAAATCGATTGTTTCTGATCTAATTTCCCTGAGGCCCAACAATGCCAGGACAGTACAAATTCACCCCAAATGGCCCCATTTTGAAAAAGTAGATGATCCACAAATTAAAAAGAGGCATTGTGAGTTTTTTTAAGTTGTCATTTTTGGGAAAATTAAGAAATTTAAAAAAAAATCACAATTATTATTATTTATTTTTTAATAATGTCACCGGTGCAGTACAGCATCATCATACTTGTGTGGTGGTGTTCAAGGACACTGAATGTTCCTTTTTTTTTTCTACAATCCATTGCCTATTAACCACTTTCCCCCAAGACCATTTGTCAGCTTAAAGACCAGAGGTGTTTTTACAATTTGTAACTGCGCTGCTTTAACTGGTAATTGCGCGGTCATGCAATGTTATACCGAAACAAAATTTGCGTCCTTTTCTTCCCACAAATAGAGCTTTCTTTTGATGGTATTTGATTGCCTCTGCGATTTTTATTTTTTGCGATATAAACGGAAAAAGACGGTAAATTAAAAAAAAAATTATTTTTCTTATAACAAAAAGTAAAAAATATCGAATAAACTAAATTTTAGTCAAACATTTAGGCCAAAATGTATTCAGCCACGTGTCTTTAGTAAAAAAAATCGCAATAAGCGTATATTTATTGGTTTTCGCAAAAGTTATAGGCCCAGATTCACAGAGCGATTACGCCTGCGCAACAGGAGATGCGCGTGAGTAAGTCGAAATGTGCGCGTGCGTTTCGATGCACGGCATCCCCAGAACGAGATACGTAAAAAATCTACTTTTTTTTGTCCCGCGTAATTTCGTTAGACTGGCACATCCGTCCGTGCAAAAGTGCGCTAGACAGACCATTGATTTGCTAGTCAAATATGCTAATGAGGGACTTACGGGGATCCACAAAAGAACGTTGGGGCAGCGCAGGCTACGCAGTGTGCGCAACAGCAAAATGTCCTGTCTAAAATTAGAGCATATAAAAGCTGGTCTAAATAGAGAAAAAAAGTCTACTTGTTAGATAAAGCAACACTGTTAGTGAGGAGCTCAGCAGTCACACGTGTTGCACAACAATCTGTATGCCAACATGCCAGGGGCATCGTCGCACATAGCTATACTACTGACTTTAGATGAACAAAGAAGGATGAGGGCACGGAGGATGGCACGGAGGATGGCACGGGAGAGGATATACCGCACCCGCTAAGACCTGTTTGGCATGAGTGATTCTGAGGTGTCTCGCATCTTCAGATTCACCCCTCATGTCATCCTGGAATTAACCACAACCTTGCAGGAGGACATCACCAGCCCAACACACCGCTCACATGCAGTGCAGCCACTGGTCAAGGTCATGGCAACACTCCATTTCCTTGCCAGTGGCTCTTTTCAGCGTACAAGTGGAGTGGTGGCTGGGATGTCACAATCCTCCATGAGCAGATGTGTGCACCAGGTTGTCCCTGCAATCCTCAGACGCATGGCCAACCAAATCATCAAACCCACCACTGAGGACCTGCGGCTGAAGGCAATGACAGATTTCTACAGAATTGCCAGATTCCCACGCACCATGGGGGCCATTGATTGCACACATGTGGCACTCCAGCCCCCCCCCAGGAGACAGAGCACATGTACCGCAATCGGAAGCATTGGCATTCCATCAACGTACAGGTGATAGTCGATGCCCAAGGCCTCATATGGCACGTCCGTGCCAAACACCCAGGGTCCAGCCATGACAGCTACATATACAATCAATGCCACATCCGAATGGAATTCGATCAGAACGTGCATGGGGACACCTGGCTGGTTGATGAGTGACATGGGAGTCAGGCATGACTATCCCCTCCCATGATGCACACATCACAAGGGGCACATGCATGACTAACATCCTCCTGTCTTTTCCCTTACAGGTGACTCTGCATATCCACTGGGACCCCATTTCATGACTCCTATCCGGAACCCCCAAACCCCAGGAGAGGAAAGATACAATCAAGCACATGCCCAAACACGAGCAGTGGTGGAGCGCACCTTTGGCCTCCTAAAGTCACGTTTCCGATGCCTGGATAAGTCTGGGGGTACCCTCTTGTATTCCCCAAACTTCATGTGCCAGATCATCGGTGCATGTTGCATGCTGCACAACTTTGCAGTAAGAAAGGGCCTGCAGATTGACCTACGTGATGACCTGACTCCTGAACCAGACAATCCCCCCCTAACCGAGGATACCACGTCTTCTGAGGGAAGAGCAGCCAGGAGACAGCCCACATTGGGCATCTTTGCACGTTAAACACACACATTAACCATGGCACAATGAGAATGCATGCATGCACACCACTGTGGTCCCTAGCACACACACCCCACATCCACATCAAATTGGATTGGCACCAGTCCACCATGCTGGACTTGTGAGCAGCAACGCCACGCCAAGGCTCCAATTATGTCACTGTACATTCATACACCATTCACACGGACCTGGGGATCACTTCTCCCTGGTCCTGGGGAACCCTTCTCCACCAAAATTGAGGGTGACACCCCTTTTCCGGCAGGAATGTCACCCCCACATTCAAACAGCATTCACAACCCGAAAAAAAAATTATTGCCCTTGACGTGAGCCACGCCTGGGGCGTCCCCGGCCACGGCCCCGGCTCCTCAGGGGAGACTCATGGGGGAGGGGGAAAACCGGGGAAGGAGGAGCAGCCCCTGATCTCTGCCCACCTGGCGGCCTGCCCTCCAAGGCCACGGCTATTCTGTCCAGGGCAGCACCAAGTGTTGCCGTGTTGGCCTGGATAGCCTGGGTAAGGGCCCTCACATCCTGCCCAACGCCTGCTGATGTAGTCTGCAGTTCGTTTAGGCAGGTTGTGAAAGCCCGGGAGTGGGAGTCCAGGTTCCCCAGCGTATCCTTGATGGAGGACAGGCTCTCCTCCATCCGCACCAATGTCTGGCTGACCTGTCCCAGATGGCGGGTCTGGAGAAACTGGTCCCTTCTCAGAGTGGCGGGCAGGAGATCGGCCAACCCCCTGGTGTTCTGGGATGAAATCCTGCCTCCAGCTGATGCTTGTGGCCGGGGAGAAGGGGAGGCCCTTGGGAGGGGAGCCATGTTGGGGGAGGAGGGGGGGCTCCCCCTTAGGGAGGGCTGCCTGCTGCCAGCCAGAGGGGAAGAGTCCTCAAAAACCAAACGTCCAGTGCCTGACATGGACTCCTCCTCCTCATGATTCTCCTCCTCCTCATGATTCTCCTCCTCCTCTTGAACCTCCTCCACGGACTCCGGCCTTGTTGGGGGGGCCTCATTAGGCTGCTGTCCTGGGGATGGTGCGGTCAGGCCAGATGGCCCTGCACCCTCCTGCACATCTGTGGATGACACAAAACATTCACAGGTTGGAGGATCCACACACTTGCCACATATTCCCTTTCACCCCCTCCCCCACACATGCTACACACCTGATATTAAAAAAATACTTACCTGGCACCACGGGCTCCGGACTTGAGTCAAAGCCGGGCAGGCCCTCAAATTCATGCTGATGAAAGGTCAGGGCCACCGCACGCTCCTCCGCTGTCAGCCTAATACGGCATGGTGGGCCCCCTCCTGTGCCCCTGGCATGGGCATGCATTCTGGCCAGCTTCTGTTTGACCAGACGCCGGAGGTCATTGATTTTTTTGTCAATCCCAGACCGGGTCCGTGTCTCCCCCTCCCCCGCTGAATTGACCTGCTCAGTGATCATATCCAAAATCTCCCTCCTCCTGGCCGGGGTTGGTGTTGCCACTGTCTGGGCCGTGGAGGAAACGCCCATAATCGCTAATGGCCCGGGCAAGAATTTTTTTTTCCCCCACAGTAAAATTTAGCTTTCGCTTTCTCTCTGTCATACTTCCAAAAAAACTCACTCCCAGTCAACAAAAATCACTCACAAAAACAAGCACAACCAATCAAGCAAGAACACACACAAAGAGAAAACTAACACCCAAAAAATCACACAAGCACTCAGCAAGAAACAGTCACAAAAACAAACAGCAAAAAAACAGCAAGAAAACAAACGAACAGAAATATATCAAACAAACAGTCACTCAAACACTTATCAAAAAACACTTTAAAAGATCTACTAACAAACACTTGATCACACAGAACACTAATCTGACAACTACAAAACACAACGCAACGAACAACAGTACAAAAGCACTTGGTTAAATGGGAAGGGACAAAGGGATGTACTTTTGCAATGCAAGTGCGTTTGTGTCTGTCTATTTATGCTGTTTGCGTAGTTCACAACGTTGCCCTAGTCCATTTCCAATTTCACTGATTGCGCCGCTTCCGAGTTGTGAGCATGCGCACAGCGGAGCTGACCATGGTCTCCTTCAAGCGCGCATGCGCGAGCCGGCCGGCCCTTCATTTGCATGGGGTCACGGCTCATTTCAATGTAACACGCCCACGTCCTTCCCAATTTGTATTACTCCTCCTTACGCGTCTGAAAAAACGTTACGCATGCGCAATTTTCTGCGCAAAAGCTACGAGAATAGGGTGATTACGTGGCAAAATTGCGCAAGTCTAACGTAAAGGCGGTGCGCTACGCCGGTCCAATAATGCGCAGATGTACGTGAATCTGGGCCATAGCGTCTACAAACTAGGGTACATTTTCGGGAATTTACACAGCTTTTATTTTATGACTGCCTATCTAATTTCTTGAGGTGCCAAAATGGCAGGGCAGTACAAAACCCCCCCAAATGACCCCATTTTGGAAAGTAGACACCCCAAGGAAATTGCTGAGGGGCATGTTGAGCCCACTGAATATTTTTTTTTTTGTACCAATTGATTGAATAATGACAAAAAAAAAAAAATACAAAAAGTTGTCACTAAATGATAAATTGCTCACACATGCCATGGTTATATGTGGAATTGCACCCCAAAACACATTCTGCTGCTTCTCCTGAGTACGGGGATACCACATGGGTGGGACTTTTTGGGAGGCTAGCCGCGTGCAGGGCCCCTAAACCAAGCACGGGCTTCAGGATTTCTAAGGTCACACATTTTTGATTTCACTCCTCACTACCTATCACTACCTATCACCGTTTTGAAGGCCATAAAATGCCAAGGTGACACAAGACCCCCCCAAATGACCCCATTTTGGAAAGCAGACACCCAAAGCTATTTTCTGAGAGGTATGTTGAGTACATGGAATATGTTATATTTTGCCACCAGTTGCAGGAACATTTTTTGCACAAAGTTGCCACTAAATGATATATTGCTCACACATGCCATGGTTATACGTGGAATTACACCCCAAAATACATTCTACTGCTTCTCCTGAGTACAAGGATACCACATGTGTGGGACTTTTTGGGAGCCTAGCCGCTTACGGGACCCCGAAAACCAAGCATCGCTTTCAGGATTTCTAAGGGCGCAAATCTTTGATTTTACCCCTCACTGCCTATCACAGTTTTGGAGGCCATGGAAATCCCAGATGGCACTAAACCCCCCCAAATGACGCCATTTTGGAAAGTAGACACCCCAAGCTATTTGATGAGAGGCATGGCGAGTATTTTACAGCGCTCATTTATTTTTGAAAATGAAGAAAGATATTATTATTCTTTTTTTTTTTCTTTTTTTTTTTTAATCTTTGTGACAAAAAGCAAGAACTGCAAAATACTCACCATACCTCTCAGCAAATAGGTTGGGGTGTCTACTTTCCAAAATGGGGTCATTTGGGGGGGGTTTGTGCCATCTGGGCATTCCATGGCCTCCGAAACTGTGATAGGCAGTGAGGAGTGAAATCAAAACTTACACCCTTAGAAAGCCTGAAGGTGGTGATTGGTTTTTGGGGTCCCGTACGCGGCTAGGCTCCCAAAAAGTCTCACACATGTGGTATCCCCATACTCGGGAGAAGCAGCAGAATGTATTTTGGGGTGTAATTCCACATATAACCATGGCATGTTTGAGCAATATATCATTTAGTGGCAACTTTGTGCAAAAAAAAAAAAAAGTTTGTCATATTCCAGCAACTGGTGGCAAAATATAAAATATTCCATGTACTCAACATACCTCTCAGAAAATAGCTTGGGGTCTCTACTTTCCAAAATGGGGTCATTTGGGGGTGGTTTTGAACTGTCCTGGCATTTTATGCACAACATTTAGAAGCTTATGTCGCACATCACCCACTCTTCTAACCACTTGAAGACAAAGCCCTTTCTGACACTGTTTGTTTACATAAAAACATTTTTTTTAAGTTGAACCCCCAAAAATTATATATTTTTTAAAGCAAAGGCCCTACAGATTAAAATGGTGGGTGTTGCATTTTTTTTTCCACACAGTATTTGCGCAGCGATTTTTTAAATGCATTTTTTTGGGAAAAAATACACTTTTTTTTATTTTAAAGCACTTAAACACACTATATTGCCCAAGTGTTTGATGAAATAAAAAAGATGATCTTAGGCCGAGTACACAGATACCAAACACGACATACTTTAAAATTTCGCACAAATGCGCAGTGGCGGCAAACAACATACATTTTTAAAAGCCTTTAAAAGCCTCTACAGGTTACCACATTGGATTTACAGAGGAGGTCTACTGCTAAAATTATTACCCTCGATCTGGCCTTCGCGGTGATACCTCACATGCATGGTACAATTGCTGTTTACATATGACGCCAGACCGACGCTTGCGTTCGCCTTTGCGTGAGAGCAGGGGGGGACAGGGGTGATTTTTTTTTATTATTATTTATTTTGCTTTATTAATTTTATTTTAGACTGTTCCTTCCTTTTTTTATTTATTTTTTATAATTTTTATTGTTATCTTAGGGCATGTATATATAATAGCAATAGTTAGTGACAGGTACTCTTTTTTGAAAAAAATTGGGGTCTATCAGACCCTAGGTCTCTCCTCTGCCCTCATAGCATCTGACCACACCAAGATCGGTGTGATACAATGTTTTCCCACTTTCCCATTGGTGTGGTTTATATCCGGGGGGGCATACCCTCCCACTGCTTTTAAAAGCAGTCTAGAGGCTAATTAGCCGCTAGGATTGCTTTTACATGAAAGCCGACCGCTGGCTGAAGAGAATGATACCAAGATGGTACCTAAACCCGCAGGCATCATTCTGGTATAACCATTCAAAGTCCAGCAACATACCATACGTTGATGGTTCTTGTTGGACATGTATTGTAATCTTTTTTTTTTCATGCAACCTGTTGGCTGAACGAAAAAAATAGATTGATCGGTGGGAATGACCACCATTAGAATACCTCCCTTCATCCACCCACTTCTAATGATGGGCATACATGCACCAGTTATATATGCCGAAGCATGGTGGCATCCTCCCTCAAAAAAGTTATGCCGCTCAGAGACGTATGTACGCTGCATAAAAAGTTATGGCGCATACACACGGTCGGACTTTTCCATGGACAAGCTTCCGACGGAATTTCGACCGTATGTACGTGCATTAGGAGCAAAATCGCTCCTCCGCCCCTAATGCCCCCATGCTTCGGCATATATGCTCTTTTTTTAACTGTGGTGGTGAAATCACCTCCTACAAGTGTTGGAGTCGCGGCTTTAAATATCGTGGGAGCAAACGCTGTTGCTGTCACGCTAAATAAATCGGCGATGCAACTGAATGGCGTACCTGCTAAGCAAATGATGGTTAACATTAAAACAAAGTAACATTACATTTTAACAGTAAGATCTTACCATACCATACCTGCAAAGCAAATACCAAAAAATAAAAAAACAGTAAAAAATAAATTAACGCAACCTGTGCCTAAAAAATATATATGCCGAAGCATGGGGGCATCCTCCCTCAAAAAAAGTTATGCCGCATACACACGGTTGAACTTTTTCACGGGAAAGCTTCCGACGGAATTTCGATCGTATGTATGCGGCATTAGGAGCAAAATCGCTCCTCTGCCCCTAATGCCCCCATGCTTTGGCATATATGCTCTTTTTTTAGCTGTGGTGGTGAAATCACCTCCCACAGTGTTGGAGTCGTGGCTTTATATATCGTGGGAGCAAACGCTGTTGCTGTCACGCTAAATAAATCCGCGATGCAACTAAATGGCGTACCTGCTAAGCAAATGATGGTTAACAATAAAACAAACATTACAGTATAACATACCATACCTGCAAAGCAAATACTATAAAAAAAAAAAAAAAATAGAGAGAATAGATATAGAACAATAGTGAGTAGACAGTAGAGAGTGAACATAAGAGAACAACAAAGAGAGGAGAAAAATACAACCACAACTATTTTTGGATTTTTTATTTCATATTTTTTTTGTGTTTTTGTGTGGGTTTAATTTTTTCCACTTTTTTTCACTTTTATAAACTGTAAACTGAACGTTGCAGATTATGGTCTCTCAAAATGTGATGGCCATCACATCTTCCGAGACCCTGTGTTAGTGTGCCTAGGACTGTGTGGTGCTGTACCCTACGCTAATACTCAACTAGTGTGTGGTAGCGTTTGAAACATACACCAATGCAAAGACCAGGTTGGTCAGGACAGTCGGGACAATAAAAGCGGGTGTCGCGCCTAAATCCGAGTTTGCTGCAGACACGACATCTTCTTTGGCGGGTTCTTTGGGTAGGGGTACCAGGGATGATAAAAGGAAAATGCTTCTCATACAGCCGGCTCACTGCATTTGCATTGGGAAGGTGGGGCAAAGCACCGTCTGGAAACAGAAGGGCTTCGGCGATCTCTTCCTGGAATTTTAGGAAGGATCCAGTCTGTCCTGAAGCTGTGTATAGCACATGAGCGTTCAGCAAAGCCAATTGAAACAAATAAACCAACACTTTTTTGTACCAGCGTTTGTCCTTACGGGTAATTAGGTACAGCGCCAACAACTGGTCATTGAGGTCCACCCCTCCCATGTTAAGGTTGTACTCGTGGATACAGAGGGGTTTCTCCACAACACCAGTCGCCGTAGGAATTTGGACTGCCGTGTCTGCATGAAGCGAGGACAGAACGAAAACATTCCGTGAATCCCTCCACTTCACTGCTAACAAATTATTACACCGTAAGCAGGCTCTCTCCCCCCGACTAAGATGGGATTCTACAAGCTGTTGGGGGAAGCCCCGGCGATTAGGTCGCACGGTGCCACATGCACCAATTCCATAATCAAAAAGATGACTAAAAAGTGGCACGCTCGTGTAATAATTGTCCACGTACAAGTGGTACCCCTTTCCGAATAAGGGTGACACCAATTCCCAGACTATCTTATCAGCGCTCCCTATGTAATCAGGGCAATTTTCCGGCTCTACGTGACTGTCTTTTCCCTCGTAAACCATAAAGCTAGATGTATAGCCTGTTGCCCTGTCACAGAGCTTATACATCTTGACCCCGTATCTGGCACGCTTGCTGGGAAGGTATTGTTTGAATGACAAGCGACCAGAAAACTTAATCAGGGACTCATCAACGCATACAACTTGCTGGGGATTATACAAGGCTGCAAACCGTTGAAGTGGTTTACGAGGGGCCGAATTTTGTAGAGCCGATCGAATCCAGGGTCTCCCCGAGGAAGACAGAGTTCATTGTCACTAAAATGCATGAACCGCAAGATCTGCTCGTATCGTGTCCTGGACATGGATGCAGAGAAAATGGGCATATAGTGAATTGGGCGCGTGGACCAATACAACCGCAGTTCACTCTTTTTAGTAATGCCCATGAGGAGGGTAGGGCCCAGAAAGATCTTAAATTCGGAAACCGTAATTGGCTTCCAATCTCTGGCAAGGGACAGGTGGGGATTAGCGGCGATGTGTTGACCAGCATTTAAATTGCTTTGGTCCACAATAGATCTATAGAGATCTTCCGTGAAAAACAGTGAATAAAAATCCAGTGGCATAAAATCAACTGTTTCCACCTGAATTCCGGGTTGGCCAGTGAATGGGGGAAGTACAGGTGCTGCAGAAGTGGCGGGGACCCAATCAGGATTGGCTAATGCAGCAGGAAGGGCACTATGGGCACGACGGGCCTGTCTTTGTCGTCTTCTTCTTGGTGGCAGCGGGACACTACTTGTGCCAGTGCTGGCCCAAGACATTGTGCTGCCTGGAACCAAGAATGAAATGCTGCCCCCCCCCCCAAAAAAAAAAAAATCACGCCAAACAAAAGGCCCCCACATTCATTATTTTATGTACATGTATATAGGAGTATAAAGAGGACCTGTCATGGCTCTATACATGTATAAATGAGTATAACGAGGGCCTGTCATGGCTCTATACATGTATAAAGAGAACCTGTCATGGCTCTATACAAAACCCATACAAAAAAAGCTCTATAAAAAAAAAAAAAACATTAATTGCAGTCTCACTCCCATCAAACGCAGCCACTGTGCCCATCAAACGCAGCCACTGTGCCCATCAAACGCAGCCATTGTGCCTATCAAACGCAGCCACTGTGCCCATCAAACGCAGCCACTGTGCCCATCAAACGCAGCCATTGTGCCCATCAAACGCAGCCACTGTGCCCATCAAAGGCAGCCACTGTGCCATCAAATGCAGCCACTGTGCCATCAAATGCAGCCACTTTCCCCATCAAAGCAGCCACTGTGCCCATCAAATACAGCCACTGTGCCTATCAAACGCACCCATTAAATACTGCCACTGTGCCTATCAAATGCAGACACTTTGTGCATCAAACGCAGCCACTTTGCCCATTAAATGCAGCCACTGTGTCCATCAAACGCAGCCACTGTGCCCATCAAGTACAGCCACTGTGCCCATCAAGCACAGCCACTGTGCCAAATACAGCCACTGTGCCCATCAAGCACAGCCACTGTGCCCATCAAGCACAGCCACTTTGCCAAATGTAGCCACTGTGCCATCAAATACAACCACTGTGCCCATCAAACGCAGCCATTGTGCCATCAAATACAGCCACTGTGCTCATCAGACGCAGTCATTGTGCCATCAAATACAGCCACTGTGTTCATCAAATGCAGCCACTGTGCCCATCAAACACAGCCTCACAGCATGATGAGAGTTCAGCATCACCCCTTACTGTTTAAAAAAGACCACTGACACGACCAAAGCATGCTCTCATCATGCTGTGTGTAAAACATCATTTTTTTCAGACAGGCAGGCTGGCATCACTTACTTTTTAGTAGTCTTCTCCAGGCCCTAGTATCTTTGGCTGCAAATTCACCTGTCAGACACGAGGCAGATGGCATTCCTCCAGGCAGCTCCTCCCCCTTCATGGTCACCTGACCCCTTCATGTCCTTCCCCCGCCATGAATGCGGCCTGCTCAATCACTGACTGCTCCTCACCCCCGCAACCCCCAGCCCCGCCTTCAGTGTTCTGCCCGCCCGCTCCTGTCACAGCTAACAGCAGCGGCGCCGGGCTCCTCACCGCGCCGCTCACTCGCTGACTGCACCCCCCTGCGAGTGTCCTCTCAGGCAGCCCGGCGGCGCGCTCCTCACAGGCAGCGGAACGGGCAGAACGGGTGTATGCCGCCCCCTAAAGGTGCCGCCTGGTACCCATGGTACCACCCGGTCCCATCATAGGGCCGGCCCTGACTTGTGCTTGCCACTTCGCCAGCTTGAACTGCACTTATGGGACTCGCCACATCACCAAGTGTTACTGCAGTGCTGGATGTATGTCCAGGATGTACTAGGCCGCTGATGCTTGCCAGTTCACCAGAAGGAATGGCGGCGCTAGTACTACTCTGCCCCATACGAGAGCCCTGCGGTTCTTGCACCTCAGCAACAGCAGAAGATTGGGGTCTGGTACGCCTGACCCTAGCAGGGACCACTCCGTAGTCAGAGCTATCTGTCAGGGAGCCACTGTCGTCTACAGGTTCATATGAATGAATGAATGAAAACTTATATAGCGCGGCACATGCGAACTGAATCGCCTCTGGGCGCTTGTTGTTCCTGTCTCCTTTGGTATCAAAAGAGATGAGTCTTGATCTTTTTTCTGAATGCTAAGTAGTTCTCCTCCAACCGAATACTGGTTGGCAAAGCGTTCCATGGTCTGGGACCTTGGACCGCGAATCTTCTGTCTCCTTTGGATTTATATACAGCTTTCGGTATCTGCAGGAGATTTTGATTAGTGGATCGCAACACGCAATTGGGGTTTTATTTTTTCGCATAGATAATGGAGAGCATTCCCATGGATACATCTATGCGTTAGGCAGAGTGCTTTAAAAGTGATTCTGTCTTTTACTGGTAACCAGTGAAGGGATCTCAGTGAGGGTGAGATTGATTCCCAGGGTTTTTTCCCAGTCACAAGTCTAGCGGCCGTATTTTGAACGACTTGTAGACGAGCGATTTGGTGCTTTAGGAGTCTGAGGTAAAGGGCATTTGCATAGTCCAATCTGGAGTTAACAATTGCTCCCACCACGACCGCTATGTCTTCTTTGGGGATAAAAGGGATAATCCTGCGTAGTAGGCCAGCAGATGGTGAGATCCGCTGACTACTGACCCTATTTGTGCGTCCATAGTCATGTAGGAGTCGAAAATGACCCCGAGGCTTTTGACTTTGGCGCTAGGGGTGATAATTTTGCCCAGAATGGGCGGGGGTGTCCAAGCAGGTAGATTCTTACGTTTAGCGGGAAACAGAAGGAGTTCTGTTTTCGCTCCGTTGAGTTTTAGATAACTCTTTGTCATCCAGTCCTTTATCAAAGAGAGGCATGTCTCTAGATTAAGGTGGTGATCCTTTTTATTGCAAATGCGGAAATACAGTTGCGTGTCGTCTGCATATGAGTGATAGAGCTGTTTTTGACTGCTGATGATCTCAAAAAGCGGACGGAGATAAATGTTGAATAACACCGGCGACAGTGGGGATCCTTGAGGGACTCCGTATGATACCGTGCGTTTTTCTGAAAAGAAAGGTCCTAACTTCACTATGTTACAAAACATTGGCAGGGGGAAAACAACCATTGGCTGAGGGTGATCACCAGGTCGAGGCCAGATTTTATTGGCCTGGACCTGGTAAATGATCGATTCTGTATCGAATCCGATCGTCGGGAACGGCGGGGAGGCGCGTGCGCGCGCTCCCTAGCCGTTCACGCGCCCGACGTAGAGCTACGGGCTCTCGCCCAGGAGAGCCGACCTGCCGCCGTATAACTGCGGTGGCTGGTCGGAAAGAGGTTAAAGGAGTTGTAAATGAAAACATTTTTATGCTGAAATGACTGTTTACAGAGTATAGAGACATAGGGCCAGATTCACAGAGCGATTACGCGTGCGCAACTGCTGTTGCGCGTGCGTAAGTCTAAATGTGCGCGTGCGTATAGTTGGACGCGATTCACAAAACAATATACGCCAGAAATCTACGTTTTTTGGTCTGGCGTAATTGAGTTAGACATTCGCTTCCCTTCGCGCAAAACTGCGCTAGACACACCATTGATTTGCTAGTCAAATATGCTAATGAGGGAGTTACGGGGATCCACAAAAACACGCAGTTGCTGCGCAGGCTACGCGATGTGCGCAACTGCAAAATGTCCTGTCTAAAGTTAGAGCACATAAAAGCTGATCTAACTTTTGAAAAAAAGTCTAATTGTCAGATAAAGCAACACCGTTATTGAGGAGCAGACCACACACACGTGTTGCACTACAATTTGACTGCCAACATGCTAGGGGCATCGTCGCTCATAGCTGCACTAGTGAATATAGATGACCAAAGAAGGAGGAGGGCACGGAGGATGGCACGGGAGAGGGTATACCGCACCCGCATACACCTGTTTGGCATGAATGATTCAGAGGTCTTTCGCATCTTCAGATTCCCCCCTCATGCCATCCTGGAATTAACCACAACCTTGCAGGAGGACATCACCAGCCCAACACAACACTCACATGCAGTGCAGCCACTGGTCAAGGTCCTGGCAACACTCCATGTCCTTGCCAGTGGCTCTTTTCAGCGTACAAGTGGAGTGGTGGCTGGGATGTCACAATCCTCCATGAGCAGATGTGTGCACCAGGTTGTCCCTGCAATCCTCACACGCTTGGCCAACCAAATCATCAAACCCACCACTGAGGAGCTTCGAATCAAGGCAATGGCAGATTTCTACCGAATTGCCAGATTCCCACGCACCATCGGGGCCATAGATTGCACACATGTGGCACTCCAGCCCCCCCATGAGACCGAGCACATGTACCGCAATCGGAAGAATTGGCACTCCATCAACGTACAGGTGATAGTTGATGCCCAAGGCCTCATATGGCACGTCCGTGCCAAACACCCAGGGTCCAGCCATGACAGCTACATCTACAATCAAAGCCACATCCGAACAGAATTCGAACAGAACGTGTATGGGAACACCTGGCTGGTTGGTGAGTGACATGGGAGTCAGGCATGACTATCCCCTCTCGTGATGCACAACAGAAGTGGCACATGCATGACTAACATTCTCCTGTCTTTTCCTTTACAGGTGACTCTGCATATGCACTGGGACCCCATCTCATGACTCCTATCCGGAACCCCCAAACCCCAGGAGAGGAACGATACAATGAAGCACACATCAAAACCCGTGCAGTGGTGGAGCGCACCTTTGGCCTCCTGAAGTCACGTTTCCGATGCCTGGATAAGTCTGGGGGTACACTGTTGTATTCCCCAAACTTCGTGTGCCATATCATCGCTGCATGTTGCATGCTACACAATCTCGCAGTGAGGAAGGGCCTGCAGGTTGAGCTACGTGATGATCTGACCCCCCAACCAGAAAATCAACCCCTAACCGAGGATACCCCGTCTTCTGAGGGAAGAGCAGTCAGGAGGCAGCTCATATTGGGCATCTTTGCACGTTAAACACACACATTAATCATGGCACAATGAGAATGCATGCATGCACACCACTATGGTCCCTAGCACACACACCCCACATCCTCATCAAATTGGATTGGCACCAGTCCACCATGCAAGACTGGTGAGCAGTAACGCCACGTCAAGGCTCCAATTATGTCACTGTACATTCATACACCATTCACACGGACCTGGGAATCACTTCTCCCTGGTCCTGGGGAACCCTTCTCCACCAAAATTGAGGGTGACACCCCTTTTCCAGCAGGAATGTCACCCCCACATTCAAACATCATTCACAACCCAAAATATGCCAAAAAAGTCAAACAAACAAAAATGCATAGAAAAAAAAAAATGCTTAGGAAAAAAAAAATGCTTAGAAAAAACAAAAAAAAGCAGAGAACAAAAATAAAAAAGCTTTCAAAACAAACAAAAGGGGGAAAAAAAAATTATTGCCCTCTGCCTGAGCCACGCCTGGGGCGCCCCCGGCCACGGCCCCGGACCCTCAGGGGAGACGCATGGGGGAGGGGAAAAGCCGGGGAAGGAGGAGCAGCCCCTGAGATCTGCCCACCTGGCGGCCTGCCCTCCAAGGCCACGGCTATTCTGTCCAGGGCAGCACCAAGTGTTGCCGTGTTGCCCTGGATAGCCTGGGTAAGGGCCCTCACATCCTGCCCAACGCCTGCTGCTGTAGTTTGCAGGTCATTTAGGCAGGTTGTGGAGGCCCGGGAGTGGGAGTCCAGGTTACCCAGGCTATCATTAATGGAGGACAGGCTCTGATCCACCCGCCCCATAGTCTGGCAGAGCTGTCTCAGAAGGCGGGTCTGGGTGGCCAGGTTCCTTCTCAGACAGGCGGGCATGAGATTGGGCGCCCCCCTGGTGCTTGGGGATGACCTCCTGGCTCTTGCTGATGGTTGTGGCCGGGGAGAAGGGGAGGCCCTTGTGAGGGGAGCCATGTTGGGGGAGGAGGGGGGGGGGCTGACCCTTAGGGAGGGCAGGCTTCTTGCAGCCAGAGGGGAAGAGTCCGCAGAAACCAAAGGGCCAGTGCCTTCCATGGACTCCTCCTCCTCATGATTCTGCTCCTCCTCATGATCGTCCTCCGCATGATCCTCCCCCTCCTCTTGTTCCTCCTCTGCGGACTCTGGCCTTGTTGGGGGGGCCTCATTAGGCTGCTGTCCTGGGGTTGGAGCGGTCAGTCCAGATGGCCCTGCACCCTCCTGCACAGCTGTGGATGACACAAAACATTCACAGGTTGGAGGATCCACACACTTGCCACATATTCCCTTTCACCCCCTCCCCCACACATGCTACACACCTGAGAGAAATAAAAACCTTACCTGGCACCGCGGGGACCGGACTTGTGTCAAAGCCTGGCAGGCCCTCCACTTCATGCCGGTGAAAGGTCAGGGCCACCACACGCTCCGTCTCTGAAAATCTAACCCGGCATGGTGGGCCCCCTCCTGTGCCCCTGGCATGGGCATTTATTGCGGCCAGTTTTTTTTTCACCTCACGCCGGAGGTCATTTATTTTCTTTTCTATCCCAGAGCGGGTCCGTGTCTCCCCCTCCCCCGATGAATTGACCTGCTCCGTGATTATATCCAATATCTCCCTCCTCCTGGCCGGGGTGGTGGTGGCACTCTGCGGGCCGTGGAGAAAACGCCCTTAGTCGGTAATGGCCCGGGCAAGAATTCTTTTTTCCCCCACAGTAAAATTGAGCTTTCTTTTTCTCTCAGTCATACTTCCAAACAAACTCACTAGCAGTCACCAAAAATCTGTCACAAATACAAGCACAACCAATCAGACAAGAACACACACAAAGAGAAAAAGAACAGCCAAAAATCACACTAGCACTCAGCAAGAAACACACACAAAAAAATCAGATGAAAAAAAAAAGCAAGAAAACAAACGCTCAGAAATCTATCAATCAAACAAACAGTCTCAAACACTTATCAAAATACACTTTCACAAAACTACCAACAAGCACAAGATCACACAGAACACTAATCTCACAACTACAAAACACACTCTAACGAACAACAGAGCAAAAGCACTTGATTCAATGGGAAGGGACACAAAGGGATGTACTTTTGCAATGGAAGGGCGTTTGTGTGTGTCTATTTATGCTGTCTGCGTAGTTCACAACATTGCCCTAGTCCATTTCCAATTTCAATGATTGCGCCGCTCCCGAGTTGTGAGCATGCGCACAACGGAGCTGACATGGTTTCCTTCACGCGCGCATGCGCGAGTCGGCCGGCCCTTCATTTGCATGGGGTCACGGCTCATTTCAATGTAACACGCCCACGTCCCTCCCAATTTGTATTACTCCTCCTTACGCCTCCGGAAAAAACCTTACGTTTGCGCAAGCTCTTGCGTAAAAGCTACGTGAATCGCCGGATTACGCGGCTAGATTGCGCAAGTCTAACGGAAAAGTGGTGCGCTACGCCGGAATGATAATGCGCCGATCTACGTGAATCTGCCCCATAATAGTTAACTGATTCCTTTTAAAAACGATTAAAAATAGATAAAAATCAACCATATAATGTACCTGTAGTTTCTAGTTTCGTTTTTGAATGTTGTTTCCTGCCTCTCTGCCTTACAGAGCATACAGAGCCAGAGAACAGTGATGGTTTTGGAAAACGAAACTAGAAACAAGACACACAGTAATCACACCTCCTTGAAGTTAGTGACCACCGAGAGAAAGCTCCCAGTACTGTGGTTATCAGGAAACAGACAGCCAGGAAGTGTGGAGATCAGAGAAGAATTACAGCAACTTGAGAGCAAAAACGAACAATGAGGACATGAAAACAGCACTGCATTAAGGTAAAGGAAGCTATTAAGATAAACAAATTCCTTTACAAACCCTTTAAATGAAAAAATTGCCATTACTTGGCAATTACTTGTCTTTAACATTTATCTCCTACTGACATCAATAGGGTTAGGATTTGGTATCCAGTAAAGTTTGCATAAGCTGGCCAATACTGAACCCAGGTACATTTACCTTATCCCTTCTGCTAAGGGACACTTTTTTTTTTTTACAAGTGCTATATATAGAGTAGCTGAGATCCCCTATGTTCCTCTATACATCACAGTAGTAATCACACAATTAAATGAGTACTGATAATGGGGCAGAATAAATATGAAGACTGAGATTTCCTTTAGTTGAACTAACAAAAGTGTACCCATTCTAGAGCTGGTAACATTGAGGATATTCAGTATAATTTTAAAGAACTGTTTTTGTGGGTAAGAGGCATAGGGGAGTATGGACGGTATAAAAGTTGGAAGTATGTGCAGGTGAGGGAGAGGAATGTGGAGGGTCTAACAGTGGGCACTATGTACAGGAGAGGAGTGCAGAGGGTATGGCAGAAGGCACTATGTACAGGAGAGGAGTGTGAAGGGCATGACAGTGGGCCGTTTGCACAGCAAAGTAGTGTGGAGGGTATGCCAGCGGGCAGTATGTACAGGAGTATGTACAGGAGAGGAGTGTGGAGGTATGGCTGAGGCTAGTATGTACCAGAGAGGAGTGTGGAGGGTATTGCAGTGGGCAGTATGTACAGGAGAGGGGTGGGGAGGGTATGACAGTGCTCAGTATGTATAGGAGAGGAGTGTAGAGGTTATGATGAGGGCAATATGTACAGGAGAGGAATGTGGAGAGAAATATAGTTGGCAGTATGTACAGGAGAGGCGTTTGGAGGGTAAGGTTGGGTTAAAGTATGTACAAGAGAGGAGTGTGAAGGGTATAATGGGGGCAGTATGTACAGGAGAGGAGAGTGGGGGGTATAAAAGTGGGCGGTATGTACAGGAGAGGAGTTAATGAATGTGAGCAGTATGTACAGGAGAGGCATGAGGAGAGTATGACCGTGGGCAAAGGAGAGGAGTGTGGATGGTATGATACTGAGTAGTATGTACATGAGATGTGTGTGGAGGGTAAGACAGTAAGCAGTATGTACAGGAAAGGAGTGTGGAGCATATGATGGTGAGCACTATGTATAGGAGGGGAGTGTAGAGGGTACGACAGTGGACACTATGTACAGGAGAGAAGTGTATGACAGCGGGCACTATGTAAAGGACAAGGGGGCACTCTTTACGTCTGGAGGAAAAGAGATTTCACCTCCAAATACGGAAAGGTTTCTTCACAGTAAGGCCTCGTACACACTATCGGACATATCCGATGAAAACGGTCCGCGGACCATTTCCATCGGATATGTCCGATCGGGAGTTAGATCCGATGGCGTGTACACACCATCGGATCAAATTCCCCGCCGCCGGACGGCGCGGTGACGTGGCGGTGACGCGGCGGTGACGTTGACGCCGCCACGTCACCGCCACGTCACCGCACCAGGAAGTTAAACATCTCCGCGCATGCGCCGAATCCATTCGGCGGCAGGGCGGCGGCGGTGAGGGAAGACATGTCTGCTGGTAAGTGTCTTAACCAGCAGACATGTCGGGCGGACAGATTCCCACCGGATAGATTTCAAAGCATGCTTTGAAATCTGTCGGGTGGAGAAATCTGTCCGCTAGCCCATACACGCGAGCGGAGATGTCTGCTGAAACGGTCCATCGGACCGTTTTCAGCGGACATATCCCCTCGTGTGTACGAGGCCTAAGAGCTGTGAAAATGTGGAACAGACTCCCTCCAGAGGTGGTTCTGGCCAGCTCAGTAGATTGCTTTAAGAGAGGCCTGGATTCTTTCCTAAATGCACGTAATATAACTGAGGAGTACTAAGATTTGTAGGTAAAGTTGATCCAGGGTAAATCCGATTGCCTGTCGGGGGATCAGGAAGGAATTTTTTCCCCTCCTGTAGCAAATTGGATCATTGCTCTGCTGGGGTTTTTTGCCTTCCTCTGGATCAACTGTGGGTATGGAGTTGGGTGTATGGGATTGTACTGTGTTTTATTTTGTTTGTTTGTTTTTTGTTTTTTTATGGTTGAACTGGATGGACTTGTGTCTTTTTTCAACCTAGCTAACTATGTAACTATGTAAAGGATAAGAGTGTGTAGGGTATGACAGTGGGCACTATGTACAGGTGAGGAGGATGAAGGAATCTGGGAAGGAAACATTTAAAGATTTGTGAAAGGATGTTTAGGGACTGCGTAGTGGTTAAGTGGGCATGCATGGATTGAAGTTACGCCAATTAAGCAGAGACCAGCCATAGCCGATTTATGTATGGGCTAGCTGATTTTACACAAGTCAATCTATTAACCGACTTGAGTACAAACAGTCTGTCAGGTTTTTCCCAAATAATCAATGCTGCCAGCAATAGTTAGCTACACTGATCATTGTATTCACAGGCAAAAGACAATTACACTGCAGGAGTGATTCCCCCATCCACAGGTCAGCAGGTTAGAGGGTGTGTGGGGACAGGCTGGGGAGAGATCAGTGGCTGGGTAGGCAGTGGCTAGTATCAGAGCCAGATACACACATGTTACATACGCCATGATCGTTAGAGCGAGAGCAATAATTCTAGCACTAGACCTCCTCTGTAACTCTAAACTTGTAAGCTGTAAAAAATGTAAAGCATTGCTTAGTATACAAAAAAAATTGTCCTAACTTTAGTGTTTTTTTTATGAATGAAACACGTTCTTTCCAAAAAAAAAAAACATGTTTGTAAAATTGCTGCTCAATGCAGTGTAACATAAATAGACCACCGTTTTATTCCATAGGGTGTCTGCTAAAACAATATATAAAATGTTTGAGGCTTCTGAGTAATACTCTAGCAAAAAGAATAATGATTTTTACATGTAGGAAAGACGTGTCAGAATTGGCCTGAGTGGCAAGGGGTTAATTATCGTAAGTAATATACAAATAATTATTATAAGCACTGTGAGCTCATCCTCTTAGTCTGCTGCAGAGTGTGTCAGCTTGTATTTAAACTGACCGCTCTGTATGTAGCATCTTACAGGCTGCGCAAGCAGACCCCTATCTCCGGAACCATAAATTATGGCCCAATTTTTTTTGTACTGTCACCAGTTAGTGTTCCTGATCATCACCACATCAGTTATATGATGCACTGTTGACAGTATGTTAAAAAAAAAGGTGAAAATATTTAGTTTCTTAATTTTCCCAAAAATTATGCCAAAACATGGCAGCTTTAAAAAATCTCTTACTAAATACAGTGGCCAGTCTACTTTCCAAAAAGGGGGTATTTCCACTGTCCTGGAAATTTAGGGCCTCAAAAAATGAGAGAGTTCATCAATGCATTAGGATTGATCAATTTTCAGATATATACCATAGTTTATAAGCTCTATAACTTTCCTACAGGCTAAATAATGTAGCACCCATGTACTTTGCAGTACTGGCGCTGGTCAAATTTAAGTATAGATCAGAGTATAGTTAGATTCTAATCTTGATTGTCAGTGGCAAATTGCGGCCTCTGTCTTAGCTTGGCTGTACTGTGAGCCCATTCTGCTGTGCTGGGGCGTTCTTCCAACCCCGGCACTGTAGGTGGCAGCAGTGGAGTTGAGGTTTGGGTTCTCTTCCCAGCAGCCAATGACGAGGGTTTGTCCTTGATGTGCATGCTGGGGAGGGGTATTTATGGGACAGACGCCATTGTTCTCGGTCTTCTTCGTCCAGTGTGGCACCCACCTTTAGGGTGGCTACATGACCACGCCCGGCGCTATGGCCTACCTGGCTGGGGCATACGTGCTGGTTCCGGGACCATGTTGGCCCGGAGCATCTGAACCAGCGATGGGGATCCAGTAAGCAACTGGGTTCCCTCTTTTGAAGATCCCAAGCTGGGTGCTGTTCAGTGGGGAGTCGGTCTGAGAAAAGCCATTAAGAGGCTGTCGGTTCAATAGGGCTTGGACGAAACCATCGGGGATCACAGGTAGCCAGACACTGCGGGACTAATCACCTGTCAGTCGGTACCTGGGCGACAAGTTGAAGGAGATCCAGACGTAACTAAAACAAGGAGGCGTATCTCCAAGAATTCTGCCCAGAGGGGACCTGTGGCAGAGGCATCTTCTGAGGCTCTTTGAGAGGGGTCTGTGGCAGAGACTTTCTCCCAAGTTCAAGTTAACCAAGGAGGGTCTGTGGCAGAGACTTATTCCTATAATTGTCCGAGTGACACTCTGGCTGCCAGGTCAGTGAGAGAGGCCTGTCCGGGTGCACTGAACCCATTCCGGCGGGAGTGGTGAAAAAAGTGTTATGTTTGGGAGCTGTTTCCTATCATTACGCCTGAATCTGCAAATTTTCCTCCTTTCAACTTAACTTTCCTCACCGCAAGTTCATTGTTTTTACCCGGCTGGGTAAAAAAGAACACAGCAAAAGAGCACCTGTCATGGACATTCCTTTACTTCTGTTTATGCACATAGGCATCATTTACCCATAGAAAATTCGGAGGAGCCACATGGTAACACGCCGCCCAAAAATCCAGCAGCTCCACTGGGGGTAACAGAAACTATGGAAAAGGTGTTTTTTTGTTTTTTTTTTCAATATATTCAGCCTTTTTTAGTTTGTCATAAAAAAAAAAAAACATTAGGTGATTAAATTTCACCAAAAGAAAGCTCTAGTTGTGTGAACAAAATTATAAAGATTTTGTTTGGTTGCAGTGTTGCAATTGTCAATAGCACTGAAAGCTAAACATGTGTTCTGGGCAGCAAAGGGATAAAAGTGTCAGTAATTGAAGTGGTAACAGTTAGATTTTTTGTGTATTTTAGTTAAGGCATGAGAACTCAAGCATGGAAGTGCTAGAGATTCATAATTGGCAGGAGTCAAAATCACTGGCAGTACTATTTCCCCACTCATAATATCTACTAATTGGTATAAGAAATGTTAGATGTCAGTGAAGAAAGTATAATCTTTGGATTTATTTATTTGGCTGCTAAAAAAATCCCTTGGGGGAACCATCCTTTGTAGTATAATTGAGTAGACCTTTTTTTTCTTCTTTTTTTTTTAGCATTACAAATTGATATACTGTATTTCATAATACCAAGCTTCCAAAGCATGTCTTTACTGTATATAACCAACTTAGCAAAATGGCTCTGCCTCTGCAAAAAAAGGAGTGTATCTGACAGTTCAGTAAAATTCAGCTGTACTTTTGAACAATAGCTATATATATATATAAACAAAGTGCTGCAACTAAAGTGTGAGACACACACAATAAGAACATATAATTAATAAATAGCTGCGCAAAAATAATACTCAATGTTACTGAATTTCAAAATGTGTAGAAATTTTCGACACATTTTGAAATTCAGTAACATTGAGTTTTATTTTTGCACAGCTATTTATTAATTAATTGTATTTATTAAACGGAATTAGGGTACAAATGCAATGGGCACCACTTTCTCAGACTGCCAATGTTTTGCATTTTAAACTTTTCCTTTAAATTGAACCAAGGCATTATAGCAATATATATTAAATATGATTATATATAACATATGTGATTTCATGTGCTATTTCCCTGTTTAAAATAGATAAATATATTTAAAAGTTTTTTTTAGCAATTTTCTGTATATCTTTTTTACTCTCTCTCTCTCTCGCTACAAACATTGCTATTTCCCCCTGCCAGTCCCCTACATTACTACAGGATATTGCACTAATGTAGAGGTCAGCAGAGGGAACCACTAACCCCCAGGTAAGACACACCATTATACACAGTCACACCCAGTAAGTTAGATAGCAAAGATGCTTGCAGCTTTTAACCACTTAAGGACCGCCTACTGCACATGGACCAGGACCGGGACCGCGGGATTCGCGGACCCGATCACCGCTGCAGTGCGGCGATCCATCCCTGGACCGGAAGAACGGGGAGAGCCGTGTATAAACACAGCTTCCCCGTGCTTCTCTGTGGCCGTAGCATCGATCGCGTCATCCCTGTAATAGGGGGACGCGATCGATGACGTCACACCTACAGCCACACCCCCTTCAGTTGTAAACACACACATAGGTCACACATCCCCTACAGCGCCACCTGTGATTAACTCCCAAACTGCAACTGTCATTTCCACAGTAAACAATGCAATTTAAATGTCCCAAAAATGTGTCAAAATTGTCCGAAGTGTCCGCAATAATGTCTCAGTCACGAAAAAAATCGCTGTTTGCCGCTATTAGTAGTAAAAAAATTATTTTTTATAAAAATGCAATAAAACTATCCCTTATTTTGTAAAGGCTATAAATTTTGCGAAAACCAACCGATGAATGCTTATTGCGATTTTTTTTTACCAAAAATACGTAGAAGAATACGTATCGGCCTAAACTGAGGAAAAAAAAATGTTTTTTTTTATATATTTTTGGGGGATATTTATTATAGCAAAAAGTAAAAAATATTGCATTTTTTTTAAAATTGTCGCTCTATTTTTGTTTATAGCGCAAAAAATAAAAACCGCAGAGGTGATCAAAAACCACCAAAAGAAAGCTCTATTTGTGGGGAAAAAAGGATGCCAATTTTGTTTGGGAGCCACGTCGCACGACCGCGCAATTGTCAGTTAAAACGACGCAGTGCCGAATCGCAAAAAAGGGCAAGGTCCTTTACCTGCATTTTGGTCCGGGTCTTAAGTGGTTAAGGAGCGTGAAGTTTTCCCAAACCAGCCAGTTAATTATTCGGCCTATTGTTTTACAAGGTGCTTTATACCGAGTCTGCTAATGTTAGCAGCAATGTTACTTTGAAGAAAACCTGTATGTCCTGCCATTGCTAAAAGAAAATCATTAATTCAATAAATAAAGGCTTTTACCAAACTGAATGTTCGCTTACTAAAGTGAATGTTATTAAACTAGATACAACTGTGTTCACCTTATTCAGTAACATTAGTTTTGAAAAACACACATACACTTTGCAAAGTGGGGTTGATTTTATTAAATCAACCCCAATACCAAAAACTTTAATACATTTACTCAGCAGGAACATGTATGGAGAACTTCTGACTTTACTGATTTACTAACTGAATTACTTCCTGGATGATTGTGTCTGGTAAATCACTCAGAAAGTATTACAGTCAAAGACTACTGGCATTCCCTAATGGTAGCTTACAAATCTATGTCAGTGCAGATTTGCTATAAAGCCCAGTAAAAATGTGTCACAACAATTGAAAATAATAAAAATGATCCAACTAATGATTAGTCAGTGTTTTTAACAAAATACCTGGATTAGCACACACAAAATAAACATCAGTGATTATAAATTCTTAAATATACCTACCGTTTACATACCAATATATCATTGAACTGTTGGCATTATATAAATCATGTATAATAATACCTATTTAGTAGCGTTTGCAAGCCATAATACGCTGGAAAGATTGATTTTGCGACCCCTTTAATTTTAGCTGCAAAGATGGGCTGTTGTGAACAGTGCAGTTCAATCAAATGATTTATATAATAGTCAAAAGCTTGATTCGCTATAGCTAGATAAAAAACTAATTTGCATTTACAAAATATTAAATAAATAAACAAGCAAATGTTTGGTTAATTTAAAAAATATATATATATTTTATACAACTTCAATATACATATTTGGTTATGCTGACATACTATACTAATTGTTTTGCTGTAATCTTGCAGCGCTGCCAACAGAGGGCAGCATTGTCCTAACATAATAAGAGAAACTTGCACTTCATCTTGTGAGATATGAAAAACAAACTCTTTTATTACTACGTTTTTGCTTTAGATAAATATTATGTCAAATTTGTATGTTCTTACAGATATCTGACAAAGATTCCAATATTAACAGTTTCCACAAATGTGATTTGTAAATTAGATGGTAAAATGTAATAGAGAACAAATACCTCTACAGTGATAATACATGACAAGTTATGTATCATTAGGTAAATATTTCATTTCATGACTCTAAAAATCAAGATTATATGCACAACGTGGACTGGACTTTATGCAGTTTAAATATAGTACCATTTTAGTTGAAGGTAACCCTGAAGCCGTGTACACACAATCGGTTTGCCTGATGAAAACAGACTGTTTTCACGGGACAAACCGATCGTGTGTTGGCCCCATCGATCTTTTTTTCCATTGGTGAAAAAAAACAGAACATGTTTTAAATTTCTCCTATGGATAAAAAAACGATAGAAAAATCCGATCATCTGTGTGGAATTCCATTGGTCCACGCATGCTCAGAATCAAGTCGACACATGCTCGAAAGCATTAAACTTCATTATTTTCGGCTCATCGTAGTGTTGTACGTCACCGCGTTTTGGCACGATCGGATTTTTGACTGATGGTGTGTAGGCAAGACTGATGAAAATCAGCTTCATCGGATATCCAACAAAAAAATCCATTAGATTCCATCAGATAACCGATTGTGCATACAGGGCTTTAGCAGGCTTTCCTATGCTTTATCATGTGCTCTCACAACCTGTCCTTTTCCATTCTGCAAGGGATGTGCCATGGTCTCTACAAAAATTCTTAGCTTTTACTGTTTTCTTACTGCATTTGGAATGTACTAATGACACTGGCTGGAAAGGAGTTAAAGATCTAGGGCAATCAAGGGGTTAACTGTGTGCCAAGCCAGTGTTTGTGTTTATTATGTGGGCTGCTTTTACTAAGGGAAGGGATGCATTTTAGTTCCTGCTTTTTCAGGAACACAAAATGTATCCCTTCCCCCTGTCAGAACATAGCTCTGCATTGATTATATTGGCAGAGCTCAGTTCTGAGTCTCTGCCCGATGATCAGTGGGTGCCGGTGGACATCGAGTGCCTGTCACCTGCGGTTCGGCTTCTGCTGTGAATAATCACAGCAAAAGTGGCCCTCCGATGGTGTGCATGCGCCACTGCAAGGAGAAGTACAGGATCGCATATATATATATATATATATATATATATATATATATATATATATATATATATATATATATATATATATACAGTATATATATGTGTGATCCTCCACACGCTGCTGACCTGGAGCAGTAAAACTGTTTGTGCTTTCAGCACCTGACTATTGTGTCCCACCACAAAAAAAAAGAAATAAATAGTATCTCTAATAAAAACCCACCATCGTTGACTGTGCTTGTGACCCAAACTAAATTAGTGATGTAGTTATAGTTAATAGGTAGGCTTCTCCACCAAAAAGCATTTAAAAAGTAATTATAGTGGTAGATTTATTTTTATTTTTTATTTTTTTATATATCTTTATCAAAGTAACACAAAAGTAAAGTGTTCTATTCCCTGCACATTTTTCTATATCATCTAGTAGCAGGGACAACATGTTTTGCAATATTGGATGTGCAGAACTCTCCAGACATCTAGTCACCCACTTTACTGTGTCAGGTAAAATAAAGAAATGCCCTATGTGCTTATTGCTGGCTGCCGGAAATGTAAAATATAAAAAATGCAATATGTAACACCTTTATATTTAACATATGGATCAGAGATGCAAGAAAATGATTCCTTGACAATGATGGCCATGGATTAAACCCAGAGTGCTAGTTAATATGCCAGTTAATTGCCCATACACATTAGGCTTGTCAGCTTTCAGGTAACAGGGACTAAAATATTTTGCAATATTGGTTGAGCAAAACTCAGACATTCAGTCACCCACTGTACCCCGTCAAGCAGAATGAAAAAAATGCCCTATTAGCTTACTGCTGGCTGTCAGAAATGTAAATATAAAAAAATATATATAATATTCTACACCTTTTATTTTTAACATTTGGTTAATTGGCAATGATGGTCATGCATTACATTCAGAGTGACAGTTAATATGGCACTTAATACCCATAAACATCGGGGTTGTCTCAATGAACTTAATTTTTGCACATAGTCTGTATATACCATATTTTTTGGTATATAACACTTACTGGCGTATAAGGCCACGTACACACGATTGGTCAAAACCGATGAAAACGGACTGAAGGACCGTTTCATCGGTCCAAACCGATCGTGTGTGGGCCCCATCGGTCAGTTATCCTTCGGTCAAAAAAAAGACCGATGGGTCAGGAAAAAATTACTGCCAGCCCCTTCTCATACACTGCTCCTCCTGTGTCATTGTCATAGCTTATAAATAGCCTAAAAATACCTATGTCACACATTATAAATACCTCATTAACACTGTTCTGTTAAGCTACCCAGTTATGTGACAGCTTGCCTCTGATGTTTCATGGATGTCACATGGCCGCTCTCCTCCTCCAATCTAAAACTACGCTCGGGGGAAGAGGAGGAGTGGGAGGAGGAGTGGCCAGAAAGAACAGCGTTAATGAGGTATTTGGAAACTTGTGTAGCACTACCCCCGAAAGAACCGCTGGTTGTTGTTTGGGATCTACTCTCTTTGTTTGGCTCACCTCTTTTTAACTAGCTCGAACCCTCCCTTGACACATTAGAAGTCTGGTAGGTATGCTATAGCCCCTATTTGTGTAGGAGGTACAACGACAGGGAGGGCATACAATACTCAATAGCAATGTAATAACAGTATTACCTGAACTTTGGATAGTCCCTCCAGTCAAGAAGAATACATTTCACACATTATTATATTTAAATCAATGGGAGTGAGTTTACTTCATAAACATTCAAAGAGAGCAAGCATAAACTTAAATCAGCAAATGAATGGTTGCTATGCCACAATACAATATGATTTCGCAAGGGCCCTTGCAGAAATCAACAAAGGACACTAATTTGCAAAGGTCCCGAATGAGGGTGTTCCACGGTTTCGGTTGTCAGCTGGGCTGCCTCTTCGATCTTTGGACACACCGACCGGATGCTGGAGTCTTGCTTCCCTCTGGATGGCTGGTCTCTCAGCGAATTTAGTCCCAGGCTTTGGGCCTAGTAACACGGCTGTCTCTGTCAGCAGTTCCACAGAGGAGAGAGGGCTGGTCCCGAGAGAGCGAAAAGGCGCCACTCCCTCTCCTTAAGTAACCTCCCCCACCAGTCCGCGTCGAGGCGTCACATGATCCAAAGGGCAAGGCATTGCGGGAAATGTAGTCTGTTTCTCCTAAGAGTCAATGGAGTCCATATCTCCTGCTACTTGTAGTCCCGCAATGCATAACTTCACAATAGTATCTAACATATCTGCAAGCATGTATAAAGTTCTAGCTGGATGACCTGTCATTAAATTCAGACAGGAGGACCCCCGCTACACTTGGATTTTCCATGACAGTGACACAGGAGGAGTAGTGTATGAGAAGGGGCTGGCAGTGATATTTTCTTAACTGTAACGTATGCTGGCCACGCTGTCCCAGGGCCAGGAGAGGCAGGGAAACCGGCCTGACACCTCCCTCCCCCAATGTGTGGCACCCAGGGCAGACCACCCAATCTGCTTCAGTATGTCACAGTACATGTTGGCATTCATGGTTCCCTCAATAAACTGTAGCTCTCCAGTGCTGGCAGCACTCATACAGCCCCAGACCATGACACTTCCACCACCATGCTTGACTGAAGGCAAGACACACTTGTCTTTGTACTCCTCACCTTGTTCCTGCCACACACGCTTGACACGATCTGAACCAAATACATTTATCTTGCTCCCATCACTCCACAGGACATGGTTTCTGTAAAGCCCTGTACACACGATCGGATATCTGATGGAATCTAATCCAATGGATTTTTTCGTCGGATATCCGATGAAGCTGACTTTTATCAGTCTTGCCTACACACCATCAGTCAAAAATCCGACTGTGCCAAAACGCGGTGACGTACAACACTACGACAAGCCAAAATTAAATGAAGTTCAATGCTTCCGAGCATGCGTCAACTTGATTCTGAGCATGCGTCAACTTGATTCTGAGCATGCGTGGATTTTTGTCCGATGGAGTTCCACACAGACGATCGGATTTTTCTATTGTTTTTTACCCATAGGAAAAATTTAAAACATTTTCTATTTTTTTGCACCGAAGGAAAAAAACGATGGGGCCCACACGCGATCGATTTGTCCGATGAAAACAGTCCATCGGTCTGTTTTCATTGGACAAACCGATCGTGTGTACGTGGCTTAAGCCATGTGCTTTAACAAACTGTTTGCAGGCTTTCATCTTTAGAAGAGGTTTCTTTCTGGGACGACGTCATGCAGACCAATTTGATACAGTGTCCAGCATATAGTCTGAGCACTGACAATCTGACCCCCCTCCCACCTCTTTAACCTCTGCAGCAATGCTGGCAGCACTCACACGTCTATTTCCAAAACAAAACCTTTAGATATGATGCTGAGCACGTGTACTCAACTTCTTTGGTTGACCATGGCGAGGCCTGTTCTGAGTGGAACCTGTCCTGTTAAACCACTGTACAGTCTTGGCCACCATGTTGCAGCTCAGTTTTAGGGTCTTTGCAACCTTCTTATTGCTTAGTCCATCTTTATGTAGAGCAACAATTCTTTTTTAATATCCTCAGGTAGTTCTTTTCCCATTAGGTGCCATGTTGAACTTCCAGTAAACAGTTTGAGAGAGTGAGAGTGATAACACCAAATTTAACACATCTGCTCCCCATTCACACCTGAGACCTTGTAACACTAACAACTGACATGACACCGATGAGGGAAAATGGCTAATTGGGCCCAATTTGGACATTTTCACTTATGGGTGTACTCACTTTTGTTGCCAGAAGTTTAGACATTAATGGCTGTGTTGAGTTATTTTGAGGGGACAGCGAATTTACACTGTTATACAAGCTGTGCACTCACTACTTTACATTGTAGTAAAGTGTAATTTCTTCAGTGTTGTCACATTAAAAGATATAATAAAATATGTACAATAATGTGAGGGGTGTACTCACACTTATGAGATACTGTATATATACTCTATTAATGCTGGCAGACCCCACATTATAATAAGGGAGCTGTCTGCTGTCCAAACTCTCTCCATACAGTGGACCACTTCAGGAGGGTGCTGCTCATTGCCTCCCAGTGGATTCCCCATTGTACCTGACACTGCACACAGTCAAAATGGTGATGTTGATGATGTCACACGCATGTGAAGTAGCTGCATGCAGTGGCAATCTTGGAAGAGACCATGTGTGGCTCCAAAACGTTGCACTTATTTGCTGTGACATAATTATTTGGACTTCGTCTGAAAATCTGTGGTGTGCTGGCAAATATTTACACAGTTTTTTTGCATCTTCCACCTTCCAGCTGGTTGCTGCTGCAGCACCATTACTTCAAGAGCCTATTCCAGGAATAGGCTCTATAAGGATATTGGCAATGTCTTCCCAAGTCATTCCTGTCATAACTGAAAATCTGCTACACCCAGTAAAGATTTTTTATTTAGTCAATCGCCCTGGTTCAAAATGCTGATAGTATTAGACCTGGTTCACACTGGGCTGTGGGAGTGAAGCCGTGCGAGTTCAGCTGAACTCGCACAATTTCACTCCCGCTGGCAGTCCCGAATTCGGCTGCGATTTAAGAGACATCTGTGCAGGCTTCTGCACAGATGTCAATGTAAATCGCGGGCTGAAATTGCAAAAAGTAGTACAGAGACTACTTTTTGAAATCGGTGCAATGCTGAAGATGCAGCGTCGCGCCGATTATGACAGTGCCATTGCCGGCAATTTGCAGAAAAATCCGCCGTTATGACATGCGATTTGACATGCCAAATCGCATGTCAAAATGCACCAGGGCTGAATATTAGCTCCCTTACCTTTTACAAAAATTGCTATATGCTGTAGTGATTTAAAACAAGTGACCCTTTCAATTTAAAATAATTTTATTTAGATACCTTTATGATGTTTATGGTCAAAAAGGGTAGCATGAAAAATGAAATGAAAAAAAAAAAACTTGTATAGCGCGGCACATGCGAACTGAATCGCCTCTGGGCGCTTGTTGTTCCTGTCTCCTTTGATATCAAAAGAGAAAAGTCTTGACCTTTTTCCTAAATGCTAGGTGGTTCTCCTCCAACCGAATGCTGGTTGGCAAAGCGTTCCATAGTCTGGGACCTTGGATCACGAATCTTCTTTCTCCTTTGGACTTGAAGTTGGCTTTCGGAACCTGGAGCAGGTTCTGATTCGTGGATCGCAAAACGCGATTGGGATTATGCGCTTTTATTATTTCGCATAAATAAAGGGGGGCATTCCCATGGACACATCTATGCGTAAGACAGAGAGCTTTAAAAGCAATTCTGTCTTTGACTGGCACCCAATGAAGGGCTCTCAGTGAAGGTGAGATGGATTCCCAGGGTTTTTTCCCAGTCACAAGTCTGGCGGCCGTATACTGAACGACTTGCAGGCGAGCGATTTGGTACTTGGGGAGGCCGAGGTAAAGGACATTTGCATAATCCAGCCTGGAGTTTACAATTGCTCCCACCACGACCGCTAAATCTTCTTTAGGGATGAATGGAGTGAGTCTGCGTAGTAGGCGCAGTAGATGGTGAGATCCGCTGACTACTGAAACTATTTATGCGTCCATTGTCATAAAGGAGTCAAAAATGACCCCTAGGCTTTTGACTTTGGCGCTAGGGGTGATGAGCTTGCCCAAAATAGGCGGGGGGGTCCACGATGTTGAAAGTTGATTCCTGCGCTTGGCGTGAAACAGGAGAAGTTCTGTTTTCGCTCCATTGAGTTTAAGATAACTCTTTGTCATCCAGTCCTCTATCAAAGAGAGACATGTCTCTAGATTGAGGTGGTGATCCTGTCTGTTGCAGATGCGGAAATACAGTTGCGTATCATCTGCATATGAGTGATAGAGCAGTTTTTGGCTGCTGATAATCTCAAAAAGAGGACGAAGATATATGTTAAACAGCACTGGTGACAGAGGCGATCCTTGAGGGATTCCGCATGTTACTGTGCGTTTTTCAGACGTAAAAGGTCCTAACTTCACTGTTTGCGATCGGTTTTCCAGAAAAGAGGAGAACCAAGATAAATCGCCTTCTGCGACTCTGGCTACTTCAGCAAGCCGAGTCAGTAACAGATTGTGGTCTACAGTGTCGAAAGCTGCACTTAGGTCCAACAGAACTAGAAGACAAGATTCTCCTTCGTCTGCGGCCTTGAGAACATCGTCCCATACTTTCAGCAATGCTGTTTCCGTCCCGTGTCCGGGACGGAAGCCTGATTGCAATGGGTCAAGTAGCTTGTAGGTATCTAGATGCAGTTGCAGCTGTTTTACCACTACTTTTTCCATTATCTTAGAGAGTACGTTGAGGCTTGTTATGGGACGGCGGTGGAGTGGGTCCTTGGGGTCTAGGGAGGGTTTCTTCATGATGGGTTGGATTATACCCTCTTTCAACTGTGAGGGCACTATGCCCTCCAAGAAAGACTGGTTGATAAGTTGCGTGATGGGAGGAGCCAGGATGTAGGCGCATTCCTTCAGCAGTTTTGTGGGGATAATGTCATTTGGCGCTGTGCCATTACGCAGAGTACAAATGACATTCTTAGTGGTCTCGATGGAGATGGGTTCCAGGGTAAACTTACCTGATATAGGAGAATTACTATGGGTGCTGTGTGAGAGGCTGCAGGGGGGGCTGAGGGGAGAATTGTTTTGCTGAATGCTTTCATGGATTGCCTCGATTTTATTAATGAAGTAATCCGATAGTTCATTGCAAAATTCTTGTGTGTCCGAACTGGGGGCTTCAATGCATCCTGGTTTCATGGTCTGGGTGACCATCTTGAAGAGTTCGCGGGGGCGGTTTAGGGCACCGTTGATAGCCTCCGAAAAATACTTTTTCTTGGCTTGGAAAATTCCTTTGTGGTATTTTCTTGTAGTCGCCCTGTAGATGGATAGGTTTAGCTCTGAAGAACATCTTTTCCAGGCAGATTCTGCCCTTCTGCGTTCTTGCTTCAGTAACGACAGCTGGTTGTTAAACCAGCTGCGGTTGTTTTTCCGAATGCGGGTTCTTCGTTTCGGCGCTACCAAGTCGGCTGACTGTAGCATGGCCGAGTTTATGGCTTCCAATGTTTCAACGGCCGTTTGATGCGGCTGAGTTGTTTCTATTTTTTTCCTTAAAATCGTTTTGAAGAGTTCCGAGTGGAGCTTCTTCTGACATCTAGTCCAGTGTGTTGTCACTGGATTTGATGTTTTTGTTGCAGGGGGGATGGTGGAAATACTGAATATAATTGCATGGTGGTCTGTCCATGGCAATTTTTCATTTTCCCAAATTTTTATTTCCAGAGCTTGTCTGAAAATAAGATCAAGTGTGTGACCTGAAGCATGTGTGGGTCCACATACTAGTTGCTGCAATCCTAATCCTTCCAGGTGGTCAATACAGGCGTCGGCAATGGGGTCTTGTGAGGAGTTGGCCCAGAGATTGAAATCCCCGAGCAACAAAAGATGTTTGCTGTTGAGGGTGTAAGTGGAGAAGAAATCCGTCCATGA
Organism: Rana kukunoris; assembly: GCA_029574335.1. NCBI lineage: Eukaryota > Metazoa > Chordata > Amphibia > Anura > Ranidae > Rana > Rana kukunoris. The sequence continues at coordinate 340,202,327 of CM056049.1, read as the reverse complement.
TGATAGCAGCTGCGATTTTGGGCCGGGCGGCCTATAGCAGAGTAGAATGTGGACGGTCTCCTTAGAATTTGCTTGCAGTTGCAGAGTAAGGGTTTCTATGAATGGAAGAGGGTTTTGGCGGACTGGTTTGGTGATCGTAAGATGAGTCTTGTGGATCATCGCCAGGCCGCCTCCTCTTTGCCCTATTCTGTTTTCCGTTATGATACGGTAATTATCTGGCACCAGTTCTCCTAGAATGGTGTTACAGTCGGCTGTGAGCCAGCTCTCTGTAATAAAGAGACAGTCTAGATCCTTTTGTTGAATGAAGTCGCGGATTTCTAGTCGATGTTTTACTGCCGATCTTGTGTTAATCAGAGCACATGATATGTGCTTGAGCTGGGGTAAATGGCTGAAATGTCTGACCGTCGATCTATGATCGATTCTCAATAGTCGCTCAGTTCTTAGGGCCTTTTTGGTGATGGCTGGCAGTATTGCGGCGCATTGCCTCAAACTCCAAATGGTTTCGGCAGAATATTGCCGACATGCCATGATCGCCAATACACCAGGGGGGGGGGGGTTGGGGCAGTGGGGAGAGGAGTTGGCTAACTCCTCTCTCCTGGCTTGGTCCAGAGGAAGGCAAAAAAACCCTGGCGGCGCTCGGCCAATATGCTCCGGTAGGAAAAAATTCCTTCCTGACCCCTGTAAGAGGCGATCGGGTAACCCCTGGATCAGGCTTCTGTACATTGGAGAGACCGGGGGGGGGGGGGCTGATATTTAGTTTACAAAATTGATAAAAATAATGCACTGCTAACTAATTACACATGAGCATTATAATGTGCACTAGTGCTTTAAACTAAAGAGCTATCATTTAAATCGTAATGCCTCTTTTGTTGAGGAAAAAAACAATTCCCTCTGGGTGATCTATGTACATTGCAAGGATTATAACAACCTTTGTTGCAGATCCCTACCTTCTGAAGAAATTCATATATGTTTGTCTGTGCTTCTGTACTAAGTGGGTCTAATGGGAGTGGTTTAATAATTATTAGTCAGCTGTGGCAGCTACAGGGCGCTAATGTGGAGAGCTGCTGAGCCTGCATCCCTTTAGACAAAAATTACATGTTTGTTGCCGGCGATGCCTGAAATCTGACTTGTATCGTAGGCAGACTTCTGGGAAAATTGGTGAGCCAATCACGAAAGCAGCATAAATTATGTTTCTGGGGGGTGGTCAGTACAGAACAACTCCATGTAGCCCAATTGCTTTGCATTTATAGAAAATGACAGCGGCTGCTGTTTGAAAAGGAAAAGTCATTTTTAATAATATTCAATTACAATATGACTTGTATCGCAATTGTACACACTATGGGCCAGATTCTCAGCGGTGCTACGACAGAGTATCTCTGATACCCCGTCGTATCGCCGTTTTTTTTGCCTCGTATCTATGCGAGTGATGCTTAGCATCACTTTGGCATAGATACGCTTCAACATCAGACAAGTGTAATACCATTACACTTGCGGATCGTAGTTGTAATGACAACTCCGGCCACTAGGTGGCCTTTACGTTGTTTTTTCATTTGCATATGCAAATGAGGCTAGTACGCCGATTCCCGATCGCTTTTACGCCGCCCCGTCGTCGCGTGCATCGTTTTCGTCCGCGTAAGTTTACCCCTGCTTCTATGAGGAGTAACCTTACGAAGTTCCGTCGGATGCCGTCGGGTGCCGTCGGATGACATGTTAAGTATGGTGTCGGGTCAGCGTCGGCTTTTTCCGTCGCTTACGTCGTTTTACTAACTCGTTCGCGAATAGGGCATTGCGTAAGTGACGATCACGTCGTTTTGACGTCGGTTTCAACTACGCTTTCCGACGTGAGCTGGAGCATGCGCACTGGGCTTTTTCCCCGGGCGGCGCATGCGCAGTTCGTTCGACGCGGGGGCACGCTTAATTTAAATACAAGCCGCCCCATTTGAATTACGCGGGCTTACGCTGGGCCATTTTCGCTAAGCCAACGCAAACTACGGAGCAAATGATTAGAGAATACGGCACTTGCTCTAGTATGATGCGGCAGCGGAGTGTAAATGGCTTACGATACACAAGCGAAATTCTATGAGAATCTGGCCCTATATTATTTTTTCTTTATTTCAGCTTTTATCAGTTTGCAATATTCAAACAATTCTAAAAAACAACCTGCGCAATGGATGTGACTGGAAATAAAAATATAAAATAAACAGTGTCCCACAGCTATTTTGATCTGGTGCCAATGTGTGTATTGTGCCATGTGAATTATGTTTGTGTTCAAAATTGATCAGTGCTATGGTATGTGCTACAAACAAATAAATAATTCTATACCACTGTGTGTTGTGTGTTATTTTGTACGTAATATTCTTATAACACATGAACATATTCGGCAGCACACCATGGATCGTAGATTACGTCAGGCGAGTGAAGAAGAGGTCCTGTGTGGCCTCGAAACTTTGCACTTTTGTGATGCTTCTTTTGCAATACATTTTTGGACGTAATCTACGATCCATGTTGTGCTGGCGAATATGTTCATGTGGTTGACGGTTCCAGTGCCCAGCTGGTGATCGCTTCAGCGCCCACTCTTTTTCTGTGCGATTGAAATATTGACTATATTCTTATACCAAACATATATTCAGTCAATATACATTAAACAAGAAAATATCATCCCAAACACAATGGTGAACTCTGAACTGTGTACATGCTTGCAGTCCTCTAAATGGGTGATGTGCTACACTCCTCCCTTAAGGGTAACAACTTACTGGATATATTGTAACCCAGTCAAATTGCATTCAAATACATGCACTTTAGGCCAGCCCAATACTCATCTCCAGGCGCCTCTTTACCACAGCTTAGTACATCACAAAGGGAAGCCACAAAGAAAAGATCATTGTGCATGACACATCCTGAGGACAACTTGATTGGTTGAAATGCATTAAGGTGGGACTGACATCACATCATGTGTTATAGCATTATTTATTTGTTTGTAGCAGGCCCATGGAGCTGACCAATTTTGATAAATTTGGAACAAAAACACAAGTATTCAAGCAATAAAAGGTATTTTCGTGGCTGTTTGTGTGCTTCATAGATTGGTAAATTTTGCAATACAAATAAAAATTCAAGAAGTGAGTCAAAGTGTAAGTTCTAAAGAATGATATATGTACTGTATTGCTTAAAGTTAAGTTGCGATTTACAAAGAATTGGAGACTAAAGCATTTCTTTTAAACATGTGATGGTAACTAAATTTAACATGTCTTCATTCACCCGTAACAAATTCACTTTTATTGCACTGTTGCTCTCTACAGAGATTGTTGTCAGAAAAATAATTATTTTCTTTGCTTCATCGCCTTTTAGTTAAAGGACAATTTTAGAATGGGAAAGGTAGTATTCATCTATGTTTGCTCTTCTAAACCTCAGAGCATGAACCAAGCTAAAGAAAATAACCCAAATAAATGTTGATGCTTCTAGTCTTCCACCACTGAGCGATAAGGTTTAACAAACTGCCAAGAGATGTTTTAATCATGAGCCATGTAAAAAGAGTCATAGTGCTACATTTTTTTAAATAATTATATTTCTTTATATGTTTCAATAAAGAACAGTGATATGATGTAAAGGAAAATTTGGATTAAATTACATTTTTTAACATAGTCTTGCTATTACTATCATCTGGTACATGGTCAGCAAATGTTATTTTTTTAACTGGATGGGTATTGCTTTATCAATATATATAGTTATTTCTCTTTAATTTATTTATTTTGTTCATTTATGTGCATGTGTATTCTTCACTGCATATAGCTAACTAGCCCATTAACGTTAGTCCCTTTGGTTGCACACTAGTCTTGAAGAGGTACTATATTAAATGCACAATATGAGTTTCTGGCTTTGCCTCATGGTACTCCCAACTCTTTGAAATAGACACACCTAAAAGACAACCTTTTAGCAATAATATTTTTGAGTGTAAGAATCTACTATGTAAAAACTTCATATATACAGTACTTCTGTCATTTTAGGTTTTAAACTGCATATTCAAAATTCAAATTGTATGCAATTACAGAGGGTTATGAGAGTAATTATTTGAAAACTAGGCAAATTAATGAACATTGAATTTTTTACATTTCAAGAACAAACTGATATGACAAACGGAGGCCTCACTCTGTCAATGTTTACCATCATCCTATAATCAAAATACTGGCTTAAGCTCATCCCTCCCATTGGCCATGGCCCTCTCAACCACCGGGCAAAGGTTGTGGGGATGAGGTCTTTGTCCCCTTTAACCACTTCATCCCCGGACCAGAGCACTTTTTGCGATTCGGCACTGCAACGCTTTAACTGACAATTGTGTGGTCATGTGACGTGGCTCCCAAACAAAATTGACATCCCTTTTCCCCACAAATGGAGCTTTTTTTTTGGTGGTATTTGATCACCTCACATCTGTTGTTTAAATTTTTGCACTTTAAACAATAAAAGAGCGTCAATTTTGAAGAAAAGCAATATTTTTTACTTTTTGCTATAATAGCCGATAGGTATTCTTCTACATATTTTTGATTAAAAAAAATGGCAATAAGCATTTATTGATTGGTTTGCGCAAAAGTTATAGCATCTACAAAACAGGGGATAGTTTTATGGCATTTTTATTAATAATTTTTTTATTTGTTTTTGTGCTGGGGTTTCCCCTTAAATCCATGCCAGACCTGAAGACATAGGGCCAGATTCAGGTAGATGAGAGTATCTTTCCTCTGGAGTAACGCTTCTCATTTACGTTACTCTGAAGACCCTTTCAGCGCAAGTCCTGTAATTCACATAGCAGTTGCGCGTAAACTTGCGCCAGAGTAACGATAATGCGCTGGCGTAACCCGACGCAAGTGAAACTGGGTGTGATCATATGTAAATGATGGGCGGAGCCCAGCGCAGAGGCTTACGTTCAGCGCATCATCCACGGAGCATGCGCAGTGAGTGCGGCTCCACTCGCCCCCTTGTGCGCATGCTCACAACTTCCGTCGGCACCACTTCCTGGGAAACGTCAGCGCAATGCGTTCCGCTGGGCGCTTAAAAGCGCTGGCGGAAACGCCATTCCGGCGCAAAAGTAGTTCCATTTCCCCCCACCCCAGGGAAGATACTTTTGCCCTGTAATGGCTGCTCCCGCTGCCCCCAAAGAGAGGAGGAACCTAAATTATAATGCCCAGGAGGTCACAGTGATAATATCGGCTATGGAGGCATTTAATGATTTTCTCCATGGTAAAAAAAGCAGGAAGACCAGCCGGGAGAGAAAGCAGGCCATCCTGGACACCATAGCTGCCAGGGTCAATGTGCTGGGGTACTCCACCCGGAGTGCTTCAGACATTCAAAAAAAAATCAATGACCTGCGGCGCAAGGTGAGGGGCAAGGTGTCCACCATTAGGAGCCATGAGAGGGGCACAGGTGGTGGTCCCCCATGTCCTGTCACCCTGACCGCGGAGGAGGAGGTGGTCGCCCGCTGCCTGGACAGGGAGCAGTTGGAGGGGGTCCCAGGCTATGATTCCGTAGAGGAAGGCTCCAGGACAGGTAAGTGATTTTTACCCCCTTTTTGGTGTGTTGCATGTGGGGCGGGGGTGGGTACATGTGCCAAGTGTGTGGGACCACCAACATGTGTCTGCTTTGTGTCATCCACAGATGACGGTGCTGGGCCATCTCGTGCCGGCCAGTCCACCCCAACCCCCCAACGGGATGCTGAAGACGAGGCCCTGGGTGCTGGAGACACCGAGGTGGAGGAGGAGAGTGCCCACACCACTTCAGCAGAGGTGGTTGTGGAGGAGCCTGTCCCTGAACAGGAGTTCATTTTAATGTTGGAGGAGTCCTCCTCCTCTGCAGGGCCCTCTGTGATCCCCTCCCCCATCCTAGGTAGCCCCTCAAGGGCGACTCCATCCCCACGGGGACAACCTTCCTCTGCCCCCAGGAAGGCCACCCGGAAGACCAGGGGGGTGTGTGATTTGGTCGAAGACCAGGTGCTTTTGGACCACGCGAAACAGACCCAGCAAATGGGGGAGATGGCTGGCCACCTAGACAGGGTCGCAGACAGCCTGGGCTCTATGTCACAGCTGCCCAGTCGCGTGCAGGGCGTTGTGACCAGCCTGGGGGAGGTGCAGGCTGATATCCGGCACTTGACAGCAGCTGTTCGAGACAACACTGCTGCCATTCGGGAAGAGGGGAGGCAGCGGCAACGTGACCAGCGGCATCAGATCACCCGCCAGCTGAGGATGCAGGCCCAAACAAATTTGTATCTGAGCCGTATCGCTGTGGCATTGGAGGGCATGCAGCCAACAGCTCCCAGGAGTGGCCCACCCGGGGATCAGCCTCCTCCTGATGCCCCCCCACCCCCACCACCACCCACTCCCTCCAGGCAGATGAGGAGCCCGAGAGTGCCCCCAAGGAGGAGCCCCCGTCATCCCAGATGAGGGTTTTTTGTTTTTTTGGTTGTTATATATTTTTGTTTATACTCAGGACATGAGTTTTTGTTTATTTTTTATTATTATTGTTTATACTCAGGACATGAGTTTATTTATTTTATTTATTATTATTGTTTATACTCAGGACATGAGTTTTTGTTAATTTTTTTGGTTCTCAGGTTATGAGATTTTATTTTTATTTTTTGATACTGCACACGTTGCAGTGTGAATGGTGTGTGAATGTGAGAGGGTGGCACTCCTGAAAGTAAGGGGTGTCACCCTCGGCCGTGGTGGTGAAGTTAACCCCACGGCTGAATGAATGACGTGTGAAAGGTGTGTGAATGGACAGTGACATCATTGGGGCCTTGACGCTGGCGTTGCTGCTCCCAACTCCTACATGCTGGACTTGGGCTAATCCAATGCGATGTGCATGTGATGTGTGTGATCTAGGGACATCAGTGGTGTACACGCGTGCACTGTCTGTGTGATTAATGTTTTGGTTTAGTGTCCAAAGATGCCTACGGCGAGGACCCTCCTGACTGCTCTTCCATCAGCAGACTGGGTGTCCTCTGGCAGGTGGGGACTGTGTGGGTCGGGGGTCAGGTCATCACGTATGTCAATATGCAGGCCTTTTCTCATAGCAAAGTTATGTAGTATGCAACATGCAGCGATGATCTGACACACAAAGGTAGGGGAATACAATAGGGTCCCCCCAGACTTATCCAGGCAGCGGAAACGGGACTTCAGGAGCCCAAATGTTTGCTCCACCACTCCACGGGTTTTGATGTGTGCTTCATTGTATTTTCTCTCTCCTCTGGTTTGGGGGTTCCGGAAAGGAGTCATTAGATGGGGTCCCAGTGCATATGCAGAGTCACCTGTAAGGTAAAAGACAGGAGAATGTTAGTCATGCATGTGCGACTTCTGTTGTGCATCACGGGAGGGGATAGTCATGCCTGACTCCCTTGTCACTCACCAACCAGCCAGCTGTCCCCATACATGTTCTGTTCGAATTCTGCTGGGATGGGACTCTGACGGTATATGAAGCTGTCATGGCTGGACCCGGGGTGTTTGGCACGGACGTGCCATATGAGGCGTTGGGCATCGGCTATCACCTGTACGTTGATGGAGTGCCAATGCTTCCGATTGCGGTATATGTGCTCTGTGGCACTGGGGGGCTGTAGGGCCACATGTGTGCAATCAATGGCCCCGATGGTGCGTGGGAATCTGGCAATGTTGTAGAAATCTGTCATTGCCTTCAGCCGCAGCTCCTCAGTGGTGGGTCTGATGAACTGGTTGGACATGCGTCTGAGGATTGCAGGGACAACCTGGTGCACACATCTGCTTATGGAGGACTGTGACATCCCAGCCACCACTCCACTTGTACGCTGGAATGATCCACTGGCAAGGAAATGAAGTGTTGCCAGGACCTTCACCAGTGGCTGCACTGCTTGTGAGCGGTGTGTCTTGCTGGTGATGTCACCCTGCAGGGTTGTGGTTAGTTCAAGTATTACATCTGGGCTGAATCTGAAGAGGCGATACACCTCCTCATCCCCCATGCCAAAGAGGTTCATACGAGTGCGGTATATCCTCTCACGTGCCCGCCTCCTCCGTAGCGAGGGACCCAGTACTAGTCTTAGGACCACGAGTGCCCCTGGCATGTTGGCACACAGAGGTGTTGTCCTTGCTAGTGTTGTTGTTCAGCTTGCTAGTTTCGTCGGTAACGCTGCTGTAGCTGCTCTCCTGCTGACCTGTGACCGTCTGGAGTAAAGATAAAGCAGCCTTTTGTAGAAATAACTTTGCGCCGGACGGACCAGATACGCGCGGCGCATGTAGCCAGCGTATGGTGCTAATCCGTTCGCGAATTGGGAAATCTCCCTCATTTGCATATTTGCAGGGGAAATCAATGGGCGCGACTGATGCGCCCAGCGAAAATAAGCGCTGACGATACTCTGGCGTCGGAACGTTCCGCCGGTCGCAAATGACCCGTTATTGGGCGCATCTAGTTTGGTGGGTACGGGCACATAGAAAAGACGGCGCATCATCACAGTTACGCGGCGCATATCCAAATACTCCAGCGCAAGTGTTCGTGAATCTGGCCCATAGTATGGATTTTGGGGGGACCCCACACCATTTAAAATTTGGCACAGGGTTCCCCTTAAAATCCATACAGACCTGAAGGGCTTGGTATGGATTTGGGGGGCCCAGAGATATTTATTTTTATTTTGGCACAGGGTTCCCCTTAACCACTTTAGTAAACTGTGTTATATATACTACGCTGTCTACTGAATATAGAGTCTACACTGAATATCTAGTCTACACTAAATGCAGAGAAAATACACTGCCTGCACGCCACCAACTAACCTGTCTGCCTAATCTAGCTCAATCTATCTCCATCCACACACTATACATGGCCACTATGTAAGCCACCTTATATCGTATGAGGCATGGACTTAGTTTCCCTGAGCCATGATTGGCAGAGTGCGCTGTGATTGGCCGAAGCATGCAGGTTAGGTGCATGTTTTGGCCAATCATCAGACGTTAATGCACTATGATCTCACAGTGCATTATGGGGCATTCCATGGCGCTCAAATTTCCAGCGAACACCCCATTTGTTTTGTTAATTTGCGAGAAAACAAACACCCAATGTTCAAGTCAAACTTAAGTACGGCTCGAACGGCAGGCTCATCCCTATATACCGGTATCATGGAAAGTGAAAGTAAAAGAAAATCTCACATTTTGCATTGTCCCTAGAACAGTAATGCCGCGTACACACAATCATTTTTTGTGATGAAAAAAAACGACGTTTTCTGTGAAGTAAAAAACGACGTTTTTGAAACGTCACTTTTCAAAGACGATGTTGCATACACACTGTGGCAAACCTAGCCACTTCTAGAACGCTGGACGTTACATGTCAAAAGGTTGTCTGTATTATATGCTATGTATTCTGCTGGGTCTTATGTGGGCATAGTAATTGGTATGCTGGCAGCCGTAAGCCACTAGCATTCAAGTACTTTGTTTTATGTTGCCCAATCGGTGTTCGGCAGTTTTAAACCGAACTCCCACAACACATAACCCCAGACCCCAGCTATCAACCAACTTTTCCCCCGTGCAGCAATGCCTGATGGGAGAATTATCCAAAATGTTAAGTTCCCCATCTGGTCCTCCCTGTATTACCCCTGTTAAATCTATTTGGCTGTTTGGAAACCCCTTGCATGGGGAATTCTATAAATATGGAAGCCTGTGAATAAAAAGTCAGTTGACTCTCAGAGCTGTGTGTCGTCCGGTTACTGGGGAGATTTGGGACATTGCCTTACATTTCAATGCTGACTGTAGATTTACCCTGGTTACCAGCGGAGATCGTGGAGTTTAATATTGTACTCCGCTACAATTGGTGGCAAGCGACGGGATCCAACCTTACAGCCGATAAGCGCAATTCGTGCAATGTGAACTACCGATGTAAATGGAGACGGATTATTCTAGGCTAAAGCGGCAGACATTAAAAGGAACTGCTAGAAGCCAGGGGTAAGGTAGCCAGCAACAAATCCAAAGCTGTACTAACTGCCGAGCTGATGGAGGGAGACAGAGCCCGCAGTGCTACACCACCAGCAGCCATGGAAGAAACCCTCTACCAGAGAGAAATGAGGACCAGGCTGGAATTTTTGCCACAGCCTATATCAGATGCCATGCTGCACATGGTAATGGCGAATGTGCAGGAGTACGTGATGGCACACAGTCCGCAGTATACACAGTCTCGAGCAGAATCATCTACTGGGTCACTCTATAACCAGGTAAAACCCAAAATTCCCTATCATGCCTTTAAAATGTTTTGCGAGAATTTACAGGATTTTGAGAGACTGTGTGATCTACATGAATTGGAACGGACGGTATGGGTCCCATTGCTAGCAGGCAAGCTGGCAGGTCGGGCAGCAGAAGCATATCGCGCTGTACCCAGTGAGGACAGCAAGGATTATGATAAAGTGAAGCGAGCGATATTAGAGAGATACGCCATTATTTCAGAGGCATATCGGCGCAAGTTTAGAAACCTGCGCAAACCAGAGAAGGATTCAAATGCTGAATGGGCACACAAGCTGGACCAAGCTTCCCAAGGGTGGATACAAGCCAGCCAAGCCACTACTATGGAGGAATTGCGACAGTTAATGCTGTTGGAGCAATTCTTCAACGGTTTGTCCCCAGAGGCACAAGAATGGGTGCGAGACAGGAAACCTCTCACCCTAACCGAAGCGGCTCGATTAGCGGATCAGCATTTTGATGCGAGGAGACATCATGGGCCCCTAACCAAGAGTTATCCTCGACCCACGGGACCACCCAGTACTCTACCACCCCCCGCTCTCACAGCCTCCCCTTTTCGTCAATCCCAAGGGACTTTACCACCACCCTCCAGATATAACGGACGTGCAAACATCCAATGCCACACCTGCAAATAGTGGGGACATATGGCACGCGAGTGCACCCAAAACCGGGGCAGACCCGCCTGGAACCAAGGCCGACCGAACCCGGCACCAAGGGCTGCTGCCCATCATTATCAACGGAGCCGGCCACTCAAGAGATGTTGAGCATTCCAGCAGAAGAACCCCTGGGAATCTTGCTTGAGGTGATGACAGTCCGAGCCACGGATAACCGGCAGCATCATCGACAGCCAGTGACCTTGGAGGGGAAAGAAGTCCAGGGGCTTCGGGATTCAGGAGATACTTTAACCTTGATAGCACCCCATTTGGTCCCTGACTCGGCACACACTGGCGGATCCGTGGCAGTACGAGTGGCAGGGGGAGCAGTGTACCGACTACCCATTGCCAAAGTACATTTGGATTGGGGTGTGGGAGGGGGGACGGTAGAAGTGGGCCTCATACCACAAAGCCAAGTTATGTCCTCTTCCCATTATTGAAGAACCCTTCAGTAGGGTGGCCGTAGATATAGTGGGGCCCTTACCAAAACCCAGTCCCTCCGGGAAAATATATATTTTAACTGTAGTGGACTATGCCACCCGGTACCCCGAGGCTATAGCCCTCACCAACATTCATGCCGAAACTGTGGCAGAGGCCTTAATGAAAATATTTTCCAGGGTGGGGTTTCCCCAAGAAATCATATCCGATAGAGGCACCCAGTTCACCGCCGAGGTAACCCAACAACATTGGAAGATATGTGGCATTAAGCCAATAGTAAATTCGGCGTACCACCCCCAGTCCAATGGTCTATGCGAAAGGTTTAATGGTACGCTGAAACAGATGCTCCGTACATTTGGAGAGGCTCATAAAGACTGGGAGCGCTTTCTACCCCATCTGCTCTTCGCTTATAGAGAGGTACCCCAAGAGTCAACAGGGTTTTCCCCTTTTGAATTACTGTTTGGGAGAAGGGTGCGAGGGCCACTAGACCTAATTAGAGAGCATTGGGAGGGGCAGAGTAGCCCAGACGGAACCCCTATTGTATCCTACGTACTGGAGTTCAGGGACCGCCTGGAGGCGCTAACCCAGGCTGTGCGCACCAACCTCCGGGCGGCCCAACAACGTCAGCGCCGCTGGTACGATAGGGGAGCCAGAGACCGCAGCTTTCAGGTGGGACAAAAGGTTTTGATTTTAAAACCGGTCCACACAGACAAGCTGCAGGCCATCTGGCAAGGCCCATACCAGGTGGTGGAACAGAGATGTGACACCACCTATGTGATTGGCCCCTGCTCAGGGGTAGGGGAGAGACGCATGCTCCATGTGAATATGCTCAAACCATACCATGAGAGGATAGAGGATGTGGCCGCCATATGCGCTTCCGCCTCAGAGGATCAGGAGAATCTGCCACTACCTGACCTCTTAGAACAGGAGGGACAGATGGAGCCCTCCAAGGGGGTTCAGCTGGGGGAGCGGCTAAGCCCTCAGGAGCGTGCCCAGGTACAAGAGCTGATTGTAGCTAAGAAAGCTACCTTCTCCAATTTACCTGGGTACACTCCGCTGGCCACTCAACGAGTCGAGACCCCGGGACAGCTACCCATGCGGCAAACACCATATCGTGTCCCTGAAGCAGTCAGGACGTATATGAAGACTGAGATTGACGAGATGTTGCAGCTGGGGGTTATTGAACCTTCCGATAGCCCCTGGGTATCGCCAGTAGTGCTGGTACCAAAGAAGGACGGCACGACACGTTTCTGTGTCGACTACCGGAGGCTAAATGACAAAACGGTGTCTGATGCATATCCGATGCCCCGGATAGACGAGCTGCTGGATAAGATAGCACGGGGCCAGTATCTCACTACCATAGACTTATGTAAGGGATACTGGCAGATTCCACTGGCTGAGGAGGCCATCCCCAAGTCAGCGTTTGTCACCCCGTTTGGCCTGTATCAATTTCGGGTCATGCCATTCGGGATAAAGAACGCTCCGGCAACTTTTCAGCGGATGGTCGATCAGTTATTGGACGGATTCCAGGAATACGCATGTACCTATTTAGACGACATCTCCATATTTAGCCAGACCTGGGCAGAGCACCTACAACACATAGTGGCCATTCTAGATCGTATTGGAGAGGCAGGGTTAACACTGAAACCCAGCAAGTGTCATATAGGGATGGCCGAAGTGCAGTACTTGGGCCACCGGGTGGGGAGCGGGCGACAGAAACCTGAACCAGCTAAAGTTGAAGCCATAGCTAAATGGCCCACCCCCAGGACGAAAACCCAAGTGCTAGCGTTTCTAGGTACCACGGGGTACTATAGAAAATTCGTACCCAATTATAGTGCCCTGGCCAAACCCTTAACTGACTTGACACGCAAGAACCTGCCCCGACAGGTTGTCTGGGCCCCAGAGTGTGATCAGGCATTCCAACAACTTAAGACTGCTCTAACTAATGCCCCTGTACTTGCTGCTCCTGATCCTGATCCAACCAAAAGATTTATTTTCCACACGGACGCTTCAATGTTTGGATTGGGAGCAGTGCTGAGCCAAGTGGGAACCCGTAGCTTACCTGAGCCAAAAGTTATTGCCACGAGAAGTAGGCTATGCCGCCATTGAGAAGGAATGCCTGGCCGTGGTGTGGGCCCTCAAAAAGTTGCAGCCGTATTTGTATGGACAACCTTTTTCGCTACTCACAGATCACAACCCGTTGGTGTGGCTAAACCGTGTGGCGGGAGACAATGCCCGGCTGCTGCGCTGGAGTTTGGCGCTGCAGCCGTTTGACTTTACAATCCACTACCGACCAGGGAAGCAAAACGGTAACGCCGACGGGTTATCTAGACAAACTGAACTTGAAAAGTGATCTGTGAGTACTTCCCCGGACATCCCCAAGCCGATCCGTTGGGATCAGACTGTGTATGCCGGCTTGGTTCTGGGGGAGCATTGTGGCAAACCTAGCCACTTCTAGAACGCTGGACCTTACATGTCAAAAGGTTGTCTGTATTATATGCTATGTATTCTGCTGGGTCTTATGTGGGCATAGTAATTGGTATGCTGGCAGCCGTAAGCCACTAGCATTCAAGTACTTTGTTTTATGTTGCCCAATCGATGTTCGGCAGTTTTAAACCGAACTCCCACAACACATAACCCCAGACCCCAGCTATCAACCGACTTTTCCCTCGTGCAGCAATGCCTGATGGGAGAATTATCCAAAATGTTAAGTTCCCCATCTGGTCCTCCCTGTATTACCCCTGTTAAATCTATTTGGCTGTTTGGAAACCCCTTGCATGGGGAATTCTATAAATATGGAAGCCTGTGAATAAAAAGTCAGTTGACTCTCAGAGCTGTGTGTCGTCCGGTTACTGGGGAGATTTGGGACATTGCCTTACATTTCAATGCTGACTGTGGATTTACCCTGGTTACCAGCGGAGATCGTGGAGTTTAATATTGTACTCCGCTACATGATTGGCAGAGTGCGCTGTGATTGGCCGAAGCATGCAGGTCAGGTGCATGTTTTGGCCAATAATCAGACGTTAATGCACTATGATCTCACAGTGCATTATGGGGCATTCCATGGCGCTCAAATTTCCAGCGAACACCCCATTTGTTTTGTTAATTTGCGAGCAAACAAACACCCGATGTTCGAGTCAAACTTAAGTACGGCTCGAACGGCAGGCTCATCCCTATATACCGGTATCATGGAAAGTGAAAGTAAAAGAAAATCTCACATTTTGCATTGTCCCTAGAACAGTAATGCCGCGTACACACGATCATTTTTTGTGATGAAAAAAAACAAAGTTTTCTGTGAAGTAAAAAACAAGGTTACGTTCACCACTCTTTTCCATTGAAGCTCGCTTCATAACTAGCTTCTGGGCATGCGCGGGTTGCAAAACGTCGTTTTAAACAACGTTTTTGCTACACACGGTGACTTTTTGTGAAACAAAAAACGACGTTTTGAAAAACGACACAAAAAATTCAAGCATGTTGGATTTTTTTTTTTTTGGGTCGTTTTTTTTAAGACAAAAAAACTACGTTTTGCCCACACACGATCAATTTAAATGACGTTTTAAAAAAACAACGTTTTTTTTCAGCGCAAAAAACGACCGTGTGTACGCGGCATAAAAGAGGGAAAATCTTCCAAGGGGCACCAGTTATGATGAATCTGGTGGCAACCATGGATTGAAAGACATCAATAAAAAAAAAAAAATGAAGGGCTCACCGGCCTAGCGCATTACCATTAAATAAAATAAAATGTATTCAAAGAATAAAAACAACAACAGATATACTCAACAACACATATTGTGTAAATGCATGTCATTTCAAGTGGGACCAATTGCCTTTAGGCCCAATGTAGACTATCGGTACTGCAGAAAAAACAGTCAACGTCCATAGTAGTTGATGGCTGACGTGTTTCAAGGCCAAGCCCTCTTCATTAGACCCAGGGTAGTGACTGACCCACAGACATCCTCAATACACATATATATAGTACTCATCCAGCTGCAATGTTGCCACCTCCCCATCTGGGGAACTCCAGCTCCATTGGCATCAATGGGTTCCTTCGCTTTGGAAGGACTAGCACTGACTTCTTCTTTTGGCTATGGGACAGGAAGTAAAGGGAAATCTCCCTAATAGGATACAGATGGCAGAAAACACTGACAGGGCTTTTAACCCTCCCTTACTATAGGTAAGATGAAAAAAGAGTTGCCTTTAGTTCTGAAATCGTATTGACTTTTGCCTGTACATTTTTAAAATTCATTGGAAAGCTGTCTGTCATGGACCTGGAGATACTAAAGTGTATCTACTTGACATCTGTTACACAGGAGAGGGTGGCTAATAGATCATAATTCATGTATTGCAGAAGATGAGACATTGTAGATAGTACATATTGCAGGATGTCTTGGGATATTATCAGGTGTAAATATCTTCTGTCAGTTGAGACAGTCCGTCTGTCTAAAGATATGGATTGAAAGACATACCATGTTCTATTGTGTGATGCCAATACTGTGTTGTAACTGATTAAGTCAAAAGGGTCTCTGCCCTGTCTTAAGGCTAACTCAACTCTCCAGACGGTCCCATTGTTCTGTGGCTGGCTATTGTGTACATTGATTACCCCCTGGAGATTCTGTCTCAATACACATAACAGTACTTCTATTCAAATTATGGGACCAATCTCTGCTGCGTCATTTTCAAGTCCTCATTTGCATGGTTAAGGAGGACCTGAGTGAAGACTTTACAATAGACCAATAGGAAAGCGGTTGTTGGGGCGGGATGTTCCAAATTCTGTATAAAAGTGTGCTGTGTACTTTCAATAAATTAGTCCTGTTTGAACATACATACAGCCTGTCTGGTGTTTGTTCTAAATGGGTCCGATCGGCACATAGCTGTAGGTCGGATCCCGGAACCTTGGATGACTGGACCATCAGACGTTGCAATCGGCAATCTGATCCATTAGAAGCAGAGGAGTGTCGGGAGAGCAGAACCGAGCGAGCAAGGGTCTCATCACACTGTCTATTAATACTGCTTGAAAGTATAATTATTTAGTTGTTACATTCCAGCAAAGAGTCACAAACTATTATCATACAAGGTCTCTTACTGTAAGCCCATATACAGTATTTTGACTGCTAACGTTTATAACCAACTTTTCTGAATTACAGCTTGAACAACAGAAACATCTGGAAAGACCTGGAATAACAATTCTCATAGGTTACATTTTCTCTTTTATTTTCATGTGGGGCAAGGAGGATTAATTTATCAAAGACCCATTTTACAAGTATAAAAGTATATATATATATATATATATATATATATATATATATATATATATATATATATATATATTTATACTATGTAACAGCACAGTGGGGATTCACAGACACAAAACAGTCAAAGTGTTTTTAAACTTTATAATATGAAATGTTTAAAAGACTTTAAAAATACATAACCTAAAAAAGAATACCATTCACCATGTCTGAATTCTGGTGTATTACAAATACATTCTGTTGCTGAATTACTGCAGGATTAACAATCTCAAATCTATAAGCATGCTGTGTAAGTGGATCTATTTATTTATATTTCAGCTGTGTACAGCAACCATGAGTGTGCCGCTGGTCACTGGGTAATAAAGTAAGTACTTGAATGTCCTGCCCACTAACCTAAAATGGGATATACTATAAATCTCTTCTTTGAGCTTGTGATGGACATGACAAAATCCTTAAAAATAAATAAAAAGTAAAGCTGTACACTATATATAGTAGGGTGATGGCTCTTTTTTCTTTAACAAACATTTAACCACTTCCTTACTGGGCACGTATACCCCTTCCTGACCAGGTGAAATTTCAGCTTTTGGCAGTGCGTCGCTTTAACTGAAAATTGCGCGGTCGTGCAACGTGGCTCCCAAACAAAATTGGCGTCCTTTTTTCCCCACAAATATAGCTTTCTGTTGGTGGTATTTGATCATCTCTGCGGTTTTTATTTTTTGCGCTATAAACAAAAAAAGAGCGACAATTTTAAAAAAAAGTCAATATTGTTTACTTGTTACTATAATAAATAACCCAAAAAATATATAAAAAAAAAATATTTTTTTCCTCAGTTTAGGCCGATACGTATTCTTCTACATATTTTTGGTTAAAAAAAATGCAATAAGCGTTTATCGATTGGTTTGCGCAAAATTTATAGTGTTTACAAAATAGGGGATAGTTTATGGCATTTTTTTTTTTTTTACTATTAATGGCGGCGATCTGCGATTTTTTTATTGGGACTGCGACGTTATGGCGGACACTTCGGCCAATTTTGTGACATTTTTGGGACCATTTACATTTATACAGTGAACAATGCTATAAATATGCATTGATTACTGTATAAATGTGACTGGCAGTGAAGGGGTTAACTACTAGTGGGCGGGGAAGGGGTTAAATGTGTGTCCTATAAGTGTTCTAACTGTAGGGGGAGAGGGGGTGACTGGGGGAGATGACCGATTCTGTCCCTATGTACAAGGAACACAATCTGTCTCCTCTCTCCCTGACAGGAACGTGCAGCTCTGTGTTTACATACAGAGCTCCACGTCCCCGCTCAGTTACTGGGCAATTGCGTGTGCCCGGCGGCGATCGTTGCCGCCGGGCACTCGCACCGGGATCCCAGCAGAGCGGCGGGTGCGCGCGCCCGCCCGTGGCTTTAAAAAGACATCACGTCATATGACAATGGAGTCCTCCACCCGACGTCATTTGACGGTGGGCGGTGGACAAGTAGTTAAGAAGAGAAATCTTCCCTCTGCATCCATCATCCTGTCATCCAGTGTAAAACACACCCCTTTTGAAAACCATATTGCCACTCCCCTTGCTCGTTTGAAATGGTATCCCCATAGTACCAAGTAGGGAAGTCTGGGGAATATAGTTTAACATTAGATTCCAGGATCAGGTGAGTCTCCTGCAGGAATATTACCTCCGCTCTGTACCTTCTAAGCCAGGGATCCTCAAACTACGGCCCTCCAGATGTTGTAGAACTACACATCCCATGAGGCATTGTAACACACTGACATTCACAGACATGACTAGGCATTATGGGAATTGTAGTTCCTGAACAACTGGAGGGCCGTAGTTTGAAGACCCATGTTCTAAGCTCTCCTAATATCTTGTACCTCTTGGTAGGGGTATTAAGGCCTCTAACATTATAAGACATGAACTTAATTACTGTCATCTTGCCCTCTCTTTACTCTTTTTTTCTTTCTTTTGCCCAATGCATTTTTGCCCCCTCGGCCAATTTCTTAGTAACACAGTGAGGTAGCACCTGCCCATCCCCCCACCCATCCCTTGTCCATTTTCTCTAATAGTGGTTTCAAAAGTCGCCATCTTGCGAGTGTTTCTGGGGCCAAGTCTGTATATATTTGTAATTCAGACCCATCATATACCACGGGGGGTTCCCCCTTAACTTCCTCCATATTTCCACTTTATCTTCGTAATGCCGGAACCTCACTATTGTATCTCTCGGCCAATCACCTTCCGTACTTTTGGGTTTTCCGACTCGATGAACTCTCTTGATCTTTAAAGGTTCCTCTATGCCTTTGTCCAAAATGGGGTTGAATATTTCATTCATTATTTTCCACAGATCTTCTCCTTTCGCCTCGTTGACCTTGTTGAATGCTCAAGTTTTGTCTTCTGTTTCGGTCCTCCTGATCTTCCACATGGTATAGGATGTTTCTCTGGGTTTGTTGCGTCTGTCGGACTTGCTCTCTTTGTTTACTTATTTCCTGGTCATGTTTATCTGTTCTCTCTTCTGATACTTCTACTCTTGTCAAAAGGTGACCTAGGTCAGTTCTTAGTATATTAATTTTGCCCTTAATAGCATTTTCCAGTCGCAGCAGCATCACAGACATTTCCCTCTTTGTTGGAATCTGAGCATCGGCCCGTAGTTCATCCGTTCTACTTGACTCTAATTCGCTTTCTATAGTTAATTCCTCCCTGGACACATCCGGTGTTCCCACGTTTGTTTTTACATTAGCCTTTTTTTGTCTGTCTTCTTATACATTTTCTCTGACTGTTGTTTAGTCGTTCCAGAGCTTTTTGGGCTTTCCTCCTGTGTCATGTACTGTTTTATAGAACTGGTTGCTGCGTTGTTTTTCGCCGTCTTTGGGGTGCTACCCTTCGTAGTTCTGTTCCCTGTCCTATACATGGTCGCTTTCTTGGTCACTCTAATACGCTTCCCCAGTTTGCGTGTTGTAATTTTATTTTCTATAGGTTCTCACTTACCTGTTCCCACCCTCCTCCCGGCCTTATATATTTTTCTAACTATTTAAGTGCGTTCTAGTGTTCAGGCTGGTTTTATAAGTGAGTTACCCAATAATTGATCGGGTTAAGAATGACTGTTCCCAGGGCACACCTTATAGGCTCGCACCTTATTGTCCTAGGGTAAGGCACCCTTGTCCCCTTGGTGTCCTGTGGTCAGTGGGTGGGTTTTCCAGCTTATTTTCAGCTCTAATCTAGTAGGCTAATACCCCGCTACAAGAAGAGAAAAAAGGGGGGGGACCGGGAAAAGCTAGAACCCCAGGGATTCACACTAGCACCACTACTTTTTTCTTTCGCTGTTAGCACTTTTTATAAGACCACTAGCAGATATACTGTACAGACAATACCCTTTCAGTTCATAGTAATTCATAGTAGTTGAGCTATGTATTCCTCACTTTTCACTTTATATGCGCCCAGTGTCATTTAGCCCTTTAAGACCTTTAACCGCTGCAGTCACTTAGCCAGTTCACTTAATTTGCATATTAGCAGATTCATATCCAGGCTATGCATATTTAAACCATAGTACCTTTGTTTCTGCTCATCCACCTCGCAGGCTTCTATCACTGTCTTCTTACAGCTGGGATTGCTCACCTGTTGCAGGAGGGGGGGGGGGTGTCCACAGCATGCTTGATGCCCTTCTGCTTCTGTCTACTCACCTCCCCACCTGCCGATCGTCCTTACGATCGATCGTTCTGTTCCCATTGGGATCCTCAGTGGGGCCGAGAAGGGGAAGAAAAAAAAGGACACTAGAAAAAAAAGGAAAAAAGTGTGAGTGGGGAGAGCACAGAGGAGGTAGGGGGAGGGGGGATCAGCAGGACCCAGGTCCTCTTTTCCCTTCACTGCGCCTCCGACCTATCTGCTCCAACGGAAGTCGACGTGAAGGTTCCAGATGGTAGCAGGCATTGACGGGTAGGACATCCGCGGCTCCCTGGCGCCTCACACACGCTGCTGGTTTAGTCGCGGCTTCTCCATCCTAAATGCGTAGCTCCGGCCAGCTGGCACCATGCAGTCCCTCCCTCTGTGAGGCATGTCATGTCACGTCCTCACGTCCATCCCCGCCATTGAGGGTGATGGTTCTGATATGAAATTGTTCTCCTTTGCCCTGTCTCTCTTTGTTTATGTGTATCTTTATTAGAAAATGATAGGGCCTTTATGTCACTATTGGAGACAGTTCCTTTCAAGGACAGAAAATTATATCAAATATCTCCAACAAAGATGAAAACAACAACAAAAAAAAAAAACTTTTATTATTAGTAGAGTAGACAAAGCTTTGCAAGTATTTTCTTTTCTTTTTTTTCAACAATGTTTTTTTGATATGACAATAATAATGCTCAGATTGCAGCAAAAACTAATAGTGTTTACCATACACAAGTGAAGCATAAATATAAAAGTGAATTTGCGCAAAAAAAACACATCAATCAATATAAAACATATGTGATAAATATGTAATAAGTAATAAGTGAAAAGTAGATAAATAAATTAAAATAGAAATAAAAGTCCATATGTGTTGGAAAAGTCCATATAGTGCAAACGTGCAGTGCACAAAAGTTGCTCTCAGTGAAGCTGAAAAGCTGACAATAAAGTGCTAGTGCTCCTCTGTGCATTCAGCCTCTCAGGCCTCTCACCTTGGTGGCATATATAGATGCCGTGATAATGGGTCAAAATAGCCGCGACACCAGGAGCTATTCAGTCATCTCTATGTCTTGTAGTACCCCTTCGGATTCAAGTAGTGCTTGCATGGCGGGATGCAGAAGCGAGGTAAATAGAAAATCATGCAGGAGGGAGAGTCGACATGACAGCACTGAGCTGAGTGCAGGGAGAGAATACCAGGCTGGGGATCGGCTGCTTTGTAGCAGAAAGTCAGAGGTCAGCTGCGTCTCTCTCCCTCTGACTTTCTGCTACAAAGCAGCCGATCCCCAGCCTGGTATTCTCTCCCTGCACTCAGCTCAGTGCTGTGATGTCGACTCTCCCTCCTGCATGATTTTCTATTTACCTCGCTTCTGCATCCCGCCATGCAAGCACTACTTGAATCCGAAGGGGTACTACAAGACATAGAGATGACTGAATAGCTCCTGGTGTCGTCCACTATCATTGAATTTACCCAGAGGATTTGTTTGGAGGCTTTTATTGATCTATTGAGAGGTGAGAGGCCTGTGAGGCTGTGTGTTTGGAGTGGCACGGGCTATTTTGACCCATTATCACGGCATCTATATATGCCACCAAGGTGAGAGGCCTGAGAGGCTGAATGCACAGAGGAGCACTAGCACTTTATTGTCAGCTTTACAGCTTCACTGAGAGCAACTTTTGTGCACTGCACGTTTGCACTATATGGACTTTTCCAACACATATGGACTTTTATTTCTATTTTAATTTATTTATCTACTTTTCACTTATTACTTATTACATATTTATCACATATGTTTTATATTGATTGATGCGGGATGCAGAAGCGAGGTAAATAGAAAATCATGCAGGAGGGAGAGTCGACATCACAGCACTGAGCTGAGTGCAGGGAGAGAATACCAGGCTGGGGATCGGCTGCTTTGTAGCAGAAAGTCAGAGGTCAGCTGCATCTCTCTCCCTCTGACTTTCTGCTACAAAGCAGCCGATCCCCAGCCTGGTATTCTCTCCCTGCACTCAGCTCAGTGCTGTGATGTCGACTCTCCCTCCTGCATGATTTTCTATTTACCTCGCTTCTGCATCCCGCCATGCAAGCACTACTTGAATCCGAAGGGGTACTACAAGACATAGAGATGACTGAATAGCTCCTGGTGTCGTCCACTATCATTGAATTTACCCAGAGGATTTGTTTGGAGGCTTTTATTGATCTATTGAGAGGTGAGAGGCCTGTGAGGCTGTGTGTTTGGAGTGGCACGGGCTATTTTGACCCATTATCACGGCATCTATATATGCCACCAAGGTGAGAGGCCTGAGAGGCTGAATGCACAGAGGAGCACTAGCACTTTATTGTCAGCTTTACAGCTTCACTGAGAGCAACTTTTGTGCACTGCACGTTTGCACTATATGGACTTTTCCAACACATATGGACTTTTATTTCTATTTTAATTTATTTATCTACTTTTCACTTATTACTTATTACATATTTATCACATATGTTTTATATTGATTGATGTGTTTTTTTTGCGCAAATTCACTTTTATATTTATTTAATGTTTTTTTATTGAAACATTTTCAGAAGAAGTACAGAAAGTAGAATATAAGCAATAAACGATTACAATTGTTCGTATTCGAGTACAGAAAAAATTCAAGAATTCTTAAAACAGCTCAGTGAGACAGGTATACTTTTCAAGAGTAGGTTAATTTTGCATAAAGGTTCTATCATCGCCTTGCGAATAGGTGAAACATAGTTAAGTTCAAGGGTTAAATCCACATGACGTACCGATTATCATGACCTATTCACAGATACATCTCTGACCTGGTCCATTGTGATCAGGGTCTCCAAACATCTTGCGTTTTTTGGAGCTGGCCCTCGCTAGATGCCAACATTAATTTGTAGTTATGGTGTATGTTTACCTGATCTAGGATATGTAGAAGGTCACCTCTATCTTTGTTGCATCTCCAGCAAGTCTCTGGCGTAGAGGGACTGAATTTTGCGATTCTCGCAAGGGTAAGATACAATTTAAGTGAATTTTTTTGTGCTAATTCCCAGAAGGCAGAGTTTTTGGTAAACTTGTATATAGAGCGAAAGGCTATCTGCCACTGTGATTTGGAAAAAGTGTGTCCTAGGTCCGTGTCCCAGTGGAGGTGAAGTTTTGTTTTGGTAAAAGACCGTTTTTGTTGGAAAATATCATAAAAGAGGGAGATTCCCCGTGTATGTGGGCTGCGATTGGTCAGAAACAGCCACACCTCAGGGAGGATAGTGTAGGACAGATTCGACATCTGGGCTAAGCAGTGTTTTATCCTAAGATAGTTAAAAAGTTCTGTGCATTTAAGGTTAAACTTTTCTTGCAATTGTGGAAACGATAGTAGCGACCCATCATGGAGAATGTCTTCAATGAATTCTATTCCCTGAGATTTCCAATTAGTAAGGAAAAGGTCCGATGTAAAATGTTGCAGCAAATCTATCGGGAGAGGTGGAGAAAAGGTAAAATTGTGTGCGTTACCCAGGTTCACTATTTTTTGCCAAGCGGAGGCTGCCGCTTTCATTGTAGGGGGAAGTGATTTGGAGACAGGGATTCCTAGTGTAATCCCTAGCTTTTTAAGTTGTGATGCTTAAGTATGGTTGTTTCCAAGTGACCCCAAAGGGTGGTTGGGGGCACTCGGAACCAGTCTCGAAGTTGGGTCACCACCGATGCCCAGTGATAGTCCTCAAAATCTATAGATCCCACCCCAACTGCTAGTTTATGCTTGCTGAGCATGTGTTTGGCGCATCAAGGTTTCTTCCCTTGCCATAAGAGTCTGTTGAGTAGCGTTTGGAGGGATCTGAAGTAGGATTTTGGTATGGGTGTGGGGATAGTACGAAAGAGATATAAAACTTGGGGCAAGTACAACATTTTAAAAGCTGCTAGCCTTCCTGACCAGGATAAGTCGCGTTTAGCTAGATTTTGTGTTTCGGTCTGGAGCTTGATAAGGAAGGGTTTAAAGTTGCATGTGTATAAAGTTTTTGTTGATCTTGTCAGTTTGATTCCTAAGTACGATATGGCGCTGTCTGCCCAAGTGAAGGGGCATTGGTTCTGTAGGAGATTTTTAGAGGTGGCATCTAGTCCTAAATCTAAAAAGAAAGTGGACATCCCTGTCTCGTTCTGTTAGTTATGTCAAATGGGCGGGAGAGCATGTCCGCTGAATACACTCTGGCAGAGGGGGTAGAATGCAGAGCTAGTATAGCAGTTAGAATCTGTCCTTTGAATCCAAACTTCTCAAGTACCCAGCTAGGGTACCCCCAGTGGATCCTATCGAGCGCCTTCTCTGCATCCAACAATAGAAGCAGAGAAGGCGTTCCCGTGGATTCAGCATGGTGAATGATGTCAATTAGCCTCCTAGTGGCGTCCGAAGTTTGTCTACCCGATGCGAATCCGGATTGGTCACTGTAAATCAGTGTGGGCATGATCTTGATCAGTTGTGTGGCAAGCGTTTTAGCATAGATTTTTAAGTCTAGATTTAAAAGCGGGATGGGATGAACATTTTGAGGGTATATTGGGTCTTTCCTTGGTTTAGGAAGGGTAACAATTACCGCTTGTAGGTTTTCGCTTGGGAATGTAGACGAAGAAACAATATTGTTGTAGAGGGAAGGCAGGTGAGGGGCTAGCAGGTAACCATACTGTTTATAATATTCCCCTGTAAGGCCGTCGGGGTCCAGTGATTTTCCCATAGGGAGCAAGGCTATAGTCGCCAATATTTCTTCAACTGTGTCCGGACAGTTGATCAGAATTTCTTGTCTTGGAGCAACCACTTGTCTGTCAAAAATAGATCAATATGGGAATATGTTTCATGGAAGGGAGAGAAATAGGAGTAGTCCCTCTCCGATCCATGCAAGCACCTCCATACATCAAATAAATAGTGTTTGCTCATGAATGTCTTCAGAGGGGATTCCCTGCATTTTGTAGCTGAGGTGGAGTCCAAATGGACCTCCGGAACAAGATTGAAGTCGCCACAGAGAAGCAGACAACCTTGTCTCAGGGGATGCACAATTGTCATCAATTTACGGAAAAATCTCATCTGATTCACATTCGGAGCATATACGTTAACCTGAATGAATACAACATTGTTAATGGTACAGACAAGAATGATATACCGCCCTTCCGGATCTGGTATGGACTGTTTCAGTTGGAATGAGGTTGAGTCTTTAAGTGATATGTTTCTATGGTGGGAAACATTAACAGCGCTGTATGGGTTAATTTAAGTAATCTGTGGATCCCAAAAAAAAACACATAAAATCTGCTAAAATTATCTAAAAAAAAACACATTAATAATGATTAGTATGTAAGATAATAATAATAATGTCCAGCAATGAATAAACATTAGCAGCAATCATATATATATATGTTGTCAGATCTGGCTGAATCATTAGCAAAGTCTCTTCAAAGAAATCATATGCTTCCAGTGAGGGGTTAATCTTGTCTGTATCTCTCTGCTCTTTGCAAGGGTGTCTCCCTTAGGAGTTCTACTCACCAGATAGTAGTGATATATGTGCCTGTAGAAATCAAAGGTAAGGTCTCCTCCTCGGTTCAGGTATTCTCATTCCACTTACTTGGTTGTAGAGAGTGGTTATTTGAGTTATTGTTGCCTTGCTATGATCTCTGCCCATTCTCCTCCGACCTCTAACATTAACACAGCATTTTCATCCACAACTGCCACTCACTGGATATTTATCATCAATAACTTTCCAACATGGTCAGCAAAAGAGAGAGAGGTTGAGTCTTTGATTGCAATCAGAACACCTTTCTTTTTAGAGTCGAAAGGTGCACAAAAGATCTGGGTGAAGTGTCTATGTTTGCATACAGGAGCCGCTGTAGAAATAAAGTGAGTCTCCTGGACACACAGGATGTCGCACTTTAGGTCCATGGCTTTTTTCCATAATAAAGGTCTCTTAGCTGGGTGGTTGAGCCCATTTGCATTGACGGATAGTATGTTGAGTGGCATTGTGAGTGTAGTGTGCCCAACGGAGGGGCTAGTCACTCACGGCTGTAAGAAGGTTCTGGAGGCTTACGGCTCAGGATTCGGCAGTTGCTGGTACGCTGTGAAGCCGAGGAGGCCTGGAGGACAGCAGGAAAGGCACTTGCGAAGGTGTATCTGTAAAAAGGTAAAATTAGTCCGAGGAGTTACAGTGAGCTGTCAATAAGTCAGAATACGTAGGTTGCACTGTCCAGGTGGAGTATCCACGAGTGAGAACGACTGGTGGAATAGAGGGTGCACAAGACCCAGCAAAGTCACGTTAGAGCAAAACAATATTAACAAAAACAAAAGATAACAGTGAAAAAGGAAGGCTAATAGCCGAGGGAACAACTTCCACGTAGATGTAGAGACCCATTAGATGATGAAGCTGAGCAAAGTTTCAAGTGGACTTCCTTTCTTGGATACGTTGCGGTGGACGGGGTCCCCTTTGTGCCAAAGGAACATTTGGAGGCTGTGGCGGATCCGGGATAATCCCCCAGGAGTGCAGTAGTTGGAGCCCCTTGTCTAGGGTGTGAACTACGTGGGATGTCCCATTCCTAGTGATGAGTAAGGACGCTGGGTAGCGCCATTTGAACTGGATCTTGTGGTTATGCAACCCTTTAGAAACCGGATTAAGGTGTATCCTCAGTTGTAATGTGTATTCAGACAGGTCAGCGTATAGGGAAATTCCATCATACGGCCCAGGGAGTGCTGGATTATTTCTATCAGTCATAAGGAGTCTTTCCTTGAAATGAACAAAGTGGACTCTCATTAGTACTTCTCTGGGGACCGAGGCAGCAAGGTGCGAGGGCTTTGCGATCCTGTGGATGCGATCCACAATCAGGTCCCTGGGTGACGCGTCCAGGAGAATTGTGTGCATTAACTCCTTAGCGTATCTGGCAAGATCAATTGGCAGGATAGATTCAGGGATTCCTCTCACTTTCACGTTGTTTCTCCTGGACCTATCCTCCAAATCTGTTAACTTGCCCCTCACCCAGGATTGTTCGTCTTTAACTTCATGTAATGAGTCAATGAGGTTGTATACCATTGAGGAGCATTCCTTCATACTGTCTAGTGTTGCTCACGAATATTCGTATTGCGAATATTCGGCTCGAATATGACATATTCGAGTATTCGCGATATATTCCGAATTTCGCGGTGAATATTCGCTATTTCGAATATTCGTATTTTTTCATTTTTTTTTAGAACAGATCACATCCTAGAGATCCCCATCGACGTGTAAAAGCATTGCTGGTATGATTAGAGACCTTGGGCCGAGTAGCTGCAGCGATCCTTTTACATTGCCGAAAAATCGCAATGCGATTATTCGGCAATAGCGATATCGCGCGATTATTTTCGAGAAATTCGCAATATTGTTTTTAGCTAAAATAACACATATATTCGATTTCAGAGTGTTACTGTCGAAATTCCGCAATCAATTTCTCATTCGCATTTTTGCGAAATTACGATAAAATATCAAGAATATTCTGAGCCAATCAGAGTGCTCCTTCCGCATTTGCCGAATATTCGCAATTATTTTGTATTGTAATATATCACAAATATTCTGAGCCAATCAGAGTGCTCCATTCCGCATTTCTCAAAATTTCGCAATTATTTTGTATTATAAAATATCACGAATATTCTGAGCCAATCAGAGTGCTCCTTCCGCATTTGCCGAATATTCGCAATTATTTTGTATTGTAATATATCACGAATATTCTGAGCCAATCAGAGTGCTCCTTCCGCATTTGCCGAATATTCGCAATTATTTTGTATTGTAATATATCATGAATATTCTGAGCCAATCAGAGTGCTCCATTCCGCATTTCTCGAAATTTCGCAATTATTTTGTATTATAAAATATCACGAATATTCTGAGCCAATCAGAGTGCTCCTTCCGCATTTCTCGAAATTTCATTCGCATTCGCAATTCGCATTCGCATTCACATTCGCAATAGCGAAATTTCGCAATCATTTCATTTCCAAAAAATATCGCGAATATTCGCATTTAACGAATATATCTCGAATATTCGACTATATATTCGAGATATATCGCGAAATCGAATATGGCATATTCTGCTCAACACTAATACTGTCTTCCAGATGTGACACTCTGTTATCAATAACACGCATATCAGCAGTCAGTTTAGTGAACAGAGAGGACAGGTCTGTCATCAGTGAGCCTTGCAATGATAGTAGTATGTCCTTTAAAGTTGTGTCTAGGACAGGCAGTCCTGTTGTGGGGAAAGATGCCATAGAAGATTGCAGGGCCTGGTTAGATTTCAGGGGACTGAAGGCCTGTGGCTTGATTAGTGCTGGAGGCGCCTGCAGAGGGTCTAGCCGCATGCAGGCTTTACTTGGGCTGCCTGTAATGGGATTGTCTCCCGTTTTGGCCATGTGGGATAGTGTGGGGCTTTGTGCTTCAGTGTCCTCTGGAGTCTCATCAGGGAGGTCTGTGTATGCTGTTGGAGCCACCGCCGCGCCGTCGCCATATTGGCTCTGACTAACCTTGTGCTGCGGCTGGGAGAAGAAGGCCGTCAGCTTTTGCGGCTGTAGGTCGGTCATCCTCTTCCGCGACATGACTCTCCGGGATGCCTGGGCTGTGGAGATGGTGGATGGTGGTCGATCGCGCTGTGATTAGGGCCTGTGGCGCTTCTCTTTCCCTCTCGAGCTGATGAGCGCTCTGTCTAGGCAGCCATCTCCAGTGCTGGCAGACCACGCACCCTGCAAGTATTTTCATGTCTTCTATCTGTCCTAGTGAAACCAATTCCTGTAGTGTCTTACAGTAGTGAGGGGGAACCTCCCTGATGGGAAATAAGACATCAATAAAAACCTAGCAGAGGTTCTAACCCCTCTCGTCTACACATAAACAAAATTATTGAGTCTAGAATTTTGATTAAAGTGAACATTTTTGTAACAATACAAGTCTGCATGCATACTTTCTGGACATGTAACAATATACAACAAAAGTAAAAAAAATGGATAAGCCCCATTGTTTATTAGTGAACACTTTCAGCGAATCAAAAGAACAAAAAAGGGGAAGGTAAGAGAAAGGTGGGGAGAACAGGAAATGGGAAAAAGCACTCACATTAGCCACATCCGTAATTTAGTGGACAAAGGGGAAAACAATTGCTTAGAAAAAGTACTTGATGGTCGGACTTTAAAGGCAAGGTGGAAGTATATAAAAAGTATAAATTTATTACAAAAATATAAATTTGACAAACCAAAATAGAGGTAGTTAAAAAAACATATAAATTAGTAAATAGATATGGACAATATCCTCTCTAAGTCCTCTACGTGGCAGACATAGTCATCCAGAGTCTCTGCAGAGCATTCTACAAAAGCGTATAGAGGTTTAAAAAAAAGGGTGGGAAGAATTTTTGTTTATTGTGGAAATTCCAATGGTATCACAAAGTCTCCAGAATCTGTAGCAGAAATTGGTTACACCTATAGTAGGGATCCAATCGTGCCCAGGAGAAAAAAATGCATGTGTAGGGCTTTGCCAATATATAGGCAAAAGGTAAGCCCAATCTAAAAATCCAGGGAGAGGATTAAAGCTGGGATAAAATGGGCAGGAAGGGGGTGAAAGTGCCCTGTATTGAAGTGGTTAAAGTTCAGAACTTGAGCTCCAGTCTGTGACTTTGCCTGGGCTGAAAGGCTGCAGACAGGATGAAAAATAGCCTCAATTTCCTCTCAGTGATTGAACTGTAGCTGTAAATTTGCAGAAAGTAAAAATGTGGGATGCTGCAGCAGGGGCTGAGCTGTGTCAGACAATTATATAAGAAAAAAAAAGAAAATGATTTCATAGGCACCAGAATTTAAACAATTGTGTCATCTCGCTGCTGGCATCTTGACCCAGGAAATAGGGGCTGACAATGGATAACGTCTGAAGAAAGCAGGCACCATCTTTCGGAAGTGAAAAGTAGATAAAAGCATTGTTAGGGAAGCACTGTGATCTTTGGGAAAAATGCTTGTATACATTGTTTAGCATGCATACAGTTCATCTGAAAAATATATAATAGGTCCAGTTTAAAAGAAGATTTTATACAATACCTTTACCTGCTTGATCATCGTGCTAACTATCACTACTACTAGTATTTTTACATTTCCACTACTATTGAGAGTGATTTTGTATCGTATCTATAGTATCCCTTTAAAGTAATAAATACTGAAAAAAATGCAATTACTTTATAATGTTTGTGTAGTTATGTTTTATTTCTCTTGCTTTACAAAAAAAAATTAGATGTATATTTAAGGTATTGACTTTAAAAGCATGAAATTTGCCTTTATTACAGTTTTCAGCTGATTTCCAGTGTTCTTAAAAGTAATAGATCCCAAGATAATAGCTGTTAATATCTTTTTAAATTTTGAGAGTGAAGTGCATACATCTTTCTGGGTAGAATGGGGTTTGACTCATCTGTAGAAAATTAAAGTTAAATACGAAGGAGTTTGTTCTGGGCTTTCTTTGTCTCCCAGCATAAAATATTCATAAATTCTGAAGCTATTTTTAAAGCAGTCAAGAGCTCTTATGTAAAGTACAAATCTCTTGAAAAAAAAAAATCATACTACCTTACAGTACCCTGCAGAAAATCAGTGTGACGTGCAGTTTCCTTAAATAGATAAAGCAAAACTTAGGAAGAATCAGTGGCTGCTGATTTAAAGGTAACCTGTCACAATATAGAGGTGGAGGCTTCCATAGTTAACCTTTTCTGAAAATGTAAATTGACTGGTTCTCATACAGACTCCCTTGCTTTAATATTGTAAAGGAAGTTAACTTATCAAAACGGCTATGGCACTACCAATGTAAGCAGCCATTTGGTGGCATTTTGTATTGTTTTTATATATTTTATTAAATGGGATTACACTATTCTGGTTTCCTATTCTTTTTTAAATATCCCTTCTGTACCTCCAACGGTGTGAGGGGCTGATCCAGTTCGCAATCTCCAATATTGTACCAGGCATTATCTTGCCAAAGCCAAAATAACCTTCTTTTCATTAAAAAGGTCAATATCCTCTGGTAAGCTGACATCCATATATTAAGCACTTTGGGTGATACCGTAGTCGGTGAAGGTGGTCCTCTCATCTCCAGGATTGGAAGATTTACTCACAGAGTTTTTATAGAGTTTACCATATTGAACTTTCATTCACTTCACTGTGATAATTTGTCATTTGGGACTACTAAGGACAAATTGTTTTTCATTAGGGTTGAACTGTAAAGTTTGGGTTCGTACCAGACTTTTGGATTTTTTTTACCCGGACCCGAACCCCACCAATTTGCTGTAAGTTCGGGATCGGATTCGGTGTTCGGCAATATAATGGCATGCTGCAGGGCAGCAAATTACCATTTGTTTTACTCGTGTGACCTAGAAGCCATCACAGCCACGCCTACTAATGTCATTGCTGTGATTAGCCAGTGCAGCATGTGATCCAGTATGTGACCCAGCCTCTATATAAGCTAGAGGCACATAGCACAGCTTGTCACTCTGCTTCAGATAGGGTAGGGAAAGGCTGCCGCTGCTGCTCTCAGGGAGAGATTTAGATAGGAGTCAGACTGTCCTGCTTCAGAAACACCAACACTGCATATGTTACTGTGAGATACTCTGCAAGATATTTTAGGGGAAAGTTCCTGTTTGTGCCTGTAGGGGGAGAAATAGATAGGAGTCTGTCCTGCTTCTAAAATTTAATTACACCAGCACTGCATATGTTACTGTGAGATATTCTGCAATATACTTTACGGCAGGAGGGTCAAGTGAAATAAAAGGTAATAACTGTGGGGGGTGAGCTGATGGAGAAAATAGACATACGGTTGTTGTAGGATAGGTTTCTCTGAAGAGGAGGATTTTCAGGGATCATCTAAACGCTAAAAGAATAGGAGATAATCTGACAGATTGGGCTAAGAAGTTCCCTAGGTTTGGAGAGGCTTTGGTAAAGTCCTGTAGGTGGCATGGGAGGAGGTGACGAGGCAGCTAGAGAGCAGGAGGTCTTGAGAGGAATGAAGGGAATGATTAGGCTGGTATTTTGAGACCAGGCTGCTGATGTAGCTGGGGGCTGAATTGTGGATGGCTTTGTAAGTTGTTGTTAGTATTTTGAATTTAATTAATTGGGTGATCAGAAGCCAGTGGAGGGATTGACAGAGAGTTGTTGCAGACACTGAGCAATTGGTAAGGTGGATAAGTCTGGGGGCAGTATTCATGTCTTTATGGACCTTGATTTGTGCACTGGTCCAAGTCATTTGGTGGGTGGAGGGGGGATTATGATGTGGGGTTGTTTTTCAGGGGTTGGGGTTGGCCCTTTAGTTCCAGTGAAGAGAACTCTTAAGGGGTCAGAATACCAAGACATTTTGGACAATTTCATGCTCTCAACTATGTGGGAACAGTTTGGGGGTGACCCCTTTCTGTTCCAACATGACTGCACACTAGTGCAAAAAAGCAAGGTCTATAAATACACGAATGAGCGAGTTTGGGGAGTAGGAATTTGACTGCAAAGTGTCCTGACCTCAACCAGAAAGAACACCTTTGGGGTGAATTAGAGTGGAGACTGACAGTCACTCCTGCTCATCCACATCAGTGCCTGAACTCACAAATGCACTTCTGGAAGAATGGTCACATTCCCATAGACACACTCCTAAACCTTGTGGACATAGATGAAGCTGTCATAGCTGCAAAGGGTGGGCCAACCCAATATTGAACCCTACGGACTAAGACAGGGATGCCATTAAAGTTCATGTGCATGTAAAGGCAGGTGTCCCAATACTTTTGATAATATAGTGTATTTTATGTTGACCATTAATTCTTCTTGCATTAAGGCAGTCTGTGCATTTTGAATAAACTGCCAAAGAACCATAATGTAGTCTAAAATGGACACACACATTGTTTTCTATGTATCACAATGCATGTCATGTGTGTTGTGCTGTGCTTCGCTGTGTGCATCAGTGCAGTTATGTTGCCCACTACTAAATCAGTGTGTTGGAGCACCATTTAAAATGCTGCTGTGTTATAGTAAAACACACATTTTACTGCATACTCCCACACCACATAGGTCTATATGAACGTTTGGTATATCAGATTAGTGTTGCTCACGAATATTCATATTGCGAATATTCGGCTCGAATATGGCATATTCGAGTATTCGCGATATATTCCGAATTTTGCGGTGAATATTCGCTATTTCGAATATTCGTATTTTTTCAATTTTTTTTTAGAACAGATCACATCCTAGAGATCCCCATCGACGTCTAAAAGCATTGCTGGTATGATTAGAGACCTTGGGCCGAGTAGCTGCAGCGATCATTTTATATTGCCGAAAAATCGCAATGCGATTATTCGGCAATAGCGATATCGCGCGA
The DNA here is from genome assembly GCA_029574335.1 of Rana kukunoris. NCBI lineage: Eukaryota > Metazoa > Chordata > Amphibia > Anura > Ranidae > Rana > Rana kukunoris. Next base: position 340,168,789 of record CM056049.1, on the reverse strand, counting down.
TTATTTTCGATAAATTCGCAATATTGTTTTTAGCTAAAATAACACATATATTCGATTTCAGAGTGTTACTGTCGAAATTCCGCAATCAATTTCTCATTCGCATTTTTGCGAAATTACGATAAAATATCAAGAATATTCTGAGCCAATCAGAGTGCTCCTTCCGCATTTGCCGAATATTCGCAATTATTTTGTATTGTAATATATCACGAATATTCTGAGCCAATCAGAGTGCTTCATTCCGCATTTCTCAAAATTTCGCAATTATTTTGTATTATAAAATATCACGAATATTCTGAGCCAATCAGAGTGCTCCTTCCGCATTTGCCGAATATTCGCAATTATTTTGTATTGTAATATTATCACGAATATTCTGAGCCAATCAGAGTGCTCCTTCCGCATTTGCCGAATATTCGCAATTATTTTGTATTGTAATATATCACGAATATTCTGAGCCAATCAGAGTGCTCCATTCCGCATTTCTCGGAATTCGCAATTATTTTGTATTATAAAATATCACGAATATTCTGAGCCAATCAGAGTGCTCCTTCCGCATTTGCCGAATATTCGCAATTATTTTGTATTGTAATATATCACGAATATTCTGAGCCAATCAGAGTGCTCCTTCCGCATTTGCCGAATATTCGCAATTATTTTGTATTGTAATATATCACGAATATTCTGAGCCAATCAGAGTGCTCCATTCCGCATTTCTCGAAATTTCGCAATTATTTTGTATTATAAAATATCACGAATATTCTGAGCCAATCAGAGTGCTCCTTCCGCATTTCTTGAAATTTCGCATTCGCAATTCGCATTCGCATTCGCAATAGCGAAATTTCGCAATCATTTCATTTCCAAAAAATATCGCGAATATTCGCATTTAAGGAATATATCTCGAGTATTCTAATATATATTCGAGATATATCGCGAAATCGAATATGGCATATTCTGCTCAACACTATATCAGATAAGAACTTTTGGATTTTCCTAGAATTTCCTGATCTGCATACTTGTCCATTGTCAGTGAATTTTCAAAAATAGTCAGCAAAGGGGAGGTGTGGACGGAGCTAAGCAGAGCTGACATCCCTGCCTGAATCTCTTCTCTCTGAGAGAACAATAAAGCCGAATAAAGCCGTTCATCAAACACCAGCATATAAAATATATTAATCTCTGCCCATAGCACTCCTGAATTCGGGGGACTTGTGTCCTGGTGTCAATGGACAGAATATGGGTCCCAAAATCAACAAAACAGCACCGCCTCACAGCACAGCCAAAATGAAGCTGCAGCAGTCTGCCTCAGGTACATCCTGCAGTAATCATATGAATTCAAAGGCATATACTGTCTCACAGACTGCAACAAATGATTCTGAAGTACATTGTGAGTGTTTGGAAGATTTACCTCAGAATGAAATTACCTCACAAGTTACACTGAAACAAATAGAAAACATGCTGCAAAAAGCATTGAAAAGCACCTCTGACCATATTACTAATAGCTTTACCAAGGAAATAAGAGAGCTAGGTCAGGGCTTATCCACACTTGAAACCAGAGTAGATGACTTAGAAATTAACAATGTAGAATGCTATAATGAAATTGACAACCTTAAAGAAAATCAAGCTAGATGCTCTAATTTGCATATTAGAGGTATTCCTGAAACTGTAATTGACTTACAAGCTACAATGACAGCACATTTCCAGGGACTACAACCAGCCATTCCAATAGATCATCTGGAAATGGACAGGGTTCATAGAGCCCAAACACTTAAAAAATCTGACTACAGGGTCTACTTTACACAGTTTCATTTCTACAGAACAAAAGAACTACTATCTGCAGCAAGTAATAAAGAAACCCTTAACTTCCAAGGACATAATTACCAGCTTTTTGCAGACTTGTTCCAGCTTACAATAAATAAAAGAAAGCCCTTAAAACCCTTACTACAAGTATTACAACGCAGTCAAATTACATATCAATGGGGACTCCCCTTTTCAGTGCGTTTCGCATTTCAAGGCTCTAAATTTACATGTCGTTCTGCCAACGAACTCCAAACTAACCTTCAAAACATGCATCTGCTGAACTCAACACAGCAAAACCGAAAATAGTATACACTCACATGTGATCCAAAAAGCAGCATGTAAAGCAATTTCACTAGATGGCAGCCTAAAATAAGCTTGGGAACTTCCTCATGTAAATCACCTCTTGCCAGGAACCAGGAGTGTCACTGTGGGCCACTTGGAGATTGTAAGGGCAGAAGCTAGGGTTGCCACCTCATCCCTCCAAACCCAAACACACATGAACCACACAGGTCCCGAGGCTAATTTAATGCAAGTGAGTTTTATTACCACCTTAATCAGCAGCACAACCTGTGCAATTAACCTGTGTTCCGTCTCAAAGGGATGAGGTGGCAATTCCAGCAGAAGCAGGGCATCAGAATGGTGTGATGGCATCAGAGAAGCTGTAGTAACATTTTTTTAAGGCATTCCTGCCCCATTATCAAGCCTGCCAAACATGTACAGAGTTCAAAATAAATTTTGGAACAGATAAAATTGATGCTGCCATATAAGGTGGTGACACAATGTAAAAAGGGCATAGTGGCACCATTCTGGTGGGGACCAAAAAGTGATCTGGAGGGTGCCATATTAACAGGGAAAAAACAGCCTCCCTCTGGGTGTCATTTTGACCCCCAACAAATTATGTACTTACATTTATTAACGCAAAGGCCGAGACCGCTGCAAACTCATTTAATAACGCACAGATCAGGGAGAGAAGAGACTGGGGAGGTTACAAATAGCAATAAATCATTAGCAAATAGGGCACATGTATACATAGTTTGGCCACTCTGAACACCCCTGATATCCAGATGACCTCGAATTGCGATTGCCAGAAACTCAATCATCATGGCGAATATCAGGGGGGACAATGGAAAACCCTGATGTGTACCCCTAGCTATCGAAATCAGGTCGGAGTAGAGTCCCTGAAGTCTAACTTTGGCCTCAGGTTTCGAGTACAGAGCCTCCAGAATCCCTAAGAAGTCTGGGCCAAACCCACAACGTCTAGAACCGTGAAGAGATATGGCCAGAAAACGGAATCAAAGGCCTTCTGAAGGTCCAACGATAGTAACATGCCCTCTTGTTTGTGACCTCCCACCCAGTTTGATTGCAATACTGAAATGAGGTCCACCGCCCTTCTCACTTGATCCGATCCCTGTCTAACAGGAATGAAACCGACTTGGTCTTTGTGGACATAAAGGCCTATAGACAACGCCAGACGATTTGCCAAAACTTCAGCTAAGATTTTAAGGTCATTGTTAATCAATCATATGGGCCTTAATCATTGAGTTAAAGAATCTGGTAAGATATAGGGTCAAGGTGTCATTGAAGTTTTGTAATAGGGCGTTGAGAACCCATCAGGCCCCGGTGCCGTTCTCCTTTTAAAAAATTTAATAACCTCCCCAACCTCCGCAACAGAGACGGGAGCCTCCATCTCTGCTCTGTGATCGCCAGATAACTTTGGTAGGTCCAGATCTGACAGAAACTTGTCTATTTGATTGGAGTTTGTGGGCCAGATTCAGGTAGAGTTAGGCTGGCGGATCAATGGATCCGCCAGCCTAACTGTCACTTTAAGCCGGCGTTTTTGTTTTCTGTAACCAGAAAACAAGAAACGCCAGGTTGGAGTTCCGATGCGATCGGCGTAAATGAATTTCGCCATAGCATCGTTACTTCAACTTAAAAATGGCGGGGCGTTCCCGCCGATTTACGCTCAAAAAATATGTTAATGAGCGGAAATCGTCAATTCACGATCTTTTGCGGGCGCGACGCAGTGACTTTACGACGTTTCCGGAAGCGATACGCGGCGTATAGATAAAGCAGCCCCTAGTGGAATATCCTATGTTAGGTATAGCCGTCGTCATCGCGTCGGAAAAAAAACAAATCACGTCGTTTGCGTAAAACATTCATGAATGGGGACGTGACGTCATTGACGTTCACTGACAGAACTTGGAGCATGCGCACTGGGATGCATTGACACTCGACGCATGCGCAGTACGTTCGCCGCGGGATCGCGCTTATTTTAAATAATACGCGCCCCGTACCCGCCCAATTTGAATTCCGCCGGCTCATTTGCGATACGCTGCCGCAACTTTAGGAGCAAGTGCTTCATGAATAACAGCACTTGCTCCTAAAATTTCTGCAGCGTAACGTAAATGAGATGCGTTACTCCAGAGCAAAGATGCTTTGATCTACCTGAATCTGGCCCTGTGTGTTTATCTGCTCTAGATTCCAGTAAAAGGGTAAGAGTGCCGTCAGCCTGTCTGATTTTGGGTAATGAGTGGGAATGAAATCTGGGGGATAGTTTTGAGGCAAGCATGGGTCCTATTTTGTCACGTCTCTGGTAAAATTTAGCTCCAGTCCATCTAATGGATTTCTCAGCCTGTGATGTGAGGGCCAAATTCAGGGCCGCTCGAACAGCGTCTAAACTATGCCCAGGGACTTTAGCGGGGTATTTTTTATCTTGCTTGCACAGGTCACAGAACTCTCCTACAAGTCTCTCTATGTCTCCCATCCCTCTTCGGTTGTGCCGCAATTTGTATCAGTTTATCCCTGATAGTCACTCTGTGTGCTGCCCAAAGTGTCTCGGCCAAAACATCCCCCACATCATTGAGGCAGAAATATTCCTGCAGAGCCCCCTGTATTTCGGTAACTCTGATGGGGTCATTCAAAATGGACTGGTTGAGAGTCCAATGGGAGGAATGTTGTATAGGACTGTCACTGCGTAATGTTAGGAGGACCATGGAATGATCCGACCAAGTCACATTTAATATTTTGGACAAAGGGGCTGATGAAATGTGGCGAGTGGAGAGAAGGATGTGATCGATGCTCGAGTAAGATTTATGTGGATTTGAGAAATGGGTGAAGTCCCGGGTAGACCGGTTCAATTCCCTCCAACTGTCAGCTAGGTGAGACTGGAAAATCAGCCGCAAAATTTGGACACTCGTCTGATCTCTATTGGGGGCATAGTAGGATATGAAAGAATAAAGATGGTCATCAATAGTGCCTTTTACTAGGAGAAATCTTCCCTCCGGGTCCCTGTATTCCAACTGTTCATAGAACTTACAGTGTTTAGAAAATAAAATCGCTACCCCTCTTGTCTTATCTTCGGCATTGACCAAGTAAATAGAAGGGAAAATGTGCATGAAGGAAAGAGGGGGTGCACCGCACTAGAAAATTAGTCTCTTGTAGGAGGAGCACAACCACATGACTAGAACGCTATACCTGAAAGGACTTCCGTATCTTTATAGGAGAGATAATCCCTAATGCCGCGTACACACGGTCGTTTTTTGCGATGAAAAAAAACGTTGTTTTTTAAAACGTCATTTAAATTGATCGTGTGTGGGCAAAACGTCGTTTTTTGTCTTAAAAAAAACGACCAAAAAAAAATTCCAACATGCTTGAATTTTTTGTGTCGTTTTTCAAAACGTCGTTTTTTGTTTCACAAAAAGTCACCGTGTGTAGCAAAAACGTCGTTTAAAACGACGTTTTTCAACCCGCGCATGCCCAGAAGCTAGTTATGAAGCGAGCTTCAATGGAAAAGTGTGGTGAACGTAACCTTGTTTTTTGTGAAAAAAACGATGGTGTGTATGCAACATCGTCTTTGAAAGTGACGTTTCAAAAACGTCGTTTTTACTTCACAAAAAACGTCGTTTTTTTTCATCGCAAAAAACGACCGTGTGTACGCGGCATTAGTGTTGTGGGAGACTATACATAAAAGAGGAGGAGTAGTGTTGTCATTAGCCATGGAGCCTAAGGAAAAGAACTTCATTTAATCCAAATCAAACCTTATCCTAATCAGGAGACTGCAGAATGATTGTCACACGTGGAACTTGTAGGATAGCCGAGGGCACCTTATAGGGAATAAACATCAGTAGATAGGCTGAAAAGAAAAGAGGTTAGCCAGGAAGAAAAAGAGAAAGAAGAAACATGTCAGCAACATCTTAAAGAGCGTAAAGCCTATGATTTCACATATTAATCACATTATTGCACTTATCTACAAGCTAATATACTATAGGAGTCTATTTATGCATGTCCATGTTATTTTGCATTGTGATGGATATAGTATATTAATGTATATTTGTTTACTACATATAGCTATTTATATACACCTACACTTCTTGCTTACATTTAAACGTTACATTTATTGTCAGCATCTATTATAATCTGGTGTATATCATAAGCCATAGAGTTATTTCACATTGCGTCTGTTCAACATTATAGGGGAATCTGGCACGGTATCAGACATGGGCTTCAGACTGCATAAACCCACACAAATATGCCGCTAGACAATAGGACTCCAAGTGTTAGGACTTCTGTCCTTATAAGCACTGGGAAGATGGTGACCGTTACGACTCAATGTGAGGTAATTACAATAAATAGGGGAGATGTTTGTGACGGCGTCTTTACGACGAAACCAGTCGAGCGCACGCTGTTTACAACACTTCCACAATACTATACAATGCCTGTTTTGCAATTTTTAAGTGTGAGTACCTAGTGTTTTAATAATAAACTTTGGTTTTAAAACGGTTTCACAATATTGATACCTTTTTTCTCTTTGAGAGGATACTGGATAGAGCCATATAGAGGGGAAAGAAAGATTTGTCAAAGCGCAACACAGGGCGCACACTGTGGATGCTTGCTACCCCAGGAAGGGGTCTTGATCTGTGGATACTGGATTGAGGCATACAGAGGGGAAAGAAAGATTTGCCAGAGCGCAGCACAGGGCGCACACTGTGGACGCTTATTACCCCAGGAGGGGGTTTTGATCTGGTTAGTGCGTGGTACACCAGAGCATGGAGGAAGGGGGCACTGAGTGGATCACCAGCATAGTTTACTAAGTTTGGCACGCAGCACTTTGACACGAATCATCAGCACTTTATATTGCAGCATGAAGCATACAAGCAACAATTTAGCACTTTTAAGTTTATAGACTATCAATTCATTTACTATATCTTTGTTTGATGAATACATTATCCATTTATACTTAGCACTTTGAAGTTTATGGACTATTCATTTATTTATTTATCATTTTTTTTCTTTGATGAATTCATTATTTATTAATCTATAGCGGATATTTATGTACTTCATTTTCTTATTGGATTTTTTTATTCACATTAGCACCACACGGGAGCACTTTATAGTGGGGGCATACCACTTCTTATTCACATTTTTTTCTTCAGTAAGCGCCAATACCTACTAATTCTCTCTTTTTAGAAGATCTTCCTCCCCAAAATCAGAACAAACAACTTTTGACTAGCCCGTATGCAGGTCAATAATCCCACCACCCAGAGACAGAAAATTTCTGTATGGGTAGTAGAATGGGGCGCAAGGCATCAGCCCAGGCCCTATACAGTGCTAAAATAACTTTGAAGCATACATTAACAGCTAACAGTCTCCCTAGGTGGTGATTATAGACTAAAATTTCTAATTGGGGAGAACACTTCCGCTGGGTGGCAAGTACTAATTGGGACATAAAGTGAAAAAAAAAAACAATGTTGATATGGATGTGGGGCTCCAGGCCCCAAAACATCAAATTAGCAACCGTCAGAGAAGTAGGGGTAGTTCTTTTCCAGGTTCAGATAAAGTTCCCAGGCATTTCTTCTAACCTGAAAATAAAGAAGGTGAGAGAAGAATAAAACAGACAATAAGGCTAGGCGTAGACATATCAGGTGGCAAGTTATCCTTAACTCTCTTGGATTTGGCCTTTCCCCACAGTGGTGAAGTAGGCCTCTGAGGTGTGGGGTGTTTGGCAGACCCCTGTTGAATGTTGGACGTGTCCATTTCGGAATCCTGTGAGATGAACTTGAGGTCCAGTAGGCGCTCGCTCTTAGGGAAGCTGTGTATTGCATGCTGGTTTCCCCTGTAGGTGAATTTCAGTGCAAACGGAAATGCCCAGTGGTATTTGATATCTTTCTTAGTAAGAGAAGACAGGAGGGGTTTCAAGGATCTCCTCTTTTGTATGGTGAAAGGGGAGATATCAGCGGAAATCTGGACATCCTGACCCTGGAACTATATACAATCCTGTTGGCGGGAACATTTCATCACTTCTTCCTTAATGTATTAATAGTGTGGTTTCAGCACAATGTCTCCCGGAGTACCATATTTTCTTGGAGGGGCCAAAGATCTGTGAGCACTATCCAGTTCCAACTTGTGAGATAGGACAGAGGGGATCAGGTATTTAATAAGTTCCTGCACAGCAGACTGGACATCAAAAACTGTTTCAGGGATCCCTCTGATCCTGAAATTGTCCCTCCGCGATCGATTCTCAAGATCGTCAATCCGAGCCTGGGCTGCTTCAAGTTGCTCCTGCACAAAGTGCAAATGGTCCTTATTTTGGTTTGCTCTGGAGATTGTAATGCCAGCTTGTGTTCTATATGCTCAATTCTGGATTCCAGGTTCTGGAAATTTGACCTAATTTCCCCTGTAATCCTGTCAGCATTTTGAGTCAGGCCTCTATCCAGCATCTCTGAAATTTTGGAGAAAAGTTCAGAGACATTGAAAATTACATCAAGAGCCTGCATCTTGGGGAAATCCCGGCCATCCATGGACTCAAACTGGGGTCCCAACGATCTGCCCAGCATGTACCAGACCTCTGAAGCCTCCCCCATCTTCACCCGTTATTTGTGGGGAGCATGGAGGCCTGATTCCTTCGCTATCATCGCTGTGCGGCTGGTGGTGTGCAGAGCTCCGGGCTAACGCCGCCATCTTAGGAGACTCTGCGCATTCGATGAACTAACTAATTTCAGAGTCAGTGCAGTAAGTGGTTAATTTATAAAATATTTTGGGTGTATTTCCTCAGGCAGTAAAGACACAGCAGATCCTATATCAAGCATCAGGATAATGAAGTTGCCCTTGCAAGTAGTAGCAGTAGTAATAGTTACAGCACACAAAACTTTATCTGGAATGGAAGATGGGCAACAAAAATGGTGAAAGGTCTGTGGGATAAAACATACCATAAGAGATTTTAGGAACCTAATATGTGCAGTCTTGAGGAAAGAAGGGAGAGGGGAGCTATGGCTTAACCACTTGCTTACTGGGCACATATACCCCCCTCCTGCCCAGGTGAAATTTCAGCTTCCGGCACTGTGTCGCTTTAACTGACAATTGCGCAGTCGTGTGACATGGCTCCCAAACAAAATTGATGGCCTTTTTTCCCCACAAATAGAGCTTTCTTTTGGTGGTATTTGATCACCTCTGCGGTTTTTATTTTTTGTGCTATAAACAAAAAAATAGTGACAATTTTGAAAAAAAAACAATATTTTTTACTTGTTGCTATAATAAATAGCCCAATTTTTTTTTTAAAAAACGTTTATTTTTCTCAGTCTAGACGATACGTATTCTTCTACATATTTTTGGTAAAAAAATCGCAATAAGCGACTGGTTTGCGCAAAAGTTATAGCGCCTACAAAATAGGGGACAGAATTATTATTATATTTTTATTATTTTTTTCACTAGTAATGGCGGCGATCTGCGATTTTTATTGGGACTGCGGCATTAAGGCGGACACATCGGACACTTTTGACACATTTTTGGCACCATTCACATTTATACTGCAATCAGTGCTATAAATATGCACTAATTACTGTATAAATGTGACTGGCAGGGAAGGGGTTAACACTAGGGGACGAGGAAGGAGTTAAATGTGTACCTTGCATAGTGTTTTTAACTGTGGGGGAAGGGGACTGACTGGGGGAGGTGACCGATCTGTGTCCCTATGTACAAGGGACACATCATCGGTCTCCTCTCTCCCTGACAGGACGTGGATCTGTGTGTTTACACACACAGATCCACATCCTTGTCTGTGTAACCACCGATCGTGGTGACAGGAAGACATTGCGGCCGCCAGGCACGCGCAATGGCATGTCAGTGATGCGGCGGGGCACGCGCGCGCCGCCGCCAGTGGTGCTTGCCCGCCCCCAGTGGCTAGAGGCCGTATATAGACAGCCTCCCGGCAATTGGGATCCACACTGCGGCCGTAAAAAGTTGTACGGCCGGCAGCAAGTGGTTAAATACATTTCAGGAGGGCAGTAATTTCAATATGAAGCTAAGATCAACATTACATGACCTCAAACAAGTAGAGGGAGCATTCAAAACTCACCTTAGAAAGTACTATTTTACTGAAAGAGCATTTCATGCTTGTAATATACTTCCAGCAGAGGTAGTTAGTCAGTCAACATTAAGTGGATTCAAACATTCTTGGGACAAATAAAGATCTATACGCAAAGTAAAAAAAAAAAAATGGTACAGACCCAATGCACCACTTGGTCTTTTTTATGCTGTTTCTCTTCTATGGTTACAAGTATGGCAGTTTTTTCAACATGTCCAATCTCCTCTCGTATTTGCACCATTCATGTTTTGCAGGGAATATAGCATAGTTTGAAATGTGCTATTGAACCATATCTGAAACAGCTTTAGATGCTTGTTTTGTGCATGTGCAGCTCTGCATGTAAGAGGGATTGTGAAACTCACTTCCTCTTGGATAGGAGAAGGACCTAACTGATAATAGTTATTAGCCTTCATAAAATTGTACCTAGCTCTCTGCCATAGGCCTTCCCACGTCATCCCAGGCCATTAGCCATTATTTTCAAAAGAAAGGAATGTCATTGCAAAGTTATAGTTTCTGCAATTTACACATTGGATTACATAGGTATACTATTCAGTTTTGCTTCGTATATATTACCAATAGGGATGAGCCGAACACCCCCGCGTTCGGTTCGCACCAGAACCGTCGAACGGTCCGATCGTTCGCACGAACATTTAGAACCCCATTGAAGTCTATGGGACTCGAACGTTCAAATTCAAAAACGGTAGTTTTAACCACTAGCCGACCAGCCGCCGCAGTTATACGCGAGAGCCCGTAGCTCTACGTCGCGACTTTCGCGGCCACTAGGGGGCGCGTGCACGCCGCCGGCAGCCCGCGCGCGCGCCCCCCGCTCGCCCCCGAGTCCCGCGCGCGTGCCCAGCGGTCGCGATCGCCGCCGGGCACGCGCACTCATTCGTTGCAGAGCGGGGAACGAGAGCTGTGAGTGTAAACACACAGCACTCGTTCCTGTCAGCGGGGGAAACGCTGATCTTCTGTTCATACAATGTATGAACAGAAGATCAATGATTCCCCCTAGTGAGTCCACCCCCCCATACAGTTAGAACACAAATAGGAACACACTTAACCCCTTCCCCGCCCCCTAGTGTTAACCCCTTCACTGCCAATGGCATTTTTATAGTAATCCAATGCATTTTTATAGCACTGATCGCTATAAAAATGCCAATGGTCCCAAAAATGTGTCAAAAGTGTCCGATGTGTCCGCCATAATATCGCAGTACCGAAAAAAACGCTGATCACCGCCATTACTAGTAAAAAAAAAAATATTAATAAAAATGCCATAAAACTACCCCCTTTTTTGTAAACGCTATAAATTTTGCGCAAACCAATCAATAAACGCTAATTGCGATTTTTTTTTAGGAAAAATATGTAGAAGAATACGTATCGGCCTAAACTGAGGAAAAAAAATGTTTTTTTATATCTTTTTGGGGATTTTTATTATAGCAAAATGTAAAAAATATTGCATTTTTTTCAAAATAGTCGCTCTATTTTTGTTTATAGCGCAAAAAATAAAAACCGCAGAGATGATCAAATACCACCAAAAGAAAGCTCTATTTGTGGGAAAAAAAGGACGCCAATTTTGTTTGGGAGCCACGTCGCACGACCGCGCAATTGTCAGTTAAAGCGACGCAGTGCCGAATCACAAAAAGTGCTCTGGTCTTTGGACAGCAATATGGTCCGGGGCTAAAGTGGTTAAAGATCAATTTTCAAGTTATTGTTGGAAAACATCTTTCAGAACCCGGGTCTTGCCCCAAGGAACATGTATCAATGGAAAAAAGTCTTTAAAACGGTCGTTTTTTCAGGAGCAGGACTCCTGAAAAACCACCGTTTTTAAAACTTTTTTTTCCATTGATAGTATTATCAATGGAAAAAAAGTTTTAAAAACGGTCGTTTTAACCACTTGACCACTGGGCACTTAAACCCCCTTAATAACCAGACCAATTTTCAGCTTTCGGTGCTCTCACAGTTTGAATGACAATAACTCAGTCATACAACACTGTAACCAAATGACATTTTTGTCCTTTTTTTCCCACAAATAGAGCTTTCTTTTGGTGGTATTTGATCACCTCTGCGGTTTTTATTTTTTTCGCTATAAATGAAAAAAAAAACGAAAATTTTGTAAAAAAATGAATTTTTCTTAATTTCTATTATAACATTTTGCAAAAAAGTAATTTTTCTTCATAAATTTGGCCTAAAATGTATACTGCTACATATCTTTGGTAACAAAACAAAAAAAAATGTGGATATTATTTAGTCTGGGTGAAAGTTATAGGGTCTACAAGCTATGGTACCAATTACTGAAAATTGATCAATTTGATCACATCTGATGTACTGACAGCCTCATTTCAATTCTTGAGACCCTAACATGCCAGACAAGTACAAATACCCTCCAAATGACCCCTTTTTGGAAAGAAGACATTCCAAGGTATTTAGAAAGGGGCATTGTGAGTTTTTTGAAGTTGTCATTTTTTTCCCACAATTCTTTGCAATATCAAGATTTTTTTCATTTTATTTTTTTCCCACAAAATTTTCATATTAGCGGGTAATTTCTCACACACAGCATATGTATACCACAAATTACACCCCAAAACACATTCTGCTATTCCTCCCGAGTATGGCGATACCACATGTGTGAGACTTTTACACAGCGTGGCCACATACAGAGGCCCAACATGCAGGGAACACTATCAGGCGTTCTGGAACACCCAGACCAATTCTGACATTTCTCTCCTACATGGAAAAATCATCATATTTGCTAGAAAATTACATAGAACCCCAAAACATTATATATGCTTTTTTAGCAAAGACCCTAGAGAATACAATGGCGGTCGTTGCAACTTTTTATCGCGCATGGAATTTGCACAGCAATTTTTCGAACGCGTTTTTTTGGAAATAAAACAGTTTTGTGCTTTAAAAAAAATAAATAAAGTTAGCCCAATGTTTTTGCATAATATGAAAGATGAAGTTACGCCGAGTAAAGAGATACCCAACATGTCACCCTTCAATAGTGCAGCACACGCTTGTGGAATGGCGCCAAACTTCGCTACTTAAAAATCCCCATAGGCGACGCTTAAAATGTTTTTACTGGTTACATCTTTTTAGTTGGAGAGGAGATCTAGGGCCAAAATGATTGCTCTCGCTCTAACGTTACCTCACATGTGTGGTTTGAACACCGTTTTCATATGTGGGCGGGACTTACGTGTGCAGTCGCGTCTGTATACGACCACACGGTACAGGGGCGCTGTATTTTATTTTTTTTATTGTTCATTTTACTTTATTTATTTTAGTTTGACACGTTTTTCCCCAAAAATAAATGTTTTGATTACTTTTATTCCTATTACAAGGAATGTAAACATCCCTTGTAATAGGAATATAGCATGACAATAAGACCCCACATCTCACCTCTAGGCTGGGAAGCCTGAACAAAAAAAAACGATCGCAGAGTATTGCGCGGGGAGTATTGCGCGGGGAGTATTGCGCGGGGAGTATTGCGCGGTATTGTTCAGAGTATTGCGCAGGGAGTATTGCAGAGTATTGTTCAGAGTATTGCGCGGGGAGTATTGCAGAGTATTGTTCAGAGTATTGCGCGGGGAGTATTGCAGAGTATTGTTCAGGGGGTATTGCAGAGTATTGTTCAGGGGGTATTGCAGAGTATTGTTCAGGGGGTATGCAGAGTATTACAGGGGCTATGCAGAGTATTACAGGGGCTATGCAGAGTATTACTGGGGCTATGCAGAGTATTACTGGGGCTATGCAGAGTATTACTGGGGCTATGCAGAGTATTACTGGGGGTATGCAGAGTATTGCGCAGGGAAGGAAGGGGTTAATGCAGGGATGGCTGAGCAGGGATGGATGGATCTGTGACTGCAATAGTCACAGATCCATCCCACACTGCCATCCGCGCTCTCCTCTCACACTGTACCGATCGGTACAGAGAGAGGAGGGAGGAACCAATCAAATGACGCCGGTTTGTTTACATGTGATCGCGCCATCATTGGACGGCGCGATCACGTGGTAAGGAGCCGCTGCCATTGGCTCCTTACCGCGATCATTTACGCTGCGGGTCCCGTGGACCCGCCGAGCGCCGTGACCGCGCCGTCATTGGATCACGTGAGTACAGGAACCGCCTTATAGACGTATTTCGTCTATAGGGCGGTGATTAAGTGGTTAAACACCAATTTTCAAGTTATTGTTGGAAACCGTCTTTCAGAAAACTGGGTCTTGCCCCAGGGAACATGTATCAATGGAAAAAAGTCTTAAAAACGGTTGTTTTTTCAGGAGCAGGACTCCTGAAAAAACAACTGTTTTTAAAACTTTTTTTTCCATTGATAGTAGTATCAATGGAAAAAAAAGTTTTAAAACCGGTCGTTTTAAAGACCAATTTTCTAGTTATTGTTGGAAAACGTCTTTCAGAACCCGGGTCTTGCCCCAGGGAACATGTATCAATGGAAAAAAAGTTTTAAAAACGGTTGTTTCGTTTCACTCGAATTTGCCGCGAACGATCGTTTTTGTTCGAAATTCGACGAACGATCGAATGGACGATGTTCGAGTCGAACATACGTTCGTTTCGAATGCGAAGCTCATCCCTAATCACCAATCACATATAGAGGATGGCCTGCAGCACTCATGTGAAAGCCACACATTACACATCACTGTTAAGCCATCTTCCATTAATATTCCTCTCCTTGGGATCACCATGGTGTTTGAACCCAGCTCCCTGCTGTCACTCTCTCTCACTCTCCAGGGTCATTAGCACTACCCCAGAGGGCATTGACTTGCCTATTAGGCCTTATGATCCATCTTTCAACATGCTTCATGTTGTTCCAGAGATTGAAGTGCTTCAGCTGCTGTTGTATTACTGTAGACTTCTATCAGGTGTCACTGGAAGTTCCAGATGCATTAGCACACTCTCCTGGGAACACTGGCCTGGCCCAAAAGGCCTTTTGCATTCCCACTGCCAGTTCAGCTAGATAATTTTTCCAGCCCATTTAGACCATGTTTAGTGAGACAGGATGACTACAGCAAGCTGGGTATTGGACTATCTCACCCAGGGACCTCTGCAGGGCCTTGGTTATGCTGACTACATTTGCATAAGAGTGGGATGTTTACCTTCCATGCCCTGACTGACTAAGGCTCATCCCAGCCTGGTATATATATGGGCACTGCCTCCACCCCTTACATCACTACATGAAGACTAAAATGAGACCTAACACCAATTTATACAATTCCCTATTGCTGCACTATTCTTTTACAGAGCCACCTAGTGGAAGACTAACTAACTTCATCTGCTTTTGTTATAACGCTATTGATGTACCTTTATATTGGGCCTAAAAATGTGCTCCATGAGAGGCAGAGTATAAATTCACAGTCTGTATGGTGCCAGCAGTCCACTGGCTGAGGATTTTGCTTCAGTTTTAGCAGTTTTACTTTAACTTGAAATTATTGTAGTCTTTGTTAGAGTAATGTCTTTCTCTAATTTGTGTACTGAGCTTGTTTTTTCTATTATCTGGTCTCTTATTATTTTGTCGGTCAAAACACCACACACCCTGGGGGGGAAGCCAGAGACAACACCATTAAGGCCCTGAACCTACACAACTGGCTAACTACTTCCCGACAAGAAGTTTTTTTCTTGGCAATGGACGCGGAGAAGGCGTTCGACAGGGTGGCCTGGGACTATACAGCGGAAGTCCTAACCATGCTGGGGTTGGGGACCCGTATGCGGTCTTTCATTTTCTCGCTATATGCTAACCCAAAGGCCAAAGTAAAAGTTAATGGCCAACTGTCGGATGTCTTCTCCATCCACAATGGGACTAGACAGGGGTGCCCTCTTTCCTCCTTGCTTTATATACTTACGCTAGAACCCCTCCTACGTTGCATCTGAGCCAACCCAGATGTGAAAGGCATAAAAATAAAGGAACGTGAATTTAAGATTGCGGCGTTCGCAGACGACGTACTACTGTTTCTTTCTTCGCCACTCACGTCACTACCAAACCTCTTGCAAATCCTGGACTATTTCAAACTGCTAACTTAAAAATTAATTACTCTAAATTATTTGCATTAAATGTGTCTCTGCCCGCAGCACTGGCCAAGCAATGCCAGCTTAACTTCCCCTTCCAATGGAAGACGGATGCCATACCCTATCTGGGCATACAACTTCCTGTTGATTTTATCTGAGCTTTACAACAGGAACTTCCAAACGGAATTGCAAAACTACTTCCCGACTTTATCTCCAAAAATGGGATACGACCACTATTTCCAGGATGATGGTACCTCATATCTTAATGCTTATATATTTTTTATCTTAGAGGCTCCAATGATTACCACTATCTCCTGGTTTGGGCGTGCGTCCATCATCAAAATGACAATTCTCCCCAGGTTGCTTTATAAGATCCAAACGCTACCTATCCGTCTGCCACCTTCCTTTTTTGAACTCTATAGGTCCATATGTAGATCCTTCCTTTGGTCCAATAAATTCCCTCGGATTAGCTGAAAGAAGCTGGTGCTTCCGAAGGCGTACGGAGGAATAGGCTTACCTGATCTGCAACGCTACTATCGGTCGGCACATTTAGCATGAATTGTGGACTGCAAGGTACATAGTCGATGTAAAGACTGGGTGATTGTAGAGTTCATCACAACAGACTCGGACTTACGCTATGCCCCTTGGCTTCCTAAATCACATGTATCTCCAGCTGCCCTAACCCACCCCCTAGTCGGCACCACTCTTCAGGAATTTGACAGGGCTTGCGCTGCTCATGCAGTCTCAGCTGAATTTTTCCCAATCATTCCGGTGAGAAATAACCCAAACTTTCCCCCAGGTCTTCCCGGAACTGTTTTGCAATCTGAAATGTTGGCCAAACATTTCTTCCAAAGAGGTCGCTTTCTGCGGCAAACTGAACTTCCTGAGCGCTCTGACACTGGCTTATTCCCTTTCTGGTCCTATCTCCAGCTTAAACATTTTCTAGATGACCCGCCCCATAAAAAGGATTTCACAAGGGCCCCTACAGTCCTAGAGTCTCTTTGTTCTGGCTCAGCCCCACAAAACCATGTCATACCCATCCTTTACACCTCTCTATTCGGAAAGTCCTCCACACTTTTAAACTTCCTATTGGAATTCAGCCTTGGGCTCAGAGATAGACGGGGAGAGTTGGGACCGTATACACTTGTACATTCACAAGGGATCCCTGAACGTCGCCATCCAGGAAAATGGGTACAAATTGAAAACCCGCTGGTATAAAATCCCAGATTTGCTGCATAAGTTCTCCCCATCTGTCTCTGACCAATGCTGACGTTGTGGCAAGGAGCGGGGCACATTCCTCCATATTTGGTGGGAGTGCCCGGTGCTCCAACCCTTTTGGTGCAAAGTACACGACTTGACAACAACGATGTCTCTATTCCCACTAGAATTTTGCCCAGCACAATATCTTCTACATTTCTCTGAAGGCTCCAAAAAAGGGTACTTTAAGTCGGTGGCAATGCACATGATTAATGCTGCTAGGATGTGCATACCAGTACATTGGCGATCCTCATCCCCGCCCTCCATGGCTGAATGGGCAACTCGAATAAACCGTGGTGCTGAGATGGAGGAACTGATCTACATGGCTTCAGATAATATCTCTAAATTCACTGCTATATGGGAATTGTGGACAACCTTTAAAAGTTCTCAATCATACAAAGATCTCTTCAACAAGGCAGATTAGTATCGTACTGTGGCATTGTTGACCTTGGTCTAGGATGCAGACTCGCACTGCTGGCCTGACGCACTGTTGCACTCTGATCATTGGATGCTGGAGAGGGTAGTCGGTGACTTTTGTACCCCCTCTCCCCATTAAGCCTCATCTGCCCCCCCTTCCTTTTTTTTTCTTCTCTTTCTTCTTCTCTTCTGCCCCTTTCTCCTTATTTTTCTATTCTGTTTTTCTTCTCTCTATGTTTCATGTCTCAACTCCTCTAAAATAGGCACACCCAAACGATTTGTTTCACTCAGGAAGCTGTTTATTGCGTAAACTTGCTCAAACATATTACATCTATGTTTTGCTGGAATCTGCTTGTACCACTTTCTTGTTTGGGCTCATGGAGCCATCTCATTTCGTGTTGTATGCAAATCTTTTTCAATAAATGGTTTAAAAAAAAAAACACCAAACACAAAGGTAATAAACATCTCTCTCGAAAACCTGTTTTAGATTGTACTGTGGATTTACCATTATGCTAAAAAAAAGAAAAGAAAGGAGGGCGCACCGACCTTGTGCATTACCACTTAAAAGTTTATTTATACAAGATAAAAAAGCAATGGTCCTACTCACAAACCAATCAGAAGTATGCGCTTTTTCGAAACAGCTGAGACTGGACCTCACGGCACCTGCCAGTCAAACCTTTGACATCAACATGGCTGACGCGTTTCTGGGGCGTACCCCTTTCCTCAAAGCCTAGGTGGTCCGTAGTAGTTTTTTTTTTATTTACCATTATGCTGTTTATGTTGCTGGAATTTATATTTTTATGCAAATATATTTACTTTAAAGCTGAGCTATACTTACCTTCTCTCCAGCATTGCAATTTCCCAGAGTTCCAAACTAGTCACTGACTACTTTAGCCCGGCGGCTTCTGGTTATCAATCCCCGGTTGTTTTAATTGGCCCAGCTGAGATGACATCCGTCTTGCGCATGTGGTGGAGTTAATTCATTCTGTCATTGCAGAAATTCTACACTGAGCTCCACCTGCACAGCTTGGTGTACAGTGCAGACAGGCAGGTAAGCAGCTTTAACACAGAAGAGGCCTGGTAAGTTGCTTCTGCACTAAAAATCCTGTCCACATTTCTTATTTTTTTTACGTTCCACTTTAAGCAAAAAGAAGTTTCTAAATGCAGTGAGCGTTGTATCATAAGTGGCATCTACTGCTGGTAGAGCATAAAAAACACACTTTCATTCTGCTCCCATTCTGAACACTTTCTAACATTGGATATGTCTTCCTGAGGCAGAATTTATGCAATTCTCAAACAAATAAATACTTGTAGTAAAAATCCTTGAAGGCTATCCAAGGTGTGTTAGAAAATGCAGGCAGCTGTAGAGATATTATTGACATCTTTGTCACCAATTTTGTTGCGTCCTGTAGAGTGGGAGGATAGTTACAGAGTGCTGTAGACTAGGACAATGTTTCTCAAATCCAGTCCTCAGGTACTCCCTAACAGGTCATGTTTTCAGGCTTTCCATTATTTTTCACATTATTTCACTGCCTTAGTAATTACCACAGCTGTTTCATCTGAGGGAAATCCTGAAAACATGACCTGTTAGGGGTACTTGAGGACTGGAGTTGAGAAACATTGGACTAGGAGGCAAAGTATTTATTGAGTATATTAATAACATGTTCAGGCATCCTTAAACAGGAACATGAACTGGGAAAAGCCTTTACAGATCAAATAAAGCAAAATGCATGCAATCATTGTCAATAGTGATATCTACAGGTCAGAGTCATGACTACTACATATCTGCCTAAAGTTCAGCTTTAAAATGTCAAGGGAATATTTCAAACCTTAATAACTCATAATAATGCTCCCTTGAAAAAAAATCCTGTTAAAAAAATCCCTTTTAAATGCTTCTAGGTTTTCTCTTTGGTGAAGCAAGTGTTGTTATCACATGTGATAATAATCCCATAACCCTTTTGCTGCTAGACCCTGTGCTCCACTTTTAAACTTTTAAACTCATGTGGCCAGACCATTTTTGCAATTTTTCCATTGTTTTTATTTTTCCCTTATAGCTTTCAGAGTATGAAACCTGAGCATACATTTTCTGAAAGCACATAACCAGTAGAATAAAAAGAATGTGATACTGATTTTTAAAATATATGAAGAAACAGTGCAGCGCAAAACTCAATAAGAATATATAATCTATATATAATCTATATATATATATATATTGTACAGGTCGCCGTGGCTGCGTCCTGGAAGGACGTTATGTTTCCCCTCTATTTGGGCTATGGTCCTTATAAGAGGACGAAAAGGGTTAATGCACCTGTCTAGGAAATGGTTTAAGTCAGGACAGGAAGTTGCAGGTGGGTGTGGAGGAGTGTAGTAGAGTCTATGCATGGTAATGGTGGACAAGGAAAAAAGCTATGAAAAGCTGTGAAAAGCTGTGAAAGGATTTGGCAGTGTCCTGCCTGGAAGCCTGCTACCTGAGAACTTACCTGTAAGGACTATTTAACTGTGATAGCAGTTCTGAGCTTTACGAGTCGGTGAGACTGATTATTTATTTTGTTTTTGCTGCTGTGAAGCCATTTGTGTTTAATAAACCTCAGATTTGATGTAAAAGCCTGTGTCCTGCGATCAAGCTGGTCCCCCGAACATTACACTGGTGGAGAATGTGGGCAGGACAGATTAACAGGCATAGGAAGAGAATTTTTTTTTCTTTTTGCATTGGACTTTATATTGAACTGACATTTAAAAGGGACAGTACATTGGATTTATGTCCTGGGTTAAAGCTGCACAAGCATTGAAAGCTGAAGCAATGGAGGAGCTAATTAAACAGCTGACCCTGGCTAACATGCTAGCGCAGACTCGCCATGAGGAAGCTAATCAGCGCTTAGCCACCCAACTGGAGGCACAACACACTAACCACAAAGGCGCTGACGCTGCAGCAAGAAAATACCCGCCTGTTGGTGCCCCAGTTAGCAGCCCAGCAAGCAACCCAGCAAGAGGTTATACAGACTTAGGTGACTGCTTTAAAGCAGTGCAGAAGCTGTCTCAGGTTCAGGGACAAGCGGCTGTTGCCCCTGGCAACCAGGTGACTGTGAGGGCAAGCCATTTTTTGCAGAAATTGTCACCGAGCGATGATGTAGAGGCATTTCTTGCTACCTTTGAGAGGACGGCAGAGAGAGAAGGGTGGCTTCAGGACCAGTGGGCCGGCCTCATTGCTCCTTTTCTCACCGGAGATTCTCAAAAAGCCTACTTCGACCTGCCACCAGAGGATGCTAAAGATTATCAAAAGTTAAAGGCAGAACTTCTGGCTCGTCTGGGGCTGACTACGACCGATCAGGCCCAACGAGTACACCAATGGAAATATCGTCCAGATCGGCCACCCCGGTCTTAAATGCATGACCTGGTGCAACTAGTGAAAAAATGGTTGCAGCCTGAGGTGTTTTCTGGCCCCCAAATCGTGGAGCGGGTCATGCTGGACCGATACCTGAGGTCCCTGGCAGATGACCTTCAACGGTGGGTCAGCCATGGAGACCCCAAAACAGCAAACCTCCTTGTTGAGATAGTGGAACGGTTTACAGTGGTGGAGGACCTGCTCGGACCTACCAAGCGCACTGGGCCCAGTTTTCCTCGGCCTGTTCGACCAACTGCTGGTCTTCGAAAGGATGTTCCAAGGGGCCTGGGAACAAACACCCCGGAAGGCCAAGAGTCACTCCCGTTACCTCCTCAGCATTCTGTTCCTGCTAGAAGAGGAGGGGATGTACAATGTTGGCGATGTCATTCCTGGGGTCATACCCGGGCACACTGCCCACTGCAAGAGGAGCCCATGGAATGCCGGGTTCTGCGGAGGGGGTCCTTCTGTGCCCATAAAGTATGCACCACACATCTTGACGTGGATGAGAAAAAGATTGAGTGTGAAGTCCAAGTGAACCACCTCCCTGCCTGGGCTTTGTTGGACTCTGGAAGCATGGTAACCCTTGTTCATCCTAGAGTAATTGGGAAGATCGGTACGGTAAGCAAAACTTTATGGGTGGTGTTCATTCACGGGGACACTAGAGAGTACCCCATCATCATGGTGTCTATCTCCTCAGCATGTGGCACTTGTACTCAAGAGGTGGAGGTGGTAAAGAACTTGGTACATGATGTTATAATAGGACGAGACTGTCCATTGTTTACCAAACTGTGGGAACAAGGAGAACAGTTTAGAGACTGGGGAGAAACTAGCCCCCCTGTTCCTGCTGCTGAGAGGAATAACCCTGAACTGCCAAATGTTTTTAATGTGGATCCAGATGAGGAAAATGCTCATGATGTGGTTAATGTTGATGAAAGTAGTGTTGATACTGTTGATAATGTCAAGACATGTGGTACACAGACCTACCAAAACGCTCAGGGGGGGAGCCTTCCCCACTTCAGGTAATGCTGGGGGAAGAGGATGAGGAAGTAGCCTCTACCCCTGCTCTGCCAGATTTGGGTGTTCCCCAGGGGGCGTTTGGTACTGCTCAGATGCAGGACCCCATTTTGGCCCGTGCATGGGAACAAGTTGTAGTAGTAAATGGGGTTCCCCAAGAGCCAGGTGCGAATGAAAGGTGGCCACACTTTGCAATATATAATGAATTGCTGTATCGAATTACCAAGGAGAGAGAGAATGTGATAGAACAATTGTTGGTACCCCAACAATATAGACGAAAGGTTCTAGAAATGGCCCGTGATGATGTGTTAGGGGGACACCTGGGAGAAGACGGAGGCACGGATCACTGACCGGTTTTACTGGCCAGGTCTGAAAGCAGAGGTAAAGAGATACTGTGCCTCTTGTCCAACCTGTCAGTTGACCGCTCCGATGACTCGATGACTCACTTTCGGAGCCCTTTGGTCCCTCTGCCCATAATTGAGGTCCTATTCGAGAGGATAGCCATGGATTTAGTGGGTCCCTTGGTAAAGTCAGCTCGAGGTTACTCCTACATATTGGTGATTCTTGACTATGCCACCCGATATCCTGAGGTGCTACCCCTGCGGAATACCTCCTCAAAGGCCATTGCTTGGGAATTATTCCAGTTGTTTACATGGACGGGTTTCCCCAAGGAAATACTCACAGACCAGGGTACCCCGTTTATGTCGAGGGTTATGGCCTAGGTGTGTAAGCTGTTCCGGATTAAACAGCTGCGCACATCGGTCTACCATCCCCAAACGGACGGGTTAGTGGAACGCTTTAATAAGACCCTTAAGTCTATGCTCAAGAAAGTGGTGCAAAGGAATGGGAAAGATTGGGACTGCCTGTTACCAGCTCTCCTATTTGCTATCCGGGAAGTGCCCCAGGCCTCCACGGGGGTTTTTTCGCCCTTTAAGTTGGTATATGGGCGGAGACCTCGCGGACTACTTGACTTTATTAAAGAGAAATGGGAAAGTGAACCTGTTCAGCATAAGAGTGTCCTGGAATATGTCTCACAAATGCAGGTAAGGATCGAAACCGTGATGCCACTAGTCAAAGAACATTTACAAAAGGCCCAGGAGGCTCAACGACGGGTCTATAACAGGGCTGCTAAAATAAGGCACTTCCAAGTGGGAGATCGAGTAGCGGTGCTCATTCCCACTGTGGAAAGTAAATTCTTGGCCAGATGGCAAGTTCCCTTTGAAGTTGTGGAAAAAGTAGGAGAGGTAAATTATAGAGTCCACCAGCCAGACAAGAGGAAACCGTATCAAAAGACTCAAAGAAAGGCCGTTTCAGAGGAAGTGAAGATGCCAGACCTGGAGATCATCGAAGAATCGCAGAGTGAGTGGTCGAGCCCGATCGTGTTGGTACCAAAGCCCAACGGAACTCTGCGATTCTGCAATGATTTTCGGAAACTTAATGAGGTTTCACGGTTTGATGCCTACCCCATGCCCCGGGGAGATGAACTTATTGAGCGACTAGGTCCAGCCAGGTACATCACAACATTAGACCTTACCAAGGGGTATTGGCAAATCCCGTTGACTAAGGCTGCTAGAGAGAAAACGGCTTTTTCTACTCCAGAGGGGAGTTTTCAGTACAAACGAATGCCTATTGGACTGCAAACTGCTCCAGCCACATTCCAGCGAGAAATGGATAGGATTTTACGACCTCATCGGGAGTATGCCTCAGTGTACTTGGATGACATAGTCGTTTTTAGCAGAGACTGGGACTCGCACTTGCCCAAAGTCCAGGCAGTACTGGACTCTCTTTGGAAGGAGGGGTTCACAAAAAACCCTGAAAAATGTCATTTGGGAATGGAGGAGGTGAAATACCTGGGGTATATCGTGGGTAGAGGGGTGGTGAAACCTCAGATGAAACCTCAGGTCAGCAAGGTAGAGGCTATAGATAGTTCCCTCACAAAAAAGCAGGTACGTGCATTCTTGGGCATGGTGGGATACTACAGGAGGGTCGTACCCAACTTTGCCACATTGGCGGCTCCATTGACCAATCTGACCAAGGGTCGGAAATCAGTCATGGTGGAGTGGAATGCGGATGCTGAAAAGGCTTTTTTGGAGCTCAAGTCAGCACTGTGCCAACACCCTGTCTTGATAGCGCCCAATTTTTCAAAAGAGTTTGTTGTCCAAACTGATGCTTCCGATGTAGGATTGGGAGCGGTGTTGTCACAGGTTTTTTATGGTAAGGAGCACCCAGTAGTCTTCCTCAGTAGAAAGTTGACACCAGCGGAGAAAAACTACGCTATTATTGAAAGAGAATGTCTGGCCATTAAGTGGGCTCTGGAGTCCCTCAGGTATTACCTCTTAGGGAGGAAGTTTAGGCTCATTTCTGATCATGCCTCTTTAACATGGCTTAGGCAAGGTAAAGGGACTAATGCCAGGATTACCCGGTGGTTCCTGGCGCTCCAAGAATTTAAATTTATAGTGGAGCATAGGCCCGGGAGACTGCATCAAAATGCAGATGCCCTCTCCCGAGTCCATTGTTTGGGCTCCACTGTTGCCTCCACCTCCTTGGCGTTGGGGCACAGGGGGGGGATATGTACAGGTCGCCGTGACTGCGTCCTGAAAGGAGGTTATGTTTCCCCTCTATTTGGGCTATGGTCCTTTTAAGAGGACGAAAAGGGTTAAAGCACCTGTCCAGGAAATGGTTTAAGTCAGGACAGGAAGTTGCAGGTGGGTGTGGAGGCGTGTAGTAGAGTCTATGCATGATAATGGTGGACAAGAAAAAAAGCTATGAAAAGCTGTGAAAAGCTGTGAAAGGATTTGGCAGTGTCCTGTCTGGAAGCCTGGTACCTGAGAACTTACCTGCAATGACTATTTAACTGCGATAGCAGTTCTGAGCTTTACGAGTCGGTGAGACTGATTATTTATTTTGTTTTTGCTGCTGTGAAGCCATTTGTGTTTAATAAACCTCAGTTTTGATTTAAAAGCCTGTGTCCTGCGATCAAGCTGGTCCCCCGAACATTAACTGGCGTCGCTTTAACTGACAATTGCGCGGTCGTGCGGCGTGGCTCCCAAACAAAATGTACGTCCTTTTTTCCCCACAAGTAGAGCTTTATTTTGGTGGTATTTGATCGCCTGTGCGGTTTTTATTTTTTGCGCTATAAACAAAAAAGAGCGACAATTTTGAAGAAAAATACAATATTTTTTACTTGTTGCTATAATAAATATCCCAATTTAAAAAAAATAAACATTTTTTTTTCTCAGTTTAGGGCGATACGTATTCTTCTACATATTTTTGGTAAAAAAAAAAAAAATCGCAATAAGCGACTGGTTTGCGCAAAAGTTATAGCGCTTACAAAATAGGGGAGAGAATTATTATTTTTTATTATTTTTTTTTTACTAGAAATGGCGGCGATCTGCGATTTTTATTGGTACTGCGACGTTATGGCGGACACATCAGACACTTTTGACACATTTTTGTCGCCATTCACATTTATACTGCGATCAGTGCTATAAATATGCACTAATTACAGTATAAATGTGACTGGCATTGAAGGGGTTAACACTAGGGGGTGAGGAAGGGGTTAAATGTGTATCCTAGGTGTGTTCTAACTGTGGGGGAGGGGGGGGGGTGACTGGGGGGGTGACCGATCTGTGTCCCTATGTAGGAAGGAACACAGATCGGGCTCCTCCTCTCCAGAGACAGGACGCTGTCTCTGTGTAAAACGGCAATGAGAGATGATCTATGAGATCATCTCTCATTCGCCCACAGATCGCATTGCAAACGGCCACTCTGATTGGCCGTTCGTCGCGATCTGTGATTGGCCGTGTCCAAGGGACACGGACAACACAGGGCTTCCCCACAGCGCGCTCTACAGCGCGCGTTGGGAACGCCCAAAGGAGATGCCGTCAAATGACGGCATGTTGGATATTCAGACCCGCGCTGTTGCCGTCATTCGACGGTAGCGCGGGCCTGAAGTGGTTAAAGAAATAAAATCACAGGCTACTCACATTTAGTCAAGGTAAAAACGGCAGTAAGAAAAATGTAGGACCATTTTCAAGGATGGCAGTGAGCGACGTGTCTTCAGGCTCCGCCCCGCTGAGGAAGTTGCAAAACGTAATGCGTACCGGGGTAAGGAGCCTGAAGACACGCCGCTCACTGCCTATAAATATGCTGCCATCGTCAAGGAGACCTTCCTGCAACAGATGCGGACACGCAAACAAGACGTTCAGCGTCATAATCAATGTGGAAAAACGTTATTGTTCTCACATAGGAGGTAATCCACGAACAGCATTAAGAAATAAACACTATCGCCATCTTGTGGTTACAGTGTAAAATCAAATTGAAAAAAATAATATTTGCCCGATACCATCCTCAAAAAATACACATCATTAAAAATTTACAAAATACAAAAAAACATAATATATTAACCATAATCTGAAAATAAAATAAATAAAATTAAACTTAAAATTAAAATATTACAAAAAATGAATACAACCAAATATATGAAATACCCATAAATTAATATATAAAATTATCATCTAAATAGATCATTCAACAATTAAATATATAAAACCTGGGGGGGGGCGTGGGCGGCCGCCGGAGTGGATGGCTGTGTGAGGAGAGAGCACCGTATAGAGAAGCAGCATCCAGCGGCATCGAACGACTAATCCAGCTTTTAAACACCCTTGTGTGCTGCAGTGTACCCTGGAGGAGCAGCGGAGGCTATGGGGGAAAAAAAACGACAGAAAACCGAAGAAACCTACGGATTTCTTCCCGCAGACGAGCACACCTAGGCCACAAGATGGCGCAGAGGCATGGACTTAAACAGCCCAGCACAGCTCACAGAGGGGAAGACGCTACATAGAGGTGGCAGAGGCAGCGGAGGATCCACGGCAAATCATTCTCTCAGCAACAGCCCACAGAAATTGGCTCAGAAGCGGTCGGCGGGCCAGAAGTATGCAGGTGAGCTGTAGGTATCCTGTGACTCCCAAAATAACACTAGGGATTTCATTGAACAGATACATGACTTCACAACTTCAGGAGTTCCCCTTAGTGACACAATTATGAGAGATATGTTGGTAACTCTCAGGGGCTCCCTGCATAAGGACATTATGTCGTGTGTATCACAGATAAAGCGAGATGTTTCAGCTATAGGAGACAGAGTCAGCCATGTAGAGGACAAAATGGGGGATTTTACTGCCGCACATAATGACTTAGTGGATGCACACTACGATGCGGAGGGGGACATTCAAGCCATGCGGGAGAAGTTAGCAGATTTGGAAGATACTCTCTGATATTTTGGTGTTTGCGGACTTGTCTCAACACACTATGGGCCAGATTCAGGTAGATGCGCGCATATTTTATCCGGCGTAGCGTAACGCATATACGTTGCGCTGACGCGAACTAGTGAGTAAAGTCCAGTATTCACCAAGCGCATGTTCGTTACTTTGCGGCGGAGTAATGAAAAAGCGCTGGCGCAACCCGACGCAAGTAGAAGTGGGTGTGATCATATGTAAATGATGGGCGGAGCCCAGCGCAGTGACTTACGTTCATCGCATCATCCACGGAGCATGCGCAGTGAGGGAGGGCTCCCCTTGCTCCCCTGTGTGCATTCTCACAACTTCCGTCGGCACCACTTCATGGGAAATGCCAGCGCAATGTCTTCCGTTGCGCGTATAAAAGCGGCCGTAGATGCGCCTTTCCGGCGCAAAAGAATATCCGGTTTCCCCCACCCCAGGGAAGTTTCTTTTGCTTTATGATGGCTGCTCCCGTTCCCCCCAAAGAGAGGAGAAACCTCAACTTT
The DNA here is from genome assembly GCA_029574335.1 of Rana kukunoris. Classification (NCBI taxonomy): domain Eukaryota; kingdom Metazoa; phylum Chordata; class Amphibia; order Anura; family Ranidae; genus Rana; species Rana kukunoris. The sequence goes on along the minus strand of CM056049.1, from coordinate 340,140,777 downwards.
AATGCCCAGGAACTCACCCTAGTGATCTCTGCTATGGAGACGTTTAACGACTTCCTCCACGGCAGGAAAAGTCGGAAGACTAGCCGGGATAGGAAGCAGGGCATCCTGGAGTCCATTGCTGGTAGGGTCAATGCCCTGGGCTACTCCACCCAGACTGCTGCCGATATCAGCAAAAAAATTAATGATCTGAGGCGCAAAGTCCGGGGCAAGGTGGCCGCCGTTAGGAGGCATGAGAGGGGCACGGGTGGTGGACCCCCATGTGCGGTCAGCCTGACCACGGAGGAGGAGGTGGTCGCCCGCTGCCTGGAGAGGGAGCAGTTGGAGGGGGTACCAGGCTATGATTCTGTGGAGGAAGGCTCCAGGACAGGTAAGTGTTTTTTATCCCCTATTTGGTGTGTTGCATGTGGGGGGGGGAGGGTACATGTGCCAAGTGTATGGGACCACCAACATGTGTCTGCTTTGTGTCATCCACAGATGACGGAGCTGGGCCATCATCTGTCGGCGGCCAGTCCACCCCAACCCCCCAACAGGATCCTGAGCCCGACCCCCTGGGTGGTGAAGAGCATGAGATGGAGGAGAGTGCCCACACCTCACCTGCTGAGGTGGTTGAGGAGGAGCCTGCCTTTCCAGAGCAGGACTTTCTTTTAATTTTGGAGGAGTCCTCCCCTTCTGCAGGGCCCTCTCAGATCCCCTCCCCCATCATAGGAAGCCCCTCAAGGGCGACTCCATCCCCCCGGGGACAACCATCTCCTGGCCCCAGGAAGGTGACCCGGAAGACCAGGGGGGTGTCTGACGTGGTCCATGACCAAATGGCCCGGGACAAGGTCAGGCAGACCCAGCAGATGGAGGAGATTGCTGGGCATCTTGACCGGCTAGTTGACAGCCTGGGCTCCGTATCCCAGCTGACGAACGCTGTGCAGGATGTCAGCTGCAACTGCGCTGCAGTGGGGACCAGTCTGGGGGAGGTGCAGGCTGATGTTCGGCACCTCACTGCAGCTGTCCGGGGACAGGGCAGGCAGAGGCAGCGTGACCAGCGGCATAATGTCACCCGCCAGCTGAGGATGCAGGCCCAGACCAATCATTATCTGAGCCGGATTGCCGTGGCCTTGGAGGGCATGCAGCCAACACCTGCCAGGAGTGGCCCACCCGGGGATCAGCCACCTCCAGATGCGCCCCCCACTCCCACCCACTCCTCCAGGCAGCTGAGGAGCCAAGAAAAAGCCCCCGTCAGCCCAGATGAGGGTTTTTTTTTTTTGGATATATTTTTGGCTCAGGTTTTGAGTTTTTTATTTTATTTATGCTCAGGTTATGAGTTTTTTATTTTATTTATGCTCAGGTTATGAGTTTTTTATTTGATTTATGCTCAGGTTATGAGTTTTTTATTTCAGTTGAACTGCACACGGTCAGGAGTGCAGGGGACAGTGTGAATGGTGTGTGAATGTGAGGGGGTGGCACTCCTGCCAGTAAGGGGTGTCACCCTCGGCCGTGGTGGAGAAGTTATCCCCACGGCTGTGTGAATGAGGTGTGAATGGTGTATGAATGGACAGCGACATCATTGGAGCCTTGACGCCGGCGTTGCTGCTCCCAAGTCCTGCATGTTGGACTTGGGCTAATCCAATGCGATGTGCATGTGGTGTGTGTGATCTAGGGACATCAGTGGTGTGCATGTGTGCATTGTCCGTGTGATCAATGTTTTGGTTTAGTGTCCAAAGATGCCTACGGCGAGGACCCTCCTGACTGCTCTTCCATCAGCTGAATGGGTCTCCTCTGGCAGGGGGGGGGCTGTCTGGTTGGGGGGTCAGGTCATCACGTATGTCAATCTGCAGGCCCTTTCTCATGGCAAAGTTGTGCAGAATGCAACACGCACCGATGATCTGACACGCGAAGGTAGGGGAATACAATAGGGCCCCCCCAGACTTATCCAGGCAGCGGAAACGGGACTTCAGGAGCCCAAATGTTTGCTCCACCACTGCACGAGTTTTGATATGTGCGGCATTGTATCTTCTCTCTCTCTCTCCAGGAGGATGTTAGTCATGCATGTGCCCCTTATGATGTGTGCATCATGGGGGGGGACAGTCATGCCTGCCACCCATGTCACTCACCAACCAGCCAGCTGTCCCCATACATGTTCTGTTTGAATTCCATTGGGATGGGGCTCTGATTGTATATGAAGCTGTCATGGCTGGATCCGGGGTGTTTTGCACGGACGTGCCATATGAGGCATTGGGCATCGGCTATCACCTGTACGTTGATGGAATGCCAATGCTTCCGATTGCGGTATATGTGCTCTGTGGCACTGGGGGGCTGGAGTGCCACATGTGTGCAATCAATGGCCCCGATGGTGCGTGGGAATCTGGCAATGCTGTACAAATCCTGCATTGCCTTCAGCCGCAGCTCCTCAGTGGTGGGCCTGATGAAGTGGTGGGACATGCGTCTGAGGATTGCAGGGACAACCTGGTGCACACATCTGCTCATGGAGGACTGTGACATCCCAGCCACCACTCCACTTCTACGCTGGAATGATCCACTTGCAAGGAAATGAAGTGTTGCCAGTACCTTCACCAGTGGCTGCACTGCTTGTGAGCGGTGTGTTGGGCTGGTGATGTCACCCTGCAGGGTTGTGGTTAGTTCAAGTATTGCATCAGGGCTGAATCTGAAGAGGCGATACACCTCCTCATCCCCCATGCCAAAGAGGCTCATGCGCGTGCGGTATATCCTCTCACGTGCCCGCCTCCTCTGTTCCGGGGGACCCATTAGTAGTGCTAGGACCACGGCTGCCCCTGGCATGTTGGCACACAGAGGTGTTGTCCTTGCAAGTGTGGTTGTTCAGCTTGCTATTTTTGTCGGTAACGCTGCTGCTGTAGCTGCTCTCCTGCTGACCTGTGGCCGTCAGGAGTAAAGATAAAGCAGCTATTTGTAGGAATAACTTTGCGCTAGCTGTTCCACATACGCGCGGCGCATGTAGCCAGCGTATGGTGCTAATCCGTTCGCGAATCGGGAAATCTCCCTCATTTGCATATTTGCATGGGAAATCAATAGGTGGGACGGATGCGACAAGCGAAAATATTCGCTTACGATACTCTGGCGAGGGAAAGTTAAGCCGATCGGAAAAAGCCAGTTTTCTGTCGCATCTAGTTTGGTGGGTACGGCCACATAGATACTACGCGCATCTTTACACTTACGCGGCGCATATCGATATACTCCAGCGCAAGTCTTGCTGAATCTGGCCCTATGATGGCACGCAAAAATCTGTCTTCCATTACTAAGCTATTACAGAACCACAAGTTGACCTACTCTTGGAGGTTCCCTACCAAATTGTTGATCACCAAGGACAACCGTACCTATGTTATTAGAAGCATGAAGGAGGGATTGGCGTTGGCTAAAAAATGGAACCTATTGCCGGAAGATGGCTGTATTCCTACCCCTAAACCATTGCCTGCCAGGATGTCCCCTGAGTGGAACACTGCATGATTTTTGTCCCTGCGGAAATGTTGTTATTTTATGTGAGATGACCTAGCTTAGAAGGCTGGGGTGGATATCAAGTTCTGGTTCTCTCTGGAGTTCATACCCCTCCCCCATGGGATACTTGCAAGGAATACTCACACTTTGTGAGGATTTTCAAATTTGTATGTTTTTTATTCAAGTTTTTGACTTTAATTCTTTTTTCTGTTTTTCCTTTTTTTCCTTTCTTAATTGTACCTGCGGAGCACTACAATTTGTCTGCCTTCATTCTAATCTGGCTGCTAGTCACTTTTTTTTTCTTCAATGCTGTTCTTCCCTAGAGAATCATTTTGGTCTTGACAACACCATCTACAGGTAAAATAGTACTACTGCATCTGTTCGTATTCATAGCCACTGCACACAAAGCAAACATGACTCCTACACTGCGATGACTTTATCAATCATATCCATGAATGTTCATGGTTTAAATAGCCCTTTTAAGAGAAATGCGATGTGGAGAGAATAAATTAAACTCGAAGGAGAAATCCTGTGTGCATAAGAAACCCACTTTATGACAGCAAAGCAGCCTAAGTGTTCACATAGAGCCTTTCCACATGTTTTCAATGCCACAGCACCTGTCAAAAAAAGGGGAGTATTGATAGCGATCAAACATACTGTCGCCTTTAAACTGCATGAAGTAATTTGTGACCCGAATGGCAGATTCATTATTTTAGTGTGTGATTTGAATAATGCCACATATACACTGGTAAACTTGTATGCTCCCAATCAGAGACCAGTTTTCTTTTTGAGGTCTCTCATGAAAAAAGGTCAACAGAGTCAAGAAAGGGTCCCTGCTTCTTTGTGGGGATTTTAATTGCATTGTAAATAAGCTCCTTGACTGCTCAGGGCAAAACTCTTCCACAAGAAAGGAAGCTACAGTCTTTTATGACTGACTATAACCTCTATGACCTCTGGAGGTGTTTACATTCATCTGAAAGGGACTATACCTACAATACTTTCCCCCACCGGATCGACTCCAGGATCAACCTTTTTCTCTTAGCGCTTAACCTCCTTCAGAGAACTATCTCGGCGGAGATTCACTCCATCATGTGGTTGGACCATGCTTCAATCTCTTTAACTCTAAATGGATTGTTTTCTACTTCCCTGACATACCTTTGGAGAAATAACATTGAGATCTTAGCTAACCCTTCCATTACTTCAAAGATTGACCAACAACTGCCTGAATTTTTTAAGATTAATGATACAATTGATGTTGATATCTCTACGTTGTGGTGTTCCCATAAAGCCCTTAGCAGAGGTTTTGTCATTCAGGCTGCGGCATGTGAGAACAGGCGAAGAGGGGAGCTGTTGAATGGCCTACTCAGGGAACTTAAATCCTTAAAGGATCTTCATAAACAAGATCCTTCCCCTAGGTTACAAAATTACCTGTTTAATTGCAGACAAAGAGTATGCGTGTCCCTTCTCTCTGGCCATCAAAACCACTTGAGACGGGTCAAAGCGCAGTTTTATGCCCAAGGCAACAAGGCAGGTAAACTTTTGGCTAATTATATTTCTAAGAGACAACAGAAGTCAAACCTTACATCCATCCGAGATCCCCACACAGGTGTTTTAGAACATCATCCTACAAAGATTGCTAATTCCTTTATGAAGTATTACAGAGACCTGTAGAACCTTCATTTAGACTGTACTACGTCACAACCTACAACTCACACTATTACTTCCTTCCTGGAATCAGTGTCCTTGCCCTCCCTAAAGGAGGATGACTTGTCCTTACTTAATGCCCCGATCCTTGCCAAATAAATCTTAGACACTATTCAAGCTTTACCTAAGAATAAATCTCCCGGTGCTGATGGGTTCTCATCAGAATATTATAGAGTTTTCTCGCAGTCTCTGATCCCTTATTTGGGTGCGTTGTTCAACAGTGTCTCCTCTTCGGCCACATTTCCTGAAGAAATGCTGCAGTCTATTATTGTCACTCTACCCAGGCCAGAAAAGAAGCCAGATTTCCCTCAGAACGTCAGACCAATCTCTCTCCTGAATACTGATTTGAAAATATACGCAAACATTTTTGCAAATAGATTAGCCAAGATTACCCCTTCCTTAGTTAAGTCTGACCAGGTGGGCTTTGTCAGAGGCCGGAAAGCTCCAGACGGCACTAGAAGATTGTTTGATCTTCTGCACATTGTGGAAAATAGGAAAACGTCGACTGCTATTTTGGCTTTAGATGCCAAAAAGGCCTTTGACAGGGTCCACTGGGGCTATCTCAAAACCACTCTTCAAAAATGTGGCCTTCAGGGAAATATCTTGTCTGCTATATTAGCTCTTTACTCTGTACATTCAGCGAGAGTTTTTTCATCCAATGCTCTTTCAGACAAATTTTATATAAAGAATTGCACCCGCCAAGGCTGTCCCTTATCTCCTATCATTTTTACCTTAATGATGGAACCCTTAGCGGGGACCATTAGGTCTGATAATGAAATTTCAGGGATTAAGGTGGATGACCGCACTCACAAAATTGGCCTCTTTGCGGACAACGTAGTCTTAACAATTACCATTCCGGCTTCTTCCCTGGCTAGAGTTTTTTCAGTGTTACAGAATTATAGTGCCATCTCTTACTATAAGTTAAATGTTACGAAATCTTGTGCGTTACCTATTAACCTGTCTAAGCAACAAATATCTGTACTGAGAGAAAATTACCAATTTCAGTGGATGTCAAAGTCTATTTCATATTTAGGCATAAAATTGTCCTTTCCCTCTTCGTCTGCGTATACAGCCAATTTCCCTACCCTAATTCACACAGTTAAGAGTGATTTATAGCATATTGCATCTTACGAACTTTCCTGGCTAGGCAGAGTTGCTGCCCTGAAGATGATTGTGCTCCCTAAATTAATCTATTACTTTAGAACCATCCCTATATGCTTACCAGAATCTTTCTTTAATTTAATAGATAAATTGTTTAGACGGTTTGCATGGAAGCACAAGCTGTCTAAAATACCTTACGCTATAGTCCAAAAACATAGGTCAAATGGAGGGGTAGGATTCCCAAATGTTCGTAATTATTACAGGGCAGCGATATTAGATCCAGTGAAGGCCTAGTTTGATCCACAATCCATTAATTTATGGGTCCAAATAGAGAACTCTATCTTATCACATAGTGATCTTCCCTCGCTACTGTTGGCCAAGCTCACTGATTTAACTCTTGTTTGCCCCAAATTCCCTTTCAGTTGAGGCGACTCTGTTAGCTTGGAGGATCTCGCCTTCTGAGTCTTTGCTGAGGCAAGAGGTATCTAATCTCAAAGTGTATGAATTTTTAATCCCGAATATTAATATACAACATTGGGTGAAGGACAAATTACTCACCTAAAGTGACGTAGTAAGGAAGAACCCATCATATCTTACCCCCGTTAGGATGTCTATGATTTTTCCTACAGAGTTAAGCAGTTGCTGGAGGAAATGCAGGGAGCGGGGAAATATCTTTCATATATTGTGGGACTATAAGAACCTATGCAGTTTCTGGTATGAGGTGTTCAAGGTAATCTCCTTGATAACAGGTTTCTTCGTAAAACCATCTCCACAACTGGCCCTCCTCTCCCTTACCTTAAATATTATTCCTAAACAATTTCGTAGCATAACAAGCCACGTTCTTATTGCTGCTAGACTGACAATCACGTCCAAATGGAAATCTACTTTAGTGCCTAACACAATGTCATGATCTATGTCATGGCTTGGGTCACCTGCTGGTGGCACTGTTTCTCTCAGCAACAGGGGTGCAGTTCTGGTGTTCACCAGCGGGTGTCTCCCATGGGATGGACTCCTCTCTAATTGGACTGAACTGCTACAGGTATATAAGCCCGCCCTGCACTACAATTCAGTGCATCAGTATTTTGCCTGTCAGCCCTGTTCCTGTTTGCTCAAGATACCTGTTGCCAGCTCAGTTCCTGATTTGCTCCCGTTGACCCCGGCCTGAACCTTGGACCTTTCTGATTTCTCCTATCCTTGACCCCGGCTTGAAACTTGGACCTGCTATATACGCTCTGTCTTTGGTATATATATTCTTCACTAGTTTTGGTGGCTTGACTATTGCTGTGTTTGTAGTTTGCTGTTTGTCTTGTAGGTTTTCTGTTTTGCATGTGTGCCTTATTTTCAATAAATACATATTGTTTTACTTCCCTCTGTGTCTATCTTCCATAGTGCAGCCCACTGACCTGTTAGCTAATATTGGATGCCTGTGTAGACATCCCCCTGACATAATACTGAAGCCATATAAACAGGTCGGCTGCACTTGCTATTTTAAAAATGCTTCTGGAAGATATTTTGTACCTGTCACTCCTGGCAACAGATGACAGAGATTTCTGCTATCAGGAATTAAATGATTACACTAGAGAGCAGTTATTGGAATGTATCCGTATAGCTCATGTTTTTGTTGATTGTGGCCGTTTTTTGTTTGAGGATGTGCAGCCATTGATTCAGATCCGCACAGAGTAGGCCCAGTCTGATGCTGCTAGTGGACGTGATGATTATACCCCTCCTTTTAGTGCAGCTCAGGTAGAGTCTTTGGTGTGGCTGTTGGAAGATGACTCAGCCTTCTTTCATGAGCAGTACTCAGCTTGTCCTCAACAGGTGCTTGGAGCATGCATTGATTCTGTGCAGTCTCTGGTCAGACAAAGCCATGTGCAAACCTGATTTTGTGAGACCATTATTACAAGCCTGGTCCAGTTTGTTGTACTCAGCCCCTGTCAGCTCCCAACCATCCATTTCTGTGTCTAGTTACCAACCTGCTGGGATGTCTTTTTCTTTACCCACAATTCCCACTTTTGCTGAACAATACACCCTGCTAACAGCAAAATACCAGTCCCCTGTTTCCTCCTGCTGCACTTACCCTGCCTTTAACCCTTCTGCTGCTTCTCAACTGCCTCTGTCTGTTCCACCAAAATCCTCTTCAAGGTCGGAACCCTCTGTTTCACCACCCCTCCGCTCTTCACCTCTACCAGCTGTATCCATTACTTCCAACCCTATACCCATATACAAATCCTCAGTGGTGAAACCAAAGAAGAAGAAAAAGTTTTTTCCAACCCGCTCGATTCCTGCCACTTACCCAATCTGCATCCACTTCGGCCAACCTGCTTCAGCCTGTTGTTCCAGTGCCAGCTGTCCAGCCTTTCCCAGTGCCAACCGCTCAGCCTGTTGTTCCAGTGCCAAGCGCTCAGCCTGTTGTTCCAGTGCCAAGCGCTCAGCCTGTTGTTCCAGTGCCAACCGCTCAGCCTGTTGTGCCAGTCGCCCAACCTGTCGTGCCAGTCGCCCAGCCTGTCGTGCCGGTCGCCCAGCCTGTCGTGCCAGTGCCAGTTTGCCAGTCTGATGCTCCAGTGCCAGTTTGCCAGTCTGATGCTCCAGTGCCAGTTTACAAGTCTGATGCTCCAGTGCCAGTTTGCTAGCCTGATGTTCCTGTGCCAGTTTGCCAGCCTGATGTTCCTGTGCCAGTTTGCCAGTCTGATGTTCCTGTGCCAGTTTGCCAGTCCGATGCTCCAGTGCCAGCGGTCCAGTCCATTCCAGTGCCAGTTGCCCAGCCTGTTGTGCCAGCTGCCCACCCGAAGGAGTTCCCATCCGCCGCTCAGCCGGAGGTGTTCCCGTCCACCGCTCAGCCGGAGGTGTTCCCGTTTGCTGCCCAGCCGGAGGTGTTCCCGTTTGCTGCCTGCTGCCCAGCCGGAGGTGTTCCCGTTTGCTGCCCAGCTGGAGGTGTTCCCGTTTGCTGCCCAGCAGGAGGTGTCCCCGTTTGCTGCCCAGCCGGAGGTGTTCCTGTTTGCTGCCCAGCCGAAAGTGTTCCCATTTGCTGCCCAGCCGGAGGTGTTCCCGTTTGCTGTCCAGCCGGAGGTGTTCCCGTCTGCTGCCCAGCCAGAGGTGTTCCCGTCTGCTGCCCAGCCAGAGGTGTTCCCGCCTGCTGCCCAGCCGGAGGTGTTCCCGTCTGCTGCCCAGCCGGAGGTGTTCCCGCCTGCTACCCAGCCGGAAGTGTTCCCGTCTGCTTCCCAGCCCGATGACCCGGAGTCTGCTGATCTGCCACCATCTGCTGTCCACCCTGGTGTCCTGGTTCCTGGCTTCCAGCCTAACGTGCCTGGCTTTAAGTTTGATGTGTCACTTTCCCACCCTAATGACCCTGAGTTCCCTGCCCTGCCTGTTTTCACCCCTAGATACCAACTTCCTGACCCTGGTGAATGTAGGATGCAGGTTCCGTTTCCGGACTTGGGGGGCTGGTCTCCCAATGAATTAAAAAACTTGGACCAAAATACTTTTTGGGACTCTTCTGCATCCTCATGCACTACCAGGGCAAGGGCAGAATGGGGTGTCCAGAGGCCACCCCTTGGGGGGTAACTGTCATGATCTATGTCATGGCTTGGGTCACCTGCTGGTGGCACTGTTTCTCCCAGCAACAGGGGTGCAGTTCTGGTGTCCACCAGCGGGTGTCTCCCATGGGATGGACTCCTCTCTAATTGGACTGAACTGCTACAGGTATATAAGCCCGCCCTGCACTACAATCCAGTGCTTCAGTATTTTGCCTGTCAGCCCTGTTCCTGTTTGCTCAAGATACCTGTTGCCAGCTCAGTTCCTGATTTGCTCCCGTTGACCCTGGCCTGAACCTTGGACCTTTCTGATTTCTCCTATCCTTGACCCCGGCTTGAAACTTGGACCTGCTATATACGCTCTGTCTTTGGTATATATATTCTTCACTAGTTTTGGTGGCTTGACTATTGCTGTGTTTGTAGTTTGCTGTTTGTCTTGCAGGTTTTCTGTTTTGCACGTGTGCCTTATTTTCAATAAATACATATTGTTTTACTTCCCTCTGTGCCTATCTTCGGTAGTGCAGCCCACTGACCTGTTAGCTAATATTGGATGCCTGTGTAGACATCCCCCTGACACACAAAAGAGGTTATACAAAGGGTTAAGGAGCAGTATTCCTATGAAAAACATTTTGCTGTGCAATCCCATTAGGTTTCTAAGTTTAATAAACAATGGGTGCTATGGACTTCCAAGTTCAAATACTACGTTTTATACTGAACATAATTCTGAATATGATCTGTATGTGCTTTCAGGGAAAGTTACTGAAACGACCCTATTCCTCAGGTACGAGTTTGAAAATGTATTTTTCTTTTTAGTTGAGTTTCTTTGATTACGTTGATTGATGCCCTTTTTCTATCTTTATATTTTGGTTTTTATTTTTAGTTGCTCTTTGAAAACGCAATTATAGTACTTGATTTGGCCTAATCTCATCCGCCATAGTCGATATATTGAAGATAAAGAATATTGAAGGATATTCTCTGTTAAGTTTATATACACTCTACCTACTTCCGGTCTATTTTGGAGGTGTGGCATCCACATTTAGCAGTGGGATGTGCAGTCCCTTCTACTATTCAATTGTATGGTAGGGGTTTGTATTGTTAAAATGCTCTGTATGTTATTTTTGCCTCTGTTATGTTTCTGATGTTCAGTAGAAATGACATAGCAATTATTGTATTTGTAACCATTAATGTAATATTGTAATTGCTTTTCTTTTCTGAAATAATAAAAAATAATTGAAAATAAATCGACATTGAGTCCCTCAGGGGTAAGAACCTTGGCCTCAAAAATCCAAAAAGATTCTCTTTGACTAATGTGTCGGATATAATTACCCCCCCCCCCCTCCAATGTCTATCCATCCTTTCCAGACCCCAAAACTTTAGACATCTAGGATTTTTATTGTGACATTGTCTAAAATGAGACGCTGTGGGTATGCAAACCCAGATTAATGTTATTGACGTGTTCACCAACTCTAAGGCCGCGTACACACAATCGAATTTGTCCGCTGAAACTGGTCCGACAGACAGAGGACAAATCCGATCGTGTGTATGGGCTAGCGGACATGTCTGACCGGCGGAGACATGTCCGTCGGATATGTCCGCTGATTAGTACACTAACCAGCAGAAATATCTTCCTGCACAAGCGTCGAATGGATGCGACGCATGCGTGGAAGTTTTTTACTTCCTGGTGCTGTGACGTAGCGGCGTCAACGTCACCGCGCTGTCTGCCGGCGGGGATTTTGATCCGATGGTGTGTACACACCGCCGGATGAAAATTCCGAGGAGACATGTCCGATGAAAACGGTCCGCAAACCGTTTCCATCGGATATGTCCCTCCGTGTGTACGCGGCCTAACTGCTAAAGAGTCCAAAATCTCACTCCAGCATATAGACCACTGTATTGCACATAATTCGATTTTTTATGGTATATTATTTTTTTGTTGAGAAAGAAGTAAATTCCTTACGTTTTTTATGTTAAATCTGCATTGTTTGCAGGCCTGACATCGCCCACAGGAATAGAAGCCCGAGAGAAAAGATCTATGGCTTCTGGGGCTACAACATCCCTAAAAGTGGGTGCTTTTTTATAGATAAAAAGAGGCCGAGGAGGAAGGACAGCTCCCAGAATTTTATCCTTTTTGAAAACCTCCCAGTGTTTGCCCACTATTTTTTCAAATTTTCAATGCTGGATATTGTAGTCCAGGACAATTTTGAATTCATGTTTCCCTTCCTTCTTCCCCAGTTTGTTGGAATCTGAAATAAGATCAGTTCTATTCAAAGAGCCCACTCTGGACAATTCATTTTGAATAATGTCCTTATGGTATCCCTTTTGTTGGAACCAGAATTAGAATTAGACTTAGAACTAGACTGTACAAAATAATCTGTGTCAGAAGTACAATTATGTCTAAGGCATATAAATTGTCCCCTAGGTATGTTGCACAGCCAACTTTTGTGGTGGCAACTATCTAAAGGGATATAGCCATTTCTGTCTGAGGGTTTAAAATAATTACGGGTGTTAAAACAATCTCCTTCTTTAAAGATTCAAATCAAGGAACACAATTTTCTGGGCATCTATGTTCCATGTCAGGGAAATATTATGTGAGTTGTTATTAAGTCTCAACATAAAAACCTCAAGGGCATATCACCCTCCCATACCATGACAAGATTGTCAATGTAGCATTTAAGCTGCTCTGGGGGATCGTTAAAAATACTTTCTTCTTCCCATAACACCATGAATAAATTGGCGACGCTGGAGGCAAACTTTTCTCCCAATAGCGACGCCCATTGTTTGTAAATAAAAATTTCTATTATACCAAAAATTATTTTTTGTTAAAAAAAAATCCAAACACTGAAGAAGAAATTTTGTGCGTTTGCCTGATAAATCTGATTGTGCCAAAGCCCATTTGACTGCCAAAACTGCATCGGCATGGCTAATAATTGTATATGGGGAGCTGACGTCAGCTGTAATAAGTAAACTGTCGGGGGTACACGGTACATTTCCTAGAGTTTGAATAAATTGTTTAGTGTCTCTCAAAAAAGATTTGGTTTTAAAAATAAGTCAATATATTGACCTAATCTAGATGAAACAAAATCTATGCCATTTACTATAGGCCGCCCAGGCGGATGTGTTGCGTTTTTATGTACTTTGGGTAAAAAATATATAATAGGCATTCTGCACGCACTAGGGTCTAAATATTCAGCTTCCTTCTTCGAGAGGACTTTCCGTTTAACACCCTTTTTGACCAAAATAGCAAGATCATCTTTGAACTCAAAAATCGGGCCACTTTTTAAAAGCTTATAAGTATTAGCATCTCCCAAATGACGGTTCATTTCTTCTTTATAAAATTGTTTCGACATCACAACCAGACCTCCCCCTTATCTGATGGACGTATCACTACCTCTTTCTTGGACTCGAATGATGCAATGCCCTTTTTAACAAAGAAAGTGAGACCATATTTTTAAAAACATCAATATGTTTAGGGTCTGTGTTAGAGGGGTTAAAAACACTTTTGTTCCTAAGGTTGGAATGAGTACCAACTGGAATCAAGGAAGACCTTTCAGCTGGTTTAGATAAAAAGTACTTCTTGATATTTAATGTCCTCACAAATTTAGAGATATTCACATATGTCTGAAATTTGTTGAATTTCCTAGCGAATTTTAGACCTTTATGCAAAACTCGTAATTCATCTTCCGACAATGTGGTCCCACTGATATTAAAGATACCAGTGCCTAATGGGATTTTATCCTTTTTTATTGTTCTTCTTCCTGCTCGTTTTCCTCTCATTCTCTTCTCCCCCCCCCCCCCCTGCTGTTTCCAGTTGGAGTTAGGGACATAGGACCCCGCCATTGGGGAGGGTTCCCTAAAAAAAAACCTTCTGATTCATCTATGTTTATCAAAGGGGGGAAGCGGTTATTAATACGTACAGGGTTACCATATTGGTTATAATCTTCCCTCCATCCATTATTTTGAGGATGACCTCCTCTAAATGCCGGTGGGAAATTAGGTCTACCCCTGTAGTTGGTATTATGTTGATAATCCCCCTGTGCTTTAAATAGATATGCTGTGAAAAATATTCCCCCAAGGGGGCAAGATGCTTGCTGGTATGTATCGGCAGTTATGTTATGCCTATATTGGCTACTCCGCTTATTTCAGTGTTTCTATTACAAATATCAAAAAGTCAAACATCAAATATTACAAAGGCTTGAAAATAAATAATAAGAAAAAATGTGAATAAAAGAAAAAACACAATAACACAGTGCTGTCAGTACAGAGAGCCATAATTGGCCAAAGCCAGGGTGGCTTTGGCCAATTATGCCCCACACTATAAAAGGTCGCCTGCAGGGTGTATTGCGGCACTGGTTAGATATCAGTCACACAGAGAGAGAGAGTGTCTTTTATTTCTAGCTAGATAGAGCAGGCAGTCTAGTCAGTTAAATTTACAGTGTGTAGAGAATATATATTCATCCCAGGTGTTGTACATATATTTATACACTGTATAGTTTTGCTAGATCAGTTCTTCCTCATTTACTGGCAGGTAGTTGATTGTGCTAGCTGCAGTATTCTCACGTGGTGTATTGCCTGTGTCCTCTGCAGTGTGCACCATAAAGCTACACAGGCATATTTTAGACACCCAGCAGGTACAATATTTAAAGGAATTTTTATTTTTATTTTTTTTATTTAAGCATCATGATGCTTAAATAAAAAAATAAATAAAAATTCCTTTAAATATTGTACCTGCTGGGTGTCTATAGTATGCAGTATGCTTGTGAAAACATCTTTGAGAACCCGGGTCTTGCCCCAGAAAAAACAACAGTTTTTAAAACTTTCTTCCATTGATACATGTTCCCTGGGGCAAGACCCGGGTTCTCAAAGACGTTTTTCGACAATAACTTGCATATGGGGCTTTAAAATTAGCACTTTTGAATACGAACATTCGAGTCCCATTGACGTCAATGGGGTTCTAAATGTTTGCGTAAACGTTCGGGCCGTTCGAAGGTTCTGGTGCGAACCGAATGCGGTGGTGTTCAGGTCATCCCTACCAGCAAGCATCTTGCCCCCTTGGGGGAATATTTTGCACCGTATATCTATTTAAAGCACATGAGTTTTGCTTGTTTGTCTAATTCAAGTACTTTTAAATATATATATATATATATATATATATATATATATATATATTGATGACATTTTTTCTGCATTATAAGTACATATTTATGTTGTAAAAGATAGAGCTTTTAGGACTTTACAGATAGGTTGTTCACGTTTGGGTTTAATTATAAGGTTAGCGCAATCCACTTATTGTTTAAAAATTCCTAGTAAGGCCTCATTCACATTGGGTGCACTAAAGTGTATGCCAATGAAGGGCCCTTTTTTCCAGCATGGGGGTGCACAGCCAAACAGAAGAGCTGCAGGGAAGGGCGCTGGGGATCGGCAGAAGGAGGAAGGCCAGGTCCATACAGCATATGGACCTGGCCAGCTGGAAGTAGTGTTGTAGGTCCACATGCCATATAGACATGAAAGCAAAAGGGTTAAATTAAATTTTATGCATCAGGGCTAAAGTGTTTTATTGCTTAGGAAGCAACATTTACACTTTGATGCAGCAGTATACAACATGTTAAAAGAAAATCCATGCTTTAAACTTGAGTCAGAGATAAATGCCCTTGACTTTTGCTGCACCATTCTATTCCTCTAGAGCAATGACTTACTTAAATATCTCTCCCCAAGCTGGATTTATTGCTTCATTACAAGAACTCTATTCTTGCTTCCAACACATTTTGCAAACAGAACAAATGCCTTTTTAAGCCAAACATCAGACCTCGGCATATCTTGACTTTAAGGGCAGCTCTTGAAGACTTTCAATATGATCATCTGGAAGCAAAGATAATTGAAATTGAATTAAAGACAGGAGTTAAAGAAAAAGAAGAAAGATGAACATGGTCAGCTCTTTAAATATTCATCATTACACAATCAGAAAAACTATTATACTCAGTTTGAAAATTTTAAATCCACATGCAGACATGCCTTTTTTCGTCGTCTTCTTTGTCTTCTTTGATGTTTAGGCGTTGCTGTAAAATTTTAATAGCTAAATAACTTCTACGTATGATTACTTATTCAGAAACAAAAAAAAAAAAAAAGATCTCTATCTTTGTTACTGGTAGAGATGTTTTTGGGCCTCTTTTCAAACACCAGCCTTGACTACATTGACTTATGTGATATCCTAATAGAGGGTCCACAAGTACACTGTATTCTACTATGTTTGAATAGTCTGAGCATTAAAAAAAATACAAATAAATACAATTGCAGCTTGACAATTCTTTACTATATTTGTCAAACTGAATTACAAACAATTTGTATGAACTGCCAGTAAAATAGCAATTGAGAGATAAACTGGTCCCATAACAAAGATATTTTTTTTAATTTAGATTAAGATCTTTTGTTTAATAGGCAGCTTTAACTAAAGGGGTTGTATGGGTTCAGTTTTTTCTAAAAACAAACATGTTATACTTACCTCCACTGTGCAGTTTGTTTTTGCACAGAGAAGCCCCGATTGTTCTCTTCTGGGGTCCCCCGCAAGAGCTAACCCCCTCTGGAGCGCGTTCTCCCGAGAGGGTTACCTTGCGCGTACGCTCACATGTGATAAACTCTTCGGCCATAGCCACCAAGTGTATGACTCAGCCCTGTGGCGCATCATGTCAATGATTTGATTGACAGCAGCGGGAGCCAATGGCTGCCAATGAACCAATGAACAGCCGATGGCCCATTTGGAAAGCGACACAGGAACGAGCCCACGGAAGTTCGGGGCTCAGGTAAGTAAAACGGATGCACGGGGGGCTGGAGAGTGCAAGGTGGTTTTTCACCTTAATGCATAGGATGCATTAAGGTGAAAAACACAAAGCTTTACAACCACTTAAGCTCATTATAAGGAAATGCACAGACATAATTTTTTGTTTAATATACACATAAAACATAATAATTAGTGGCACAAGCATTGCAGAATTTGTCATTTTTTTGATAGATGTGTAATATAGTTAAATGATATGCCCAAGCCTTACTTTCTTGTTGTATTTTCTGGACCATATTATTATGCCTTTTATAGAAAGCAGAAATATTATATTTACCTTATTTAAATCACTGAAAATGAAAAACTAACCAAAGTAATACCTTAGACTGCTTTTATTTTATGTTTCCCATGTTTCCCATACTATAGCTAACATGGATATTGTGTGTGATTTACTGAAAAAGTAACTTGCATACTCAAATAATCTATCAATAATAACAATTATTTTTTCATTTGTATATTTATTTCAAAGCATAACTCGTTATTTTTATGTTCATCTCAAAGCACAAAATCCCTACTAGAATTATAACTTGGGTATACAGTGTATTACTAAACTTACTGATTTGATGATTCTGCAATGTAATTGAATATCTTAGTCTCACATTTCCAGGTGCCTAAAAGCAACATTAAAAAAGTGCTTATATCTTTTATTATATTGCATTTAACTTTCAGGGGAAATCGAAAGATGGGTTGTCCCCACCTGAGTAGGACAGAATGGATGTAACTGTAAATTTTTTTGCACGGATCAACTACCATTTCGAATGCTGTGTGCTGAACAATTTAGACCGCTTAACCAGTTGCCGACTGTGTCATGCAGATATACTGCAGCACAATGGTTCTCCTGGGCGAAATCCTGTATGAGTACATCATACACATTTTTTCGGCCACCAGAGGGTGCGTGAGCTGCATGGCGGGTGACCTATATTTTTTCAAAAGTGACTCTCTTTTTTGTTTATAGCGCAAAAAATAAAAACCGCAGAGGAGATAAAATACCACCAAAAGAAATCGCTATTTCTGGGAAAAAAAGGACAAAAAATTTGTTTGGGTACAGCATAGAACAACCGCACACTTGTCAGTTAAACAACGCAGTGCCAAATTGTAAAAAGTGCTCTGGTCAGGAAGGGGGTAAAATCTTCTGGGGCTGAATCGGTTAATTACCATAAACAGTAAGCAAATTTATAATTGCATAAGGTCATGGACAATCTCCAGAAGGAGAATGCCCACTAGATATTCTGTAACAAGGATATTTATCCAGTGTAGTAACATACTGTACATAGTTGGTCAACCTTATTTACAGACATTGGAATTGCTTTGACAGCATAATCAACTTGAACAAATTGCCAAAAATAGGATGTCACACTATCGATAAACAACAAGCAAGGTATTGAATAACCTTTGACATATTCTACCAGATGGTCATGGTAATAAAACATTTACACTATTTTGTTGTAACTACCCCAAAAGGTCTTGAAGAGTTCATAAAACAAAAGTGAACCGTTAAATAACACAGACCTATTTTATAGTTGGATCTGATATTCAAGTTAAATTCTTTGTTGGCTATAAAACCCTGCCAAAGTTATAGCTTTGGTCCGCACTAAGGCCTCGTACACACGAGCGGACAGATTTGTTCAAATCTGTCCGTCCGACAGATTTGAACAAATCTGTCTGCTGGGATTTTGGTTTGCTCGCGTGTACACACGAGCAAACCAAAATTCCCGCCAGCAGAGAGCGCGCAGACGTGTCGGTGACGTGGCGGTGACGTTGACGCCGCCACGTCACCGCACCAGGAAGTAAAACACTTCCGCGCATGCGCCGAATCCATTCGGCGGCGGTGCGGCGGCGGTGCGGGACGACATGTCTGCTGGTAAGTGTACTAACCAGCAGACATGTCGGGCGGACGGATTGCCACCCGATAGATTTCAAAGCATGCTTTGAAATCTGTCGGGTGGCCAAATCCGTCGGCTCGGCCGTACACACGATCGAATCTGTCTGCTGAAACGGTCCAGCAGACCGTTTCCAGCGGACAGATTTGATCGTGTGTACGAGGCCTAAGAATAGGGAACCAATTAGAGAGGTTCCTAGCCATGTGCTCACTGTGTCAGAGAAACATGGTAATCTCAACCCCTACATGAAAAAAGGTCAGTTTAGACCCAAAATGTAGCTTCTTTACTATGGAGTGATGCTTCAGTGATATTAATGGCTTTTTACAAAATGCTAAATGTGTTATTAATGAGATGAATAACAGTTTACCAAAATAAATGCCTAAAAAGTGATGTAAACATGTATTAGGTGGGCAATTTAGTCATACATTTATAGTCAAGAATAATGCAAAACATACTGGTGTGGCTAAATTTGGTCAATTTGGTCAAATGTTTGTAAATATTTTATTATATCTTTTCATGTGACAACACTGAAGAAATTACACTTTGCAGCTCAGTTTCAGGGTCTTGGCAATGTCCTTATAGCCTAGGCCAGTGATGGCGAACCTATGGCACGCGTGCCACAGCTGGCACGTCAAGCCCTCCCTGTCGGCACTCCGAGGGAATACCCAGCCAGGCAGTCACTTGCACTGACGGTGCAGGCAGGGGGGAGTTGGCTCCCTTCTTTGCATCAGTCATGTAGGTGAGTGCATGTGTCATGTAGGTGAGTGCATGTGTCAGGTAGGTGAGTGCATGTGTCAGGTAGGTGAGTGTAATGGTCAGGTAGGTGAATGTAATAGTCAGGTAGGTCAGTGTATGTGGCACAGTGCATCCTGCATTATTTTTGGTTCCTTAGGGCTCATTCAGAGTGATGATCAGTCCCATCCTCTGTACAGAGCCGCTGATAGGTTTAATTCTGTGTTGGCACTTTGAAAGAAATAAGTTGTTTTTGCGTCACGGTTTGGGCACTCAGGCTCAAAAAGGTTCGCCATCACTGGCTTAGGCCCTCTTTGTGTAGAGCAAAGTTCTTTGCCATGAGGTGCCTTTTTAAACTTCCAGTGACCAGTGTGAGAGAGTGAGAGGTATAACACCAAATTTATTTTTATTAAAAATAGAGAGAGAAATTCAGCGCTGGAAAATTATAATAATATTATAAGAAAAACTAATGCAAGCCAGCACTAAGGATCAATTCAAATAAAACGTCCCACTCTTTCTGATCATTATAAGTTCATGTCACTTGTTATTATGTTTAATTTAATTTAATTATTTTGCGCTGCACTTTATATTACTGAAATAGATTTTTATTGAATTTAACATAAAAAGGTAGTTGCCTTACTTATATACCCTGAGAAATATCATAAAGGGCATATACCAAAGGGGAGTTGGAGCTAATGCAAATTGTATATTCATTTGACAAGTACAGCTCAGTAGTATAAATTGTATGTGGACGTTATTATAACATGTTACAGTGGTTGACAGCGATATTGTGTCAATCTCGGCGAGATTGAGCACTTGCGAGCCCCATCGCGGGAGCCAGCGCCGAGCTGGCTTGCCGCGATGGAGACAAAGCCGTCATAGAAGCGACGGGGATCCGACGCGGATTCCCGCCAATTCTACACGTGGGCAGAGTTTGTTATGAATCCTGAGAAGGAAGTCCCCGCCGGATTTTAAATAAAAATCCGGCATGGGTTCCCCCCTCAGGAGCATAACGGGCCCTTAGGTCTGGTATGGGTTGTAAGGAGACCCCCCCTACGCCGAAAAAACGGCGTGGGGGTCCCCCCACAATCCATACCAGACCCGTATCCAAAGCACGCCGGCCGGCCGGTCAGGAGGGGAGTGGGGGGCGAGCGAGCGCCCCCCCCCCTCCTGAGCCGTACCGGGCAGCATGCCCTCAACATGGGGGGGTCAGGTGCTCTGGGGCAGGGGGCGCACTGCTGCCCCCCACCCCAGAGCACCCTGTCCCCATGTTGATGAGGACAGGGCCCCTTCCCGACAACCCTGGCCGTTGGTTGTCGGGGTATGCGGGCGGGAGGCTTATCGGAATTTGGAAGCCCCCTTTAATAAGGGGGCCCCCAGATACCGGCCCCCCACCCTAAGTGAATGATTATGGGGTACATTGTACCCCTACCCATTCACCTGCAAGAAAAGTGTAAACACAAATAAACCACACAGTGTATTGAAATATTTTATTAGTTGGCCGCTGGGGGGGGTGTATGATCGCTTTTATAAAAGCGCCCCCCTCCGGCGGGCTTCTGCGGGGGGGTGGGTGCCGCTGTTCTTCACCACCGTCTGGTTCTCTTCCGCCGCCGGGGGGGGGGCGCTTTGATAAAAGTGCCCACCACCCGGCGGGCTTCCTTCGACATCTTCGTCGGCGGGGGGGTCTTCTCCCACTCTCCGGGGTCTTCTCCCACTCTCCGGGGTCTTCTCCGGCTCTCCGGGGGTCTTCTCCGGCTCTCCGGGGGTCTTCTTCTTCTTCAGGACTCACCGCCGCTATCTTCGTGTTAGCTCAATTACTGGCGGCGGCGAGTCCCCTCTTCTGTGACGTCTTCTTCTTCTCTTCTCCAGATGTTGACGTGACGCTTCCTTCTGCTGTTATGGCGCCGCCAGTAATTGAGCTAACCAGACGGCGGTGAAGAACAGCGGCACCCACCCCCCCGCAGAAGCCCGCCAGAGGGGGGCGCTTTTATAAAAGCGATCATACACACCCCCCCCCGGCGGCCAACTAATAAAATATTTCAATACACTGTGTGGTTTATTTGTGTTTACACTTTTCTTGCAGGTGAATGGGTACCCCATACTCATTCACTTAGGGTGGGGGGCCGGTATCTGGGGGCCCCCTTATTAAAGGGGGCTTCCAGATTCCGATAAGCCTCCCGCCCGCATACCCCGACAACCAACGGCCAGGGTTGTCGGGAAGGGGCCCTGTCCTCATCAACATGGGGACAGGGTGCTCTGGGGTGGGGGGCCGCAGTGTGCCCCCTGCCCCAGAGCACCTGACCCCCCCATGTTGAGGGCATGCTGCCCGGTACGGCTCAGGAGGGGGGGGGCGCTCGCTCGCCCCCCACTCCCCTCCTGACCGGCCGGCCGGCGTGCTTTGGATACGGGTCTGGTATGGATTGTGGGGGGACCCCCACGCCGTTTTTTCGGCGTAGGGGGGGTCTCCTTACAACCCATACCAGACCTAAGGGCCCGTTATGCTCCTGAGGGGGGAACCCATGCCGGATTTTTATTTAAAATCCGGCGGGGACTTCCTTCTCAGGATTCATAACAAACTCCGCCCACGTGTAGAATTGGCGGGAATCCGCGTCGGATCCCCGTCGCTTCTATGACGCACTCGCTGGAATGTGCTTTTACTATTCCAGCGAGTGCGAGATGTCGGCAGCCTGTCGCCGAGAATCAGCGCGATGCTGTCATGCTATAAACACATTCTCGGCGGCAGGCACTGTAGGAGAATTCTGGTGAAACCATGCTTGCCATTGAGACCAATTAGCTTGAGTCAAGGAAAGGCTTTCTTCAGAGGAAGCAAATATATTCGTAAGAGCCATTGGTGTGCACCAGGGAGATCACCTCGCTTCTGTTAGAAGCATCTGGAGATTTCCAGTTGTGAACTATTGTTAGTCTGGCTGCAATGAGAATATGAGAGGGAGGGGCGTGGCCGGCAGCCGAGGCGGGTGGCTGTGTAAGGAGAGAGCTCCATGTAACCCGCCAGCATCTACACCATCCCAGCGACTATTTCAGCCGACCAAGGCTTTATCTACCTCAGGGTCACTCCTGAGCACCCCTGGGTGACAATGGGAAAGAGAAAGAAGGAGAAAGGGCCGCGGAAGCTGACCGACTTCTACCCGTCGGCGAGCACACCTAGGCCGCAAGATGGCGCTGGGGCCTCGGACTCGCGTTACAGCCCGCGCGGCGATCGCGGCGTCGGATCTGATCCGAATCACGGGAGAGGCCCGCAATCCTCCCACAGCGCCAGCGGAGGATCGTCACCAGGAGCATCCCCAATCAGCAGCCCTCAGAAATCGGCCCAGAAACGCTCATCAGCTCACAGGTATGCAGGGGAGATGGGGACCGCATGTGACTCTCAGGACAGCACTAGAGATTTTGTGGAGCAGCTTAATGAATTCCCCACCACTGGACAACCCCTTAGTGACACGACTATGAGGGACATGCTGATTACTCTTAGGGGATCCCTGCACAAAGATATGATGGCCTGTGTCACCCAGCTTACAGGGGAAGTGTCAGCAATAGGAGACCGGATCTCACACGTGGAAGACAAGATGGGGGAGTTCTCAGAAGCCCATAACAAGCTTGTGGATGCGCATAATGACACTGAGAATGACATGCAAGTGATGAGGGATAAGCTCACAGAATTAGAGGACAGATCCAGAAGGAACAATATCAAACTTAGGGGAGTGGAAGAATCTATTGCCCCAGCTGAACTCAGGCTCTATGTCCAATCCTTCATCGCCGCATTGCTGCCTGATACCCCCAAACAAGAAGTGATAGTGGATAGAGCACATCGCCTTCCTAAACCAAAATTTCTCCCAGATACAGTCCCAAGAGACGTCATCGCTCGCATTCATTTCTTCCATGTAAAAGATGACCTCATGCGGTTCTCTAGGAAGAACCACCCCCTGCCTGGCCCTTACTCAGCGATTGCCATTTTCGCCGACCTGTCCAAACCCACTATGCAGGCACGCAAGAATTTGTCATCCATGACTAAATTGCTACAGAATCACACAATTCCCTACTCTTGGGGCTTCCCAACTAAGCTGCTCATCACAAGAGAAAACCGTACCTATGTCATTACAACCCTTAAGGATGGCCTGGCCCTGGCCAAAAAGTGGAATCTCCTTCCAGAAGACCCTGGTGATTCAGTACGAGATCTAAATCTCCCAAGATTGTCCCCAGAGTGGCGTAAAACCTGACCTGATTGCCTAAGTAATCTGCCATATGCCGTGGCAACTGCCTTGGTCATTTCTTTATCTCTGACAGTTGCTGGGGCGGAACGCGAGGAGCTGTTTACCCCCCACAAGTATTGCGGAGTCTTTCGCACTTTGTGAGACTTTTCACGTTTTTATGTACTGGTTTACCTTTTTTTTCCCCTTTTTTTCTTCTGTTCTAACTGTGCCACAGGATTACTATGAACCAAACTCATCCATGCTGAAATCTCACTATTCGGTACCTCCTTGCAATATGTTGGACTTCTGGTCAAGTGTCTCTAATGCAACAGCGCCTCCTTCAGGTAATGTGATAATACCTACTCCAAATTTTGAGTTTTACCTATCTTTTGCTGAGCGCTCTTTTTCTCTGCTCTGATGGCATTGTCAATTGTTTCCATGAACGTCAATGGCTTGAACAGCCCATTCAAACGAAGCTCCATGTGGAAAGAGATGGTGCGGCTTAAAAGTGATGTGGTCTGCATCCAGGAGACCCACTTTAAGTCCTCTAAACATCCCAAATGCTCGCATAGAGCTTACCCGCATATTTTTCAGGCAATGGCTCCTGTCAAAAAAAGAGGAGTGATGGTGGCCGTTAAGCACTCTATTGCATTTAAACTGCACAACGTTGTTTGCGACCCTAATGGGAGATACATAATTCTCATATGTGAACTGAATCAATCTACCTATACCCTAGTCAACTTATATGCGCCAAACAAATGACAACCAAGATTTCTAACGGCCCTACTGAAAAGAGTGGAGAAAATCAAACAAGGATCCCTGCTCCTCTGTGGGGACTTTAATTGTGTCCCTGACAGGTCCATGGACTGCTCGCAACCTCTGTCGACAAAGAGGATAGAACTCCGATCACTGATAGCGGAACATGATCTGTACGACACATGGCGTTGCTACCATTCTTCAGAAAGGGACTATACCCATTACTCGTGTCCTCATCAGGCATATTCTAGAATAAACCTGGTGCTCTCTGACCTGCCTCTCTTGCAAAGAGCTATTTCAGTGAAAATTCACTCGATAACCTGGTCAGACCATGCACCAGTGTCCATCTCTCTTCAGGACAAGAACACTGACCCTCCAGTCTATCTTTGGAGGAATAATGTTGACATTCTCTCTGACTCTACCCAAAATGCTAGACTAGGGGCACAGCTTCAGGAATTTTTTCAGTTTAATGACAATGCGGATACTAAGATTGCATCTTTATGGTGCTCACATAAGGCATTCAGTAGGGGTCTATTGATACAGACATCAGCCAGGGAGAAGAGGAGGAGGGCGGCACTGCTGCAGGGGTTGCTAGGGGAAATGCAAAAGTTAGAAACCCTACACAAACAAAATCCCTCCCCTACGACGGAATCTGACCTATTTGCGTGCAGACATAAGCTCCGTCTCATGCTGATTACGTCACATCAGAAGTGTTTGCGAAAGATTAAAGCCATGTACTACACCCACAGCAATAAGGCAGGGAAGCTCCTGGCCAAATATATCAAAAGACATCAGCAGCAATCTAAATTGTCCTCCCTTAGAGATCCGCACTCTAACACGTTGGTCCATCACCCAACACATATAGCCAATGCTTTCATGAAAAACTATAGAGACCTTTATAACCTTCACCTAGATGCAGACACTCCACAACCCACTGACGCATCCATCAACTCATTTCTCAACTCTTTGACATTGCCCTCTCTATCCTCCTCCCAACTGATGTCACTCAACGCCCCTATTCAACATGCTGAAGTTAGCGAAGTTATCAAAGCCCTCCCCAAAAATAAATCACCGGGTGTAGACGGTTTCTCCTCAGAATATTATAAAGTATTTTCTCATATACTAACTCCGTATTTATGTACCCTATTCAACAGTGTCACCTCCTCATCGATGTTCCCAGAAGAAATTCTAGAAGCTACCATTGTGACTTTGCCAAAACCAGGTAAGAAGCCGGATTCACCACAAAATTTTAGACCTATTTCGCTTTTAAATACGGATCTCAAGATCTATGCTAAAATCTTAGCAAATCGATTAGCATCCATCACTCCATTTTTGGTTAAAGCCGACCAGGTCGGCTTCGTGAAGGGGAGGCAGGCCCCCGATGGCACTAGGCGATTATTTAATTTGCTGTACTTATTAGAACGTCGAGGAACCCCTGCAGCGTTTTTGGCGTTGGACGCAGAAAAAGCCTTTGACAGGGTGCATTGGGGGTACCTTAGGGCAATCCTGCAAAGGTTTGGACTTCAAGGCTCTATATTATCAGCCATCTCTGCATTATACACGTGGCCAGGGTTTTCTCGTCCAACGCCATCTCCGACAAATTCTATAGCACTAACGGGACCCGCCAGGGGTGTCCACTATCCCCGATAATCTTCACGCTAATGATGGTGCCCCTTGCTGTTGCTATCAGATCTGACACAAACATATCTGGGATTAGTGTGACTAATGAGGTCCACAAGATAGGCTTATTCGCGGATGATGTGATCTTGACTGTGACTAATCCGGCTTCTTCCCTGGACAAAGTGCAAAAGGTTTTATGTGAGTTTGGTGCAGTGTCATATTACAAGTTAAATGTCGCTAAGTCTTGTGTATTGCCTGTTAATATTCCTAAAAAACAGATAGCTCAACTTAAAGATAGGTTTAAGTTTCAGTGGATGACCACAAGTATCGCATACTTGGGCGTTAAACTGGTTTATCCCTCCACTGCTACTTTTCGTATTAATTTTGACTCTCTTTTGGACGTTATCAAAGCTGACTTGGCACATATCTCCACTTTTGAACTATCCTGGCTGGGAAAAATAGATGCCCTGAAAATGTTTCTATTGCCTAAGATTATCTATTACTTCCGCACCATCCCTATACTTATCCCTGACTCTTTCTTTGCCAATGTTGATAAACTGTTTAGGAGATTTATCTGGCAGGGGAAAATGCCTAGGATTACATTTACAATTTTGCAGAGGCATAGGCATACGGGTGGTGCGGGCCTCCCTGTTCTCCGTAATTACTATAGAGCAGCCTTGTTGGATCAAATGAAAGCCTGGTTTGAGCCTGATTCACCTAAGCTGTGGGTGCGGATGGAGAAACTAGTTATGCAAAACAGGGACCTCCTATCCTTACTATTAGCAAAATTAACTAACCTACCAATGAAGGACACCTGGTTGCCATCTGTCGAAGCTACGCTTTCGGCATGGGACGCCATCCAACCACACCTGGACTCTAATGCTAAAACCAGTCACCCAGTAACCCAAATCTCAGTTCTTGAACACCTTATCCCGGATCTTCGTACGGCCCTCTGGAGGGAGAAGGATTTCTCTAC
Organism: Rana kukunoris; assembly: GCA_029574335.1. Taxonomy (NCBI): domain Eukaryota; kingdom Metazoa; phylum Chordata; class Amphibia; order Anura; family Ranidae; genus Rana; species Rana kukunoris. The sequence continues at coordinate 340,113,985 of CM056049.1, read as the reverse complement.
CGTCCAGGAGGTTCTTGACGATCCGGAGGCTGCTCATTCATACCCCTTCACCCAAATTAAACACTTCCAACTAACCCAAGCTACCTCAACGTATGCATTACCTGTAGAGGTGTGGAAATATCTCAGTACTTCCTATCATAAACCTAAGGGCCTTGCCTGGTTCTACGCCCTGTTACAAAAAGATAGTAGTTTCTCTAAAACTTCTAGTATGATTAACTGGGAAGGGAACTGGGGCACCTCCCACTCCCATTCTGAGTGGAAATCAGCCATACGTGCTATTTATACTTACTCCCACTGCACTAATCATTGGGACAACTTGATGAAAATCCTCCACAGATCCTATTTGACCCCAGTTAGACTATCACTGATATTTCCACCAGGGAACCCTCTATGCTGGAGGTTGTGTGGAGCTAAGGGTAACATTTACCACATACTGTGGGGCTGCAAGGGCTTACGCAGTTTCTGGATTGCCGTATTTAAACTAATCTCATCGGTTACAGGGTTTTTCTTACATCCTTCTCCCCAGCTGGCCCTCCTTAACATTAACATCATGAATATCCCATCTCAATTCCGTATCATAGTTACGCATGTGTTAATAGCTGCCCGCCTAACTATCACTGCTAAGTGGAAAAATACCCAGGCCCCCAATGTTAGTGAAGTAATCCAAAGAGTCTCTACACAATATCTGTATGAGAAATATTTCGCAATGCAGTCAAATGGGAGCCAGTCATTTAAGGCTCAATGGATGCCTTGGATTTCAAAATTCCCTGAATAAGACATACATATTGTATGGTATTGAGTTTTTTTTTGTTTACTCTGTATAATTGACTTATGGTTCTTGTGGCCTGTGGTACTGTGGTTCGTTTCTCCCCCTCTTCCTTTCTTTCTTGTTATTCCTTTCTCCTTCCTCTTTTTCTGTTCGCTTCTCTTGTTTTTAAGTTACACTCGCTTTTTGTTCACATTTTCAATAGCTCTCGATTTTATTTACTTACCTCTGCCTTTGGTGGGGGTTGCTGGTCCTCACTCCTCTACAGAGTAGTGGACCGGTCTAACCATCTCAGGTTCACCACTAGTGGAGCTAGAATAGTGCAAACTTATGTCCTACTCCCTACAATGTTATGTTATGATAACTATGTTTATTATACATACTAGTGCCTTACCTATGAATGATGCCGTGGCTCCACATTGTGAAGTAGGAAGCGCGGGCCTGTTAGTTTCCTGAGTACTTTTAGACTGGTATTGTATCTTAACTTCAGCATTTAATGAATATTATATCCTGTTGTCTACTGGGAAATTGTTCGTAAATTCAAACTGTATTGTTAATGTTACTTGTACTGTTACTCTTCTTAATAATCTTAATAAAAACAATTGAAAAGAGAATATGAGAGGGAATACTGTGTACATAAGGGTGAAAGTTGTCAAGGCCTATACCTAGCAATGCCAGTGCAGGTGAGAGTTTTGTGTCCACTTTGGTCACTTTAGAGAGTATTTGAAATATGTTCCTCCAGAAGGAGGATAACCTGCATTCCTATTGGATGTGTTACAATGTTCCTGTAACCCCACATTTCCTGCAACAGAGGGGCAAAGTGGAGATGTCAGATTTGTGTATCTGGGCCGGAGTGATGTACCAACGGAGAATACATTAATGCACAATTTCATGGAGAAATTGTCTTAATTTTGCCCTTTTCTCCTATCCCTTGGATTAACTTTGTCCTTTTGTTTTGCAAATTTTACCAGGGACTGCTACATTCAATGCAATACAGTGGGGATCGAAAGTTTGGGCACCCCAGGTAAAAATTTGTATTAATAAAAAGTGTTAAAGCGATCAGCGCTACCCTAAAACAAAACACTCTGTGATCATAAACAAGTAAATAAATAACAGTCAGCATACAAATCAGCATAAATAGAAATAAATATATGAAAATGAGAGTCCATCAGTGAGCTCACACATGCATTCAGTGAGCTGTAGTGCACATCAAAGTAGATCTGTGATTCATCCAATATCACCATATAAAGTGCCAGTGCCAATCCGTGGAGAATAGTCTCACAAGCCTCTCACCTCACTGATACGGATATTCGCTACGGATTGGCACGGATTGGCACTGGCACTTTATATGGTGATATTGGATGAATCACAGATCTACTTTGATGTGCACCACTACAGCTCACTGAATGCATGTGTGAGCTCACTGATGGATTTTCATATATTTATTTCTATTTATGCTGATTTGTATGCTGACATTTATTTATTTACTTGTTTATGATCACAGAGTGTTTTGTTTTAGGGTAGCGCTGATCACTTTAACACTTTTTATTGTCACTTGTGTAATGTAAACACTTTTAGATTGTGCTGCTTCCCTCCACATATTTATATTTTATTTATATATTTATTTTAACACTGTGGGTTTGAGATATTATGACACTGGTTCACTGATAGCACGGAGGCTCTCTTTACACCTTTAAAAATTTGTATTAATGTGCATAACGATGCCAAGGAAAGATGGACAAATCTATAAAAGGCATCAAATTACAGATTAGACATTCTTATAATATGTCAAAAAAAGTTAGATTTTATTTACATCATTTACACTTTCAAAATTACAGAAAACAAAAAAAAATGGTGTCTGCAAAAGTTTGGGCACCCTACAGAGTTAATATCTTGTATTGCCCCCTTTGGCAATTATCACAGCTTGTAAATGCTTTTTGTAGCCAGCCAAGAGTCTTTCAATTCTTGTTTGAGGTATCTTTGCCCATTCTTCCTTACAAAAGTCTTCCAGTTCTTTGAGATTTCTGGGCTGTCTGTCACGCACTGCTCTTTTCAGGTCTATTCAAAGATTTTCAATTATGTTGAGGTCAGGAGATTGTGAAGGCCATTGCAAAACCTTCAGTTTATGCCTCTTGATGTAAGCCCCCGTGGATTTTGAGGTGTGTTTAGGATCATCATCCATTTGGAGAAGCCACCCTCTCTTTAACTTCAGCTTTTTCACAGATGGCATCAAGTTACCATCCAAAATTTGCTGAAATGTTATTGAATCACTTTTTCCTTCTACTTGTGAAATGTTCCCTGTGCCACTGGCTGCAATACAACCACAAAGCATGATTAATCTACCCCCAAGCTTAACAGTTGGACAGAGGTTATTTTCCTTAAATTCTGTGCCCTTTCTTCTCCAAACGTACCTTTGCTCATTCCAGCCAAAAAGTTCTATTTCAACCTCATCCACAGAACTTGTTTCCAAAATGCATCAGGCTTGTCTATATGTTCAAAAATTGTGTAAGTGTATATGAGATGGGTATATAAACCCATCTAAAAAATCAGTAAAAGGTGAAAAATCACTCACAATATATGACAGAATTAATCTGCACAGGTGTTTAAACACTGAAAACAGTCTGTGATAACAATCAGTGACCGTGAAAAATAGTAAATCATAAAGTGAAAAACATATATATCATAATGTCCACAGTGATTATATGGAAGCAATCAATCAGATAAGTATCAGTCCATACACTCAGGAAAGTGTAGCGAATGTATACTCACTTACACAATATATACACTTACACAATTTTTGGTTATATACTATCTCTTTTGAAAGTAAGAAGAGAACGTTTTGAATAACTCTCTCCCTTTTGAAAGCTAATTGTAGGCACAGGTCATTCCATTTATATACTTTTTAAGTTTTGTTGATCTCAAATCACTGAGCCTATAGGAGAGTCTTCTCTGAAAAGGGCTCCCGATTGGCGCTACACTTTATACACATTTACATTTACAAAATTTCCATTTTGCTGTGTTGGCTGCCTTACCTTATATATTGATTTATTCAATTTTCATCTTTAGTTAGCGCAATATAATATATTAACACTTGTCTATATGTTCATTTGCAAAGTTCAAATGCTGATTTTTGTGGTGAGGACGTAGAAGAGGTTTTCTTCTGATGACTTTTCCATGAAGATAATATTTGTACAAGTATCTCTTTATAGTGGAATAGTGTACCACAACTCCAGTGTCTGCCAGATCTTTCTGGAGGGATCGTGCAGTCAAACGCGGATTTTGAATTGCTTTTCTCACAATCCTGCGAGCTGTTCTGTCTGATATTTTTTTTGGTCTTCCAGATCTTGCTTTAAATTCCACTGTTCCTGATGACTGCCATTTCTTAATTACATTCCAAACAGAGGATATTGACATCTGAAAAAGCGTTGCTATCTTCTTATAGCCTTCTCCAGCTTTGTGAGCATCAACTATTTTCAGTTTCAGTTTTCTAGACAACTGCTTAGAAGAACCCATGGTGCTAATTGTTGGGGCAAGATCAGATGAGTCTGGGAATTTAAAACCTTTGATATTGACATCACCTGGTCTTCCCAGACGATGATTGAGAACAATCCATGACACTGGCAGGACTCAGCTTTGCAAAGGGGGCAGTGCATGCTATAAATTCTGCAGGGTGCTCAAACATTTGCAGATGCAATTTTTTTTGTTTTCTGTAATTTTGAAAGTGTAAATGATGGAAATAAAACCTAACTTTTTTGACATATTATAGGATTGTCTAATCTGTAATGTGATGCATTTTGGAGATTTTTCCATCTTTTCTTTGCTTCGCTATGCACATTAATAAAATTTTTTACCTGGGGTGCCCAAACTTTTGATCCCCACTGTATTGTTTATATTATAACCTTTAATTCTGCACGACCATTGTTTCTTTTTTTTTTTTTCATTCAAAGCTTTTATTGAGAAAAGAAAAGAGATAAGAATGCACAATACACACAACGCAGATGCAACTGCTATAAGGAGAAGAAAAAAAAATGCTTTGTCTCTCAATACAAAATGAAATACAAACGGTCAATGATAATTACATCATAACGGTCTTCTAAGACATCATATGCAAGTGATGGCGTTAGACCCCAGAAAAACTGAAAGTGAACTGCAGGTACGTATATATACCAATGCAACAAAACCCACATTGCTAATTTAAATAAGACAACTAAAACCGGCATAGGGAAGAATTACATGAGAACTCACACATTATAGTTCCAACAGCGTCTGTCACGTCAGTGATGATCAAGACAAAAGAAGAAGGAGAGGAAGAGTAGAAAAGACAGAGAGAGATAGAGATGAAGAAGACTAGGGACGTCCCCAGGGTAAAGTACTGTTCTAAGGTGCCCTTAATGTTGCGTAGTCCTGGGAGAATTTAAAAACGAACCATAGCTGCCAAGTTTCATGAAACCTCTCGGCGGTGCCCCATCCTGTGCCAGCGTGTCCTCCATTTCACAAATGCCCTCGATCTTGGCCAGCCATTCAGCCATGGAGGGGACTCTGGCTGAGTTCCAGTACACCGAAATCAACGCCCTGGCAGCATTCAAAAGATGCTTTGTAAGTGTATTTTTATACCTTTTAAGTGAAAAGTTATTCACATGTAATAGACAACATGCTGCGTCCAGGATCAGACTAGTATCGGTGATTATTTTCATAGTTTCTCTTACTTCCTGCCAAAAATTCGCAATCAGGGGACATTGCCACCAAATATGGAACAAGGTGCCCCGTTCAGTCTGACATCTCCAGCAAGTGTCTGGTTTTTGACCATCCCACTTGTGGAGTTTGTCAGGCGTATGGTACCAGAATGTCAACAGTTTATAGCCTGTCTCTTGTATTCTAGAACTAATTGAACATTTATGCGTCAAAATGCATATACCTCCATTTTTTATCCGTTAATTCCTCGTTCAGATCCTCCGACCACCTCCTTCTGTAATTGCTCGTCTCCGTGATCTTGGGGTGTTGTAGCCATGAGTAAGCCAAAGAGGTAGCTCTATCTACAAGAGACCCATTGTGACACGCTGACTCCAGGTCTGTCAGTGCCCTACCCAGGTTCTGAAGGTGACCAAGTTTACCCAGATAACTCCGCAATTGAAAGTAAGCCCACAATTTCAAATGTGGTAAGTCATTTACGGCTTTAAGGGACACCCAGTCCCTTAGCTTACCCCCTGAAAAGCAGTCGCCTGCCAACAGAGGAGCATCCCTAGACCCAAAGCGAAACACTTTATTCCGTAACCCTGGTTCAAAATCGGGGTTGTCTCCTAAGGGAGTCAGGGGACTGGGTACTGTAGTGATGTCAGAGCGTTTGGCTGTAGCGTTTAGAATCTCTAAAGTGGTACCCGTGACGGGATGCCCGTGGAGGGAGTTAGGAAGACTCCCCCAGGGCACCCATGGCGTGTACATGAGTGGCACGGGCGAGAGGTCCGCCTCCAAAATGACTCAATCCTTGCCACGTCCATGGCAATGCCAATCTATGACTCTAGCCAGGTGAGACGCGTGATAGTAATTTCTGAAGCTTGGGAAGCCAATCCCTCCTGAGTCCTTAGACTTTGTCAGGGTGTCCAATTTAATCCTCGCTTTTTTGTGCTGCCAGAGGAATCTCAAAACAATGGAGTTCAGTGCTCTGAAATACCTCTGAGGGATCCTGATTGGCAATGTGTGTACCAGGTATAAGAATTTGGGCAACACCACCATTTTGACGATCGTCGCGTGACCAAACCAGGAGAAGGTGCCCTCATTCCATTTATTAAGATCCCGTTGGAAGAAACGGAAGAACGTTTTTTTCAAATATGGAATGCAGGTGGGGCGTCAGCCACGTTCCTAGGTACCTAAGAGCAGCAGGTTCCCATCGAAATGGGGCACAAGCTTGAGTCCTAATGAGCTGAGGCTCAGGCAATGAGACATTCAAAGCCTCAGATTTAGAGTAATTTATCTTTAGGTTAGACAGGTAACCAAAGTGAGTAAATTCCTGTAGCAGGTTGGGCAGGGTTGTCACTGGATCTGTCAGAAAAAATAAAAGGTCATCAGCATAAGCTGCTGTCTTGAACTCTCTGCCCTGAACCAGGAAACCTCGAATTGCAGGGTTATTTTCTATCGTCCTGATAAAGGGTTCCAGAGAAAGAATAAATAATAAGGGCGAAAGGGGGCAGCCCCGTCTCGTCCCATTTGCGACACGCACTTTCTCCGACAGTGTGGCATTAATTTTGAAGTGGGCCGAAGGATTTTGATAAAGAGCGGAAATCCATGTTAGCATATGAGGCCCTAAACCTACCCACCTACACACCGCCATCATGAAATCCCACGCCACTCGATCGAAGGCCTTCTCCGGGTCAGTGGACAGGAGAAAGCCCTCGATCTTCCACAGCCTCGCTGCGTGAACCAAAAGTAAAGCCTTGGTGACATTTTCTTTGGCTTCCCTTCCTGGGACGAAACCCACCTGCTCCAACCCAATCAGGTTTGGCAGAAGGGGGCCCAAGCGGAGTGCCTGGATTTTTGCAAACAATTTAACATCTAAATTTAGTAGGGAAATGGGCCTATAGCTAGCACAATCCCCAGGATCTTTCCCTGGTTTCGCTATCACTGTAATGTGTGCCGTCAAGAAATCTGGGGTCACTGATCTCGTAGTGGACAGAGAGTTCAAGGCAGCCCCCAAGGGGTCGGTCAAGATCTCAATAAACGGCTTGTAGTAAACAGCTGAATAACCATCCGACCCGGGACTCTTGCCTGATTTAAGGTTTTTGATCGCCTGCCTAAGCTCAGATGGAGCAATCGGGGCTTCCAACAAGTCGGCATCGGAGTCTATCAGTCTCGGAAGGCCGCTCTTTGTCAGATAGTCCTGAATAATTTGGGTCCTATCTCCTGTCATGTGAGGTTGTTTATGTTGTTGGGGTAAATTATAGAGCTTCGAGTAAAAACTGTGAAAATGTTTTGCAATCTGTTCCGTCGCTACCTCCAGTTTCCCCGCACTGTTTTTAATTCCAGCAATATTGTTGGCAGAGGACTGCTCCCTCAGCGCCCTGGCCAAGAATTTACCAGTTTTGTTTCCAGCTTCGTAGTATATCCGTTTTTTTTAAAACAACAGCCGCTTGGCTCTGCGATCAAGCAACTGTTGCAGATCCTTTCTAGCGTCCAATAATTGTTTAGCTGAGTCAATTGAAAGAGATTGTTTGTGTAATGTCTCTAAAGTGTGGATCTTTGCTGTCAAATCCCCTATTAGGGCCTCCCTCTCTCTTTTGCGTCTGGAACCCATTTTAATTAGTAACCCCCGCAAGGTACATTTGTGCGCCTCCCAAACCATCAAAGGGTCAGATCCCGGAATGGTATTGGTTTTAAAAAACTCCACAAGCTCACTCGAGATGGTGGGCAAGAGTTCAGGGTCGGTCAAAAGGGAAGCATTGAGTCTCCACGTCGGGTGACGATGCTCCACGCTCGCAAAGTCTAAAGACAGCGAGATCGGAGCATGGTCAGAGGTAGTCTGGGTACCAATATGCGCCCCAGTGACCCTAGATAAGTCTCTCTGTGATACAAACAAGTAGTCCAATCTCGCGTATCTCGCATGAGGAGTAGAAAAGTGGGTATAATCCCTCCCCTCTGGATTGAGAAAACGCCAAGAGTCAACTAGCTGCAGGGATTGCAACAGGTATTTGATCTTTTTAAGAATTTTGTATGCGATACACGTCTTACCATTAGAGGTATCGAGCAGAGGGTTCAGAGGCAGATTAAAATCTCCACCCAGTATCAGGCAACCTGCCGCAAACCCCAGAAGCTCTTTAACAATATGCTGGCAAAACGTAACATGGGCTCTATTCGGGAAATAGACATTCGCTAAAGTTATTGGAGTGCCATAATATGTGCCTTTCAGGAAAACAAATCTGCCCTGCGGGTCACATAGTTGCTCCGATAAGACAAAGTTGGCATCCCTACTGACCAAAATAGAAACACCTTTAGACCTGGAGTCATCGTTTGTTGCATGAAACGCCCTAGGAAAATAAAGGTTTGTAAGCTTCTGAGCATGATGCGTCTTGAAATGGGTCTCTTGGAGGAATATAAAATGAGGCCTACCTTTTTTTAGCTCCCTCAAAAGAGTAGTGCGGCGTTCAGGAATGTTTAGGCCTCTGATGTTGTGCGAGATCACGGATGGGCAACGTCCCAAGGACTAGTACGCCATGGTGCTTGGTCAGAAGGAGGTGTCCGACGGCTTCAACTATAGAGACAAAACTGTGACACTCAAGTTATCGTCAGAACTTAAGAACCCAGGAAGGGGCACCGACAAGCGGCTGTCTATAATCCTGTAGGGGATCAAGGAAGAGGAAATAAAATGGAAGAGAAATTAGCAGAAAAGAAAGAACAGGTAAGTAAGTTAGAGGAAGGGAACAAGGGAGTGTGATAAGTATCGTCCTCCTCCTGTGGTAACTAAACGTCCCCCCAGAAAGAGGTCTTAACCAAATCAGTGCGTGGACTCCCCCCAACAAAGAGGAGGATAGCACTATGTGGGGTCGCCGGGAGGCGGGTACAACCAGCCTGCAGCACTCCTGTAGATGCACAAAATGTAAAGGATAAACACAGGAATATTAAGGATCTATCCTAATAGCACACATATAACCGAAAGTACAGAGCAAATTCTTAACAAAAAACTGATACACCCGACCAAGGTGTAAACTATAACTCCGGGCAGGGTAGTTGTATAACCTGTATCAAAGGCCATACAAGTGAGCCCCCCAGTGGTCAGCCCGTAAAGTAACTACTTGCTGAGTACAAATTTTCAGCTGGAAGAGCGGCGTGTCCTGTAGAGGCAAAAGATTAGTGAGACGTGGACAACATCACATAGGGAGAAAAAAAAAGGGGGGGGGGGAGAGGTAGAGGGATTAAAATCAAGAAATCAAGCTACTAAACTACTAATCTCCATCGCCCACAATATGCAAACAGAGCAAAGACGGTGATTAATGGTGGCCAGGTCACGAGGCAATAAAAACAATGTACATATACCTCCTAGCGGCCACTATAGCAAGTCACTACGTGCAGATGTTAGCCAAATACCATGCCTCAGCCGTGTGAATCGGACAGCCAGCACACACCTTGCAAAGGCAAAAGGGTCAGGGAGTCAAGTGCTGCAAAAAAAAGCACAACAAAACAAAAGGAAGAGAGAGTGAATTATGTCCGGCCTCCCCGATCTGCCGCCTGTGGAAAACATTTAGAACAAAAATATACTCCAAAAGTAATGGGGGGCCACCCGTAGGGGTGCAAGGCAATCCCCCAAAGGACCAGTGAGAGTAGTGGAAAACAGGGGCCAGTCCAAACTCCGCAGCATTTTAGGAGCACACGAAAAAAAAAGAAACATAAGAAATAAAATTAAAAAAAAAAGAAAAGGGGGGGGAACCCCAGCACAAAACTGAAGTCAGGCATCTTTAAGAACGAAGGCAAAAAGGAGCTTGAAGACTGGAATGAGGCTCAACCGTGAGGAAACTGAACTAAAAGGGCACTCCACGAAATGCTCAGCTATCTTCTAGAAGTCCAGCGATACCAGCCTTTTGTCACGGCTTATCCATCTTTGAACCACCTGCACGACTATGTTTAGGCCTCTTTGTCGATCTCTTGTCTGGAGTTGAAAGGGGGGAAGGAGGAGGGCTTCTTTCCAAGGGAGTGTGTAGAAATTCTGCATACCACTCCGGCAGGGCGATTAGCTCCAATCCCAAGGCTTCACAGAAGTCCGGCAAGTCAGCAGGCGTACGGAGGACATGTTGGTGTCCGCTTAGTGTAACCGTCAGGACGAATGGAAAGCGCCACGTGTATCGGAGCTCCTTCTCTCGCAATACCTCCAGCAGGGGGTGAAGAGCCCGTCTGTTTTTCAGGGTTATCTGAGACAAGTCCTGAAATAGCATTATCGTGGCGCCATTAAAGACGATCTGATCATTCCCCCTCGCCTTACGCATTATGTCCTCTTTAAGGGCGAAGCTTTGCAGGCAGCAAATGATATCCCTTGGCGGGGCAGAGTCAGAACTTCTTGGCCTAAGCGCACGGTGAGCTCTGACAAAATCAATGTCCATATACTTCTGTCTTTCCAGGAGGCGGTTAAAGACTCTTTTAAGTGCGGGCATAATTTGGTCATGTTCCACACTTTCAGGGATCCCTCTTACTCTTATATTGCACCTTCTTCCCCTGTTGTCCAAATCCTCGATGTGTCTATTCATCTCAATAAAGTGTTGCGAGTGAGCTGCTGAAGACAACTCTAATCTGCGTATTGCCTTGTCCCTATGTTTGCCAGCATGCTCTGCCGCCGCCATTTTCTCACTGATCACCAACATGCTCGTTTTCAGATCAGTGATCGCCGCCGAGAAAGCAGCTTTGATGTCAGCAGCGATCACTGACATATCTGCAAATGTCAAGGGTTGATCCGATCTGGGCTTACCCCTGCCGGAGTCAAACAGTGCTGGCTGAGAGTCTTCGCTGCAATCCTCCTCACTCAGCGGCGGCGACATCTTGGCCCTCGTCTGGCTGCTACACGATGCCTGTTTGGAAGTGAAGATGTCCTTGATCCTTTTTGCTGCTGAAGCTTCAGAATTGCGGCGGGTACGAGAGCGGGGAGACGGGTATAGCTTCCTGCCCGGCATCTGAGTGCTGCGGTCGGGTGTAGGGCTGCTAACGGCTGCGTGCGTGGAGGAGATCCTCTAGTGTGCTGCCATCTCCGTTGTCCGCCAAGCCACGCCCCCGATCATTGTTTCTGTGTACAATTGACAATTTATCAGTCTTGGTGGTAATAGCCTTTTACTGCTCAATGCATTTATAGCATTATTTTGATAAAAACTATTTGTGGTGTTCTTTCGTTGTTTCATATGTGGCTTTTGTGTGTGTTTGTCTTTCTCTCCAGACCTTTAGTTTGTTTATGGTGTTAGGTGTGGAACTGCTGTAATTTTACTATTGATCCTTTTTAATAAATTTAAAAAAATTGTTTATTAATTTACTTTGTTTATCAATTTATTTTCATGCCGGTAATTAATTCCCAGGAGTCATCTTTCTGACACAGTGCACATTTTGTTTATATGCTCTTTTTGTCACTAAGTCCCGTTTAATATTAGTGTGTGGAACAATACCGGAGGGTATTTGTTGGTACCACAATCTCTTTAGTTCCCTTCCCTTCCATTTTGTTATACAATTTCGTGGAGGTTGGTGGATAGCACCAAATTTAACACACCTGCTCCCCATTCACACCAGTGACCTTGCAACATTAACAAGTCACATGACACCGGGAAGGGGAAATTACAAATTGCGCCCAATTGGGCATTTTCACTCAGGAGTGTTCCCCATTTTTTTTCCAGCAGTTTTAGGCATTAAAGTGGTAGTAAACCCACACAAAGAAAAAAAAAACAGAATACTAGCTCATTATGAAATACTTACCTCAGAACGAAGCCCCCATATTGGAGCCTGGTTCACACAGAGGGAGCTGAAATCTTGACTTTGGAGTGTCTGCTGGATTCACGGCTCTGGCGCTGTGAATTTTCTTCCCAGCAAGGTCCAGCAAAGCTGTGGGACCTTAAGCTGGGGGAATTCAGAGCGCTTGCATCGCTGACGTCAGCGGCTGCATGCATAGGGAATATCTCCTAAACCATACAGGTTTAGGAGATATTAATTTTACCTACAGGTAAAGCTTATTATAGGCTTACCTGTAGGTAAAAGTTAAAAATGTGGGTATACAACCGCTTTAATGGCTGTGTGTTGAGTTATTTTGAGAGGACAGCAATTTTACACTGTTATACAAGCTGTACACTCACTACTTTACATTGTAGCAAAGTGTCATTTCTTCAGTGTTGTCACATGAAAAGGTATAATAAAATGTTTACAAAAATGTAAGGGGTGTACTCACTTTTGTGAGTTACTGTACTAACTAGCTTATCTTCTTTATACAATTAAAGGAGGCCTGCCACCAAGAAAAGAGTACATCAACATGCAACAATTGGTTAGCTGATGTTATGATATTGGATTATTCATGTTATAGTAGATAAACTGTGTCCCTGACACATTGAATATGTATTGTTTTTATGCCTGTGTCAAGGAACAGAGATCTATAGAAAGACTGTGACTACAGGTTACTTATATTATTCAATCAAATATTTAAACAGAAGGAACCAAATCTGATATGTTTCCACTATGCACAATTTAGTAATAAAAACTAGAATTTTAAAAGTAAAAGTGATCTATACATTGTTTCAATCTGTTCTATAGCACTACAAATCTTCATTCACATCCAAAAACAATGCATACAAACATACGTTTGAAATTATTTAAAATATTGAATCTATTCTATTGATTTATGATGTGTTATATTAGAAAATATGTGTTTTTCATTTGATTTTTAAAGTTCATTCCCATTGCTCTTGGATATTTGTAAGAAGAAGTATTTAAGTATGGTTTGGGACTTGATATCCCCAACATAACAAACACCCTGCTGAGATGATCCATGAGTAAGTTGATTTGACATAATGTACCCTTTAGAGCGTAATGTAAAATGTTTTACAGAAAGGAAATTAGTAAACAACATTAAACTTTAATTAAGCAAATTGTGAGCTGTTGTCACTGCTTAACATATTTTTATTTCCTAAATTCGCTTATGTTACTATTCCAAAGTTAAGCTTCAGTAAGTTTTGCATGTATAGTAATTTATTGTATTTTTAAGGAGATACTTGTTTATTTTGTTAATGCAGATCATAACATTCAGCAAATTTATTTATACTATAAGCAGATTCAAAAATAAAAAGGACCCTTTGCCTTGTCTCTTAAAACATAATTAAATAATTAGTGAGATTGTATTATTTGTTTAATTTATGATGTATTTACAGTATGGTATGTAGGAACAGTTTATTATTTTTAATAGCTAGGTTACAAGACTAGCATAGATGTACCCAGTCAATTCCCAACCAGCTACCAGCCACCAAGCCTTCCCATCCTTACCCATTACCTGTAAATAACCAGACCACGTTCTGTGTGGAGTTAAATGGCCATAGCAGTCTTGTATTACAATGTAACATGAATGAAGTGTTGCAATAACTTTAAAACAACAAACAGCTAAAGGTTGCAGGTTTTTAAAAGCACCAATAACACACCAGATATTTGTTACTGTGGGACCCAATATATTAGGCCCTCAGCCGCCACACACGACCGAGGGGATGATCTTGAAACTAACCACAGAATTGGATGTATCCAGAATTTGCTAGCCCATGAACAGTTAGCCATAATGAAATTGAGGACACCATACCCATAAAGATGGGTCCACCATCATTACCCACCAGTGCCAATCTAACATCATTCAAAGAACCCAAACACCCTTACACTTGTGTGCCCCTGAAACAAAAAAAATCTCCGTAACCCATTTTTGCCTCTGTGGCTACCCCAATGTGAAAGGAATGAGCAATAGCATTTTTGTCATATACCCTGCAGCAAGCACACATTTCTTAAAGATGGAAATTATTCGGAACAATGCTGATAAATCTACATGCATGAGGACTGATCCTTCCAGGGAGGAATGCACTTTGTCTGTCCCTGAACAAATTAAAGAGCCTTCTACCCACAACTCATACTCATTCATGACCTCACCATCCAATAAGCCCCCATGTGTTTCGAAGAGACAACTTCACATATATCCGAGCTACAAAAAAAGGCCATTGTAAATGTTGTCTTGAGCGAAGCTCATAACTGGATGAACATTGCCCAGTGCAACTGTGATAAAATATCACATGGGATTTTAAAATATACTGGTTGATAATTTTTTGTTTTTTACTACCCTTTCTGGACCCTATTAAAGTCTGTAGAACCACAATATTTGGTGTACTCTTGTCATCACAACAACTTAAAGTGGGTAAACAAGGCAGAATGTTTTTTTAATCTTAATGCATTCAATGCATATAGGTAAAACATCCTGGGTGAACCCCCCAGCCCTTTTCCTTATACTTACCCATCTCAATTCCATCTCAATACAGTGATATGCAGAAGAGCAGCAGATTTCTCTCTCCACATTGGCTCAAACGGCAGAAGGAGCCATTGAGCTGGATCGAGCCACACTCTGTGCCAGATTCACGTACATCTGTGCATTATTGGACCGGCGTAGCGCACTGCCTTTACGTTAGACTGGCGCAATGTAGCGGCGCAATCACCCTATTCTCGTTGGTTTTACGCAGAAATTTGCACCTGCGCAGCGTTATTTCAGAGGCGCAAGGCGGAGTAATACAAATTGGGAAGGACGTGGGCGTGTTACATTGAAATGAGCCGTGACCCCATGCAAATGAAGGGCCGGCCGGCTCGCGCATGCACGCTTGAAGCAGACCATGGTCAGCACCTCTGTGCGCATGCTCACAACTCGGGAACGGCGCAATCAGTGAAATTGGAAGTGGACTAGGGCAAATTAGTGAACTATGCAAACAGCATAAATAGACAGAGACAAACGCACTTCCTTTGCAAAAGTACATCCCTTTGTATCCCTCCCTATACAGCAAGGTGCTTTTGTTCTGTTGTTTATTAGCGTTTGTTTGTTTGTTTGTTTGTGTCTTTGTGATATTTGGGGACTGTTTTGCAGAGTGATTTTTGTCTTTTATGTGTTTTCTTTGTTGTTATTTTTTTTTAATTATATTTTTGCTGGGCTTTTTTTTTTATTTGCTGGTCAATTTTTTTTTTTTTGGTTCTGTTTGTGTATGATTTGGGAATGTGGGGGTGACATTCCTGCCGGAAAAGGGGTATCACCCTCATTTGTGGTGGAGAAGTGATCCCCAGGTCCGTGTGAATGGTGTATGAATGTACAGTGGTATAATTGAAGCCGTGGCATGGCGTTGCAGCTCACAAGTCCTGCATGGTGGGCTTGTGCCAATCCAATGTGATAAGGATTTGATGTGTCTGTGCTAGGGACCACAGTGGTGTGCATGCATGCATTCTCATTGTGCCATGATTAATGTGTGTGTTTAACGTGCAAAGATGCCTAATGTGAGCTGTCTCCTGGCTGCTCTTCCCTCAGAAGACGGGGTAGCCTTGGTTAGGGGGGTTCCGTATAGGAGTCATGAGATGGGGTCCCAGTGCATATGCAGAGTCACCCTGAAGGAATAAGACAGGAGGATGCTAGTAGTGCATGTGCCCCTTGTGATTTCAGCATCATGGGGTGACAGTCATGCCTGCCACCCATGTCACTCACCAACCAGCCAGCTGTCCCCATACATGTTCTGTTCGAAATCTGTGGGGATGGGGCTATGATTGTATATGTAGCTGTCATGGGTGTCATGGGTGGTGTCATGTGTTGGGCTGGTGTTGGGCTCCAGCAGGGTTGTGGTTAATTCCAGGATGGCATGAGGGGTGAATCTGAAGATGCGAGACACCTCAGAATCACTCATGCCAAAGATGTCTATGCGTGTGTGATATATCAAGTGAAGAGTGAGGGGCTTGTATCAGATTAGATTATTATATCCATCAAGGTTTTAAAGGGCTATTGAAAGATAGTGAGACTGTGTTTGTAATTTGTATGTATGTTATGTATTGATGTATATATGTATGTATATTTTTTGTAAAAATGTTTCTTAAAGCAAAGAATTTTTTTTTGTAAATCCTCTCCCGTGCCCTCCTCCGTGCCCTCCTCCTTCTTTGCTCATCTAAAGTCAGTAGTATAGCTATGAGCATGGATGCCACTGGCATGTTGGCATACAGATTGTTGTGCAACACGTGTGACTGCTCAGCTCCTCACTAACAGTATTGCTTTAGCTGACATGTAGACGAATTGTCTAATTTTATACCACCTTTTATATGGTCTAATTTTAGACAGGCTGTGCAGCTTTTGCGCACAGCGCGTAGCCTGCGCTGCACCAACGTTCTTTTGTGGATCCCCGTAACTCCCTCATTAGCATATTTGAATAGCAAATCAATGGTGTGTCTAGCGCAGTTTTGGCCGGACGGATGCGCCTGTCTATCGAAATTACGCTGGGCAAAAAAAAGTAGATTTCTTGCGTATCTCGTTTTGGGGATGCGGAGTATCATAACGCATGCGCAAATTTAGACTTACGCCGCGCATCTCCTGTTACGCCGGCGTAATCGCTCTGTGAATCTGGCCCTCTGTGTGTAAATGGACAATGTTTATTCAGCTCAGGAGTGAGCCTACTCAAGTGCCCCTATAGCAAGAGGCACTCTGCATGGGGGAGAACCACTGCACATATCAGAACAGTATAACATGTTTGTTATATTTTTTTAACCGCCTGCTGACGGCCACCTGTATATTCACATGCGCAAAGCAACATACCTGAATTTGCTGCCGTGTGGGTGCGCATGTGCCTCTGATGCAAGCTCCGTGACCGTGCCCGCGGGATCCTCGATTTGATGTCCCGCGATCGTGTCACGGAGCTGCAGAATGGGGAGACATTTCCCTGTTCTGCCTAGTGACAGGACAGTGATCTACTAGTAAAAAAAATATTAATAATAAAAATGCCATAAAACTATCCCCTATTTTGTAGGTGCTATAACTTTTGCACGAACCAATCAATATACACTTGCAATTTTTTTTACCAAAAATATGTAGAAGAATACATCGGTCTAAACCGAGAAATAATTTTATATATATATATATATATATATATATATATATATATATATATATATGTGACAGTATGCAAGGTGAGATACTTGACCATAGATATATTTCACCGCGCATACGTTCTATTTTGAGAAGCTGAACCGGAATCCGGGCCGGGTTTTACGGCCTCTGGTGTTCCGGTCCGGATATTTGGGTCCACTGGAGTTCAATGTCAGGTGGACCTTAAAAACAACCAGGAAGAGATCAGAAGGGAGCTCTCTGGTTTTGGGACACTGAGGAGGGAACCTGAGTGTGAGGGGCTCTCTAAAGACATTGCAAGAAAAAGGTTTGCATTGTTGTTTATTTTGTGGGTGGTGGGGACCAGCCCCACACTGTATAGATAGGAGACCCTGATGTTTAGTTTAGCGCCGGACGGCAAGGATTTAAGTTTACTGTTTTGTTTGTTTAACCTGCAAACCTTTTGTAAAATAAACCTGGCAGCTGCCAGACTTAAAAAGAAAGTGCCTGTTTACAGACTGTGTTTCAGAAAAGTGATCCCCACGAGCTAATTCTCCCACACGTGGTTAATTCAGCGGGCAACTTTTCTGAAGATGGAGGAAATGTTAAAAGCCCTGCTACAGGCCAATGCAGCCCAGCGGGAAACCAACCGCCAAGTCGCAGAAGATGCTGCAGCGCAGCAGGCTGCCCTCCTACAGGCCAATGCAGCCCAGCGGGAAACCAACCGACAGTTTGCCGAAGCTCTGGTGGAACTGAAAAAGGGGTCCGCACCTCCTGTGGCAGCAGAACCAAAGATACTACGGGCCTCCTACCACCTGCAAAAGATGACACCAGCGGATGATGTTGAGGCATACATGGCGACTTTCGAGAGAGTCGCTGTCCGCGAAGGATGGCCAAAAGAGCAGTGGGCGGGACTATTTGCCCCATTCCTAACTGGAGAACCCCAAAAAGCCTATTTTGACCTAGAAACAGATAAGGCACAGGACTATGAGACTCTCAAATCGGAGATACTCGCACGCTTGGGTGTCACCATGGCAGTTCGGGCCCAGCGCGTGCATCAGTGGTCCTACTCCAGCAACAAGCCACCCCGATCACAAATGTTTGACCTGGTCCACCTCACCAGGAAGTGGTTGCAGCCAGAGACCCTGACCAGCCCGCAGATTGTGGAGCGTGTGGTAATGGACCGGTACCTACGTGCGCTTCCTGCTGCCCTGAGGAGGTGGGTCGGACAGGGGGACCCCAACACTGCAGCCCAAATGGTGGACCTAGTGGAAAAGTACAGTGCTACCGACGACTTGGTAAACCCACCTACGCCCCACTTCGGTGTGTCTAGAGGTGCAAGATCTCCCAGCGGTTCGGGTAAGACTGTTCCGGGGTTCAAGAGCTTGGGGAAAGTGGATAAGACTGTTACAGCAGATGAGACTGTGGGTCCTAGACCTGGAGACTGGCCACAGAAGCCAGGAAGGTCTTTGGGACCGTTAAGAGGACTGGGGGTGGGGCAAATACAGTGTTTTCGTTGCCATGCATTGGGCCATATTGCTGCAAACTGCCCTCTAAATGATGAACCTATGCAATGTGATTATGCTGATAGGAAAAGACACATTTCTCTGTTTGCACAGGTCGCATGTGTTGCGCTAGATCAGAGTCACCTGGAAAAACAGATGTGCGTTATTTTAGTGGATGGCAAGCCTCTCACAGCACTACTAGACTCTGGTAGCGTGGTGACCCTAGTTAGAAGTGCTTGTGTAGACCCCGAAAAACTACATCCCAGTAGTATTGGGGTAATTTGCATCCATGGGGACACTCGGGACTACCAGACAGCAGTGGTTGAGGTTGATACCCCCTGGGGCAGGGTAACACATTCAGTGGGGGTGGTACCCTCACTGCTCCATGAAGCTTTAGTAGGGAGAGACTTTCCCCATTTTTGGAAGTTATGGGAGCATAAAGGGAGGCTCGTAGATAGAGTTCCCCTTGCTGGGGAAACACGGGAACTCTCACCAGACCCGTTTTTCAAAAGGGAAAGGCAGGCTATTGGTGGGATCGAGGAAGCCGGAGATCCTCTTCCTTTCCCTGCCATGGTCGGGGAACTGGAGGACTTGGAAGCTAGCACCCAGCCTGAGGGTAACGAACAGGAAATCTCGCCTGACCCTGACATCGAGAGTAGCCAAAATGTGGTACCCGACTTGGAGGTCAGGAGGGAGGATTTCTGTACTGAGCAGCTGCGAGAGCCCACCCTCATGAGTGCCAGGGAAAATGTTAAGGTATTGGATGGGGAACCGGTGGATCCTAATTGGGTGTCCTTCCCCTACATGGCGATTAAAAACAATCTATTATATCGAGTGATAAAACAAGGAGAGGAAGAGGTAGAACAGCTGCTGGTTCCCAAATCCTTTCGCAGGGTGGTGCTAGACCTGGCTCATGGTCATGTAATGGGGGGACATCTCGGGGTCGAAAAAACCAAGGAGAGAATCACCCAGAGATTTTTCTGGCCCGGGTTGCATGCAGAGGTCAAGGAGTATTGCGAATCTTGCCCCGAGTGCCAAATGTCAGCACCGTCGCCCCATTTTCGCAGCCCCCTTGTCCCTCTACCAATAATTGAGGTTCCCTTTGAGAGGGTTGGCATGGACCTGGTCGGGCCGGTGGTGAAATCTGCTCGAGGTCACCAGCATATTCTGGTGATCCTGGACTATGCGACTCGCTATCCTGAGGCCATACCCTTGCGAACACCTCCGCTAAGGCTATTGCCAAGGAATTGGTCCAGGTGTTTAGTCGAGTCGGGATCCTGAAAGAGATCTTGACCGATCAGGGCACCCCTTTCATGTCTAGGGTTACCAAGGAATTGTGTAGATTGTACAAAATCTCCCATCTCCGTACTTCTGTCTACCACCCCCAGACAGATGGTCTGGTCGAAAGGTTTAATAAAACATTGAAGAGTATGTTGAAAAAGGTGGTCGACAAGGATGGGAGAAACTGGGATTATTTGCTACCATATCTCATGTTTGCCATACGAGAGGTTCCACAGGCCTCCACAGGCTATTCCCCCTTTGAGCTCTTGTATGGTAGGCATCCCAGGGGCCTGCTAGATGTTGCTAAAGAAACGTGGGAAGGAGAGGTCAGCCCATATAGGAGCATCATAGAACATGTCTCCTTGATGCAGGACCGAATCGCAGCCGTCCTGCCCCTAGTACGGGAACATATGGAGCGAGCCCAGAAGGCCCAAAGGAGGGTCTATAACCGGGGTGCCAAGGTCCGTACTTTCAGCCCGGGGGACAGAGTGCTGGTACTGGTTCCCACAGTAGAAAGTAAATTTTTAGCTAAGTGGCAGGGTCCCTTTGAGGTTGTCGAAAGGTTGGGGGAGGTAAACTACAAAGTCTGCCAGCCAGGCAAAAGGAAACCCCACCAAATTTACCATGTAAATCTCTTAAAACCCTGGAAGGACCGAGAGACTTTACTGGCCACGACCTCACCTCCAACAGACCGGATACCCGTGATACCTGACGTTCCCATCACAGATTCCCTGTCTGTAGCACAACAAAATGACGTTAGGGCATTTGTGCAGAAAAATAGAGACTTTTTCTCCCCCTTACCCAGACTGACCAACACGATCCAACATGACATAGTGACGGAACCAGGGGTTCGGGTAAATGTAAAACCCTATAGAATCCCAGAGGCCCGGCGAGAGGCGGTTGCGGAGGAAATAAAACAAATGTTAGAGTTAGATGTGATCGTAGAGTCCCACAGTGAGTGGTCAAGTCCCATAGTGTTGGTCCCAAAACCTGATGGCAGTATCAGGTTTTGTAATGACTTTAGAAAACTTAACAGTGTGTCCAAGTTTGACGCCTACCCGATGCCCCGGGTCGACGAACTTGTGGACAGGTTGGGACAGGCTCGCTACATAACGACCCTGGATCTAACGAAAGGTTATTGGCAAATACCGCTTACTGAATCAGCCAAGGAGAAGACTGCCTTTTCCACTCCTGAGGGCTCGTTTCAGTATAAGCGGATGCCGTTTGGTCTGCATGGAGCCCCTGCATCATTCCAGCGAATGATGGACAAAACTTTGAGACCACATCGCTCGTATGCAGCGGCGTACTTGGACGATGTGGTCATCCACAGCCCAGATTGGGAATCGCACCTGCCCCGCGTACAAGCGGTGGTAGATTCCCTTAGGGAAGCACATCTCACGGCCAATCCAAAAAAATGTGCCATAGGCCTGGAGGAGGCCAGATACCTTGGGTACATTATTGGCCGGGGAGTGGTCAAGCCGCAGACCAATAAGATTGAGGCAATTCAAAAATGGCCCCAACCAGTCAAAAAAAAACAAGTGAGGGCCTTCCTGGTCATTACGGGGTATTACAGACGTTTCATACCCAATTTTGCCACCGTTGCTGCCCCCTTGACCGATTTGACGAAGGGTAGGGGGTCGGTCATGGTCAAGTGGAACCCCGAAGCCGAGGAGGCATTTCAGAAGTTGAAACAGGCTCTTTGTATGGTACCCGTACTAGTAACCCCGGACTTTAGCCAGGAGTTTGTTGTACAGACGGACGCCTCTGAGGTGGGCCTAGGGGCCGTACTCTCACAGAACAGGGATGGTGAGGAGCACCCAGTGGTATACCTGAGCCGGAAGCTGAACAAGCACGAGAAAAATTATGCCATCGTAGAAAAGGAGTGTCTCGCCATTAAGTGGGCTTTAGACTCCCTGAGGTATTACCTACTGGGGAGGTCATTTAAGCTGGTCACAGACCATGCTCCCTTGAAGTGGATGTGTGATAACAGGGAGAAAAATGCTCGGGTGACAAGGTGGTTCCTGGCTTTACAGCCTTTTAAATTTACGGTGGAGCATAGGCCAGGAAAACTCCAAAATAATGCAGATGCTCTCTCCCGGGTACACTGTATGGTTGGGGCAAGTGCTCAGCCGCAGGGGCTTGAGCAGAGGGGGAGGATATGTGACGGTATGCGAGGTGAGATACTTGACCATAGATATATTTCACCGCGCATACGTTCTATTTTGAGAAGCTGAACCGGAATCCGGGCCGGGTTTTACGGCCTCTGGTGTTCCGGTCCGGATATTTGGGTCCACTGGAGTTCAATGTCAGGTGGACCTTAAAAACAACCAGGAAGAGATCAGAAGGGAGCTCTCTGGTTTTGGGACACTGAGGAGGGAACCTGAGTGTGAGGGGCTCTCTAAAGACATTGCAAGAAAAAGGTTTGCGTTGTTGTTTATTTTGGGGGTGGTGGGGACCAGCCCCACACTGTATAGATAGGAGACCCTGATGTTTAGTTTAGCGCCGGACGGCAAGGATTTAAGTTTACTGTTTTGTTTGTTTAACCTGCAAACCTTTTGTAAAATAAACCTGGCAGCTGCCAGACTTAAAAAGAAAGTGCCTGTTTACAGACTGTGTTTCAGAAAAGTGATACCCACGAGCTAATTCTCCCACAATATATATATATATATATATATATATATATATATATATATATATAAGGGATATTTGTTATAGCAAAAAGTAAAAAATATATATTTTTAAATTGTCGCTCTTTTTTTGTTTATAGCGCAAAAAAAATGTAGAGGTGATCAAATACCACCAAAAGAAATCTCTATTTGTGGGAAAAAAAGGACATCAATTTTGTTTGGGTGCCATGTCGCACAACCGCACAATTGTCATTTAAAGCGGCCCAGTGCTGTATCGCAAAAAGTGCTCTGGTCAGGGAGGGGGTAACTTATTTTCCGTGCTGAAGCGATTAATGAGCACATTTTTGGAGAGTAAGAAACAATGTATATGGCATACACTGGTCTGAGGACACTGGGACTGGTGTGGTGGTGATCAGGTAAACTCTTTCTAGTTACCATCGTCTGGCAACACTGTGACAGGTGTGCTGGTAAACAGAGAAACTGTGACTGGCTGCACTCTGAGGGCTTGTTCACACATTAGGTTGGGGGCTGTAAAAGTTAAGTAGTGGAATTACTTTTCCCAACTGCTATCCCCTTCAGCTGCAGAGGCAGTGTGGGAGGGTGAGACACACAGCTGATTCCCATTTTTTTTTTGTCACCAATCAGTGTCTCTGATCTGGTGACAACCGTTATCTGAATACACTACACTGCACTGGTTACAGTATATAAAACATTGTGCCAAAAAATAACAACTTCAAAAAATTTGACATCCCTCTTATTAAATGCCTCAGACGGTCTACTTTCCAAAAAGAGGCTATTTGTACTGTACTGACATTTTAAGGGCCTCAATAAATTAGATTGGCTGTCAGTACACCATGATTGATCAATTTTCAAATAAATATATATCATAGTTTGTAGATGCTATAACTATCACACAAGCCAATTAATATACCATTTTTGGAATTTTCTTTATTACCAGTTATGTAGCAGTAGTTTGCAGTCAGTCAGTGTAGTTTATATAATACAGTTCATAGTATCTATTGCAGTCAGTGTGATATATATAATACAGTTCAGAGTATATAGTGCACTTCGTGAAGTATATATTATATAGTTCAGAGTATATAGTGTGGTTAGTGTAATATATATATATATATATATATATATATATATATATATATAATACAGTTTTGAGTATATAATGCAGTCAGTGTAGTATATATAATACAGTTCAGAGTATATAATGCAGTCAGTGAAGTATAGAATACAGTTCAGAGTATATAGTGAAGTCAGTGTAGTATATATATTACAGTTCAGATTATATAGTGCAGTTAGTATAGTATATATAATAAAGTTCAGAGTATATAGTGCAGTCAGTGTAGTATATATAATACAGTTCAGAGTATATAGTGCAGTTCGTTTAGTATTTATATATAATACAGTTCAGAGTATATGATGCAGTCAGTATAGTATATATAATACAGTGGAGAGTATATAGTGCATTCAGTTTAGTATATATAATACAGTTCAGAGTAGTCAGTGTAGTATATATAATTCAGTGCAGAGTATATAGTGCCATCAGTATAGTATATACAGTACGATACATTGCAGAGTATATAGTGCAGTCAGTGTAGTATATATCTTACAGTGGAGAAAATATAGCGCAGTCAGTGTAGTATATATAATACAGTGCAGGGTATATAGTGCAGTGCAGAGTACATAATACAGTGTATTGAATTGGTTAAGGGGAAACCTATGACAGCATTAAGGAAAAAAACGGTGCGCCCCTCCCCCCTATAACCATACAAGGTCCTTTGCGTATAAATTTTAAGATGAACATCACGTCAATTTCTAAAAAAAAATGGCGTGGGGTCCCCTCCCAAATCCACATCAGACCCTTATCCGAGCAAGCAGACTGATAAAACAGGACAAGGGGGGGCAGCGAGCACCCCCCTCCTGAACGATACCAGGCCGCTTCACCTTAACATAGGGAGGGTGCTTTGGGGTTCAGTTTTTCCTTTTTTCTATTTTTGGGTCCGTCGGGCGCTGTAATTGAAGATGGATGTCCATCGCAGGACTTTTTTTTTCTTTTTTAATAAAGGAATTGTCAAAAATTCTCTCATGTGGTTTTTTTACTTTTCGACACTTTTTTGATAGAGGGGGGGGGGATCTGGGAGCTTCTTTGTTAAATGGGGCTTCCAGATTCCAATAAGCCCGCAGCCCCCCAACAACCATGGCCAGGGTTGTTGGCAAGAGGTGCTTGTCCCCATCAACATGGGGACAAGGTGCTTTGAGGCGGGGGCAGAGCACCCACCCCCCATGTTGAGAACATGTGGCCTGGTATGGTTCAGGAGGGGGGTGCTTGCTCATCCCCCCCTATCCTGACCCACCAGGGTGCATGCTTGGATAAGGGTCTGCCCTGGATTTTGGGGGGAACCCCACAATTTTTTTTTAAATGTTAGTACTGAGTTCCCATTAAAATCCATACCAGACCTGGCATAGACTTGGGGAGGGGTCCCCACACAGTTTTTTTCATAGATTTGTCATCTATACTGCCGGGAGCTGGCAATATATTACAGCTGCAAGCAAGTTTGAATTACATATTTTCCTTTAGAAATATCATTATTGCTATGGCATGTTCTATACATCGCACATATGCACCACTTTACAGGCAGACTAAGGGGATCCCCAAGCACGATATTTAAAGGAATATTTCATTTTTATTGTTTCACTTTAATATTGGATGCACTATAATGGAAATGTATTACTGCATGCACTTATGTCTTGTACCAATTAGATTGTATTGACATGAGTCCTTTTTACAAATTTTAGTTAGTATTGCACTGTTGATGTTTGTACACTATTTTATGGTAGCACTGCACTAATTTGAGTTATTTAACATGTCTGGTAGTCACCATGTTACTCATAAGAAGATTGCCCCTCCATTACTGTTCTGGTGACCATTCAAAATTTTGGATTTTTTTTTTACTTTAATTTCAGAGATAACTGCTGTCAGGACAATAGAGAAGGTTAATCTCCTTAATAGGGACATATAAAACAATACCATTCTGACCTGTTTTAATCAAACTCCATACTGATTTTAAGTCTCAATTTTAACAGTAGTCCAATTAGACCAAAAAAAACTGTTACTTAAGCAAATATGTTGCTGTGTCTTAAAAAGATGTTGCAACAATAATTCACAAATCACCTCTAAAGCACTTTGAAACTTGAAGTGACAAACTGTTTAGTTTTTAATGGTACAGTGAAATTCTCATTTGGGATTTTCTGAGATACATATTCTTCTCCATCATTTTGATGTAAATTACAGTGGCTACAGGTAATTGAAGCATATACACTCAAACACATTAACGAATATCCTAAAAACAGAAAAGGTCAATTATTTAACATTAAATTCTTGGTATAATTCAGTGACATGTCATTGGCTTTGATGTATAAAATCATTTAGATAATTAACACTTCACTATATGACAGCTTTCAGAGCGCTGTTCTTCAATTAACTGAAAAGATAGCTGAGAGTTGATTAATGTGAACAGACAACAACTAATATGATATTTAATAGAAAAACTGTTTTGTCAGACGATTACCTTAGCTTTACCAGTTTCTTTGGTTAAGTTAGTTTTTCAGAAGTTTGTGAAGGTTATTGTATGTGCAAATTGTGTTTATTCAGAAAGTTATATTTGAAGATGTAACATGTATCCTTCCACAGTAGAGGTAACTGACTCATCACAGCAGTAAGGGCTTGTTTAGACTTGTAGTTTGGGGTGGGGGGTGTTAAAAAAGCTTGGCTGAGCAACATTTTTAGCACCCCTCCTTAAGCTGCAAAAAGCAGCTGATTGGGTTGTTAAAATGTTGTGGTTGTAATGCTTTGCTCAATGGCAGCAGCAAAATCGGTTGTTCCTATTGCATTTGGTGGGCCCTACATGAATAGGGGATTGCCTCAAACACAAGCAGTTACTCACTAGTTCAGATATTTCAGGGTTAAAATAGGTGTTGAAGGGATGTCACATTGTCTCCTCCCCACCTGTTTAACACCTGACAAACCAGGATCCCTTTTCGGACACAAGTCTAAACTTGGTGTCCGTTAAAGGGGTTGTAAAGACAAAAATATTTTCCTTTTCTTAAATTAAAGTCTGACAGTAGCTGATAAAGTAAAAAGTAATGTTTTGCATTATAACTAGTTTGATACCTGTTGAAATCGAGCTGTTTTATTTACCTCCATCACTCCTGAATAGTTATTCTCACTGACTTCCTGGTTTGCAGTGCGCATTCATTCTTGCTACATCACGGCCTAATGGGAACTACAGTTCCTATTAGGTTTAGCCTCCATGCCTTTGAGGGATAAGAGAGCATCTTCACGCAGGGCTGTAGTCATAGGGAGGGGGTGAGCACATTCTGCTTTCCACCATGCCAAACAGCTCAGGTGCTGATGGAAAGCAACCAGAGGAGAGACAGGAAATTGCATTTTCAAACCTGAATTACTGTATTTTGGAGGTCAATGCTCTAGCTTACAGCAATCAATTGATCTAAGAAACCTTTAGTGTTCCTTTAAGTGTTCATCACATTATGTAATATTTCATGCTTCATAAAGTCTTTCTTACAGTATATTCTTTTGTGCAAACAAACACCCAATTGCCACCACTTCTGACACAGAACACTCACCCGATAACCCTATTTACATTATGGGCCATATAGCGCTTTATGGGAAAAAATATTGACATGAAGTATTTTGAACTTTGTACTGCAGCATAGAGCATATTTGGAAATAACTCTAATGTATCTGGATCAACAAGATTGATTTTTATTAATATGTGCCTAGAGTTTTAACCACTTAATCACCAGGTCTATTTTGGCACTTCTCTCCTTCATGTAAGAATCAAATTTTTTTTGCTAGAAAATTAATCAGAACCCCCAAACATTATATATTTTTTTTAGCAGACAGCCTAGGGAATAAAATGGCGGTCATTGCAACTTTTTTTCTCGCACAGTATTTGCGCAATACTTTTTCAAACGCCTTTTTTTGGGGGAAAAAACGGTTTCATGAATTAAAAAATAACAAAACAGTAAAGTTAGCCCAATTTTTTTTTATAAAGTGAAAGACGATGTTACGCCGAGTAAATAGATACCCAACATGTCACGCTTTAAAATTGCGCACACTCATGGAATGGCACCAAACTTCGGTACTTAAAAATCTCCATAGGCGACGCTTTAATTTTTTTTACAGGCTACTATTTTTCTAATTACAGAGGAGGTCTAGTGCTAACACTCTAACGCACTCGATGATACCTCACATGTGGGGTTTGAACGGTGTTTACATATGTGGGCGGTACTTGAATGCATGTTTTCTTCTGCACGTGAGAGACCGGGACAGGGGCGTTTTAAAAATTAATTTTTTTATTTTATTTTTTATTTTTATTGCATTTTTTTATTTTTACACTTTTTTTTTACATTTTTTTTTGGATCACTTTTATCACTTTTTGTAAACATCCCTTGTAATAGGAATCACTGTGACAGGTCCTCTTTAATGGAGAGACGCAGGGTCAATAAGACCTCACATCTCTCCTCCAGGCTGGAAAGCATTAGATTGTGAAAAAAAATTCACAGATCTAATGCTTTCAGCCGTAATTGCGGCTGTGTTTACATTCTGGGTACCGGGTGTGACGTTACAATGTCGCGCCCGGTCCTCCGACGGTCATAGAGATGACTGTGACCGTCTGGTCACCAGCCATCTCTATGGTTCAGCAGAAAACGCCAACCGATTCGCTCTCCGGGCCCCCGATGGCACGGGAGAGCCCGGAAAAGCACCAGATGGCGGCGGGAGGGAACCGCCGCTTTGATCATTCTTATGGTGCACAGAATCGCTGGCTGAAGACGGCGATATCTGAATGATGCCTGTGGCTGCAGGCATCATTGAGATATCACTGCACAAAGTGGAGGACGTCCAATGGCGTCCTAAGGTGATTAAGTGGTTAATGTATCAAGACATAAGCCATACAAAAACATATATGATTAGGATACAATGGAGTGAAATTTAAGTTGAACTATTATAAGAAAAAATAACTTTGAATATTAAATACTGTACTGATAACCTTTTATTTTCCTTAAAGTGGAGCTCCACCCTCTTTTTTAACTTTATTGCATCCCATTTCATACTGCCCCCTAAAATAGAATTGGCATGTCATTTTTAGTCATTTTAAAAACTCACTGTGCTGTGCAGATGAGTTTATTTTCTCAGCCGTGGCCACAGCCGTCAATCACAGCCGCTATGCCTCCTGGGACATGACCCCTCTCTCCTCTCCTCTCCTCTCTCTGTGTATTACTAGCTGCCTGGCTGGGTGTGTTTTCGGTGGGGACGCTGTAACACGGTCCCGCCCCCCTGGGCTGGCTCATGTGATAGTGGATAGACAGCCAATGTGATCTGTGTTCAGCCAATCACACAAGCCGGTCTAAGGGGGCGGGACCGTAGCGTCACCGCCGAAAACACAGACCCAGCCAGGCAGCTCAATCAGCAATGATGCCGCCCTACGTGTGCAGCAGGGGGGCTGCAAATAGAAGAAATCACCTTGCTATAATCCTCTATACAGGTGCTAACCGCTTGCAAGAGGTAAAAGGTAGGAGAATCAAGCATTCAGCACCTGTATGGAGGAATATAGAAAGCTAATTTCCTCTATATGCACCCTGGTTCTCCTCTCCCACCACACTCTCCAGCCCCCCCACAGTGTTCTCCTCCCCCACCACACTCTCATAGGGCAGGAATCCCGCAAATCATCCCCCCCCACCCGTGATTCGCGGACCCCCCACCCCCCCACCCACGATTACCGCGATTCGGGGTAAATACAGTGGTCCCGCTAACCCCCCCCCTTTCAAAAACTCAGGCTCAACAACTTCGATCCGCCCCCCCCCCCGCTCAACAACTTCCATCCGAACCCCCCGCTCACCAACTCCGATCCGAACCCCCCCCCCCACTGCTCAACAACTTTGATCCGAACCGCTCAGCTTAACAACTCCTGTGTGCTGTGATCGGTGCGCTGTGATTGGTGTGATCGGTGCAGTGTGATCGGTGCGCTGTGATTGGTGTGACCGGTGCGGTGTGATCGGTGTGCTGTGATCGGTGCGCTGTGATCGGTGCGCTGTGATCGGTGCGCTGTGATCGGTGCGCTGTGATCGGTGTGGTGTGATCGGTGTGATCGGTGCGCTGTGATCGGTGTGATCGGTGCGCTGTGATTGGTGTGATCGGTGCGCTGTGATCGGTGCGCTGTGATTGGTGTGATCGGTGCGGTGTTATCTGTGCAGTGTGATCAGTGCGCTGTGATCGGTGCGCTGTGATTGGTGTGATCTGTGCGGTGTGAACGGTGCGCTGTGATTGGTGCGCTGTGATCAGTGCGCTGTGATCTGTGCGCTGTGATTGGTGTGATCTGTGCGGTGTGATCTGTGCGGTGTGATCGGTGCGCTGTGATTGGTGTGATTGGTGCGGTGTGATTGGTGTGGTGTGATCGGTGCGCTGTGATCTGTGCGGTGTGATCTGTGCGGTGTGATCGGTGTGCTGTGATCGGTGTGCTGTGATCGGTGCGCTGTGATTGGTGTGATCTGTGTGGTGTGATTGGTGCAGTGTGATCGGTGTGATCTGTGCGCTGTGATTGGTGCGCTGTGATCGGTGCGCTGTGATTGGTGTGATCGGTGCGCTGTGATCGGTGCACTGTGAACGGTGCGCTGTGATTGGTGTGATCTGTGCGGTGTGATCGGTGCGCTGTGATCGGTGCGCTGTGATCGGTGCGCTGTGATCGGTGCGCTGTGATCGGTGCGCTGTGATCGGTGCGCTGTGATCGGTGCGCTGTGATCGGTGCGCTGTGATTGGTGCAGTGTGATCGGTGTGATCGGTGCGCTGTGATTGGTGCAGTGTGATCGGTGTGATCTGTGCGATGTGATCGGTGCACTGTGATCGGTGTGATGTGATCTGTGCGCTGTGATCTGTGTGCTGTGATCTGTGCGCTGTGATTGGTGCGCTGTGATCAGTGTGATCGGTGCACTGTGATCGGTGCGCTGTGATCGGTGTGCTGTGATCGGTGTGCTGTGATCTGTGCGCTGTGATCTGTGCGCTGTGATCGGTGCGGTGTGATCGGTGCGGTGTGATCGGTGCGCTGTGATCGGTGCGCTGTGATCGGTGCGCTGTGATCGGTGCGGTGTGATCGGTGCGCTGTGATCGGTGTGATCTGTGCGCTGTGATCGGTGCGCTGTGATCGGTGTCATCGGTGCGCTGTGATTGGTGTGATCGGTGCGGTGTGATCTGTGCGGTGTGATCAGTGCGCTGTGATCAGTGCGCTGTGATCGGTGCGCTGTGATTGGTGTGATCTGTGCGGTGTGAACGGTGCGCTGTGATTGGTGCGCTGTGATCAGTGCGCTGTGATCTGTGCGCTGTGATTGGTGTGATCTGTGCGGTGTGATCTGTGCGGTGTGATCTGTGCGGTGTGATCTGTGCGGTGTGATCTGTGCGGTGTGATCTGTGCGGTGTGATCGGTGCGCTGTGATTGGTGTGATCGGTGCGGTGTGATTGGTGTGGTGTGATCGGTGCGCTGTGATCTGTGCGCTGTGATCTGTGCGGTGTGATCTGTGCGGTGTGATCGGTGTGCTGTGATCGGTGTGCTGTGATTGGTGTGATCTGTGTGGTGTGATTGGTGCAGTGTGATCGGTGTGATCTGTGCGCTGTGATTGGTGCGCTGTGATCGGTGCGCTGTGATTGGTGTGCTGTGATCGGTGCGCTGTGATTGGTGTGATCGGCGCGCTGTGATCGGTGCACTGTGAACGGTGCGCTGTGATTGGTGTGATCGGTGCGCTGTGATCGGTGCCCTGTGATTGGTGTGATCTGTGCGGTGTGATTGGTGCAGTGTGATCGGTGTGATCGGTGTGCTGTGATCGGTGCACTGTAATCGGTGCGCTGTAATCGGTGCGCTGTAATCGGTGCGCTGTGATCTGTGCGGTGTGATCTGTGCGGTGTGATCGGTGCGGTGTGATCGGTGTGATCTGTGCGGTGTGATCTGTGCACTGTGATCGGTGCACTGTGATCGGTGCGCTGTGATCGGTGCGCTGTGATCTGTGCGCTGTGATCTGTGCGCTGTGATCTGTGCGCTGTGATCTGTGTGCTGTGATCTGTGTGCTGTGATCTGTGTGCTGTTATCTATGTGCTGTTATCTATGTGCTGTGATCTGTGCTCTGTAATCGGTGCGCTGTAATCGGTGCGCTGTGATCAGTGTGCTGTGATCAGTGCGGTGTGATCTGTGCGGTGTGATCGGTGCGGTGTGATCGGTGTGATCGGTGCACTGTGATCGGTGCACTGTGATCGGTGTGCTGTGATCTGTGCGCTGTGATCTGTGCGGTGTGATCTGTGCGGTGTGATCGGTGCGGTGTGATCGGTGTGATCTGTGCGGTGTGATCTGTGCACTGTGATCGGTGCACTGTGATCGGTGCGATGTGATCGGTGCGCTGTGATCGGTGCGCTGTAATCGGTGCGCTGTAATCGGTGCGCTGTGATCGGTGCGCTGTAATCGGTGCGCTGTGATCGGTGCGCTGTAATCGGTGCGCTGTGATCTGTGCGGTGTGATCTGTGAGCTGTGATCGGTGCGGTGTGATCGGTGCGCTGTGCGGTGCAAATATATCTACATAACAAATGATTTAGTATATTTCCTGGTTCCTGGAAGGAGGAGGGGAGGAGAGATTTGCATAGATAAGGGGCGTCAACTTCCTCTGACACTCCCGTTGCTATGGAAACCTGACCTGAAACCTATTACATCGCTTGTGCAGCACTGAGCATGTGCGAGATCAGCAAGGCTGAAATCCAGGAAGTCATACAGTCTGGCTTCATGGATTCCCACACTTAAGATGGCCCCGGTCAATTCCTGTTTTATAAAGTATCTAAATGCTGTAACAACCTAACAAAACGGACCTTAGTTTACAGACTAACTTTGCTAGAATACATTAAGCTTGTGTATTACAGGAGTATTTATATTTAAAAAGTGAAATTGTGGCCGGAATTCCGCTTTAACAAATGATTGGGTATACCTTAAGATCTAATATACCTCATAAAGATTCAAAGGGAGTATCTAATTGTGATGCAAACAGAGATCAAATGTACCTTAAAGTGGTACTTCACTCTTTCAATTAACACTATTTTGTAATCATTTTAATGCTGGTATTAGTATATAGATAGGAACGTATATTATATTTATTTGTTTTAAACATTTTTTCTTCAGTTACTTCCCTGCTTCCTGGCCTAGGTAAAAGATGTCATACATCCGAAGTGTCTTCAGGAGGGTAGGAGGGTTTTTTCAACTAAGCACACTCTCCTGCCTGCAAGCCTGAACTAAGTTCAAATGGATTCAGTGAGAAAGGCTGTGTTCACATATATGCATGTACGGTTGATGCGTTTTTGCAGCACATTTTCTGGCATGTTTTCCTATTTTTTATGTGCCGTTTTATGTGTTGTTTATGTGTTTTTGTGTTTTTTTGGGAATGTTTTGCATTTTTGGTTCATGTTGCTAGAAGGTGGTGTCTGTTGTCATGCAGGAAAATGCACCACAAACCCATGTACCCTACATACATTTTGATGCAATTCTGTTTAAGTCTATGGAACCATGCTGTAAAAAAGTCACTACAGCTTTCCAAAAAAATACGGGAAACTGCATACATGTGAATGGAACTCATAGGAAAAAAAGTTAAATGGACTGTTGTGTGTTTCTGTGAAACAGCAAATGTACTTAAAAAAGCATAGATGTGAACCTAGCCTAAATGTTACAAGAATCATCTGCCCTTATTCAAGATCAGGAGTCTCCAAACGTTCTTAAGAGCCAGTTTAACCACTTAAGACCCGGACCAAAATGCAGGTAAAGGACCTTGCCCCTTTTTGCGATTCGGCACTGCGTCGCTTTAACTGACAATTGCGCGGTCGTGCGACGTGGCTCCCAAACAAAATTTACGTCCTTTTTTCCCCACAAATAGAGCTTTCTTTTGGTGTTATTTGATCACCTCTGCGGTTTTTATTTTTTGCGCTATAAACAAAAATAGAGCGACAATTTTAAAAAAAAATGCAATATTTTTTACTTTTTGCTATAATAAAAATCCCCAAAAATATATAAAAAAACATTTTTTTTCCTCAGTTTAGGCCGATACGTATTCTTCTACGTATTTTTGGTAAAAAAAAATCGCAATAAGCGTTTATCGGTTGGTTTTCGCAAAATTTATAGCGTTTACAAAATAAGGAATAGTTTTATTGCATTTTTATTAATTTTTTTTTTTTTACTACTAATAGCGGCGATCAGCGATTTTTTTCGTGACTGCGACAATATGGCGGACACTTCGGACAATTTTGACACATTTTTGGGACAATTGTCATTTTCACAGTAAAAAATGCATTTAAATTTGCATTGTTTACTGTGGAAATGACAGTTGCAGTTTGGGAGTTAACCACAGGTGGCGCTGTAGGGGATGTGTGCCTATGTGGTTTGTTTACTACTGTAGGGGGGTGTGGCTGTAGGTGTGACATCATCGATCGCGTCCCCCTATTACAGGGATGACGCGATCGATGCTACAGCCACAGAGAAGCACGGGGAAGCCGTGTGTACACACGGCTCTCCCCGTTCTTCCGCTCCAGGGACGGATCGCCGCACTGCAGCGGCGATCGGGTCCGCGAATCCCGCGGTCCCGGAGCTTCGGACCGGGTCGCGGGCGCGCGCCCGCGACCCACGGCTGGGTACTAAAATCAACGTATATATACGTTGATGTGCCCAGCCGTGCCATTCTGCCGACGTAAATGTGCAGTAGGCGGTCCTTAAGTGGTTAAAGTCTTTCGAACTTTAGGGGGGCGGGCAGTCTGTGGCCAGTGCAGTGACAGAAGTAAATGTCCTGCCCTCAGTGGAATTAAACAATCCCCCACCATTGGTATTAGGGGGAGTAATAGTGCCCCATCATTGGTATCAATGGGAGGAATAGTGTCCCATTGTTAGTGTTAGTGGGACTAATAGTGCCCCATCATTGTATCAGTGGGAAGAATAGTACCCCATTGTTGGTGTCAGTGGGAGGAACAGAGCCCTGTCATTGGTATCAGTGGGAGGAGTAGTGCCCCATCGTAGGCTGTCAATGGGAGGAATAGTGATCCATTATTGGTTTCAGTGAAAGTAATAGTGCCACATTATTGGTATCAGTGAGAGGAATAGTGTCCCATTGTTGGTATGAATGCTAAGGTGATTTCTCATCAAAATAAAGCATGGTGACATGGATGTATTGGTCAATTTGCTTTGAATATTAAAAATAAATGAAATAGCTTTTTTGGTTCATGGTTCACAGATGAAGTGTTGTTCCGCTCTAGGGAGAAATAAGGGGTGATTGAATGCACCACTAAGATACCAAATAAGAAATTATTCGTAAACAAAAGAGACATTTACATTGTAAATACATTTGGTGTATCAATTTAGTCAGTGAGGAAAAGTAGTTATGGGTTTAATTACAGGCTAAGGGCTCTTTCACATGGAGCGTCCGTTCAGATCCGCCTGCCAGTTTTTTTGGCGGACCTGAACGGACGCTCCATGCTCCTCTATGGAGCCGCGGATGTCAGCGGAGACATGTCCGCTGACATCCGACCCGCTCCGATCCACCAAAGTATGACGGAGGAAAAACCTACTTTTCCTGTGTTTGTGATGTGCATTGCCTTTCCATATATACTTTATTGCAAAGTCGGGTTGGTTGGCACTTTTTTTTACAGTTGGTTGAATTTGATGTGGGGATGCACTGAATGCCTTCAGCTGCCATTGTGCTCTTGCTGGGTGTTCCATGCATTCATGTATTTTTTAGGAGGGGTGCGCTTCCTCCAGGTACAGTTAACCTGCCCTTAATATATCCACTGTTATATGTGCTCCAACTTAAGAAATTCTGAAACCGTGCACTCTGTAGGTAACACATTCCTGAACCTTGTAGTCTCTACGTAATGCATTCCGGAACCTTGCATTATGTATTAAAAACGCACTCCTGAACCTTGCACTCTGTATGCAACGCATTCCTGAACCTTGTACTCTGTACGTAATGCATTCCTAAACCTTAGACTGTATTAAAAGCGCACTCCTGAACAAAGCACTCTGTATGTAACACATTCCTGAACCTTGTACTCTGTACGTAATATGCTTATAATGATTTCCTATTTTTTCTCAATTTTATTCCTTCATCAATCCTTACTTGGTTTAGTATCTAATGTAATTCATATTATTTTACCTTACTGTGGCTCCACATATGAGTTCAATTAGGCATATCACAAACATTGACTCGGTGCTACTTTGGGATTCATGCATAATTAGGGTTCGTACCAGACTTTTGGATTTTTGGTACCCAGACCCGAACCTGAAAAGTTTACTGTAAGTTTGGGTTCGAGTTCGGGGTTCGGCAATGTAACGGGCAGGGCAGGGCAGCCAATCAACATTTGTTTAACTCGTGTGACCTAGAAGCCATCACAGCCATGCCTACTAATGGCATGGCTGTGATTGGCCAGTGCAGCATGTGACCCAGCCTCTATATAAGCTAGAGGCACATAGCACACCATGTCACTCTGCTTTAGAGTAGGGAAAGGCTGGCGCTGCTGCTGCTCTGAGGGAGAGAATTAGATAGGAGTCAGACTCAGTCCTGCTTCAGAAATCAAATTACTCAGCGATCTACATATCACAGCAAGTCACTCTGCTTTAGATACTTTAGGGAAAGGTCGCTGCTGTTGTTTTTAGGGAGAGAATTAGATAGGAGTTAGTCAGTCCTGCTTCAGAAGTCAAATTACTCAGCGATCTACATAGCACAGCAAGTCACTCTGCTTTAAATACTTCAGGGAGAGGTTGCTGCTGTTGTTTTTAGGGAGAGAAATAGATAGGAGTCAGTCCTGCTTCAGAAATCAAATTACACCAGCACTGCCTATGTTACGGTGAGATACACCCTTTAGATACTTTCTTTTCTTCTATTGTGCTATTCAAAAAACATCCATTTAGGGCAAAAAAATATATTTTGCAGTGTTTGCTCCATATCTGTACGTGTGAGATACACACTTTAGATACTGTTCTTCTATTGTGCTATTCAAAAAACACACATTTAGGGCAAAAAAATAGATTTTGCAGTGTTTAGCTGGAGGCAGCATTTCACCAACATGGTGGAGCAGTATGTGTGCCCCCTTAAACTTCTGGGTCTCCAATTGGGCACATGGCCTGAGCTTGCCCTTTACGCCTTGGAGGTGCTGGCCTGGCCTGCAGCCAGTGTATTATCTGAACGTGTATTTAGCACGGCAGGGGGTGTTATCACAGACAAACGCAGCCGCCTGTCCAGAGCCAATGTGGACAAGCTCACGTTCATTAAAATGAACCAGGCATGGATCCCACAGGACTTGTTTGTACCTTGTGCAGAATAGACACGTATACCGGCCTCACCCAGCCATTCTTGTATTTTTGATCTTTCTCACTATTTTGGGGTGTACCCTAATTTAAAAAATAAATAAATTAAAAACAAAACCTGTGTTGGCTACCTCGTCCTCCTCCACCACCGCTTCCACCTACACCGCCACATCCATCGCCACCTCAACCTCCTACTCCATATGGACCTTGTCCTCCTAGGTCAAGATTATTATTTTTTTATTTTTATGTTATTTTAAGTTATTTCCCTATCCACATTTGTTTGCAGAGTACTTGCCATGCTCTTACCAACATTTTGCTGCCATTTGCAGCCCTCTAGCCCTTTCCATTACTTTTTTAGAGACATTTTAGTACTCAAAAGTTCTGGTCCCCATTGACTTTAATGGGGTTCGGGTTCAGGGTTAAGTTCAGGTCCTGAACCTGGACTTTTTTTCGAAGTTCGACCCATTGACCCCGAACATCCAGGTGTCCGCTCAACTCTATGCATAATATATATATCTACAGGATTAGTCCCATGCGATGTGGATACGTTTATGGACTCTTGTGGAGGACTAATAAGACCTGCTTTTATACAAGCCAATTTTTGTGAGTATAATACTTACCTATATACAAAAAAACAACATATTTTTGGGATAATGCACTAGGTCCATTCCTGAACCTTGCACTCTATCAAAAACACACTCCTGAACATTGCACCTTGTACGTAACGCATTCCTGAACTTTGCTCTCTGTATGAAATGCACTCCTGAACCATGTACTCTGTATGTAATGCACTCCTGAACCTTGCACTCTGTATGAATTGCACTCCTGAACCTTGCACTCTGTACGTAAAAGACTTCTGAACCGTTCACTCTTTTTGAAATGCAGTCCTGAATCTTGCACTCTGTATGTAAAGCACTATTAAACCTTGGAGTCTGTATGAAATGCACTCCTGAACGTTGCACTCTGTATGTAACGCATTCCTGAACCTTGCACTTTGTACGCAACACATTCCTGAACCTTGCAATCTGTATGTAACGCATTCCTGAACATTGCACTCCATACATAACACATTCCTGAACCATGCTTCTATTGGTTGCAAGGTTCCTGATTGTTTCTTTAAAATTGTTTCTGTTTCAGCCAAGTCCTGGGTACTTATACAGGTCTTGGCTGACAAATGTTAACCTGAACTTTTCTTTCTTTAACCACCTCAATACCGCACGCCGTCTTATGACGTCCAGCTACAGGCATTATTCAGATATCCTTCTTTTCAGCCAGCGATTCTGCGCACCATAAGAACGATCATAGCAGCAGTTCCACACCTTGATCGTTCTTATAGGCGGTGGGAGGGGACATTCCCCTCCCGTCCTAATCCGGTGCTTCTCTGGGCTCTCCCTTGGCATCTGGAGCCCGTAGAATGAATCGGGCAGTGCCGGCTCACAATGATAGACCGTCTATAGACCACTGGAGGCCCGGTACCCAGAAGTAAACAAAGCCACAATCGCGACTGTCGGAATGAGATCTGTGAATTTTTTTCACAATCTCCTGCTCTCCAGCCTGGAGTAGAGATGTGGGGTCTTATTGACCCTGCATCTTTCCATACAGAGGACCTGTCACATTGATTCCTATTACAAGGGATGTTTACATTCCTTGTAATAGGATTAAAAGTAATAAAAAAATGTAAAAAAGGCTCATGCTCAGAAGCGAACACACACGTAAGTTCCGCCCACATATGTAAACGCCGTTCAAACCACACTATGAGGTATTGCCGCGTGCGTTAGAGCGTGTGCAACAATTCTAGCACTAGACCTTCCCTGTATCATTAAACTGGTAACCTGTAAAAAATAAATAAAGCGTCACCTATGGAGATTTTTAAGTACTGAAGTTTGGCGCCATTCAATGAGTGTGCACAATTTTAAAGCGTGACAAGTTAGGTATCTATTTACTGGGCATAACATCATCTTTCACATTATACAAAAAAAATATGGGCTAACTTTACGGTTTTGTTATTTTTTAATTCATGAAACCTTTTTTCCCCCAAAAAAAGGCGTTTGAAAAATGATTGCACAAATACTGTGCGGGATAAAAAGTTGCAATGTCTGCCACTTTATTCCCTAGAGTGTCTGCTAAAAAAAAATATATGATTTTTGGGGGTTGTGAGTAATTTTCTAGCCAAAATCTATGATTATGATTTTTATATGAAGGGGGGGGGGGAGTGCCAGAATAGGCCTGGTATTGAGGTGGTTAAGTCCATTATTAACATTTCTAGGTGTGCCAGAGGGGCCGGGACACAACATAAGTACCGTATTTATTGGTGTATAAATGCGCACAGGCATATAACACGCACCCTAACTTTAAGAGGGAAGTTTCAGAAAAAAAGCTTTCCACAGCCTCCTGCGTATAACACGCAGGCACAGTTTACCCTCTTTTTTCAGGGTAAAAAAGTGAGTGTTAAACGCCAATAAATACAGTAAATGCCAGTGCTTGCCCACTACTTTCTTTAAATGTTCCCAATGGGTACCAAAGTTAGTCACCAATCCTTTTCTATCCATACTGGTTTTGTCCAGTTTTTCTTCATCTTGTTCATGGTCTAGAATCTTTTCCCTCCGTTTTTTCCACGCTTTCACCTTTGTCTAATAGTAGAATTGGAGTATATCCCCGTTTTATAAATCTCTGACTTAATTCTCTGCATTCTTTATGAAAGTCTTTGAAATTTGAGCAATTTGTGGGTTTTCTAAACGTATTAGTCACAATTCTGGCTTACTTTACAGATCATCAGATCCAAGAACTTAATTTTATCTTTGTCCACCTTATAGATGAGAAAGATATTTATTGTATTATTATTGAGTTCTTCTATAAACAGCTCAAATTGTGACATAGTGCCCCTTCACACCACCAGGACATCATCAATAAAGCGTACCCAAAGGGCCACATGTTCCTGAAAAGCTGGGTGATTGTATACCTCTACTCTTTCCCACCACCCCAAATGCAAGTAGGCATAAGATGGGGCACAGGAGACCCCCATGGCTACGCCCCATTTTTGACAAAAGTATTTACTGTCAAAAATTGTAGTTGTTATTGAGAACTAATTCAAGTATCTCCATCAAAAATCTGTTGTGGGGACCTGCCAGGGGATGTCTAATATCCAGCCATTGGGATACCGCCTGTATCCCCACCTCATTTTTTCAGAAGAGCATAAGCTTAAAATTAACCCATCTCAAAAAGAGGCATATATCTTTATAGATCTCAAAAGAATTACCTTTATTGCATGGGGAGAACCCCAATCCTTTACTCAATACAGACAGAAGATCTAAATTAGCATATTTATTGGCGTATAACACGCACAGGCATACAACACGCACCCTAACAGAGCCCATTACTTTACTCTAATGCCCTGTACACACGATCGGTTCATCCGATGAAAACGGTCTGATGGATTTTTTTCATCAGATATCCGATGAAGTTGACTTTCATCAGTCGTGCCTACACACCATCAGTTAAAAAACCGATCATTTCAGAACGCGGTGAAGTAAAACACAATGACCTGCTGAGAAAAATGAAGTTCAATGCTTCCAAGCATGTGTCGACTTGATTCTGAGCATACATGGATTTTTAACCGATGGACATACCCACAGACGATCGGTTTTTTAACCATCAGATAATTTTAAAACAAGTTCCTAGTTTTTTCACCGATGGATAAAAAACCGATGGGGCCCACACACGATCAGTTTGTCTGATGAAAATGGTCCATCAGACGAACCGATCATGTGTACGCGGCATTAGGGAGCTGCCTCCAAGTCTTAATCATACAAGATCTTGGATTATTCATGGACATTATGTTTTAAATTATATGTGCTTACTAACATACACATATTATGTATACCTATATTCCAGTTGCTATATAATTTTAGGTTATCACAATATCTAGCGCCACTGCGTTTGTTTTCTTCTTAAAGTAATACTAAAGGTTTGTGTTTTTTTTTTTTTTAAATAACAAACATGTCATACTTACCTCCACTGTGCAGTTTCTTTTCGACAGAGTGGCCCCGATCCACCTGCTCTGGGGACCCACTTGTGGTTCCTCCCAGCATTAGATGACCCCCTCTGGGAAGCTCTCTCCCAAGGGGGTTACCTTGCGGGCACGCTCCTGAGTCATACACTCAGCTTCCATAGACATGGAGAATATGACTCGGCCCTGCTACGGGAGCCAATGGCTGTGCTTCTATCAATCTATCCAACCCACATAAAGTCCTCACTAGAATTGATTATCTCTTCTGCACCAATAACCTTGTCCCAATGGTTTCCGGAGCAGACATCCACGACATTGCCATCTCCAACCATGCCCCCGTATCGGTAACCTTTGACAACCCAGACCTTCTCCCTAACCTTAGAATTTGGCACTTCTCCTTTCTTCATAATAACTCTGATTTCCAAAAATACATGGCAAAAGAATGGGAAGAATTCTCCATGGCAAACTCGTCACACTATGACAAACCAAACCACTTTTGGGAAGCTGGCAAGGCTTTCCTTCGAGGCCGCATCATTTCCTATGCTGCTTCTCACAAAATAAACACTTTGGCCGGGTACAAATT
Organism: Rana kukunoris; assembly: GCA_029574335.1. Lineage (NCBI taxonomy): Eukaryota > Metazoa > Chordata > Amphibia > Anura > Ranidae > Rana > Rana kukunoris. The sequence continues at coordinate 340,072,239 of CM056049.1, read as the reverse complement.
GGCTAGCTCCAAACTCCATATAGCTCAACATGCCCTATTTGCCCTAGACTCACCTGAAAACAGATCTGAATGACAGTCAGCAAAAAGATCATTTGACACCTGGGCGAAAGCCCTAGAATTGACAAAAAAATCCCACTTAGATGCTGCACTTCATAAATTTGGTAATAAAGCAGAAAAACTATTGGTGAGACTCTGCAAAGGTCCCTTCAGCCCTACACATATCACCTCCATACGAGACGCCACAGGCAAACTCACATCTGGAAATCAACAAAATTATGCTACAATACTATACGTCACTTTATGCTTCCGACCCCATAGACATTAATAATGCGCATTCTTTTCTTCACAAAATAGCCCTACCCTCGATAACCTCCTCCCAACTAGAAGCACTGAATGCACCCATATCCCCTTCCAAAATTTCAACCACCATCCAGCATCTAGCCCCATCTAAAGCCCAAGGCCCTGATGGGTTCACAGGGGAATTTGATAAAACTCTACAAAACATAATTAAACCCACTCTACTCAATGTTTATGGTGTTATTTGGTCAGGTGGCCCTTACCTATGGGGAGTCATGCCATAAATAGCTGCCACAAGACTTGCAAACATTATCCCCTCTCTGATACATCCTGCCCAATCAGGCTGCATAAAAGTACGAACAGTCACTTTAAACATTCATAAAGCCATGATGGTCCCAGACCATGCCAAACGTAACCCAGGGGTGATTTTGCTATCATTACTTTAGACATGAAAAAGGCCTTTGATAACGTCAGATTTGAATGGCTATCAATGACTATGTCAGAAATGGGTTTCAAAGGCCCTTTCATCCACCCAGTGAATGCCATGTACACATCCCCTGCAGCCAAACTGGTAGCAGCTGGCCTTCTCTCCAATGAATTCTGTCTCTACAAGGGTACTAGACAAGGCTGCCCCCTCTCCCCACTGCTATTTAATCTTGCGTTAGAACCCCTTTCCGGGTACCTAACCCAAAAGGCCCTATTACATGAGATCAACATCGGTAAACATGAACTACGCACATCCCTATTTGCTGATGATATTCTCATCTTTTCGGCTAGCCCCCTCTCCGACATGTCAGCCATCAAAACAATTTTCAACAAATTCAAACTCTTCTCGGGTCTACAAATAAACTATAGTAAAAGTGAAATTCTCCCCATAGGTTCCACCACTCACCTTAAAGGTAGCCTATTCACACATAACTTATCTGGGCATAAAAATTGGGAAGCCGGGGGGGCGTGGCCTGGCCAGTGAGCAGGATGGACGCACACTAAGGGAGCTCCGTGCTAAGGACACAGCCGACAGCCTTTTCCCCTGCTATTTGCTCACCAGAAATGGGTAAACTGACTTATCAGACCTCGCACACCCGATCACGCCGCAATTCGACCGCTTCCTCGTCCAAAAGCATTTTGGATCTGTTTAAATCCGCCTCGGCCCCACGAAGCAACGTGGCTACATCCAAGATGGCGCGGCCGCAGCACGAGGATGAGGACTTCAGCGAGGACTCACAATACAACGCCGAGGACTCAGGTAGGAGCCGACCCCGCTCCGGAAAGCCCCTGACCTTTGCGGACATGTCTGTAATAGCGGCAGACATCAAAGCCACCTTCTCGGCGGCGATCACAGACCTGAAGTCCAACATTCTTGTCCTATCTGACAAGATGGAGACAGTGGAGACGAAAGGGAAGCAGAGAGACAGGGCTATCCACAGGCTGGATAGGGTGACGGACACCCATGCAGCTCATTTTATTGAAATGAGCAGGCATTTAGAAGACCTGGACAACCGCGGACGCAGGTGCAACATAAGGGTGAGGGGGATACCGGAATCGGTGGAAAACGAACAAATCGTTCCCGCACTGCAACGGGTGTTTAACTCTTTATTAGAAAGGCAGGAGGACACTGACATAGAATTTGTCAGGGCTCACAGAGCCCTCAGAACCAGAGGACCTGACGATACACCACCAAGGGACATTGTGTGCTGCTTACAGAGCTTCCAGCTTAAAGAAGATATAATGAGAAAAGCGCGCAGAAATGACCGCATTGTATTTAATGGCGCCAACATCATGCTCTACCAGGACCTATCCCAAATAACATTGAAACACCGCAGGGCCCTGCGCCCCCTGCTGGAACGGGAGAAGGACATAAAATATACATGGCGATTTCCCTTTGCTTTAGTGGTCACTGCCTCTGGTAAACAGCACACCCTACGCTTTCCAGCAGACCTGCCCTACTTCTGTGAGGCACTACACCTTGACCTTATAGACCTCCCCGAATGGTATCAGGAATACACCATACCACCCCTCACCAGAAGTCCACCCGATTCGCCTTTCTCTACACCCGACAAGCAAAAAGCTAAAAAACAGAAGCAAGGACGCGGAGGGAACTCCCAGGCTGGAACGCCTGCTCCTCGCTCTACACCCGCAAGGGGCCGTGCATTTGAATGACTGTCGTTGGACTGAATAGCTATTCATGGAGAAGTGCAAGTATACATTGTGATGATGTGATCTGGGACTTAATTTTGTAGTGCTGCTAACAATCCAAACCTCAAACGCTATAAATACTATAATAGAGAAGATGGACAGGGAAATTAAACATTGAGAACTGCCTACCCACCCTTCCGCTGCTGATTTTTCCTTTTAAGCTTTTATTATTCACCTATTTTTATTTATTTTTCTACCCCCTTTTTTAAACTTGCTTAGCAGACATCCTCACTGAATAGTGTTATTGTGACTTCATAGTAACCATCTGCTCCTGACTAGGAACGTTCAAGTAACCATACTAAATCCGATAACTGTCTACCGCCATCTAGCGGTGGTCAACGAACTGAGATGTTTTACCCACCTTTACCTAAGATGTTTAACTTCTCATTTTATTTTTTATTTTTGTGGTTTTCTTTTTTCTTTTCTCTCCCACCCCTTAATGCACATTTTTTCTCAGGTCCCATATGTACACAGAACCTTGTGAACTGTCATCATAGCAAAAACCCCCGGCTTCTGCCGCTTCCCACTGATGGGCGAAAGCCGCTGATTTACATAATTCGCCAGATCTCTTTAGCTCCGTTTCTGGTTGATTGATTGCCTTTCAGAAAGGCTGTGTCCTTTTAACTATATGTTCTACTAGTGATTTGTTGTATATAACCTAGACACTAGGAAAAAGGAAAAATTTATTTTATTTTTTGTTGTTTCTGTTGTTTTTCCTTTCCTCGTTTAGGAGTCCTGGTTGCTGACATCCTACGTTCCCACAGAGTGCGCTCGGAGGGGGATTTTCCTATCCGGGCGCACTACTTCTGTTTCTACTTTAGAGAGTGTTATTAGTAATCTAAAGTATATTGAAAAATTTACCTCCCGCTGCTGGATCTTCTTACAGGTCCTTATACTCTTTCTCCTTTATTCTCACCCTTTTTTCTCCTGCTCTCTTCTGTCTCTACCCCCTCCCCTCCCTACCCCACCCCAGCTCAGAAAAACTAACTGATTTGTAAGATTGTGTCACCTGACTGGCACAGATCGCTAACATACCTTTGAAAGTCTGTTGTAGGGTCACAACTTGTGACAACTTTACCTGAGACCGATGGCCTACTCGTCCCTGGGGAAGAACCCACTGATCATTTCGCACAACACAAAAGGTCTGAACATACCTGAGAAAAGGACATCCTTACTCAGAGAACTTAAAAGAGGTAACCCACTTCAAAACAGGACAAATCCAAAAACTGACCAATACCTACTTTACCACAGCACATCACGCGACCAATGACAAGGCCAAGACTAAAGGAGTAACAATTTTAATCAGTAAGGACGCACCCTTTACCCTCACGGACCGTCTAGCAGACCCAGAGGGACGATATATTCTTTTAAAGGGAACATACCTATGCAAACCCATAACACTGGCGAATGCGTACTTCCCAAATACTGCACATGTCACCTTCTGTAGGAAACTAACACGAGAACTTCTGGGATTCATGTCGGGTCTCCTAATACTAGGCGGTGACTTTAACGTGCCCCTAGTACCATCAGTATTACATTCCGGGTACTTAAAACACTTAAAAAACTACTCAACTCACTACATCTGATAGACACATGGAGACTCCTGCATCCTGACACAAGGGACTTCACGTTCCATTCAATCCACACAACCGATACTCCAGGATAGACTATCTGTTTATCACCCAAAAAGATCTCCACCTAGTGAGGGATGCACAAATTGGGATCCAATCGCTCTCTGATCACGCACCAATCTCCTTAACACTAGACCTTGGTCGAGAGATGCCCAGATCGAATACCTGGAGGCTAAACGCCTCACTCCTAACCGACCCGGAGCTACTCTCGGGGATCACCTCCTCCCTCCAGGAATACTTCCACATCAATGACACGCCTGATATGGACCGTTTGATGGTCTGGCAAGCACACAAATGTTACATGAGGGGAGAGTTGATTAGACTGGGCTCTCAAAAAAAGAAACAGCGATCCCAACTGATCATGGACCTGGCAAACAAAATACACACATTAGAGAGCAAACACAAATACTCACTGTCACTACAATCTGCGTCGGAACTCCTAGAGGCCCGTAAGGCCCTACGTGAGCTATTTGAGTTCAAAACAAAGAGGATGTTATTCTTCAAAAAGAAGCTTTACTATGAGGCAGGCGACAAGTCGGGAAAATATTTGGCGAGAGCCTTGAGAGAGGCAAACGCTGTCAACCATATCCCAGGCATCAAGACAAAAACGGTACGTTAGAAATCACCACAGAGGCTATAGCTGCACAATTTCATAAATACTACTCCGAACTTTACAATCTCCCGACACAACATAAACCACGAGCATTAGAAGGAGACAGGGCAGCTATCTTACTAGATTATTTGACCAAAGGTGGCCTCCCTAAAATAGATGAACTACTACTAAATACACTGGACGGACAAATAACAGTCGAGGAAACTCAGTCGGCAATCAAAGATCTGAAACCCGGGAAAAGTCCAGGACCAGACGGATTTACTTCGATTTATTATAAAACCTTCTGCGAAACTCTGTCGATACATCTGACAAGAGCCTTGAACGCTATGTCCTCCCCCAGATCAGTGCCGACTGACTTTCTATCTGCCCATATTACACTAATACCGAAACCAGGGAAAGACCACACAGTATGCTCCAGCTACAGGCCTATATCCCTGCTAAACCTGGATCTCAAAATCCTGGCGAAAATTGTGGCCAATAGACTGAGACCCTTGCTGACATCTATAGTAGGCCAAGAGCAGGTGGGCTTTATCCCGGGAAGGGAGGCAAGGGATAATGTGATTAAGGCGTTGCTTCTGACGAATGGAGCGGACGGGGGCACTGGCGGAGGCCTCCTCCTCTCCACTGACGCGGAGAAGGCCTTCGACAGGGTCGCATGGGACTACATGAAAGCCACATGTGAATTCATAGGCCTTGGTCCTCACATGATGTCCTGGATTAACGCCCTCTATGACAGACCCACGGCTAGACTTAACGTCAATGGATCACTGTCAGAAGAGGTCCTGATCTCGAACGGGACTAGACAGGGTTGCCCCATGTCCCCGCTGCTCTTCATTCTGTCACTAGAGCCCTTCGTCAGAATGATTAACAAGGATAGCTCGATAACAGGCTTCAAAGTAGCTGACATTGAATATAAAATCGCAGCCTACGCTGATGACCTACTTTTTTTCCTGACAAACCCCCACATCACAATACCCAACTTAATGAAACAATTTGACATATGGATATATCTCGAACCTCAAAATAAATTTTTCCAAATCAGAGGCAATGAATCTCACTCTGACGAGGGAATCCCTGACCAGAACACAAATTAACTGCCACTTTAAATGGGTAACAGGAGCGCTTAAATATTTAGGAACATGGTTAACCCCCACTGTGACCTCTATTTATGTACAAAATTTTCCCACTCTACTCAGAGAAATAAGAGGGGACTTGCAGAAGTGGAACACAAAATTCTTCTTGTGGTTCGGGAGAGCAGCATTATTAAAAATGATTATCCTACCAAAATTGCTTTATCTCTTCAGAACCCTCCCAATTAAAATCCCGCAGTCATTTTTTAAGTCTCTGCAGTCCACTCTTATTCAGTTCCTATGGAAACATAAAAAACCTAGAATAAAATTCTCATTCCTCACCAGACCAAAGGAAAGGGGAGGAATGGGAATACCGAACTTCTACCACTACTATCTAGCCTCACACCTAATGAGGGTAATTGATTGGCACTGTCACAGCAGCTCTAAGGATTGGGTTAAATTAGAGGAATCCCTGTCTGAGACATCCCTCTTATACCTTCCCTGGATCCCATGGAACTGTCAACGCGACTCCATACAAAAAAACCCCATTGACTGGAACCACCTTAATGCTGTTCCACGAAGTAGCCACCAAGACAAATCTGACAGATGAGACTAGTCCACTAACCCCACTGTGGAACAACCCAGACTTCCCTCCAGGCATGCAAAACGACAACTTGAAACCTCCTGGGTCCAACAAACCCATGCTAATGATGGACTGTTTTCACGCGGGAATTTTAAAAACCTGACGGCACTCAAACATGACAATGAACTGCCCATACTGTCCTGGCTGACGTACTTTCAAATTAGAGACTACGCCAACTCAGGGAAGAGAAAACCTACATTTACGAGAGAGCTGACTGACCTCGAAAACAAATGCAAGAGGGGTGCTCAACTTGATAGGGCAACCTCCACAATGTACTTGGGGTTGTAGGATGCAACGACCACCCTGGACGACAGGTTCAAAAGAACCTGGTCAAAGGACCTGAACATAGCCATCACCGACAAACAGTGGATGAATGCTTGCTCACTAGCACACAAATGTTCTATAAATACCAAAACACAGGAAACTTCATACAAATTACTGACACATTGGTACATCACTCCGGACAAACTCCACAAATGGTTTCCACAAACTTCAGACAAATGCTGGAGATGTGGGATCGACACGGGCACCCTTATACATATATGGTGGGACTGCCCAGTCCTACAGGACTACTGGTCCAAAATCAAGGAGGTGGTGAGGCGCATCACGGAGACCTCCATAGAACTAGATGCAGCTAGCTGCCTCCTTAATATCAACAACTTCTCAATGAAGCACTATAAATGTTCGCTCACAAAACACCTCCTGAACGCAGCTAAGTCCCTGATCCCGATCCACTGGAAAAGTACAAAACCTTCCACCGTTCAGGACTGGCTTAAAAAAGTATCTGACACATGTTACATGGAAGATACTTCGTCCCAAAATTCAGACAGAGTAGATTCATACCACAAAACCTGGTCTCCGTGGTTCGCTTTCAAAACCTCCCCAGAATATGACTCACTGCTTACCCCTTGAACTGAACACTTACTGACCCATGCCACGATATCAAAGATGGATCTGACCCAATGGATGGACTTAGTACCCCTACAACAACCACCAATTACCTCTCCTTACCCCATTCTCCACCCCCCTCTTTTTCCTTTCTCCCCTCTTTCTTCCTTCCTTAAAGCTCTATAAGCTACATGTTATGCCATGCTCGAATGGCCAACGTTGATGGTTAAGTTGAATATTAGTTCTCACCCTGACACTGGTCATTGTTTAGTGCTCCCTTGGATGAAAGGATAAGCGCGTCTTATTGTGCACCTGTTATGACCTGAATCAGAAATTTACAGATATGCCAATGGAACTGAATGCCAAGTTTTCTTTATAATGTCATTCTATGTCATACTGTACAACATGGTTACCCTATCTTGCCTATGTATCGCAATATTTGGCTTTAATAAACTTTTTGATGAGAAAAAAAAAAAGATAAAAAAAAAAAAAAAATTGGGAAGCCACCTTCCTCCATATACCACCTTAAGGGATCACTAAAGGAAAAAAATGTTTTAGCTAAATAGCTTCCTTTACCTTAATGCAGTGCTGTTTTCATGTTCTCATTGTTCGTTTTTGTTTTGAAGTTACTGTAATTTTGCTCTGATCTCCACACTTCCTGCTTGTCTGGCTCCTTATGAAAAATCTCATGGCAGCTTTTCACTGTGGTCCAAGCTGTGTGTCTAAAACTCCTCAGAACTAATCAGATTCATTTTAAAAACAAAACACTGCCCTGGGATTCAATTTAAAAACAAAACACTGCCCTGGATTTGTTTGTTTTTGTTCTGTCTCTCTCTCTACTTCACATAAACACAAAACCAGTTTAAAAACGAAAGTGAAACTAGAGGCATATTATATGATTGATTTTTATCTATTTTTAATCATTTTTAAAAGGAATCAGGTAACTTTTATGTCTCTATACCCTGTCATTTCAGCAAAAAATTTTTTTCCTTTAGTGATCCTTTAATTACCCACCTCTGATTACTAGGTTATCCCAAGAACTAGAAAACTGGATGGATCTCCCTCTCTCGCTTCTGGGAAGATGTCACCTGGTAAAAATGGTCAGTTTTGCTTGCCTATTATACCTGCTACAGACTATCCCATTACTCCTGAAACACAAAGATATCAAAATACTTAAAGCCATTTCCAAATTCCTCTGGCAAAACAAACAACCATGCATTGCTTTTGTGAAACTACATCTTCCCAGGCGCGAAGGGGGAATACATTTACCTAATATTAGAACCTATAACCTAGCATGTCTTCTCCGCATAGGCTTAGGGCGCTTTCACACTGTGCAGGGACCGCCTTGTCAGATCTCCGCTCTCCCCTATGGGGGGATCGGATGAACACAGACCATCTGTCCGCCTTCACCCGATCCGATCTGAAGACGGATGGAAAAATAGGGTTTTCCTCCATCTGCAGAATCAGAGGATTGCGGACACAGATGAGATCGGATGTTCATCCGCTGACACCCACAATCTCATAGGGATCAATGTATATGCATTTTTCAAATCGTAAACGGATGGAGGAAAAAGCGGACATATGGGGCCAGATTCAGCAACACTTGCGCTGGAGTATTTCGATATGCGCCGCGTAACTGTGAAGATGCGCCGTTGTTTCTATGTGCCCGTACCCACCAAACTAGATGCGCCCAATAACGGGTCATTTGCGACCGGCGGAACATTCCGACGCCAGAGTATCGTCAGCGCTTAATTTCGCTGGGCGCATCAGTCGTGCCTATTGATTTCCCCTGCAAATATGCAAATGAGGGATTTTTCCCAATTCACGAACGGATTAGCACCATACGCTGGCTACATGCGCCGCGCGTATCTTGTCCGTCCGGCGCAAAGTTATTTCTACAAAAGGCTGCTTTATCTTTACTCCAGACGGTCAAAGGTCAGCAGGAGAGCAGCTACAGCAGTGTTACCGACGATAGGAGCTAGCTGAGCACCCCCACTTGCAGGACAACACCTCTGTCCATGCTTGTCTGTCAAATTTTACAGCCATGGAGGAAGACATCATAGGTCTCCATAGCCGAGATGACGGCTGACAGCTCCTGGCCTTTAGAGTTCAGCTTTCTCCTGTGTGTTTGCGGGGAACGGGAGCAGCCATCTCAGAACAAAAGTAACATCACTGCGGGGAGGGGGAGCAGGATATACTTTAGTGCCGGAATGGCGCTTCTACGGGCGCATTTAAACGCCCAACGGAAGGCATTGCGCTGACGTTTCCCGTGAAGTGGTGCCGACGGAAGTTGTGAGCATGCGCACAAAGGGGGCGAGTGGAGCCTCACTCACTGCGCATGCTCCGTGGTTGATGCGCTGAACGTAAGCCTCTGCGCTGGGCTCCGCCCATCATTTACATATGATCACACCCACTTCCCCTTGCGTCGGGTTACGCCAGCGCATTATCGTTACTCTAGCGCAAGTTTACGCGCAACTGCTATGTGAATAACAGTACTTGCGCTGAAAGGGTCTTCAGAGTAACGTAAATGAGAAGCGTTACTCTGGAGCAAAGATGCTCTGATCTACCTGAATCTGGCCCATGGTCCGCATGTGTGAAAGAGCACTAAGACTGGCTATCACAATCCTCCAGATACTCCAGTTACCTCTTGAAATCAAAAATGGCTTACCCCTACTCACTGGATGTCCTCCTTCATTGTAAGTGGAAGTCCATCCCCCCTGGTTTACAGCACAACCTCATTTTATCAGACATGGCCATTGCATGGAGGGAATCGAGGAAAAACCTAAAGCTCTCGCCTTTCATATCCAGACACCTCCCCATTCAGGACATCCCTAACTTCCCACCGGGTATGATTCACAAACCATTTGTTCTATGGAAGCAAAAAGGCCTCACCAAGTTATCTTAACTTTGAAACATGGAAACAGGGCAATCTCATTCCTTCTCAGTCATTGCAGCAGCCTCCTCTCTCCCCCAATCTCATGCCTTCTATTTTGGGCAATGTCTCAGCTTCCTTTGTGATGAGTGGAGAGAGGATACTAAAAGATTCAAAATATATTTTACAGATCTAATGCTCCTAAATGGCTCCTACACCATCTCTGACATCTACAAACTGGAGCAGAGACTTTCCCGACACTGACTTAGTAGACAAGCTTCTACAGGGATATAATAAGATCTTACAATTGATCCCCAATGAAAAATGGAGAGAAAGCCAACTAAGGGCCAGATTCAGGGTGGCGAGCGGTTCTTTATGCCGGCGTAATGTTTATCATTTACGTTACGCCGCCGCAACTTTACGCGCAAGTGCTGTATTCACAAAGCACTTGCTCCTAAAGTTGCGGCGGCATAGCGTAAATGGGCCGGCGGAATTCAAATTCGGCGGGTAGGGGGCGTGTAGTATTTAAAATAGGCGCGATCCCGTGGCGAACGTACTGAGCATGCGCCAGCCGTCAATGTATCCCAGTGTGCATGCTCCAAATTATGACGTTGTTTTCGACGTGAACGTCAATGACGTCAATCCCCATTCACGAACGAGTTACGCAAACGAAGTAAACATTTTAAAATTCAACGCGGTCACGATGTCCATACTTAACATAGGATGCGCCTGCTTTTTGGTGCTTTATCTTTACGCCGAGAAACCCCTTACGGGCGTACAGTCGGGAATTGGCGTATCTCGCTGATTTACATATTCTCGGCGTAAATCAGCGGGAATGCCCCTAGCGGCCATTTTAAAATTGCAGTTGAGATACGACAGCGAAATACAATTACGCCGCTCGTATCTTAACTCAATCCTGGCGTATCTTGTTTTCTGAATACAGAGAACAGATACGCTGGTGTAGGTTAGAAGTTACGTGGCTTATCTAGAGATAAGCCACGTAACTTCTACCTGAATCTGGCCCTTTTATCTTACATCATGCTTACACCCCCTTCCTCTATGACAAAGATAACCAAAAATCTACCACTTGCCCGCTTTGTCACCAAATCAAATCCTTATTATTATTGGATATTGGGACAAACACCTCCTCACCTGGTCCGCTAGCTCCCACTCACAACACATGAATTGGATCCTGATATGCCTCCTCATCGCTCGGAGATCCATTATAAAGAATTGGACATCCTCCTGTACACCTACACCTATAGTATTATGGAACAGTATGGTTGGTACACTTCTCACCTAAGCACCTTTTACCTAGGATACTGGGTTTTGCATTTTACTCCATAGGATTACATTACAAAAATGTAAAATGTATTTTCTTTCTTTCTTTCCTGTTGTCAAATTTTGAAATGCAACTTACTTTAATAAATTATTTTACAAAAATAAAAAAGAAAAGGTAATTTTTAATAACACTCAATTGCAATATGACTTGTATCACAATTGTATATGATATATTATTTTTTCTGTATTTTCTATTATTTCCCCCACGGAAGAGGAGTTACCCATTCAATTAACTGTGTCTCCTTTTTATGAGGGGTTTCATCAATTCCATTTCACATCCATTAAATAAACCATTTCTCCAGCAATTCTTTGTCATTTAACCCATCAGTCTCCTAGGTGTTATGTGTGCTGCTATATATATGTCAGGGTAGCAATATCCCACCACACCATTAATTGCTTCTGCATTCCATTGCATGTTTAAGCTGTTTGAACCAACTTTCAATTTCAGTTTTACTTTCTCCACTGTTCTTATCAAACACCTCCCCTCACACTAATATTTCTACTTTGCATATATTCAAATATATACATAGCTGCAGAGGAAAACAGATGTGCTGTTCCTTTAAAGGGTAACTCCGCTTTTGTGGGAAACAGAAACAACAAGTTAAGAAAAAATAATACAGCAATATAAATGTGGCACTGATCATATTGTAATGTAATGTTATTAAAAATGACCTTTACTTTTCAATCTGCAACCACTGTAATTTTCTGAGAATGCATTGCAATATGGCTACTTGGAACTGTTCTGTACACAGAGGGGTAGATTCACGTACATCGGCGCATCTTTGTGCGGGTGTAGCGTATCTTCTTTATGCTATGCCGGCGCAATGTTGAGAGGCAAGCATGGTATTCACAAAGAAAATGCGCTGAACGCTGCGTATAGACGTAAGTCAAAGTAGGTGGAAGTGGGCTGGAAGTGGGCATGCTATAATAAAATCAAGCGTGACCCCATGCAAATGATGGGCTGAGCTTCCAAAAACATACTGCGCATGCATCGTCTCTTGGACACATGCCAGTGCGCATGCTCACAGTCACGTCGAAATAACTGCCTAAAATACGTCGAAACACTGCCTACGACATGAACGTAACCTACACCCAGCCCTATTCACGTACTACGTATACGGCGTACACGATGTAAAATTAGACGGCGTCCGTTCCCTGGTCAATACCTTTGCATGGGTTGCACCTCCAATATGAGGAATAACTTTACGCCGGACTTAACCCTTACGCAAATCGCTTAAAACATGCACTGTACATCGCCCGCACAAAGATGCGCCGATGTACGTGAATCTACTCCTTAGTTTGTGGGTCTGGCACATAGATACGATGGCGCACATTTGTACTTATGCAGCATATCTGTAGATATACGTCGGCGTAAGTGCTACGTGAATCCGGGCCAGAGTGTGTACTGACCACCCCCCAGAAACATAATTTCCTGCTTGTGTGATCGGCTCACCAATTTTCCCAGAAGTCTGGCTAAGATACAAGTCAGATTTCAGGCATCCCCTGCAACAAAAATGTAATTTTTAGAGAGATGCTTTTAATAGGAGCACGTCTAAAGGGAATGCGGGCCCAGCAGATTTCCTTATTAGTGTCCTTCAGCTCCACACCTTACAGTTATTTATGACACAACTCTGATTAGACCCACTTAGTACAGAGGCTAACTCAGAGGCGTAACTCGAAACTTCTGGGCCCCAGTGCAAGAAATCACAAATGGCCCCTCCCCCCCGAAAAAGCATGATTTTCATGGGGTGGCAACAGCGGAAATTGAGGGGGGTGGCAGCAGTGGTACTTGAGGGGGGTGGAAGCTTTGTTTAAGGGGGGTGGTAGCGGTGTTACTTGAGGGGGAGGTGGCAGTGGTGGTGTTAAGGGGGTGGCAGTGGTGGTGTTAAGGGGGGTGGCTGCAGTGGTACTTGAGGGGGGTGGCTGCAGTGGTACTTGAGGCGGGGTGGCTGTGGTGGCAGTGCCAGCCTCTCCGACCATCACCTGTACCTCTTACTGATCCCATCCTCCCACCACTGATCTCATCCCTACCCCCCCATCACCTCTGATGTAGAAGTAATGGGGGATAGGGATGAGATCAGTGGTGGGAGGATGGTATCAGTAAGAAGTACAGGCCGTGGTGGGAGAGGATGGCACCATCACTGCCACCGCAGCCAAGTACCACCACAGCCACCACCCCTCAAGTACCACCACAACTGCCCCACCTCAAGTACCACCACAGTTACCCCCTTCAAGTACTACCACAGCCACTCCCCTCAAGTACCACCGCTACCACCCCCCTCAAGTACCACCGCTACCACCCCCTTCAAGTACCAGCAGAGGTACTTGAGCTGGGGTGGTAGTGGTGGTACTTGAGGGGGTGTGTCAGGGACTTACTGCTCAATCCCGGCCTGTCACCAGTCAAGTGAGACAGCAGCGCTCGCCTGTAATTGCCTTGCCTCATGCCTGGGTAGACGCTCCTCCCCCTTCTCTCATTTGGTGAAACTAGTCTGCTGACTAGATCGCTGTGTCTCTGGATAGGCAGGGGCGGTCCACAATCTCAGTTAGTGAGTGTCAGTGTTGCCTTGCCACTGTGTGTGCCTCAGCTCAGCCTGCTCTGCATACCTCTCTGCATTCCTCACCTCTGCGGCTGAACTAGCAGCACGCAGCACCGCACCAGAAACAGTCAGGAGGACAGGTGGGCCATTCACACAGGTGGCGGTCAGGCTCCTCTCATGGACGGGTGGCGGGGTTCCCCGGACTTGATGGAATTACAGAGCCCAGTCACAACTGTGACTGTTGCGACCCTGAAAATTCCACCACTGGGCTAACTAGCAAACAGTCTATGAATGGTATATAAAGAGCATAGTGTACTAAGATCCTGCTGTTCCTGATGACATCAGTGTGACGAAATGTGCTCTCATACTTCCAATCTGTCAAGAGCAGGCTCCAGGAAGTGGTGTGCATGCCCTGTAGCTTGTAAAAGTTCTTATACAAGCACTGTTATAGAGTAAGTATATTTGAATTGTTTTAAATTGCTTAATAAATGCGCAATGACACTATTGGAGAATGCCTCTTGTTTTTTCCTTGTGCATATACAAAACTGGAGGAAAGTTACTGAAAAAAATGATTCTGGGGATTGTATCTGGAGAATGTTGCTTGATGGAAAATACACTCTTAAAGCGCTAAAGGGGATCATGGAGATCTGGTGAGTGTGGTGTTCACAAGGGGATCACATATTGATCACAATAAGTAAAGATACTGGATTTTCAACCTCTGGGCACAAGACACTTTTTAAAGAGTACTTTATGAACTTTTGATTCTCAAACTGTTTATTGGATATATACACATTACACAGAGACCTGTGTTGCTGACTTTTGCACAGAATTTATATTGTTTACAATATTTATGCACTTTATATAAACATCCACTTCGCTTAGTTAAGTATGCAAATGAGGGAAGTGAGTTGTGGTACAGTTCCAAGTGTATGGTGTCACTGAAGGGAATTTATTTATATTATTGTATAGGGGAGTTGTTCTGTTGTAGTATTACAAGTGCCACACCATATTGTCTTTACAGGTACATATACGCTATAATAACTGCTTCTTAGACACTGTTTTTTGTTATATAGATCAATATAAAGATTAATTACTTTGGAAACACTTGTGAACATTTGACCTTTTAGGAGAACAACATGTTTGTAGGTTAAAATAAAATCATGTACACAATTTCAAGTTTAAGTTACTGTTGGACTTTCAAAAATTCAATGAACTAATTTCAAAATAAATTGCAACTGGTACAGAATCCAGCACACTACATTATCAAACCAAATTGGATGACCTTCAACTCTTAACAATATAAAATGTAAGCTAAAATAATCCACCCTAGCAAAAATTCATTTGATGACACCTTCTTTTGTAACATTTTTTGCCGAAACATCAAAATAGTTCTGATGGATCAACTGACACTGATTTCATTTGTCTAAGCAGATAAATCATCAGTATTGAACTTGTCATCGCTCAAAAGACATTGTCTATACTTTATTCAATTTGCATTTTTTTACTTTTTTTCTAGAATATCTAATGCTAGGGTGTACAAAATTCAAGGTTAGACAGGCCATAAATTGTATCAATCTCACTGAAGTAATATTTCAATAAAGAATTGTAGTTATATGTTATAATTGCAGCTTCATTGAAGTACAAAAGTTAACAGAATCCTTTGTTATTATTATATTTTTTATTATATAAAAACTGTCCTTAATAACATTTTCTTTCACATCATCTTATTTGAAATGCATTCTATTTAACACGATTGTCTGATGTTTTAATATGTCTTTTGAAAAATTAAGCATACTAACTTTAAGGCCGCGTACACACGATCAGACCGGTCCGATGAAACTGGTCTGAAGACCAGTTTCATCGGACCAAATTGATCGCGTGTACGGCCCATCGGACCATTGTCCGTCGGACCAAAGTTTTAAAACTTGCTTTAAAATCTGTTCGATAGACACCTGTCCGTCGGACCAAAACAATGGTTAGTACACAAAAGCATCGGACCAAAAACCTGCGCATGCTCAGAATCAAGTCAATGCATGCTTGGAAGCATTGAACTTTGTTTTTTCAGCACGTCGTTGTGTTCTACGTCACCACATTCTGGCCCGATGGGATTTTGGACTGATGGTGTGTACGCACATCACACCATCAGACCACTTCAGCGTGGTCCGATGAAAACGGTCCGTCGGACCAGTCTCATCGGACCGGTCTGATCGTGTGTACGTGGCCTCAGACTGATGTACCCAATAGTAGCATTATAGTGTTTTATTTTCAAGAAAACATTGTATAGTGGCTGCGTAATGTGTTTTCTCCTGCTTCAGACCCCAGTATAAGATAGAGAGATGAAGCATATTGGAGTAGAATCCTTAAAAAAATAAAAAGTATAAGGGTGAGAGATAAGCAGATGGGACTGAAATAAAAAATTAGAGTGTATTATATTACCAATAACAGCCACACATTGTGCGTAGTGGCTGGAAATGTAATGTACAAAAAAAAAGATGTACGCACTTTGGTTAGGCCACACTGTAAAAGGGAGAGACAGGAAGTTTTTGATATTCTGAAATAAAAATTGGAAAGTGCTATTTCATATTTATTTGCCACACATATTGTATAGTGGATGAAGATTAGGTAGGCACCTTGGTTAGGCTGCAGTATAGAGAGAGTGCAGAGAGAAAGAAAAGGCAGGTTCTGCTCTAATGTGCACAATAGAAATATTAGTTTCCTTTCGTTAAATTAATTATTTTGTTTTGTCATATTCAATATTTTGGAATGATAATTTTTTTTGTATGATCAAACGCTATTTATATATTGAGATTCATTTTGTATATGAATTTTCCATATCAATTTGTAGTTTGGAAGCAATTTCAAAAGATTGGCTATATTTATTTTAACGTTTTAATTTATTATTTCAGGAGATTATTTCGGCACTCTGTTTGGGTTTAATGGAGGTGAATCCATCAGAATCTCTGAATCATAGCATAATGAATTGAACAAAATGTATTTCAGATTCATTCATGATGTTATGATTTAGAGATTCTGATGGATCCACCACCATCCAACCGAAACACAATAAGGCATCTTTCACACTGATCAGTTTTTGATTTTCATCTTCACACTGGTCCATTTGTTTAAGTTGCAAAAAGTGCTTGCTGCATTTTTGTTGCATGCTTGATGCGGTAAAAAAATACAGAAATCAATAAATGTAAACTGTGTCAAAAATGCAATGCACCGGTGTGAAGTGCTTTGTCCAGTCACATGTCCAGAGGAAAAATGTAGCGCAAACGTGGCAAAAATGCATCAAAAACAATATTCACCACAGGAAAAATGCAGCAAAATACAAATGCATTTTGCCAAATTTATGCAATAGAGAAGCCTTACAAAAAAAAATGTATTTCAACAAAAAGTCTAAATGAACCTGAACCAATTTGGATCATTTCTTATGTTGTTTTGTTTTTCAGATGTTTCAAACATTAACATAAGGCCTGAAAGAAATTAATTAATACACATACGGTATATTTAATTGTTTTGTTATGATTTATTTTGGATTTGCTGAAATTTGGAGATTCAGATACATATAAATCTCCCAATAATGAAAATTTGTAATGAAACGCACATGATTATTGAACAGTTTCTTGATGTAAAAAAATGAGACAAAGATAAATCATTTCAGACCCTTTTCTACCTTAATGTGACCTATAAACTGTACAACTCAGTTGAAAAACAAATATTTTAGGGAGGGGAAGTAAAAATAAAAAAACAAAAATATTGTGGTTGCCCAAGTATACACACCCCCTAATAACTGGGGTTGTAGCGGTGTTCAGAATTAAGCAATAATATTCAAACTGATGTAAAATAGGAGTCAGTACACACATGCCATAATTTAGAGTGCCTCTGATTAACCACACATACAGTTCAGCTGTTCTAGTAGGTCTTTCTTGACTTTTTCTTAGTTGCATCCTACAGCAAAAACCATGGTCTGCAGAGAGCTTCCAAAGCAACAGAAGGATCTCATTGTTAAAAGATATCAGTTAGGAGAAGGGTAAAAAAAATTCCAAGGCATTAGATATACCATGGAACACAGTGAAGACCGTCATCATCAATTGGAGAAAATATGGCACAACAGTGACATTACAAAGAACTGGACTTCTCTCCAAATTTGATGAAAAGACGAGAAGGCTGCCAAGAGGTCTACATCAACATTAAAGGAGCTGCAGGAATATATGCCAAGTACTGGCTGTGTGGTACACGTGACAACAATCTCCTGTATTCTTCATATGTCTGGGCTATGGGGTAGAGTGGCAAGACGGAAGTCTTTTCTTATGAAGAAAAACATCCAAGCCTGGATAAATTTAGCAAAAACACATCTGAAGTCTCCCAAAAGCATGTGGGAAAATATGTTATGGTCTGATGAAACCAAAGTTGAACTTTTTTGGCTATAGTTCCAAAAGATATGTTTGGCGCAAAAACACACTGCACACAACCAAAAGAACACCATACCCACCGTGAAGCATGGTAGTGGCAGCATCTTGCTTTGGGGCTGTTTTTCTTCAGGTGGGACAGTGGCCTAAGTCAAGGTAAAGGGAATTATGACCAGTTCCAAATACCAGTCAATAGTGGCACAAAACCTTCAGGCTTCTGCTGGAAAGCTGAACAGGAAGAGAAATGTAATCTTTCAGCATGACAATGACCCGAAGCATACATCCAAATCAACAAAATAGTTAAAAAAACAAAAAAAATATTATATATGCAAAAATGGGAACAGGATATCAATATCTTGGAGTAAATTATCTTGTAATGCCTCTAAATCTATTATAAACACCTCTTTATTGGAAGCAATTATAAAGTCTTATTGAGATGGTACATGGTTCCTACACGAATAGCTTCTTATGTCCAAAGCGCATCCCCAAACTGTTTTAGAGGTTGTAACACTGAAGGTACCATGTATCATATCTGGTGGACTTGTCAAAAAGTAAAAAGATTATGGACACGTACATATAATTTTATATATTCACTGACACAAATAAATATCAAATCACCAATTCATGAACTCCTAGGCCGCCAGGTTATGTCCCGAAAGAAGATGAACTAGACTGGTTTAATTCAGTTTGGGAACCCTGGATTGATTATTTAACTGCTTAATTTTGTTTAGCTCTAATCCTGATTATTCCTCTTCTTTAATAAGTGAGTTCCTTCCACCCCACCTTTCCTTCCCCTTTTTCTTTGAATCCGAACTGTTAATCTATTTACCAGTTATCTTACATTTTAAAGTATGATTACTAATTTTATCCTATTGACTAAATATTAAATTAAAAATGTATCTTTAAGTTAAGATTTTAACCTAATACGATATCTTGTTAATGCAACGAGATAACAGAAAATTATATGTTTATAACTTATTTTATTGTAATGTGTGATGTATTAAAAATTTCAATAAACATATTGGAAACAACAAAAGAATGGCTTCACCAGAAGAAGATTCAAGTTTTGTACTGGCCCAGCCATAGCCCAGACCTGAATCCAAATGAAAATATGTGGGCTGATCTGAAGAGAGCTGTGCACAGGAGATGCCTTCACAATCTGACATATTCTGCGTGTTTTGCAAAGAAGAGTGGGCAAGATAGGCTGATAGACTCATACTCAAAAAGCCTGAGTGCTGTAATAAAATCAAAATGTGCTTCAACAAAGTATTAGACCGCGTACACAAGATCGAATTTGTCCGCTCAAACTGGTCTGACGGACCAGTTCAGCGGGCAAATCCGATCGTGTCTATGGGCTAGCGGACATGTCTGACTGGCGGACAAATTTTAAAACATGCTTAAGGCCCCATACACACGAGCGTACAGATTTGTTCAAATCTGTCCATCCGACAGATTTGAACAAATCTGTCTGCTGGGATTTTGGTTTGCTCGCGTGTACACACGAGCAAACCAAAATCCCCTCCAGCAGAGAGCGCGCTGACGCGTCGGTGACGTGGCGGTGACGTTGACGCCGCCACGTCACCGCACCAGGAAGTAAAACACTTCCGCGCATGCGCCGAATCCATTCGGCGGCGGTGCGGCGGCGGAGCGGGACGACATGTCTGCTGGTAAGTGTACTAACCAGCAGACATGTCGGGCAGGCAGATTCCCACCGGATAGATTTCAAAGCATGCTTTGAAATCTGTCGGGTGGACAAATCTGTCCGCTAGCCCATACACACGATTGGAGATGTCTACTGAAACGGTCCATCGGACCTTTTCAGCGGACAAATTCGATCGTGTGTACGAGGCCTTAAAATTTGTCCGCCGAAGACATTTTCGTCGGATATGTCCGCTGGTCAGTACACTCACCAGCGGACATATCTTCCCGCACATGCGTCAAATGAATTTGACGCATTCGCGCAAGTATTTTTCTTCCTGGTGCGGTGACGTGGCGGCGTCAACGTCACCGCGCTCTCTGCCGGCAGGGATTTTGATTAGATGGTGTGTACATGCCATCAGACCAAAATCCGATGAGACATGTCCGCTATAAACTGTCCGTCGGACAAGTTTGAGCGGACATATCTCATCGTGTGTACTCGGCCTTAGTGTAAGGGTGTTTACACAACAATTATATATTTTTTTTTATTATTTTACTTCCCTCCACTTAAAACATTTCATTTTGTTGTTCAATAGAGTTGTACAGTTTAGTGTCAATAAGATTTTTATTGAAATATTTTCAAGCAACAAGTAACAAGGCGTAAGGCCTACAGCTGGTACAACAGCATTGTACAGTTTCAACACATTATCACTATACAGATCTACCATAGAAATGTCAGCAAATCAGCAAAGGCCTTGAGCGAAAACAAAAAATGTTAGGTAAGATAATACTAGTAACAAAGAATAACACAAAGTAAAAGAACAAAGGAGTAGATCAACGGTAAAGGAGTAGAGCCATTACTCATCCATCGAGGTCACCTGTTGATAACAATAATCATCATTATCGAAGTACTCACCCAGGCCTATAGAGCCTGTACCAATCGAACCACAATTGCCATAGAGGACATAGAACATTCAGGAAGTTTTGCGATGAGGCGAACAACGTTTCATATGTGGCGTGAGTGTGTGTAGTTGTGATCACTTCATGTAACGAGGGAGATTGCGTTTGTTTCCAATGGCGAGCAATTACAAGCCTTGCACTCAGGAGGATGTGCACAGCAATCACTCTTTTTGTGGGGGGAAGCAACTCAACACCCAATGAGAGCAGTGCTAAACCTGGTTCTGCTGGCGCTCTAATTCCCAGAATGACTGAGAATAGTTGAAATACATCTTCCCAATAACCGGCTATTAAGGGGCACGTCCACAGAATATGGTATAAAGTTCCCAATCCCCCACAGCCCCTCCAACAGCAGGCCGAAGCCTGCGGGGCAAATTTTGCAATCCTGGAAGGAGTCATATACCATTGCAACAAAATTTTATGAGAGAGTTCCCACAGAGTGACACACTTAGTAGCTGAATATGTTACGTTGATAGCCTTACGCCATTGGTCAGGAGAAAATTCTTTCCCCAATTCCTTCTCCCAAGACGACATTGCAGAGTTTTTGGTAAACACACCTTTATCATTGAGTAGTAAGTAAAATAAGGATATACCTCTGGACCTCACCGTAGGACTAGTGAAGTACAGAGATGCCTGCCACGGTAAAGAGAGGTCATTAATCGGGTGGAGCCGTAAGAAATGGCTAACTTGTAAGTATGTAAACACATCAAAAACAGATAAATCAAACTCCAGTTGAAGAGCTCGGAAGGATTTCAGAGCCGGACCCACCATCAAATCTCCCACTTCCCTTATCCCCTTGGCTACCCACCCGCTAAAGTTAGTGTTAGGAATCACACTCGACAGACATTGTATAGGCAGAGGTACTTTGGAACAGGTGTGGTGCCGGTGGAAATCTGAGGAGGTAAGTGTCCCCCACCCCCGGAGCGATGCTAGGATCGTAGGGGACAAGTCCCCCCTGTGCCCCTTGAATAACTGGGACAGCACAAGGAAGTGGAACAGATTACGCCCGGGTACCTGACACTCCTCCAACTCCACCCACCTCCGGCTGCAGGAAGAGGGGAACCAAGCTTTAAGTTGGGCCAACAGAGTCGCCGTGTGGTAATCCTTTAGCACCACCAGGCCCACCCCTCCCACACGCCTGGACTTGATTAGTTTGGAAAATGCACAGCGTACTCTCCTCCCCTTCCAGAGATACTTGTTGAGCAAGGATTGGGCAGTCACAAAAAAAGAATTCGGCACCTGAATAGGAAGGGCTCTAAACAAATAAATCAACTGCGGTAAAATCACCATTTTAAAGGCCGCCAACCTACCTGACCATGAGAGTTCTGTTTTCGCCAAGTCCCGGAGCTTGGTTCCAAGTTTAACAAGGAATGGCGAGTAGTTAGCCTTCACCAAGTCTGCAGTTGAAGGCGTAAGGGTGATACCCAAGTAATTTATCCCCTTACTGTCCCGGGCGTATGGGTAGGAGCCGGACAACTTTTTCCGCAGCTCCTTGTCTACATTCAGACCCAAGATATAAGGCCTCGTACACACGAGGGGATATGTCCGCTGAAAACGGTCCGATGGACCGTTTCAGCAGACATCTCCGCTCGTGTGTATGGGCTAGCGGACAGATTTCTCCACCCGACAGATTTCAAAGCATGCTTTGAAATCCATCCGGTGGAATCTGTCCGCCCGACATGTCTGCTGGTTAGTACACTTACCAGCAGACATGTCGTCCCCCACCGCCGCCGCGCCGCCGCCGAATGGATTCGGCGCATGCGCGGAAGTGTTTTACTTCCTGGTGCGGTGACGTGGCGGTGACGCGGCGGCGTCAACGTCACCGCCGCGTCACCGCGCCGTCTGGCGGCGGGGAATTTGATCCGATGGTGTGTACACGCCATCGGATCAAACTCCCGATCGGACATATCCGATGGAAATGGTCCGCGGACCGTTTTCATCGGATATGTCCGATCGTGTGTATGGGGCCTCAGACTTGCTTTCGTTAACCTTGTAGTAAGACATTTGACTAAATAATTGTAAAGATTTATGTACCGAAGCCAGGGATCGTTCCACGTCTGTTAGCATCAGGATTACGTCGTCGGCAAACAAACTGATGGTATGATTGGATTTGGAGGCTTTAAAGCCCGAAATTTGAGGATGGTCTCGAATGTGACACGCCAAGGGCTCCATCATAAGATTGAAAATCAAAGGCGATAACGGGCATCCCTGGCGCGTGCCATTCGTAATAGGGAAGGGAGTAGACAGAACGCCCGACGTTAACACCTGAGCCGTTGGGCAGGTATATAATGCCATTATGGCCGAAAATATCGATCCCTCAAAGCCAAAAGCGGATAACACCCTGGCCAAATAGCCCCAGTGCACCCGATCAAACGCCTTCTCCGCATCCAAACCCAGGAGCAGAGAAGGCGTTTGCGTTCTATTTGCATAGTGGATAATGTTAATCAGACGTCTTGTGGCGTCCGAAGTCTGGCGCCATTTTGTGAAACCAGACTGATCGGGGTGCACTAGGTCAGGAAGAACGGCATTCAAACGAAGGGCAATCAATTTGGCGTAAAGCTTCAAGTCTAAATTTAGCAGCGAAATGGGCCGAAAATTTTGTGGTACAGACGTGTCTTTCCCCGGCTTCGGTAATGTAATAATTAATGCTTTTAACATCTCGGAGGGAAAAGAGGCCAAGGCAACTGCTCCATTAAATACGTCAACCAGGTGAGGTGAAAGGATCTGCTTAAATGTTCTAAAGTATTCTCCTACAAACCCATCGGGTCCTGGAGATTTATTAGGGGGTAGGGAATTTATAGCTGAGTGAACCTCTAAGACAGTGAACGGGGTGTTCAGCTCATGCAGTTGATCAGGGGTCAACTGGGGTAATGACAATGTGGACAAGAACTCCTCAATCGCGACCGGATTGGGTTGGAAGGTATTGGAATCCTTTTCTAAATTATATAGGGAGGCGTAGTAGCTGCTGAAAGCATCAGCTATATCTTTAGGGTGGTACTTTTTAGTTTTAGTAATGGGATGAACAATATAGGGGATTCTAGATTTATATCTGTGCCCACGGAGACGATGTGCCAGGATCTTACCCGCCTTGTCACCGCTGGCATAGAACTGAGATTTAAGCCGTCTGGATGACTTCTCGAAGCCATCCAGAAGGCAAGCCCTAAGATCGCATCGCAACTTGGACAATTTTTCTGATAGGAGGTGAGTAGGGGACCGTTTATTTTGCGACTCTAGATCCTCAATCTCCCTAGTCAGGTCTGAAACACGTTTTTGCCTCCGCCTCTTCACACCCGCCCCAATCTTAATAAAAATGCCCCGCATATATGCCGTATGGGCGTTCCACAAAGTAAAACCATCTTACACAGAGTTCATATTAATATCAAAAAATTCTCTCAGATGGGCTTCCAAAGTGTTCTTGGAGTCCGCCATTTGCAAAAGTGAGGCATTAGCTCTCCACACTGGACATGCGCCCACCGAAAGGGCATCAGATAACGTTAGGGAGATTGACGCGTGGTCTGACCAAGTGATGGTATTAATGCTCGTATCTGTAGCCCTATGTAAGGTGCCAAAGTCTACCAGGAAGAGGTCTATCCTCGAGTAAGAGCCATGTGGGGCCGAAAAGAAAGTGAAATCCTTCTCATCTGCATGTTGGCAACGCCACGCGTCAAACATGTTATGCTGGCGAATAAAAGGCTGGAGTGAAGGACCTCTACAAGGGAGCGTCGAGGTCGAGTCCATGGACCTATCAGGAGCAAGATTAAAGTCTCCACAGCATATCAAAGCACCTTTCCTGATACGCTCTACTTTTTTCATGAGCTTGTTCAAAAAACGGGTCTGGTGGCAATTTGGAGTATACACATTTACTAACGTGTAGGAGACGGAATTAATATCACAAACCAACATGAGATACCTGCCGCTGTCATCTTTAACTTCCTCATGTAATTGAAAGGACACTGTATCCCTGATGGCTGTAAGGACGCCTCTCTTCTTTGAGTCAGCGCTCGCCGTGAAGACATATGGAAAGTTTTAATGAGAGCATTTAGGTTGCGCCGAGGCGCAGAAGTGCGTTTCCTGTGCACATATAATGTCACTTCTATGTTGCAGTGCTTCTGCCCAGAGCGCCTTACGTTTTGCCGGATGATTTAAGCCCCGAGCGTTAATGGAAAGGCATGTTACCCCCATCTACCAAGTCAAAGTCAGTGGTTTGAGAGCCTCACATGAGGCCAGTAAGCAGGTAACATAAGAGGTCATCTTTGCTGTAAATGCAGGGTAGCTTGGGGAAACGAAGAGATACAAAACCAGCACAGCTGGGGTACTCACGGACCCTGGTGGAGCACCGCAGAAGGGAGGGGCTCCAAGCAGCAGAGGTGTGGTGACGCACTCCAAGGTTGGTGACAGGACCTGGTCAACCGGGGGAACATTCAGCAGGCAGGATCTCAGAAGGTTCATGAAGGGCACTCCGTAGTTCTCCAGGATGTACTCCAACGGATGAGAAGAATCAAAACAGAAAAAAAATAAAGACAACAAAAACGTGAGGAAAAGCATTCTAAACATGAGAACAGTTCCACAAAATGCAGCACGTGGCTGCACAGGCACAATTGGGGGAAAAGTTTGTGAACTGAAGATCAAGCTCCCCTCGGGAAACATAAAAGGTAAAACACGTATATTCGTGCGTCGGGCTCAGGCATGCTTCTTGGAGTTTTTAGCTGTGACAGTTTTCCATTCCTGATCCACAGCCCGCGGCCTCCTCGCAGTGCCATCAGAGGTGTCCGTCTCAGGGAGGATCTGCCATTCTCTCAGCAGGGTCAGGCCGCCTTCCAGTGAGGTCACCACGTGGTTCCTGCCCTCCTTAGTGACAGTGAGTTTGGTTGGAAACCCCCATTTGTAAGGGATCTGATGGTTCCTCAATGCTTTGGTTATGGTCACCAAACCTCTCCGCTTTGTCAGAGTGTACTGTGAGAGATCAGCATAGAACTGCAGATGTTGGTATTGAGACAGTATTTGATCTTTGGTGCGCATAGCCTCCATTAGCCGTTCTTTGACATGGAAAAAGTGCAGTCTTAGGATGACATCTCTAGGCACATTGTCAGGGAGGTATGACGGCTTTGGAAGGCGGTGTATCCTATCAATTGTAATGTCAATTGCAGTAAGATCAGGGAGCAACGACGAAAACATAGTAGAGGCATACGTTTTGAGCTCCCCTTGTTGCACGGATTCGGGGACCCCCCTAATCTTCAGGTTGTTCCTCCTACTTCTATCCTCCAAATCCGCTAGTTTGGCTTTGAGGCCCTCCATCTCATCTTCCCCCTGCTCCTGAGCATCTACTAAGTCATTAATCGTGGTGGCGTACTCCCCCATTTTGGATTCTATATGCTCGACCCTGGTTTCCACCTCCTGTATGTCTGCGTGAAATTTCTTCATGCAAGACATCATGTCAGCCTGAATAGTACTGCGGAGTGAGAGCAGCATATCTTTTAATACTGTATCCAGAATAGGTTGGTTAGAGGTAGGGAAAGTCTCTATCCGTTCAGGGAGCTCCCTCATGTCATCCCCTGAGTCTGTCTCTGTCCCTAGGACCAGGCCCTGTTGCGGTTCCTCCAGCCTAAACCTAGCTTTGGCCGGGCTGGCTGACTGCGGGGTATCAGGACAGGAGTCAGGACTTCCCAGGGATCCGCTGAGCCTGCTCTGGGAGGCTGTTGGAGGAGGGGGAGAGCGGGAGGAACACGCTGGGGTAGAGGACATGCGGGCGCCATCTTCCCTACCTCCGTGCTGGCTGAACGGAAAGAATTCCGTCAGCTTGTGAGGTTTTCTGTCCTCCTTCCGTTTCCTCGTCATCGCCGACGGGTCCCCTCCGGTGACAGCTGCAATGATCAGGTGGTAAAATGAGCCTGAGCCTCCGTTGTGTGCCGCTAGAAGTCCCGATGCTGCGGAGCTCCTCTCCTAGGCAGCCATCTCCGACCACGGTTAGCCACACCCCCCTGAGTTGTACAGTTTATATGTCACATTAAAGGTGTAAAAAAATCTGAAATTATTTATCTTTGTCTTTTTTTTTTTACATCACAAAAACCTGACATTTTATACAGGGGTGTGTAGACTTTTTATATCCGCTGTACATATCATGTGTGAACTCTAAATAAATGTATTGGTGTCTGTATAATTAACTATATATCTGAAAATACAAATAGCAAGAAAAAGCAAAATGGGTTTTGGGAGTTTAGATGAGGTGCATGATAACATGCGCCTCCACCTAAATCAGAAATAAGAAATTTGTTTTCGGGACTTTGAGTGACGCACAAGACATGTGGTAGAAGAAATTGCAAAATTGTTTAATTGGCATACAAACAAATCATACCTCATAAACATATGATACATGGTTAAACATGCATATTTTTATCGTTTTACAAGGCAATGCCATACATACAAAAAATAAGAATTCATATACAATATATATATATATATATATATATATATATATATATATATATATATATATATATATTATATATATATATATATATATAAATATATATACATAAATATATATATATATATATATATATACACAATCACACGTCTGGAATTGGTGTAAAAAGCCAAATACTTATTGAGTAATGGACACAAATGGGTTATAGGATACAAATGAATCACAGCAAAGGTCAAGCTATGTGTTAGGAACATGATGACATTGATAGGTTTGATGAGTTTTGTGGGCAGTTGCCACTCATCAGGAGCAAAAAAAAAAAAATGAAAAAAGGTATCAAATAGGATCTAATGTTTTGCCCAGATAGTAAGAAATAAGGCAGGAGCAGGGGGAAACAAGATGTGTAACTCCCTGGAATACTTACATATCAATTGTTCTAAATAAGCAGTGATGCAAGTCAGGATCTGCGAGGCAAATCTGTCCCGAGGGAATAAACCCAAGGAAGAAGCAAGTGCACCAACACACCCCAGGATCACCCTCCAAACGTAATAGGCAAAGGCGAAAAAAATCTAAAATATAGGTTTTGAACCAATATGTGTGAATAGTACCTATTTTATATATATATATATATATATATATATATATATATATATATATATATAGTACAGACCAAACGTTTGGACACACCTTCTCATTGAAAGAGTTTTCTTTATTTTCATGACTATGAAAATTGTAGAGTCACACTGGAGGCATCAAAACTATGAATTAACACATGTGGAATTATATACGTAACAAAAAAGTGTGAAACAACTGAAAATATGTCATATTCTAGGTTCTTCAAAGTAGCCACCTTTTGCAGCAGACACATCTCTAGAACAACTGTTAAGAGGAGACTGTGTGAATCAGGCCTTCATGGTAGAATATCTGCTAGGAAACCACTGCTAAAGAAAGGGAACAAGCAGAAGAGACTTATTTGGGCTAAAGAACACAAGGAATGGACATTAGACCAGTGAAAATCTGTGCTTTGGTCTGATAAGTCCAAACTTGAGATCTTTGGTTCCAACCACTGTGTCTTTGTGCGACGCAGAAAAGGTGAACGGATGGACTCTACATGCCTGGTTCCCAACGTGAAGCATGGAGGAGGAGGTGTGATGGTGTCGGGGTGCTTTGCTGGTGACACTGTTTGGGATTTATTCAAAATTGAAGGCATACTGAACCAGCATGGCTACCACAGCATCTTGCAGTGGCATGCTATTCCTTCCGGTTTGCATTTAGTTGGACCATCATTTATTTTTCAACAGGACAATGACCCCAAACACACCTCCAGGCTGTGTAAGGGCTATTTGACAAAGAAGGAGAGTGATGGGGTGCTGCGCCAGATGACCTGGCCTCCACAGTCACCGGACCTGAACCCAACCGAGATGGTTTGGGGTGAGCTGGGCCGCAGAGTGAAGGCAAAAGGGCCAACAAGTGCTAAGCATCTCTGGGAACTCCTTCAAGACTGTTGGAAGACCATTTCAGGTGACTACTTCTTGAAGCTTATCAAGAGAATGCCAAGAGTGTGCAAAGCAGTATTCAAAGCAAAAGGTGTCTACATTGAAGAACCCAGAATATGACATATTTTCAGTTGTTTCACACTTTTTTGTTATGCATATAATTCCACATGTGTTAATTCATAGTTTTGATGCCTTCAGTGTGAATCTACAATTTTCATAGTCATGAAAATAAAGACAACTCTTTGAATGAGAAGGTGTGTCCAAACTTTTGGTCTGTATTGTGTGTATATATATATATATATATATATATATATATATATATATATATATATATAGTATAGTATTTATGAACTATAAACCAACACCCTGTGATTCATTTGTATCCTATAACCCATTTGTGTCCATTACTCAATAAGTATTTGGCTATATTACATAAAGAGAAAATAAAATAAGGTGTGAAGTCTTGGTGATAGAGAGGAAATCACAGGGATAGTTACCTGGTGACATGATGTGCATGTGTGAGGAGAAAAGCCAGAGTGTGAACAAGACTAACAGTGGGGGTATAAGTAACACCCGACATTTCCTGGGCTCCGTCAATACATAATTATGGATAGGAAACCAATACCCATTGTTGCCTGGAAAAGTGAAAAGAAAAGTGGAAGAAAACATATACCCAAAAAGAGAAAAAAGAATCAAAGGGTGAAAAATCCCATGAAGATCATGCAGTTTCCCAAAAAGGGAAAGTTGAGGAAAAACAAAAAGGTGTTCAATAATGCAGATAAAGAGGAAATCACAGGGATAGTTACCTGGTGACATTGCAGAGAAATGTGCTCTGACACAGGATGTGCATGAGTGAGGAAAAAACAGAGTGTGAACAAGACACCCAAGGAGGTATAAATAAAGCCCAACTCTCGCCACACTAAGCACAGAAGATCGAGGAAGATCAAGGAGAGATGGCCTCGCCTCAGCAGCAACACTGTCCACTGAAAGAATAATCTATTTTGTCATATTAAGTAATGATGTATATGTCAATTTTAACTGTATTTTTATTTCTTTTTTAGTCTAATCCCACTGGATCACCACCTCGCATCAGACAGAGGGTTCGGCGGCAACAAGAAACGGAGTAAGTTCCATCAAGGGTGGAACAAAATCTGGTGAAATTGGTCGAAGATTTACGCCAGGAAAGACATAAAAGCGATGTCTTCCTGGACTTAATTTGAGGACAAGCTTCTGCTGGAGTCTTTATTTCCTCCTAGAAAAAACGTGAGCGGCAGTGCTGGGAAAATATATATTATTATATAGCTTATTGCACAAATGCTCAAAGGCATTCTTGACCCGCACCAGACATGCCTTTCGTACATGGAGGAAATATGCAGACACCCGTCTACGATCAACCGGCACAAGCTTGTTCATCTCCAGGTCCTCCCCAAACTATGTTTCAAACACATAGACCACAAGGACAATTTTCACCAGTCTCCTCCCCGTTTTGCCAACAGGTGATGGCTCAGCCCCCCCCCCCCCCCCCCCCCTTCAGCAAAGGATGCCAAATCCCTCATCCTTTGAAGACATGTCACAGGACTCCTTTCAGACCTATCATAATTGGAAAAAAAAATATTGGGTGCTTGCAAGTTGTTCCAATAGTTTGCACTTTTTGCCTATTTTTGTTTACAAATTTATAATAAACAATTTTCACTTTGCATTGACCTAAACTTTGGAAAGTGCTTGAATCTTTGAATATTTGATAGGTTTTGTTACATTTACAGAAAAAGTTATTTATATTTTAATAAGATTTTTATATTTTCATGTTGGGAAACAGTTGTTAATTTAATAAAGAAATTGTTATTTAAAATGTTGTGTCCTGTCCATGAATATAATGTTTTTTTTTTATCTCAATATTTTTTATTGTAGTGAATACAAGTTACAGAGATCAAATGTACAAATAGAACGATTCCTTACAGTTGCTTTGTTGTATCAAGATCGAAATTAATATCAACAAACAGTATGGGGAAGGCCCACATTACAATATAGGGTATTATACAGTACAAACAACATACGTGGGGTTACAACATAGAAACAAACTCGAAAGTCTCGCTGCAAACGTAGCGTAATACGGCACACAAGAACTAGCTGAGGGTCACATGCTCAATATATGAGGGTGAAGGAGGGGGCTTCGCCACCCGGGCACCCCATTCGGGCACTATTCTGTGCCCGAGCAAACGAGTCCCCTCCCTTCTCTCCAGTGACTATCTGGGCGTGTAGACAGGGTATCGCAGGGCAACTCACCGTACAATGGTGTGGGAGTATCATTCAAAGATGAGAAGTTAAAGCTGAGTCTAAGCCTGAGGTACCTAACCAGGCAGTCCATTGGTGCCATTTCTTGAGCATCTGGTTTTTATTTCCCTGTCGCAGTGCTAGGGTTGATTCATAAGTGAAGTGAGTATGCGTGGTGTGAATTACGTCACAAAGAGTGGGAGGGTCAGGATCCCTCCATTTCCTAGCAATGCTAAGGCGAGCGGCTAATAGAACATGGATTATGATCATCCTCGACGGGTTGGGGAAATGGTCTATCCTCAAAGAAAGCAGTGCCAAGGACGGCAGTTTGTCTATTTTTATTTTTGTGACTTCAAAGAGGAGGTGAAACACCGATTGCCAATAATTAGTAAGGGCAGGGCACCCCCAGAAAATATGTAGGAGGTCACCCTTTTCACCACACTTCCTCCAACATGTGTTGTCCAGCAGGGGGTTAAATTTGGACAATCTGTCCGGGGTTAAATACCAACGCTGGGTCAGTTTAAACGTGAGTTCCCACAGAGTGGAACAGCATGTAGCTTTATAAGTGGAACGGCAAGCCTTTTCCCACTGATCCAACGGGAATGTTTGTCCTAGGTCCCTTTCCCATCTAGATAGTGCGGTGGAGCTAGTGAATGTGGTTTTGGAGCCAAGTAGAGCATAAAACATTGATATTCCCTTTGTGTGAGCCTTAGGGGATCTGTAAAAGATCCAGGCTTGCTGTGGAATTGCGCAGGTTCTCAGTGTGAGTGATAAGAGGCAGTGTCGAGTTCTAAGATATAGGAATAGGTCAGAATTTGGGAGTTGGTGCTGTGGTTGGAGATCTGAGAAAGCCTTAATGTTGTCACCATCCAACAGATCGGATATGTGGGTTATCCCCTTGGCCTTCCAACTAGTGTAGGAGGTGGAAATCATCATAAGCTGCAGGGTCTCTATAGGGATGGGAAGTGTGGCTTGTATGTCATGAAACAGGGTCTTTTGTACAAAGTGTGTCCAAGCTTTGAGAGTAGCTAATATAGTTGGGGACATGAGGGGGGGAGCCTTGGCACCCATTATACTGGCGAAGAGCCATGTGGAGAGGTTATTGTATGGAACAGAGGATTGTTCCATGTTACTCCAGATCGTGATAGGGGGGGTGGGCAGGAGCCATTCTCTAGCTTGCGTGAGGATGGAAGCCGTGTAGTAGTCTCGGAAGTTGACGTGCCCCAGGCCCCCGGCTAGGCGGTGTTTCACCAATTGAGTGTGACTGCATCTGGCTTTCTTGCCTTTCCAGATATAATGCGATAGGATCGATTGCAGTGATGCAAAGTACCTAAGAGGTATAGGGATGGGGATAGTCCGAAAGAGGTATAGTATTTGGGGGAGGTGGAACATTTTAAATGCCGCTAGGCGGCCTACCCACGAGAGTTCAAAGGACGCCAACCTGGTGAGATCTGTTTGTAATTTAGTACGAGTCGGTAGGTAATTGAGAGAAAATAATTGTTTCGTAGAGGGGCTGAGCTGGATTCCCAGATATGTTATGCTGTTCTCTGCCCACACATACGGAAATTCATGTTTAATTTGGTTTCTCGTGGGTTCGTCCAAGCCCAAGTCAAGAATATATGATTTTGTCTCATTAGCTTTGTAGAAGGAGACATCCCCAAACCAGGCAAGCGTCCTCTGCACCTCAGGGAGGGAGCGAGTCGGGTCAGTGATCATGAGGATCACATCGTCGGCAAATAGACTTATTTTATGGTCCACATCCGCTATGTGTATACCGGAGATGTTTACATTGGATCTTATGTTTTCTGCCAGGGGTTCCATAACAAGGTTAAATATTAGGGGTGACAACGGGCACCCTTGTCTCGTGCCATTGGAGATCGGAAAGGGAGTGGAAAGGGTATCAGCAGATAGCACACGAGCCGAGGGGTTGGAGTATAGTGCCATGATGGCAGCATGGATATTGCCAGTGAGGCCAAATTTAGTTAGTACTGCCGAGATATACCCCCAATGGACCCTGTCAAATGCCTTCTCCGCATCTAGGGATAGAAGCAGAGAAGGCACTTTGGTGGTCTCGACGTGGTGTAATACGTTAATCATTCGCCTGGTAGCGTCCGAGGCTTGACGCCCCTTGGTGAAACCCGATTGGTCTTGAGATATGAGAGAGGGTAAGATGTTTTCTAATCTATTGGCTATGAGCTTGGCATATATTTTCAAGTCTGTGTTCAACAAGGAAATGGGGCGGAAGTTTTTTGGGGAGACCGGTTCCTTGCCCGGTTTAGGTAGCGTCACCACCGTGGCGGCAAGCATTTCGGGGGGGAAGGAGGCGGAGCTAGCAGCTAGGTTGAAAGTTTGGCACATGGTGGGGACTAGAATGTGTTGAAATTGTTTGTAGTATTCCCCAGTGAATCCATCAGGGCCCGGGGATTTGGAGGAGGGGAGGTGATTGATTACATTAAGAATTTCTGCAGGTGTAAAGGGGTCATTTAACTGAGATAGTTGCGTGGGTGTTATGGATGGGAGCTCAACACTATCTAGGAACATTTTGATCGAGGCGGGATCGGGTTGGGTGGTGGAGGAGTCATTCTTGAGATTGTACAGGTCCTCATAATACTTACTAAAGGCATCTGCGATTGATTGGGGCTTAAGGAGCTTTTCGTTGGTGTGTGGGTGGTACAAGTAGGGAATTTTTGTTTTGTTCCTGTACCCCTTGATCCGAAGGGACATGGCTTTGCCAGCCTTGTTCCCTGTCGAATAAGAGGTTGCCCTGAGTATCCTATATGATTTCTCGTGCTTTTCAAGAAGAAGAGCGCGCAAATCATGTCTTAGGGTGAAAATTTTAGATTGAAGGGATGGGGAAGGACTAGTCTTATTAAGTGTTTCTGCGGAGGTTAAGGCATGAGTGAGTTCATCTAGGCGATGAGTCCTGTTTTTTTTTGCTCTGGCCCCCATTTGAAGGAAAACCCCCCTGATGACTTCTTTGTGGGCATTCCACACCACCAGCGGGTCAGACACAGATGTTTGGTTAATTGAGAAGTATTCTTCTAATTGCTGTTTGATAGGGGTGGAATAGCAGGGAGTATTGAGGAGATAATTGTTAACTCTCCAAATATAGGGAGTGGAATGGGCGGAGTCATCCGAAATGGTGACACTAACAGGGGCATGGTCTGACCAGGTGGTGGTGTGGATGTCAGATCCCAGGATTTTGTTCAAGACCCAGGTGTCAGCTAGAAATAGGTCAATTCGTGAGTAGGTGCTGTGACGCGGCGAGAGGAACGTGAAGTCCCTCTCGCTCGCATGACAACAGCGCCACACGTCATACATATCATTGGAAGAAATGAAGGAATCAAGAGTAGAAAATGCACGACGTTGGGGACCCGCCGTGGAGTCCATTGAAGTGTTAGGGACCATATTGAAATCCCCACAGATGAGCAAATGTCCTTGTTGGAATTTGCGGATAGCTTTCATCGTCTTTCTAAGGAAGGTCATCTGACCATGGTTCGGTGCATACAGGGAGACCAGAGTGTAAGGTACTCTATTAATAGTACAGTTCAAAAAAATGTATCGTCCTTCCGGATCTGTGTTACATTGTTGTAATTGGAAGTGGACCGAGTCTCTGATGGCGATCATTACTCCTCGTTGTTTCTTGGAGTAGGAAGCTCGGAAAACATGTGGGAACAGTCTGTGGCTGCATTTGGGGGAGGCCTGTAGTGCAAAATGGGTCTCTTGGACGCACAGGATATCGCAACTGTGGGCCAGTGCCGATTTCCATAAGGATGCTCTTTTTACCGGGTGGTTTAGCCCTTTGGCGTTGAGGGAGAGGATTTGGATCCCCATGTTTTGTGTCGGGATGGGAGTCAAATAGGCAAGTGTACTCACAGTTGCAGGCGGCTACAGCTCGGAGTCAAGTGGATGTGGCGTCTGGTGGTCAGGCAGTCCAGGCAAAAGGTAGTAGCTCAACGCTAGATAGTGGGAGACAAAAGCAGAGGTGAGTACCCACACTTTAACAGAGCAGGGAGTACGTGTCACTATATAGGGGTTGTATTGGCAGGAGAACTGTGCGCAAAAATCAGAGCAACACACCCACAGAAAAAATAAAATAAAAATAAAATAACAATGATAAAAAATATATATATATATATATATATATATATAAAAATAAATATATATATAAATATATAGAAAAAAACCAATACAACTACGAACAACTCCCTTCAAGAGGGATTATCAAATTTGTCAGCAACAGGTAGCTCTGTCTGAGCTGCTGACCAAACGAGGGGGAAAGTTCAGTGAGCAGGATAGGATCGCATGACCAGACCGGACATGTAATTCGCTCAACGTGGTTACAACGGGCTTTTCTTTGTGAAATTCCTCTTCTCCGTGCCAAAGGTGAACGGATTAGGGGCTCCATTGTGCTCCTGCTGAGTGCGGGGCGGTTCCGGCACTATTCCCCAAGAGTGCAAAAGCTTCATGCCTCCTTCCACGGTAGAGATGGTGTGAGGTATACCATTATGTGTGACCAGGATGGTCGCCGGGTGACGCCACTTGTATATTATCTTGTGGTTATACATGGCTTTCGTGATGGTCTTCAGTTGCCTCCGTAGTTGGAGCGTGTATTGGGACAGGTCTGCATAGAGCTGGATATCCGCGTATGGCGCTGGAAGCGGAGAGATTTCTCTCGCCTTCATGAGGATCTGTTCCTTGGCCTGAAAGAAGTGGACTCTCAAAAGAACATCCCGTGGTATATCGGTCTCAAGATGGCGGGGCTTAGGCAACCTGTGTATGCGGTCGATAGTGAGTTCTATCGGTGAGAGCTCTGGGAGCATACTAGAAAACAAACTGCTGGCATAGGTAAGCAGTTCTTTGGGCTGAACGGTCTCGGGGACCCCGCGAATTTTAATGTTATTGCGCCTAGACCTGTCCTCGAGGTCCGCGATTTTTGCTTTTATCCAAAGGTTGTCATCTTTCTGTTCAGTATAGGCATCTACCAGGTCATTTACCGTTTCAGTGCAGTCCTCCATTTTGTTTTCTATGAACTGCATTCTGTTATCCATATGTTTCAGTTCCAATGAGAACTTGTTAATAAGCGCCGACATGTTTGACATGAGGGAAGATTGTAGTGTTACCAGCATGTCCTTCATTGTGGTGTCTAGCACCGGTTGTCCCGTGGTCGGGAATTGAGCAATGGAGGACTGCAGAGAGGATATGGCAGAGTCATTGTGCAGGCCTGTACTCACTGTTATGGAGGCCTGGCTGGTGGGGTCCATCCGCATCCTCGATTTTGCCGGACTCTGCATCCCCGGGGGGGAAGGCGAGGGGTCCAGTGATACAGAGTGCTGATGTGAGGGGAGAAGACCCTGTGGCTGGGCGTCCGGGAGGTCTGTGTAGCTCAGCATCTGCCGCGCGGTTCCTCCGGCGGCGCCATCTTGGTTTTTCCGGCGAGGCTGGAAGGAGAAAGGTTCCAGCTTTTTTGGGCCCCGTTCTTGCGATCTCTTGCGGGACGGCATGTCAGCGGGGCTCGGGGAGGATAAGTCTTCGTTTGTGGAGCAGATTGGGGCAGCGGATTCGCCCAATAGTCGCTTGGTGTCCGGTCTGGATAGCGGAGCTCACAGCTCAAGCGGCCATTCACGTGCACGCGCAAGCCACGCCCCTGAATATAATGTTTTTGATAATGTTGAAATTTAATTTAATGAGTTTAAAATGCTAATCACAATATAAAATATAATAGATCAATGTTGTGTGTTTCAGAGACCATGTCAAAGCAGGCCAGTTTGGCACACTAATTGACACATATACATTTCTGAAAATGATCAGCATAGTTTAATAGGATAAAAACTGCACATTATGGGCCAGATTCATAATTTCAAATGTGCGCCGTCGCATCTTTGCACCGATTCACAAATCGAGATACGCCAAAAAACATGGCTTCAGCTGTCCGATGTAACTTGCCTATGCGGCGTATCGTGGGTGCATAGTTAAGCTGGACGCATTCGGCGTTCGCATTCTAAATATGCAAATTAGTAAGATACGCCGATTCACGAACGTAGATGCGCCCAAGCGCATCATATACACGATTTGCGTAAGGCTAATGTATGGTGTAAAGGTACCCCTGCTATAGCAGGCACAGCTAATGCAAAGGTATGGGCCAGGGAACGACGCTGTCGAATTTTATGGAGCGTACGCCGTTTACGTAGTACTACGTGAATAGGGCTGTGCGTAAGTTACGTTCACGTCATAGGCATTTACGCCAACGTATCTTATGGAGTTTATGCAATGTAATTCTGAGAATGAGCGCGCATTCCCAGTTCGACCGCCCATTCATTTACATGGGGTCACGCTTAATTTAAATAGATGACGCCCACCTTCTTCCTACTTTGAATTAGGTGGGCTTACGCCGGGCAATTTATGCTACGCCACCGCCACTTACGGAGCAAGTGCTTTGAGAATACAGCACTTGCCTCTCTAAGTTGCGGCGGCGTAGCGTATATTCGATACGCCCGCCTAAAGATGCGCTAAGCTACCTGAATCTGGCCCAAACTGTTTATGCAACAAAGATACTTTGAGGAGAACATGTTTCAACATGTTCTCCCTCCTATTGTCTATGCACATTTTGAATCCTCATTGACTGATACAGCAATACATTAACCATGTCATCCACTTTAATATGTGTATACATATGTATTCCTAAAAAATATGTATGTATGTATGAATGTGTGTGTATGTGTATAAATATATATAGGTGTGTATATATATATATATATTACGGTTGTCCCGATACTAGTATCGGTATCGGGACCGATACTAGGCATTTGCGCGAGTACTTGTACTCGCGCAAATGACCCGATGCTCCCTCCGATACTTTTTTTTTTCGACGATCGGGCGGAGAGTGGGGGGCGGAGAGCAGGCATGGAGGAGGTGGAGAGCCGGCTGAGAACTTGCTGGTGGGTGGAGAGTGGGGGGCGGAGAGCAGGCTTGGAGGAGGAGGAGAGCCGGCTGAGAACATGCTAATGAGCGGAGAGCAGGCTTGGAGGAGGCGAGAGCCGGCTGAGAACATGCTTCACCTGATAGTTTTTTTTCAGTGATGAGCAGGTAGAGAGCCGGGGCTGAGAGGGGGCGGAGAGCAGAGAGGAGCCAGATAGCGGCCTAAGAATGTTTTTATGTGTAGAGAGTGGGCGGAGAGTGGGATGAGAAACTGCTGAGAGGGGCGGAGAGCGGCCTGAGAACGTGCGGAGAGCAGGCAGAGGGGCTGGGGGCGGAGAGCAGAGCGAGTCCTCAGGCAGGTAAGTTGAATTGCAAGGAGGACCTGTAAGAAGCATCCTTCCCACTGATCACCAATGATTGCACTGAGGTCCCTATCAGAAATGTTCATTACGTTGTTTATTTTTTCTTGCCCCGCAGCGTGTATGGAGCATCTCTTTTTATTTATTTTTCCCCCTCTCTGTGCCTTTTTGTGACCGTTTTTTATTTTCGCCTTCGTGTTGGACCCACGGGGGTTTCCAGAGGTGCGGCCCCCATCTACTCGGCTAGAGGAGGTAGATGGTTTATCCGGTGATGACTCTGATGCTGAAGTGGCCATTGTGTCATTTGCCAAATCACTTTCTTGGTCTAAAAAGCTGACATTTCCTGAGTGTTTGCGTGATCGTCCGCTATGATGTAAAAATGTCTGTGATGATGTTATGTGTAATGTCAATGGATGTGGTTATGCATTATGGGTTGTGGCCCTTTTTTGACAAAGTGACCACACCCAAAAATGCATAAGCATGTCCATTGACATCACACATGACATCATGGTCATTTTGTGAGCCAGCAACACTTCCCTGTTGTCCCCAGTGGTTAGCATCCTTGTAACATGCACAATCAGTCTGCTGCTTTTGCTGGCTCTTCCTGGTGTACCCCTGGTCAACTTCCTGATTCCAAGCACCTTACATCAAAACCACACTGAGGTGCTTGGTCACCATTAGGAATGAGCTTCGAGTCAAACTCATGTTCGACTCGAACATTGACCTATTTGCCCGTTCGGCGAACAGCGAACAATTTAGGGTGTTTGCAGCAAATTCGAAAAGCTGCGGAACACCCTGTAAAAGGCTATGGGAGAAATATTAAGTGCTAATTTTAAAGGCTTATATGCAAGTTATTGTCATTAAAAGTGTTTGGGGACCGGGGTCCTGCCCCAGGGGACATGTATCAATGCAAAAAAAGTTTTAAAAACGCCAGTTTTTTTGAGGGGCAGTGATTTTATTAATGCTTAAAATGAAACAATAAACATGAAATATTCCTTTAAATTTCATACCTAGGGGGTGTGTAAAGTATGCCTGTAAAGCAGCACATGTTTCCCATGCTTAGAACTGTCCCTGCACAAAGTATAATTTCTGAAGGAAAATAAGTAATTTTAAATCACTTGCGGCTATAATGAATTGTCGGCTCCCGGCAATACAGAGAAAAGGTATTGAAAGTCATTAAAAAGGGGGGCGTGGTCGGCAGCCGAGGCGGATGGCTGTGTGAGGAGAGAGCTCTGTGAGACCTGCTCGCAGCCAGCTCCATCCAGCTCCATCCAGCGACTAACACAGCACTCTGAGGCACCATTCTGCCTAACTACCTCCCGGGGAACCCCTGGACCACGATGGGGAAGAGAAAGAAAGAGAAGGGCCCAAAGAAACTTACGGACTTTTATCCGTCGGCGAGCACACCTAGGCCGCAAGATGGTGGCGAGGCCTCGGACTCGCGGTTCGGCCTGCACCACGGAGGCAGCGTTGGATCGTCCCCACACTATGGCACGGGCATCCGCCCTCAACACAATGTCAGCGGAGGCTCTTCTCCCGGGGCATCGCCCATAAACAGCCCGCAAAAGTCGGCGCAAAAGAAATCTTCAGCCCACAGATATGCAGGTGAGCAGGGGGACGGGTGTAACTCACAGAATAGTACCAGTGACTTTGTGGAATATATCAATGAGTTCCCCACCACCGGTCAGCCCCTCAGTGATACAGTTATGAGAGATATGTTGATCACCCTTAGAGGCTCCCTGCATAAGGACATGATGTTGTGTGTCACTCAGCTAAAAAGAGATGTATCTGCCATAGGAGACAGGATCTGCCATGTTGAAGATAAGATGGGGGAATTCACAACAGCTCATAATGAACTAGTAGATGCCCATAATGATGCAGAGGGTGACATCCAGGCCTTGAGAGAGAAATTAGCTGATTTAGAAGACAGATCGAGAAAGAATAACATAAAACTGAGGGGGGTGGAGGAGACTGTGACCCCCGCAGAGCTCAGGCCCTATGTGCAAGCCTTTATAGCAGCCATGCTTCCTGATTCTTCTGCCAGTGAAATTATAGTGGATAGAGCCCACCGTCTCCCCAAACCCAAATATCTGCCTGATGGGGTACCGAGGGATGTCATTGCTCGTGTACACTTTTTCCATGTCAAAGATGACCTCATGCGATTTACACGGAAGAATCAACCATTACCAGGCCCTTACTCTGGCATCAGTGTCTTTGCTGACCTGCCTAAACACACCATGATGGCACATAAGAACCTGTCCTCTCTTACCAAGATTCTGCAGAATCATAAAATCCCATACTCCTGGGGCTTTCCAACAAAACTACTAGTCACCCGAGAGGGTCGCACGTTCGCGATCACCACCATTGATGATGGAATTGCCCTGGCCAAAAAATGGAAATTAATCCCGGGAAGATGCGGATGCCCCATTGCAGAACCAGACTATACCAAGGATGTCCCCTGAGTGGCAGCAACAATGACATCCAGTCCCTTTAAAAATAGAGCACAAGGTTGCTCCCTTCTCTTCCTTCTCAATGCAGTAAACTTCGTTGCCTTACTGAGTTCAATACCAGAGTAGCTGGCTCTGGGTCTCGGGGAGACATATCCCCCTGTTTTCCTTGCGAAATCATCGCACTTAGTGGAACTGTTCGTTTTTTTTTATGTTTTGGTTCATTTTATCTGTCTTCCTTTTTGTTTTTCACTGTACCAAAGGATTCCCACTCTGACCATGATCCTTTCTCTGCGAATCTACAAATCTCAGGCTCATCCAGCCCTACAGGATCTCTACAACCTTTGAAACTTGAGGCAACAGCGCCACCTACAGGTAATTTCCTCTTACTACATTCGCATACAGAGACTTTTCTGCCATACATGAAGCATACTGTTATACTACTACAATGACGATATCTATCGTCTCCATGAATGTCCATGGACTTAACAGCCCCTTTAAACGGTCCTCCATGTGGTCAGAAATGACCAGACTTAAAGGAGATGTGTTATGCATCCAAGAGACGCACTTTATGACCTCCAAACAACCCAAGTTTTCACATAAGGCCTATCCACATATCTTCCACTCTACGGCTCCAGTTA
Organism: Rana kukunoris; assembly: GCA_029574335.1. Taxonomy (NCBI): domain Eukaryota; kingdom Metazoa; phylum Chordata; class Amphibia; order Anura; family Ranidae; genus Rana; species Rana kukunoris. The sequence continues at coordinate 340,030,591 of CM056049.1, read as the reverse complement.
AAAAAAGGGGTGTCTTACTAGCTATCAAGCAATCTGTGGCGTTTAAAGTGCATGAGTTAGTATGCGACACAAATGGAAGATACATAATACTGATCTGTGATCTGAATAATACAACTTACACCCTGGTTAACCTCTATGCACCCAATAAGAGACAGCTGAGATTTTTGAAAGTGAAAAAGATCAAAAAAGGCTCACTGCTTCTATGTGGTGATTTCAACTGCGTTCCTGATCAAGTTCTGGACTGCTTGCAACAGCAGACCTCGTGCAGGATAGAGATTCAATCTCTTATTCATGACAACAACCTGTATGATACTTGGAGATGTCTGCACTCCTCGGAGAGAGATTACACCCACTATTCCTATCCTCATCGGGCGTACTCTAGAATTGACTTGATTCTCTCAGACTTACCTCTACTGCAGAAAACTTTGGGGGTCACTATACATTCTATAACATGGTCGGATCATGCCCCTATGTCTATTCTCCTGCGAGACGACAATTCCTCTTCCCCGACCTACCTATGGAGGAACAATGTTGGATTGCTCTCTAACCCTGTCCTGACAGATAGGATTGGACTGCAACTCAAGGAATTTTTTGCCATCAATAACAATGGCGATGCCTCTATTGCATCATTGTGGTGCTCGCATAAGGCATTTAGCAGGGGAATATTAATTCAAGCTGCAGCTACACAAAAGAGGGGGAAGGCAAAACAGTTAAACGACTTGCTGGAGAAGCTTAAACAATTAGAAGCCCAACACAAAACACAACCTACTTCAGTAATAGAAGACAACCTATTTAAATGCAGACATGACCTTCGCCTGTTATTGATTACCACTCATCAAACATATTTAAGGAGATCTAAGGCGATGTATTATGCCCACGGTAACAAAGCAGGAAAGATACTGGCGAGATACATTACTAAACGGCAGCAACAAGCTTGTTTACTTAATATTAAAGACCCGCACACCAATAAAATAGTAAGCCACCCGACACATATTGTCAATGCATTTATGAAATATTATAAGGACCTCTATAACCTCCAACACGATACAAACACCGCACAACCTACAGAGTTAAACATGAACTCATTTCTTAATGCAGTCTCCCTACCCTCTTTAACCGCTGATCAGCTATCCATGCTTAATTCCCCGATCACTCTTACTGAAGTCATAGATACCATACATGCCCTTCCCAACAATAAATCTCCAGGTACAGACGGTTTCTCGACGGAGTACTATAAGGCATTCTCTAACATTCTCGCTCCATCTCTATGCGCCTTGTTTAACAGTATTGCCTCCTCCTCTATGTTTCCGGAAGAAATGTTACAAGCTACCATTGTTACGCTGCCTAAACCAGGGAAGAAGCCGGATGCCCCACAGAACTTTAGGCCCATTTCACTCTTAAACACAGACCTAAAGGTCTATGCTAAGATTCTAGCGAATAGGTTGGCCAATGTCACTCCTCACCTGGTGAAACCAAACCAAGTAGGGTTTGTAAAAGGGCGTCAAGCCCCGGATAGCACTCGAAGACTGCTTAATTTGATACATTTATTAGAGAGTAGTAGGAAAACCCCAGCGGCTTTTTTGGCACTGGACAAAGAAAAAGCCTTTGATAGGGTGCACTGGGGATATCTCAGTGCTACCCTACAAAAATTTGGCATGCAAGGTACCATCCTGTCAGCGATATCTGCATTATACACACGCCCGTCAGCTAGAGTTTTCTCGTCCGGTGCCATTTCCGACCAATTCTATATTACCAATGGCACCCGTCAAGGCTGTCCGTTGTCCCCCATAATCTTTACCTTGACGATGGAACCCCTCGCTGAAACTATTAGGTCAACCACAGAAATCTCGGGGATAAATGTTGCAGGCGATACCCACAAAATAGGTCTTTTTGCGGACGATGTTGTCTTGACAGTGACAAATCCGGCTTCTTCCTTGGCAAAGGCACAGGAAATTCTGCAGCAATTTAGTGCAGTATCATATTACAAACTGAATATTACCAAATCTTGTATTCTCCCAATTAACCTTTCTAAATCCCTGACTTTCTAAAGAAAGATTCCCACTCCAATGGGTAACCAGCTCCCTCACTTACCTAGGTATAAAATGAGTCTTTCCCTCTGCCCAAACATATAAAGTAAATTTTAACGCCCTCTTGGCAACCATTAAAGCAGATCTAGAACATATCACAACATTCGAAATGTCGTGGCTGGGCAGAATAGCAGCACTTAAAATGACTCTTTTACCCAAAATAATTTACTACTTTAGAACCATCCCGATCAGGATTCCAGAATCCTTTTTCTTACAAACTGACAAACTATTCAGGAGATTCATCTGGCAGGGTAAAATGCCTAAAGTAACGTTTACTACGGTTCAAAGACATAAACGGAGGGGGGAATAAGCTTCCCCACTCTACGAAACTACTATAGGGCGGCAATCCTAGATCAAATGAAGGCGTGGTTTGACCCAGTTCCGTCTAAACTGTGGGTTAAGATCGAGAAGGCAACTATTAAAGGGAAAGACCTTTCGGCATTACTATTAGCTAAACTGACGAACCTACCCCTACCACATATTAGTCTACCTTCTATTGAAACTACTCTTCTAGTGTGGGGAAGCATTCAACCCTGTTTAGACCCTTCAACTACGAATAAGCGCAGAATCACTGACCTTACAACCGTGGAACATTTGATCCCAGACTTGACAATTACCTCACGGAGGCAAGATGGTTTAACAACTGTCCAGAAGGTATTGACTAAACAACCAGTTACCCATGCATACTCTCTAATGAGATTGCAACACTTCCAGAGGTCACACTCTACGTTAACCTTTGACATGCCCATAGATATTTGGACATACCTCTGCTCGTCCTATAACAAACCCAAGGGACTTTCTTGGTTTTATAATCTTCTACGTCACACCAAAAGATTCTCCAAGACCTCACACATGACAAACTGGGAAAAGGACTGGGGCTACCCCTTCTCACTTGCTGACTGGACGGAAGCGATTAAAATGACATATAGATATACCCACTGTACCAACCACTGGGATAATATGTTAAAAATCTTACATAGGTCCTACCTCACACCGGTTAGACTATCATTGATTTTCCCTTCCGAATCACACCTCTGCTGGAGACATTGCGGAGATAGGGGCAACATATTCCATATATTGTGGAATTGTAAATACATTCACAACTTCTGGGATGATGTTTTCAAATTATTATCCTCTGTCACAGGCATTTTTGTGCATCCTACTCCGCCTTTAGCTTTACTGAACATTACTGTTACTTCTATCCCGGCCTGCCTGAGGAGCATTGTGATACATGTTTTGATAGCAGCCAGGCTGGCCCTTACTTCTAAATGGAAGACCACTCAGATTCCCACTCTCACTGAAGTAATACATAGGGCCAGATTCAGGTAGATGGGAGCATCTTTAAGCTGGAGTAACGTTTCTCATTTACGTTACTCTGGCGAAATTTTAGGAGCAAGTGCTGTTATTCATGAAGCACTTGCTCCTAAAGTTGCGGCAGCGTATCGAAAATGAGCCGGCGGAATTCAAATTGGGCGGGTACGGGGCGTGTATTATTTAAACTAAGCGCGATCCCGTGGCGAACGTACTGCGCATGGACTGTCAATGCATCCCAGTGCGCATGCTCACAACTTCCGTCGGCACCACTTCCTTGGAAACGACAGCGCAATGTGTTCCGTTGGACGTTTAAATGCGCCCGTAGATGCGCCATTCCAGCACTAAAGTATATCCTGTTCCCCCTCCCTGCAGTGAAGTTACTTTTGTTCTGAGATGGCTGCTCCCTTTCCCCGCAAACACAGGAGAAAGCTGAACTTTAAAGGCCAGGAGCTGTCAGCCGTCATCTCGGCTATGGAGACCTATGATGTCATCCTCCATGGCTGTAAAAGTTGACAGACAAGCAGGGACAGAGGTGTTGTCCTGCAAGTGGGGGTGCTCAGCTAGCTATTATCGTCGGTAACGCTGCTGTAGCTGCTCTCCTGCTGACCTGTGGCCGTCTGGAGTAAAGATAAAGCAGCTATTTGTAGAAATAACTTTGCGCCGGACGGACGAGATACGCGCGGCGCATGTAGCCAGCGTATGGTGCTAATCCGTTCGCGAATCGGGAAATCTCCCTCATTTGCATATTTGCAGGGGAAATCAATAGGCGCGACTGATGCGCCAAGCGAAATTATGCGCTGACGATACTCTGTCGTCGGAAAGTTAAAGGGTCACTAAAGTCAGGGATTTTTTTTTTTTTAAATAACAAACATGTGATACTTACCTCCACTGTGCAGTTCGTTTTGCACAGAGTGGCCCGGAAACCTGTCTTCTGGGGTCCCTCGGCGGCTGTCTGGGCTCCTCCTCGCAAAAGCTTTCCTTCTTCATGCGAGGGCGCTCGCATGGAGGAAAGCTTTTGCGAGCGCGCTCCCGTGATACAGCGGCGGCCATAGCCGCCGACTGTATCACTCGGCTCCGCCCCCCAGCGCGCCGCGTCATCCGCCCTGATTGACAGCAGCGCTAGCCAATGGCTGCGCTGCTATCAATCCGCCCAGCCTAGCCAATCAACGGCCAGGCTGGGAACCGAAGAGGACGACGTGGACGCACCCGGGAGATTCGAACGGTCAGGTAAGTACAACGGGGGCTCGGGGGGGGCCGGTGCTGCTAGATGTTTTTTTACCTTCATGCATAGGATGCATGAAGGTAAAAAAACTTTAGAACCCCTTTAAGCCGGTCGGGGAAAGCCCGTTTTCTGTCGCATCTAGTTTGGTGGGTACGGCCACATAGATACGACGGCGCATCTTCACAGTTACGCGGCGCATATCGAAATACTCCAGCGCAAGTCTTGCTGAATGTGGCCCATAGAGTCTCTAGGCAATACTCATACGAGAAACACTTTTCCTTCCAGTCTAGGAATTCCCAGGCCTTTCTCGCACAATGGTTACCTTGGACTTCTAAATTCCCTAATCCATAGTTTTACCTCAATCATTTAATGGAAATTAATATGGACCTTTGGTACAGGTGTTTTGTTTGTTTTATTGTTTTTCTTTTTTGTCTGTTTACTTTGTTATCCTTTGCTATTTACCCTTTTTGATTTATAGGATACGCATTACTATTATGCTGACATTTTGTTTTGCATGTCAATGTACAACCCACCCGCACGGCTTGCCCACTTGGGCCGCCCAGTGGGTGGGCTGGTTTTCCACCTAAACAGGCACTGTCACAACATACCGAAATGCAATAACCGGTGGGTGGTCCCTTGGGATAAATACCAGGTTACTGTCACCTTCCTATATAGGGGCAGTGGCTCCACATTGTGTAGTAGGACGCGCGGTCTCCGAACCCTGTTTACACCCTTTGCTACCATACTGTAACTTTGCATTCTATGCCACTGATCGCACTGTGTCTGGTTGAAAACTATTTGAGGACCTGTGTTGTCCATTTTTTTTGATGTTATTACTAGTGTTGAGCAGAATATGCCATATTCGATTTCGCGATATATCTCGAATATATAGTCGAATATTCGAGATATATTCGCTAAATACGAATATTCGTGATATTTTTTGGAAATTAAATTATTGCGAATTTTCGCTATTGCGAATGCGAATGTGAAATTTCGAGAAATGCGGAATGGAGCACTCTGATTGGCTCAGAATATTCGTGATATTTTACAATACAAAATAATTGCGAATATTCGAGAAATGCGGAAGGAGCACTCTGATTGGCTCAGAATATTCGTGATATATTACAATACACAATAATTGCGAATATTCGGCAAATGCGGAAGGAGCACTCTGATTGGCTCAGAATATTCGTGATATATTACAATACACAATAATTGCGAATATTCGAGAAATGCAGAAGGAGCACTCTGATTGGCTCAGAATATTCGTGATATATTACAATATAAAATAATTGCGAATATTCGAGAAATGCGGAATGGAGCACTCTGATTGGCTCAGAATATTCGTGATATATTACAATATAAAATAATTGCGAATATTCGTGAAATGCGGAATGGAGCACTCTGATTGGCTCAGAATATTCGTGATATATTACAATATAAAATAATTGCGAATATTCGAGAAATGCGGAATGGAGCACTCTGATTGGCTCAGAATATTCGTGATATATTACAATATAAAATAATTGCGAATATTCGAGAAATGCGGAATGGGGCACTCTGATTGGCTCAGAATATTCGTGATATATTACAATACAAAATAATTGCGAAATTTCGAGAAATGCGGAATGGAGCACTCTGATTGGCTCAGAATATTTGTGATATATTACAATATAAAATAATCGCGCGATATCGCTATTGCCGAATAATCGCATTGCGATTTTTCGGCAATATAAAATGAGCGCTGCAGCTACTCGGCCCAAGGTCTCTAATCATACCAGCAATGCTTTTAGACGTCGATGGGGATCTCTAGGATGTGATCTGTTCTAAAAAAAAAATTGAAAAAATTTGAATATTCGAAATAGCGAATATTCGCCGCGATATTCGTGTTATTCGCGAATACTCGAATATGCAATATTCGTAGCGAATATTCGCAATGCGAATATTCGTGAGCAACACTAGTTATTACCTATGTATATGTCTTTTTCGAGAAAGCAAAACTTAATAAAAATAAATTGAAAAGAAAGTCATTAAAAAAAAAAATGCGCGGGGGTCCCCCCAAATTCAATTACCAGGCCCTTCAGGTCTGGTATGGATATTAAGGGGAACTCCACGTCAAATAAAAAAAATACATAGGGTTCCCCCCAAATATCCATACCAGGCCCTTCAGGTCTGGATTTTAACCCCTTCCCCACCGAGCCATAGTAAAATGACGTCGGTGGGGACCCTTCCTCCTTCAGACTGGACGTCATATGACGTCCTTGTCTTTTTCGGCCGCAATCACGGCAGAAGCATGGATCTGTGTGTGTAAACAAACAGATCCATGTCCTGTCAGCAGTGAGGAGACTGATGTGTGTTCCCAGTACAGAGGAACACACATCGATCTCCTCCGCTTGTGAGTCCCCCTAACACTTAGAACATACTTTAGGGAACATATTTAACCCCTTCCCTGCCAGTCCCATTTACACAGTAATCAGTGCAGTTTTATAGCACTAATCACTGTGTAAATGTGAACGGCCCCAAAAATGTGTGAAAAGTAAAAAATATTTAATAATAAAATAATAGTGTTTTTTTTCAAAATTGTCGCATTCTTTTGTTTATAGCGCAAAAAATAAATACCACAGAGGTGATCAAATACCACCAAAAGAAAGCTCTATTTGTGAGAAAAAAAGGACGCCAATTTTGTTTGGGAGCCACGTCGCACAACCGCGCAATTGTCATTCAAAAATGCGACAGTGCTGAAAACTAAAAATTGGTCTGGGCAGGAAGGGGGTGAAAATGCCCTATATGGAAGTGGTTAAGGGGAACTCCACCCCAAATAAAAAAAATGTTGTGGAGTTCCCCAAAAATTCATACCAGACCCTTCATCCGAGCACACAACCTGGCAGGCCACAGGAAAAGAGGGGGGACAAGAGAGCGCCCCCCCTCCTGAACCATACCAGGCCACATGCCCTCAACATTGGGAGGATGCTTTGGGGGTCTGTGGCCCCCTTTAAAGCGCCCACCGTGTAAGGTTGTGTAGGTCTGCGGGCGGGGGGCTTATTGGAATCTGAAAGACCCATTTAACAAAGGAGACCCCCAGATCCCACCCCCCTATGTGAATTGGTATTGGGGTATTGTACTCCTACCATTTCACAAAGAAAGTGTAAACATTTTTAAAAAAAATGACACAGACACACAGACACCGTTGGGGAAAGTCCTTTATTAAAAAAAAAAAAAAAAAAAAAAAAAGATTCCAACGATGGTAATCCACTCTCGTTCTCCACTCCAACGCTGTCAATATCCTGCGATGGGTGATCTCCTCTCCACCGGGGTCCAGCGATGAGAAGATCTCCTCTTCATCCAGGTCCAGAAATCAGCAATGAAATGTCCGCTGTGCAGCGCATCACATGTCTCCACCGGAGACACCCCGGAAATGACGCGGCTTCAGCCAGTGACATCTCTTAGGTGAGGGCAGGGCCACCTGTCACGTGACCCTGCCCCCCTCTGGCGCAAGGGAACACCCTTTTTTTTTTTACACGTTCTTTGTGAAATGGTAGGGGTAAAATGTACCCCATTACCAATTTACATGGGGGTCGGGATTTGGGGGTCCCCTGTGTTAAAAGGGTCTTCCAGATTTCGATAAGACCCCCACAGCCACCGGGCAAGGGTTGTGGGGATGAGATCCTTGTCCCCATCAACATAGGGACATGGTGCTTTGAGGGGTCACAGACCTCCAAAGCATCCTCCCTATGTTAAGGGCATGTGGCCTGGTGCGGTTCAGGAGGGGGGGCGCTCTCTCACCCCCCATCTTTTCCTGCGGCCTGCCAGGTTGCGTGATCGGATAAAGGGTCTGGTATTAATATTTGGGGGGAACCCCAGGTCATTTTTTTTTTATTTGACGTGGGGTTCCCTTTAACCACTTTAGCCCCGGACCATATTGCTGTCCAAAGACCAGAGCACTTTTTGTGATTCGGCACTGCGTCGCTTTAACTGACAATTGCGCGGTCGTGCGACGTGGCTCCCAAACAAAATTGGCGTCCTTTTTTTCCCACAAATTTCCTCAGTTTAGGCCGATACGTATTCTTTTACATATTTTTCGTTAAAAAAAAATCGCAATTAGCTTGGTTAGCGCAAAATTTATAGCGTTTACAAAAAAGGGGGTAGTTTTATGGCGTTTTTATTAATATTTTTTTTTTACTAGTAATGGCGGCGATCAGCGTTTTTTTTTCGGTACTGCAATATTATGGCGGACACATCGGACACTTTTGACACATTTTTGGGACCATTGGCATTTTTATAGCGATCAATGCTATAAAAATGCATTGGATTACTATAAAAATGCCATTGGCAGTGAAGGGGTTAACACTAGGGGGCAGGGAAGGGATTAAGTGTGTTCCTATTTGTGTTCTAACTGTATGGGGGGGTGGACTTCCCCCGCTGACAGGAACGAAAGGTATGTGTTTACACACATACCTCCCGTTCCCCGCTCTGTAACGAGCAATCGCGGGTGCCCGGGGGGCGCGCGCCCTAGTGGCCGAAAAGTATAGGACGTAGAGCTACGTGCTCCTGCGAGACCGCGCCACCGTCCCGCAGTAATATGACGGTGGGCGGTCGGGAAGTAGTTAATATCCATACCAGACCTGAAGGGCCTGGTAATTGAATTTTAGGGGACCTCCACACAGGAGCCGACAATTTCATTATAGCCGCAAGTGGTTTTAAATTTATTTTTTCCTTTAGAAATTACACTTCGGGCAGGGACAGTTCTAAGCACGGGAAACGAGCGCTACTTCACAGGTATACTATACACCCCCCTCGGTACGAAATTTAAAGGAATATTTCACTTTTATTGTTTCACTTTAAGCATTATTAAAATCACTGCTCCCAAAAAAACTGCACTTTAAAACTTTTTTTTGCATTGATGCATGTCCCCTGGGACAGGACCCGGGTCCCCAGACACTTTTTAGGACAATAACTTGCATATTAGGCTTTAAAATTAGCACTTTAGATTTCAAACGTTTGAGTCCCATAGACTTAAATGGGGTTTTAAAGTTCACACAAACTTTTGGTCTGTTTGCAGGTTCTTGTGCGAACCGAATGGGGGGGGGGGGGTGTTCGGCTCATCCCTAGTCACCATTGACCACCTGGAAGGTTGCCACCTGCTGGAGACTTATTGATAGGCTTTTGAATGTCTTTTAAATGTGAGTGCATATGTATTATTTTTCATTTACCAATATGTTTTAATAAATGCTACACTTAGGTAGTGGTGCTTTTCTTTCCTTCTTTTTTCCTGTTTATACATGGTTAGCCAGAATTTTTAGAAGGATAATGGCCAAGTAACTAGCATTTTTTGAAGGAAGCATCTATCATATTTCTTTCTATCTTTTGACTTTTTTAATCCTCTTTCTCATCTCAGTGCTGCTGATCCTCTCAATAGTCTTTCGCCACCTCCTATCTACATGCACTCATATCATCTGCTGCACATTATTTTTCTGTACCACTTGTTGAAATTAGCAATATTGGACCATGCCTGTGCAATGTGTTTTAGCACAGCTGGTAGTCTCCACCAGGGCTGCATGTGGCAATGCAAATCACAAATAGGGATACAATTGTCACCTCATGGCAACAAGTGTAAATTACTTTAAGTCAAATTGCACGTTTAAAAAGACTGAAAACATTGGGCCAGATTCACAGAGCGATTACGCCTTCGTAACAGGAGATGCGCGGCGTAAGTCTAAATGTGTGCGTGCGTTTCGATGCACGGCATCCCCAAAACGAGATACGCAAGAAATCTCCTTTTTTTTGTCCAGCATAATTTCGTTAGACAGGCGCATGCATCCGTGCAAAACTGCGCTAGACAGACCATTGATTTGCTAGTCAAATATGCTAATGAGGGACTTACGGGGATCCACAAAAGAACGTTGGGGCAGTGCAGGCTACGCAGTGTGCGCAACAGCAAAATGTCCTGTCTAAAATTAGACCATATAAAAGCTGGTCTAAAAAGAGAAAAATTGTCTACATGTCAGATAAAGCAACACTGTTAGTGAGGAGCTCAGCAGTCACACGTGTTGCACAACAATCTGTATGCCAACATGCCAGGGGCATCGTCACGCATAGCTATACTACTGACTTTAGATGAGCAAAGAAGGAGGAGGGCACGGAGGATGGCACGGGAGAGGATATACCGCACACGCATAGACCATCCTGGAATTAACCACAACCTTGCAGGAGGACATCACCAGCCCAACACACCGCTCACATGTAGTGCAGCCACTGGTCAAGGTCATGGCAACACTCCTTGCCAGTGGCTCTTTTCAAAGAACAAGTGGAGTGGTGGCTGGGATGTCACAATCCTCCATGAGCAGATGTGTGCACTAGGTTGTCCCTGCAATCCTCAGACGCATGGCCAACCAAATCATCAAACCAACCACTGAGGACCTGCGGCTGAATGCAATGACAGATTTCTACAGAATTGCCAGATTCCCACGCACCGTGGGGGCCATTGATTGCACACATGTGGCACTTCAGTCCCCCCCCAGGAGACAGAGCACATGTACCGCAATCGGAAGCATTGGCATTCCATCAACGTACAGGTGATAGTCGATGCCCAAGGCCTCATATGGCACGTCCGTGCCAAACACCCAGGGTCCAGCCATGACAGCTACATATACAATCAGAGCCCCATCCGAATGGAATTCGATCAGAACGTGTATGGGGACACCTGGCTGGTTGGTGAGTGACATGGGTGGCATGCATGACTGCCCCCCCCCATGATGCACACATCACAAGGGGGACATGCATGACTAACATCCTCCTGTCTTTTCCCTTACAGGTGACTCTGCATATCCACTGGGACCCCATCTCGTGACTCCTATCCGGAACCCCCAAACCCCAGGAGAGGAAAGATACAATCAAGTCCACGCCCAAACAGTGTTGGAGCGCACCTTTGGCCTCCTGAAGTCACGTTTCCGATGCCTGGATAAGTCTGGGGGTACCCTCTTGTATTCCCCAAACTTCGTGTGCCATATCATTGGTGCCTGTTGCCTGCTGCACAACTTCGCACTGAGAAAGGGCCTGCAGATTGACCTACGTGATGACCTGACCCCTGAACCAGACAATCCCCCCCTAACCGAGGATACCCCGTCTTCTGAGGGAAGAGCAGCCAGGAGACAGCTCACATTGGGCATCTTTGCATTTGTGACTGTAGCTGCTGTGTAGTGTGTAGAGCTGCCCTATCACTAGGAGGCGTTTGAGTCCAATGATGCCGTATGAGTGATCCGCTGTTGAACTGATCAGACCATTCGGGAGATCCTTGTTATGATATGCTGTTTGACCTTTTTGGTCTAGGCAATAAGGTGAGAGGCCATTCTTACCTTTCTTGGTGGAGGTTTTTCTTCTGGTTTCACCATTCACTCTTTGGATTTGGATTTGGCTCTTCATATTCACGTTGGAATATTAGTACACATATGGACATTTTGTTTCTGGTTCCTCATATTCACTTTGGATTATCAGGACATTTTGTTTGTTGTTTGTTTTTTGTTTTTGTTTTTTCTTATGTTTTTGAAAGCATTTATTCATTTGTTTTGCGCTGCACTATTCTTTCATCATCTTTGCATGTTAAACACACACATTAATCATGGCACAATGAGAATGCATGCATGCACACCACTGTGGTCCCTAGCACACACACCCCACATCCTCATCAAACTGGATTGGCACCAGTCCACCATGCAGGACTTGAGAGCAGCAACGCCACGCCAAGGCTCCAATTATGTCACTGTACATTCACACGGACCTGGGGATCACTTCTCCCTGGTCCTGGGGAACCCTTCTCCACCAAAATTGAGGGTGACACCCCTTTTCCGGCAGGGATGTCACCCCCACATTCAAACAGCATTCACAACCCAAAAAAAAAATTACCAGCAAAATCAAAAAATTTCCAGCAAAAAAAAAAAGGGCCAAAAAAAAGGGGAAAAACAAATTAGTGCCCTTGACGTGAGTCACACCTGGGGCGCCCCCGGCCACGGCCTCGGCTCCTCAGGGGAGACTCATGGGGAGGGGGGTAAACCGGGGAAGGAGGAGCAGCCCCTGGTCTCTGCCCACCTGGCGGCCTGCCCTCCAAGGCCACGGCTATTCTGTCCAGGGCAGCACCTAGTGTTGCCGTGTTGGCCTGGATAGCCTGGGTAAGGGCCCTCACATCCTGCCCAACGCCTGCTGATGTAGTCTGCAGGTCGTTAAGGCAGTTTCTGAAAGCCCGGGAGTGGGAGTCCAGGTTCCCCAGCGTATCCTTGATGGAGGACAGGCTCTCCTCCATCCGCACCAATGTCTGCCTGACCTGTCCCAGATGGCGGGTCTGGAGGAACTGGTCCCTTCTCAGAGTGGCGGGCAGGAGATCGGCCTCCCCCTGGTCTTCTGGGTCGCCTTCCTGCCTCCAGCTGATGCTTGTGGCCGGGGAGAAGGGGAGTCCCTTGGGAGGGGAGCCATGTTGGGGGAGGAGGGGGGGCTCCCCCTTAGGGAGGGCTGGCTGCTGCCAGCCAGAGGGGAACAGTCCTCCAACAACAATAGTCCAGTGCCTGACATGGACTCCTCCTCCTCCTCAACCTCCTCCTCTTCAACCTCCTCCGCGGACTCCGGCCTTGTCAGGGGGGCCTCATTAGGCTGCTGTCCTGGGGATGGTGCGGTCAGGCCAGATGGCCCAGCACCCTCCTGCACATCTGTGGATGACACAAAACATTCACAGGTTGGAGGATCCACACACTTGCCACATATTCCCTTTCACCCCCTCCCCCACACATGCTACACACCTGATAGAAAAAAAAACCTTACCTGGCATCACGCCTTCATGACTTGAGTCATAGCCGGGCAGGCCCTCCACTTCTTGCCTATGAAAAGTCTGGGCTACCGCACGCTCCTCCGCTGTCAGCCTAACAGCTCATGGTGGGCCCCCTCCTGTGCCCACCATAGTCATGTCTGAGTCAAAGATGACTCCGAGGCTTTGACTTTGTTGCTTGGGGCGATGGTTTGTCCGAGGATGGTGGGAGGTGTCCATGTGGTCCTAGTTTTAGATTTCCGTTTTGCGTGAAGGATGATGAGTTCTGTTTTGGATTCATTGAGTTTGAGGGAGCTTTCAGTCATCCAATTATCGATCAGAGTGGGGCATTTCCCTAGTTCATGATATTGGTCTTTTTTGTCGGTGATTCGAAGGTAAAGTTGCGTGTCGTCAGCATACGAGTGGTAGCGCAGGTCCTGTTTGCTGATGATTTTGAGGAGCGGGCGGATGTAGATGTTGGAGAGTGCAGAGGAAAGGGGTGATCCTTGAGGAACTCCACATGTGGGGGGGCGTGGCTTGCGCGCGAGGAGAATGGAAGCCTAGTGCCGGAGCTCCCGCTAGCCGGACCTACAGCGACGAATCTACAGCCGCCACACTGCACTATCGACCGCGCAATCCGCCGACTGAAACGCAGGAGGACTCCAGGGTAACTATGTCCCGCAAACGAAAGGAGGAACGTTACCTCCAGAAGCTCACGGCCTTTTCGTTCCAGCCCGCTCGGCGGGGCCTAGTCAAAGATGGCGCCGAGGAAGAGACAGGGCGGACGCCTGCGGCCTTCACGGACCTCCATGGCAGTGACCAGGAAGACACACCAGGGGGAATGTCATCCCCAACCCACGCTGGCTCCCCTCCGCTATCCCCTGGCATTGGAAGCCCTGCAAAAGCGCGGATGCGCTTGGATCCATCACGGCAACAAGGAACTGTGAGTACCATGCTCCATAACCCTGACGCCATTTCCTCACTGCAGTCCTCCATTGCGGCCTTCCCCACAACAGGGCAGCCAGTTTTAGACTCTACCATGAAGGACATGTTAATGCTACTGCAATCCTCACTGATGTCCAACCTGTCCTCACTGATGCACAAATTCTCTACTGGCATGCAGCACATGGGTAATAGAGTGTCATACATGGAGGAAAAAATGGAGGAATGCACAGTAACTGTAAATGATCTTGTGGATGAATGTATGGCTCAGAAGGAAGATAATGAATGGGTCAAGGCCAAATTAGCGGACCTCGAGGACAGGTCCAGACGCAATAATATAAAACTTAGGGGTGTCCCAGAATCTGTCCTCCCTGCAGACCTCCGCACATACGCGGGCACCCTATTTTCCACTCTTTTGCCTGAATTATCCCCTATTGAGCTAACGGTGGATCGCATCCACAGGATCCCCAAGCCGCGCCACCTAGCGGACACAGTCCCGAGGGATGTGCTCCTCCGCATCCACTTCTACCAAGCGAAAGAACAGATTCTATCTAAAGCTAGAGCACTCCGCACATTACCCGCTCCCTATGCGGACATCCAAATGTATACTGATCTCTCCCAACACACACTACAGATGAGGAGACAGTTAAGTTCCGTGACCAAGGCCCTTACTAACCACAAGATAATCTACAAATGGCGCCACCCTGCCACCATCCTGGTAACACACAATGGAATCCCACACGCTATCTCCACTGCTGAAGGGGGTGTAAAGCTACTTCTCTCCTGGGGCATCATTCCGGAGCTTCCTAAAGCCTATCCTAATCCAATGGAGAAATCCTCTCCCTCTCACAGGAGCCCCCGCCATATGGAACGCCCTGCTACTAAGACCCATTGAACCAACCACAGTTGACAGCAGGCACATGCTTTATCATGCGATAGTCCGCACCGGCTGGCAGCTGGTATGCTGCACTTGTTCTTGTTCTTGTTGATTGTTACTGCTCTCCGCTCTTCGTTTCTTTGAGCCAAAACTTTACCCCTCAGTTGCTCAGCAATAAGGCTTTGTCCACCCTGCTGATTTATACTTGTTTCTTTTAATTATTAATTTTGGTTTTGACTGTTTTATAGTCCTCACCTGGATTCCAGCTTCGGAACACTCTTTCACAGGATCCTCATCCATCCCAGCTTGAGCAGAAGTTTAGGTGACGATTAACCGGCCTCTGGTAACCGTAAGTCTTCATTCTTGCACGGTAATCCTTTATCTGGACACTATGTCGTTCTCCATTCTGTCGCTGAACGCGAATGGACTGAATCATCCGGTCAAGCGCTCTTCCATGTGGAAGACTGCACTATCGCTCAACTGCGACATATTGTGCGTTCAGGAGACCCACCTAATACATCAATCACACCCCCGCTGCCAACACCGTCAATTTCCACATGTCTTTACATCTTCATATACGAAGAAGCAAAGGGGAGTGTTGATTGCTATCCGGGACACAATCTCTTTCCAACTACAGGACAGTATACTTGACCCTGAGGGTCGATTTATCATTTTAATCTGTTTAATTAATAATGCTCAATACACCTTGGTATCACTGTATGCACCCAATGAGCGTCAAATAACGTTTCTTAAACATGTTATGAAAAAGATCAGGAAATCTCAAAAAGGTCAACTCCTATTGTGCGGAGACTTTAACCTGGTCCCAGACCAGGTTATGGACTCCACCGCAGGCCCCAAGAGACACGCATCACCCTTAAAAAGTTTTATGTCATTGAACGAATTGTTTGATGTGTGGAGATGTTGTCACGCGAGTGAAAAAGATTATACCTTCCTCTCCCCGCGTCACAACACCTACTCACGGATAGACCTGTTCTTATCTGACAGATCGTTACTCCAGAGGGTCACTGCCTCCATGATCCACCCCACCACTTGGTCGGACCATGCCCCTGTCAGCATAACTGTTGACTCTCAGGCCTCCCCGACGAATTCTTATCTCTGGAGGGTAAACAACTCCCTACTACGAAACAGACACGCTGCTGGTCTTATACAGCAACGGTTGGAGGAATACTTCTCCCTAAATTCCCACTCAGTAGCTGACCCGGTGGTGGTGTGGGCTGCCCACAAGGCGGTGATTCGCGGAGTTTTTATACAACTAGGGGCTAGAGCGAAATGTACTAGAACACGAAAAATAGACCAACTGACAGCTGATATAGAGCTCGCTGAATCCCAAAACAAGACTTTGCCCTCTTCCTTTCTGCAGGCCAAAATATTTTCTCTCCGCCACGAGCTACAATCTTTTCTCTTAGACTCCTTTGAAAAAGCTTGCACGAAAGTTAGGGCCACATCTTACGCAACGGGGAACAAGGCAGGCAGGTTGTTAGCCTTAAAAATACGAGGCCACAGAACTAAATCGAAAATTCCATATATCTCCCACCCCCACACCAAAGAGAAATTGATGAAACCACACGACATCTCGAACGCTTTTGGCACCTACTATGCTGACCTGTATAATTTGCAGAATGACAAACATACGGCTCAACCATCCCTGAAAGAAATAGCAACCTTCCTAGAAAGACTTAATCTGCCCTCATTGTCTGAATCCCAACTAACGTCGCTCAATGAACCATTTACGGCCACAGAACTAGAAAACACAATTAATAATCTACCCAACGCCAAATCTCCAGGACCTGATGGTCTCACAGGGGAATACTATAAAATGTTCCAACATGCCCTTACCCCCACTCTCTGTGAAGTCTTTAATCTAGCAGCGACATCCTCATCCTTCCCCCCAGACATGTTGTCTGCGACGGTAGTAACCCTCCCTAAACCGGGTAAAGAACCGACCTCGCCCCAAAACTTCCGTCCAATCTCCCTCCTCAACGTGGACACCAAACTGTACGCTAAAATGATAGCTAATAGAATGAATGCAATCCTCCCCACACTCATCCACACAGACCAATCGGGCTTTACGAAAGGAAGGCAGGCATCAGATGCCACAAGGCGGATGATAAACGTCATCCACCAAGCAGGAACATCTGGAACCCCCTCTGTACTCTTGTCCCTAGACGCTGAAAAAGCGTTCGACAGAGTGCACTGGGGGTTCCTGTCTTCGGTTCTCACCAAATTTGGATTCACAGGCCACATACACAATGCAATTATGGCACTATACTCTAACCCCTCGGCCAGAGTGTACTCTGCTGACTCGTTGTCATCCCCGTTCACCATTACTAATGGGACAAGACAGGGTTGCCCCCTCTCCCCCCTGATCTTCAACCTGATAATGGAAACACTAGCCCAATCCATCCGTACAAACCCACACATATCCGGCATAATGGTAGGAGGTCATGAACACAAAATCAGCCTATTTGCTGATGACGTCATACTCATGTTATCTGACCCATCCTCGTCACTCCCCGCGGTCCAAGAGGCTCTAGCTTGCTTTAGTAAAGTATCTTACTATAAAATTAACGAAGCTAAATGTCATATATTAAACCTAGGAATCAACCCCACCACTAGTCTCCTTCTGCAACAACTTTACCCATACGCATGGGCGGATCATAGCATCACCTACCTTGGCATCCAATTGACAAAATCTACTAGGCACTTATTCCGCTCCAATTACATCCCCTTTCGTAGTAAACTACAAACTGATCTGCACAAGTTGGCATCCCAAGAATTGTCCTGGACGGGCCGCCTAGCGGCCTTCAAAATGTTCCACTTACCCCAGATCTTGTATCTCTATAGGACTCTTCCAATCAACATACCAATGCAATTCTTCAAATCCCTACAGTCTATCTTATCCTCCTACATATGGCAGGGGAAAAGGGCCAGAAGCGCACACTCCACCCTTATTAAGAACCGTAAGGCAGGAGGTACAGGCTATGTGGACTTTCACCACTACTATCTGTCCACTGTCCTTACCCAAACCAGAGAGTGGTTCCTGCCTGAACCACACACCCCGTGGGGAAGAATGGAGTCCGCTCTACTTCCTAACTCTTCACTAGCCTCCTGGTTGCTCTCCACCACTTCCAAAACTAAACTCCCCTCCTCCTTCCCCCCCACAATGTCTGCCACGGTCCGTGCATGGAACAAATTTGTTCACAGCTGCCATGGGTACCCCGACAATATCCCCTTACGAATCCCGATTGAGACTCTACAATTTAACATAGACATGATATCCTACAAACATTGGCGAGGAAAAGGCTTAATGTTCATTGATGACTTATACACTAATGGAAGCTATAAATCTTTCCCTGTTCTGCAACAGGAATTCAACTTACCCAACTCAGACATGTATCTTTACATCAGAACCCGACATTTCCTATCGGCTTCTCCCTACTGGGATCGTCGTATACCTCCGTCCATCTGGTCCTTTCTTACACACCCCCCTCCCTCCCAAAAGGGCACTTCACTTTTCTACAATGTTCTCCAACAGAAGTCCATATTCTCAAAATCGACAGCCATACTCAAATGGGAATTAGACCTAGATAGTTCATACACCACCCAACAATGGGCTAAAGCCTGCACGGCCACTTATAAAGTTACTAGTTGTTCTACCCTCTGGGAACTATCCACCAAAATTACACAAAGATGGTACTTAACCCCTGACAGATTGTCCAAATTTGGTACAAATCACGGTGATCGGTGCTGGAGGAACTGTGGGCACCGAGGGACGCTACTCCATACTTTATGGAGCTGCCCTAGCTTATCTCAGTACTGGACTGCGGTCTTCCGCGTGATTTCCGAGGCCTCTCACACTACAATTACTCCCCAGCCTGGTCTAGCGCTCCTGTCGCTCGACCTGGACCAGGTCCCATTCCACGCTAGACATACTGTCCTGCACATTCTGCTGTCTGCAAGACTCACCATTACAAGAAACTGGAAAAATCCTGTCCCCCCCAGTATAGGGGCTGCCATACAAACCACACAATTACATTGTATATATGAGAAAGTGCTGGCATTCAGGGATAAGCATAAAGAAGACACAGCAAACCGTTGGAACCTATGGACCTCCTGGTACGGCAGGAATTGCATGAGCTCAATTGCCTTGCCATAAGGTTATTGGTCCAATTCTTTAGAAATTTGAGGGAGAGTTCACCTCAGGGCTCGAGACACAGTCGTGAACCCAGTTGGGGGTGTCTGGAGTCAGAGGTGGCCCTCCCAGGGACTAAGCATATCAAAGGCGCCCTTCCCCTGACTCTATTGTCACACGGTGGCAGATTTCGGGATTAGACTCCTGACATAGTTAAGTGTCTAGTTATACATTGTTGAAATGTCATGAAGCTGTTTGATCACCATGTTTGTACATGCTCCGGTATCGTCTTGAGTCATTACCTGTCATGATATTTTGCTTCATAGAGTGTTCCGACTACGCTGACTTTTAAATGCATAAATCCATGCTGTAATACTCCATTTTGCATTGTTCTGTAAAACAAAACCTTAATAAAAATCTATTGAAGGAACTCCACATGTAATGGTCCGTGTTTCTGACGTGAAGCCTCCAAGTTTGAAGTTGCAGGGTAAGTGTTTCTAATAAAGGGCAATGAGTTCTGTAGGGCTGGTTTGGTGAGAGCAAGGTGGGATTTGTAGATCACAGCTAGGCCGCCTCCTCTTTGTCCTGTTCTATGTTTGGTTAGGATGCGATAGTTCTCAGGCACCAATTCGGTAAGGATGGTGTTGCAGTCGGGTGTGAGCCAACTTTCTGTGATAAAGAGGTAGTCAGTGTTGTGTTGGATGATGAAGTCATGGATTTCCACTCTGTGCTTGACAGCAAATCTAGTGTTGATCAGGGTGCATTTTAAGTGTTGTAGGTGAGGCGGTGCCTTCTCGTGTTTTGGGGTTGATTGGCGGTTGTTGCTTAGAAGTTTTTCTTTCCGTAGTGTTCTTTGCGTGGAGGTTGGTAGCGTTGAGGCAAAATTCCTTAGGCTGCGGAGGGTGTCAGCTGAGTACTTGATGATGAGCATGGTGGGAGGGCGCTGATGGTGAAGTGATGATATCGTGATCCTGTCGATGCTGTGATGATGAAGATGGTGTTTGGGGGCTGATGCTCCAGGAAGTTCGGTTGATACCCACACAGTGATGAAGATGCGGCGATGCTGCTGTAAAAAAGATGAGCCCCGTCTAACCTCCCCCCTCAGTTCATCCAGAGGAAGGCGAAAAACCCTGACCGAGCCTGGCCAATTACTGCAGCGAGGGGAAAAAAATCCTTCCTGACCCCTGCAGGCAATCGGAGGAGGCCTAGATCAACTGTCTGGATAGGTACCCCGGTTTACTTACCTGTCCGGTGTTGGCTGGTATGTGACGGGAGAGTGGGCTGGATTCCTGGACTGCTCTTCAGGTTATTGATGTGGAGGGAGGGTTTCCTGGCCGTTTAGGCAGTGCCTGTTTTGCCCAGAGCTTATTCCAAGGTGGCTTGCTAGGTGTATATGGTGAGGAGTTCTCTTTCCACGGCTGGGTGTACCAAAATGGCCGCCGGGACGAGAGCTAGGCCCGAGCCGCGGCCGTTCCTATGGCTCCGGCCACTGGAGATGCGCTTCGTGGGGGGTCACTTGAATGGCCTCAGCGTGTTCCGGAGTCTGGGGGAAACCTGTCTGGGTAGAAGGGAGAAAAAAAACAGTGTTGGATGTTCAGGACTAGGCCATAGCTGCGGTCTTTCCTGCAACTCCGACCCGCTAGCAGGGACGCCCGGAATAGCGGCAGGCGGCGGCTGCGGAAGGGGGGTCGGTGAGTGAGGGACCTGGGTCAAGTGCCTGCCGATGGATGGTGTTCCAGGAGTCCCGGTGTTACCAACGGTGCTCTGTGCGGCTCCTAAAGAGGAGGAGGGCTGGCTCCTCAATCTGGAGGAAGTGCCGGTGCTGGGATCTCACGGAGCTCAGCTAGGAGGGGGTGCTCGTGGAGTGCTTTCATCTGAGGTGCCGCTGAAGGGGGGTAGGGGAGAGGGAGAGCCGGCGGAAGCGAAGGAGCGCCTGGGGAAGGGAAGAACGATTAGCTCTGCTCCAGGTGAAAGGAGCTGTAGACACATCTGCACACATCTGGACAGTAGACATGTCTATACACCCAAAAAGGGCTTTATCCTTTCCTCCACACCCATGCGATGCGATTGTGTCAGACTGCTTTTTTCGATCTGTTTGAGCCCTGGTTCACACTGAATCAATAAGATTGCCATTAGTTATATAACAAGTAAATACCTTTTGTCTTCTTTTGTTTTAAGGTCTAATTTGGGGATACATTTAAAATGATTCCAAAAAGATCAATTTTATGTTGTCTTGAACACAATAATTTGCCTTGAAAATTAAATGGGCACCTTTGAAATTGAGCTGTGCAAGACACAGATGTTGAATTTGATTTTACTTCTAACACGGAGATTGAAACTGAGTTAATATGCATAAGTACAATCAAGAGAACCATCAAATACAGGAATGTTTGTGTTAGTTGATGGCTACATAATTTTGGATAGTAAAACTAATTTATCAAACAGCAGCTAACCGGGTACTATATCAAACTAAACAAGATAAAGTGAAAATATATTAAGAGAAAAAAGTAGTAAAAATAATCTTCAAACTTTTGGAGTTGTTAAACAAGCAACTCGGTATTTATAACAGTGCCAAGTGTAGTAAATAGCACCTTTATTTAGGAAAAAATAAATAAAAAATCTATGAAAAAGATCTTTGACAACCAGACTTCAACGTAAAAAAAAAATGAGTAAGCCCTCTGAAATTGTACATGTCTTAGGCCTCGTACACACGATCGAATTTGTCCGCTGAAAACGGTCCGATGGACCGTTTCAGCAGACATCTCCGATCGTGTGTATGGGCTAGCGGACAGATTTGTCCATCGGACAAATTTCAAAGCATGCTTTGAAATTTGTCCGCTACAAACCTGTCCGTCGGATATGTCCGCTGGTTAGTACGGGAAACCAGCGGACATATCCTCCCGCACATGCGTCGTATCCTGTGAATGGATCCGACGCATGCGCGCGGAAGTGTTTACTTCCTGGTGCGGTGACGTGGCGGCGTCAACGTCACCGCCACGTCACCGACACGTCAGCGCGCCGTCTGCTGGCGGGGATTTTGGTTTGCTCGTGTGTACACGCGAGCAAACCAAAATCCCAGCAGGCAGATTTGTTCAAATCTGTCGGACGGACAGATTTGAACAAATCTGTCCGCTCGTGTGTATGGGGCCTTACAGATATCATTTGGGGGCCTTACTTTAAGACTACCATGCATTAAGATTAAGTTATTGAGATTCAGAGCAATATTACAAAATATGATCTGCCCTAGAAATTAATTGGTAATTGAAGTGAAGGAGCTCCGTTAAACTCTCCACTTTCTGTGGTGCCATTGAAGGGAGTGAGGGCACAATCTAAAATGAAAATAAATAAGGCTGGGTACTCACGAGCGAAATATCAGATGGTTATGCCAATTCAACAGGAAATAGGTGACATTGAGTTGTTCAGAAACTGGTCTAACAACCAGATTTTATTGAAGGGGCATGCTGCAAAAGCAGCATCCATTTAAGGCACACAGACAGTGGCTGCAAGCACTGATCAGTGCATTCTAGGGGGGGGGGGGCCCTCTGTCAGAACACAAAAAAGCACAGCTGGGTAGATCACTGCACTATCATCACGTATGCTAGTATGGCGATCTGTCAGTTTTTTTTCTTCATCCTGCTTTAGGTTTGGTTGGAGCTTCACTTTAAACTTTTTCTAAATGAAGGTTTCTGATCTGAGACCCCCAGCAGAGGACTAACCGCACTCATAGGCATTCCCTTGACCTGTGTAGTTACTATCTGCAACACTTATTGCACTCTTAATATTCAGTAAAGTTAACCAAAAGTAATTTTGTATTGAATTATAAATTCCCAATAATTTCAGTATCTTTCTAACAAATTTGGAGGAGATAAAAATGGTAACCCAACAAATTATTAATCTTTAGAGTAAGGTGCACACAAAATGGCTATACACAGAGCAAACAAAACAATATTTCACAATACTTCTACAATAATCACACTTACCAGTTAGCTAGAAATAATACACTGTCCAGGGGCGGACTGACAGCTCATGGGGCCCCCGGGCAATAGGAGATTATGGGGCCCCCGGGCAATAGATTATGGGGCCACAAAGTATACACAGACACACAGAATACACATACACACCCTAAAAAAGGTACTGGAGAGAAGGGGCAGCTTTAATCTTGGGATTTAAAAAAAAAAAGATTTGTATATACTATCCCTGGTTTTACTGAGGCTGGCAACCCTGATGGGGCCCCCTAGTGGCATGGGGCCCTCGGGCAGTGCCCGAGTTTCCGAATGGTCAGTCCGCCCCTGACACTGTCTAACAATATGTAATCAAAAAAGAGACTGTCCGATATTTTCAAATATATGGAAGTCGCATTGCTTGCCAAAACTCCTCTGTATACTGTGTTTCTAACTCCATAAAAGCTATGTATGCTCTCATAGACTAGAGATAGAACCATACTTTATAGAGGGATCAAATCAAGGCGGTGTGATTATCACATACATTTGTAAATGCTGTGCCACTAAATCCACTTTTTTAAAGCAAATTGCTATTCTGTATAATTGTTTTATTTACGTAGATATTTAATTATCTAGCTACCTAGTAAATGTGCTGGTAAATACATTTTTGCCTTGTGTAAAGCTTTTCCATGTGAACATCTATCTCAAAGCTAGTTATAAATAGTGATGGTTTCAATTTTTGTTTAGTTTGCTTGAATTGGCACAGGAACACATTGGATACATTCAGCTACGATTTTGCTATGCTGGCCTTCTGGTGTGTCACCTTCCTTTTCTTTCTCGTACATCACGGGACACAGAGCGGCATATTCATTACTATATGGGTTATATGGAGTACCTTCAGGTGTGGACACTGGCAATCTCAAACAGGAAGTCCCCTCCCTATATAACCCCCTCCCCTAGAGGGAGTCCCTCAGTTTTTTCGCCAGTGTCTTAGGTGTTGGTCACGGAATAGCTTTGCTCCAGATCCTTGGGATTAAGGGCGGGCTAACCGGATCTGTCCAAGGAGCCTCAGTGCCAAAGTGGACAGTACCCGGGCCCCAAACCGTGGGGTTTTGCCTATAATGCTCCTCTTTGGAGGGCTGGACCCTGGGCCCAGGACTTGGAGTTTGTAAAAACCATAAGTTCCTGTTTGCCAGGGTGCTATATAGGTCCAGGACAGTGGGTACCTTCATAGGACCCCAGGGCCTGAAGGTCTACTACGCTACCCACGGAGATGGGAGAAGATTGGATCGTTTTGCTGGACAAACATCCTGCAGCATGGAGCAGGTAAGGGGGAGCCTGCGGGACTTGGTTCGACAGCAGGCTCTCCGGGGTAACCTAAAAGGGGGGTAGCCTAAGTATGCTCTGCATTGGCAACCTTGCTCACTATGTCTGAGAAAGACAGGATGATCCCTTTTCCCCCATCACTAGGTTCCCCTGTCTAAGAATGGTGTTGCTAGCTAACCTGCTGCTTTCTTCCTAGGACTGGTAAGGATCCCTATGGGGCCTTTTGGAGAGTCCTACCTGGCCGGGGGTTTGAATCTGCCGCCTGATACTGCAGTCCTGGGTCTCCAGCAGCGCGGCTCCTCCATGGTCCTCCTGTTCCGGCATACGCGCGCGTGCGTGCGCGCGCACGTCTTATAGACGTTTTTCGCGCCGTTCAGAGAGGAGGGCGGGGGGGGGCGTGCCTGCAGCGTCATACAGGGGCGCGCCTTGTGCTGTTATAGATCAGCAGGCATTGTCAGTGCTCAGTCTGAGGCTGATCTCAGAGGGAGAGTACGCAGAGCGGCAGAACAGTGACTCCCGGTGGCGGAAGAGGGGTAGTACATGCTGGACTTTGTTCCAATGCCTTTTTTGTTAAGCCAAGAAATTCCCCTTTTTGCAGCAGGTTGGAGGCTGGCAAACTAAGTTTGGGGTCACTGTATGTTTGAAAAAAAAAAAAAAAGAAAGACTTATATATATTTAAAAAAAAAAAAAAAAAAAAACATACGGGGCCACATCAGTTTTTGGGCATTAGTGATCTATTGTCCCCTAAGCTCTAGTTTTGTACTCCTGGCCACTACAGTCTGTTGTTGTTGGCGGAGTCCCTCGATTTTGTATTATGGCTTCCAAAGGTTCGGGGTCAAAGGGTACAAAAAAGACCAAAAAACAAAGGGGTTCCCCCTCTGATTCTGATGATATGCCGATACTTTCCCCGCAACTTATTCCCATAAAGGGCGCCTTGGATGAGCCATTAGGGGGATCTGGTGCGGAGGCTGGCCCAGATCAGCCCAGCCCTGTGTTTGTCACAGAGGAGATGCTAGCCGTATCCCTAGGGGGGCTAGAAGAGAGAATAGCAGCATTGATCGCTAGAGCTATTCCTGGTAAGAAACGGGTTAGATCCCCATCACCAAGAGGTGTATCCTCAGATGCTGAGATTCTCTCTCCGGAGGAATTGGAATCGCAGGAGGATCAACTAGACCTGAACCAAGAGGGTTCAGGGATTGAGGGATCTACCTCTGAGGAACCATTTTCAGACTCCCAGACAGAGAGACTGTGGGTACAGTCTTTGACGGACATGGTCCGCTCGGCATTTAGTTTACCATTGCCAGAGCCTCAGGTTCCTCCGGTATCCTCTCTGGGCTCTTTGAAAGCTCCGTTAAGCAACGCAGTTTTTCCGGTCCATCCTCTCTTGGAGGAATTGATCTTTCGGGATTGGGTACGGCCGGACAGGATTTTTCTGCCACCGAAGAGATTTGCGGTCATTTACCCCATGGAGGAAAAATTCTCCAAGAGGTGGAGGCTCCCAGTAGTGGATGCAGCCATCTCATGTGTGAATAAATCACTAACTTGCCCGGTGGAAAACATACATATGTTTTAAGATCCGGTTGATAAACGGTTAGAGACACTTTTAAAAGCATCCTTTGCTACGGCAGGAGCAGTGGTACAGCCAGCTGTGGCTGCAATTGGAGTTTGTCAGGCGTTAAAGG
The DNA here is from genome assembly GCA_029574335.1 of Rana kukunoris. Classification (NCBI taxonomy): domain Eukaryota; kingdom Metazoa; phylum Chordata; class Amphibia; order Anura; family Ranidae; genus Rana; species Rana kukunoris. The sequence goes on along the minus strand of CM056049.1, from coordinate 340,004,259 downwards.
ACCAGACAAAAGAAATGTTAAAGGACATGCCTACCCAACAAGCAGAAGAGTTTTCTGACATTCCCAGAGCTCTGTGTTTTGCTGTAGATGCTATAAAGGATTCCATCCAGCAGGCCTCTCGTTTATCACTATTTTTGGTGCACATGAGAAGGCTCTTATGGTTGAAGAACTGGGCGGCGGAGCCCCCATGCAAAAAGCTTCTGGCAGGGTTTCCCTTCCATGGAGGACGACTCTTCGGGGAGGATCTGGATAAATACATTCAGACTATTTCAAGTGGCAAAAGTACCCTTTTACCGGTCAAAAAGACATTCCGGGGTCCTACATTTAAAAGGCAGCTCTTTCCTGTCTCAGGGCCCTCAAATTCCAGGCAGTATCGACGGCCGCCTGCACGATCCAACGTTAACAGTAGATCGCAGGGACAGGCCCCTGGGGGTAAGAGGCCATGGTATCGCAAGCCGACAAAGACAGCCCCTAAGTCTGCCTTATGAAGGGGCGCCCCCACTCTCGCGGGTGGGGGGAAGGCTTCATTTCTTCTCAGAAGTTTGGGAAGCCAAGATCCCCGACAAATGGGTCCGGGCGTCTGTAACCACAGGCTACAGACTGGAGTTTCTAAAGTGTCCTCCGCCTCATTTTCAAGAGTCAAGGCTACCAAAGGATCCAGCAAGGAAGGCCTCAATGCTGGCAGCTTTGGATCACCTGCTTTGCCAGGACGTAATAATAGAGGTGCCAGCCCAAGAGCAAGGGCTAGGTTTCTATTCCAATCTCTTTGTCATACCAAAGCCCAACGGCGATGTCAGGCCAATCTTGGACCTAAAGAGGTTAAACGGTTACCTAAGGGTTCGTTCCTTCCGAATGGAATCCATCCGGTCAGCAGCCGCCGCGCTTCAGAGGGACGATTTTCTGGCCTCCATAGACATAAAGGATGCTTACCTTCATGTACCAATCTTTCAGTCGCATCAAAGATTTTTACGCTTCGCGGTGGGGCAGCGACACTTCCAATTCAGGGCGCTCCCCTTCGGGCTGGCCACGGCCCCCCGGGTATTCACGAAGATCCTAGCCCCAGTTCTGGCCAATTTAAGGATCCAAGGGGTCACAGTCCTAGCATACTTGGACGACCTTTTAATCATAGATCACTCACGGCCGTGTCTGCAACAGGCAGTAAACCTCACGGTTCGGTACCTCGAAGGATTCGGCTGGGTCCTAAACCGGGGAAAGTCAGCGTTCCAGCCTACAAAGCAGTTGGAATACCTCGGCATGAGGTTAGACACAGAACAGCAAAGGGTGTTCCTGTCCCTTGTAAAGATCGAGGCTATCAAGGGGTTGGTTCAGTTGGTTCTAAGCAAGAAAAAACCAACTATTCGCCTGTGTATGCGATTACTAGGCAAGCTAGTGGCCACGTTCGAGGCAGTACCATACGCTCAGATCCACACTCGCGTCCTACAGGCAGCCATTCTAGCAGCCTGGGGCAAGAGAGCACATGCCTTAGAGTCCCCTTTGACGCTATCATCAAGGGTCCGACAAAGCCTGGCCTGGTGGTTGAACCCTCAGAATCTTCTAAAGGGAAAATCCTTCAGCCCTGTTGTCTGGAAGGTAGTTACCACAGACGCCAGCCTGGCAGGCTGGGGGGCGGTCTTCGAGGGGTTCTCTCGCCAGGGAACTTGGGTGAAAACAGAGAGGCAGCTCCCCATCAATATCTTGGAGATCAGAGCTGCTCGCCTAGCCCTTCTGGCATGGACCTCCAGATTACAGGGGTTCCCGGTGAGAATCCAGTCAGACAATGCCACAGCGGTGGCATACATAAACCACCAAGGGGGAACCAGGAGTCAGGCCGCTCAGAGGGAGGTGAGCTTGATTTTTCAGTGGGCAGAGGTTCATGTACCCTGCATTTCGGCGATATTCATTCCCGGAGTGGACAACCTGCAGGCAGACTTCTTAAGTCGCCAGAGTCTGTTGCCAGGGGAGTGGTCTCTGCATCCCCAGGTCTTTCAGACAATCTGCCAGAGGTGGGGAATGCCAGACGTAGATATAATGGCATCCAGGTTCAACAAGAAACTAGACAGGTTCGTGTCTCGAGCGAGGGACCCTATGGCCTGCGGAACCGATGCGTTGGTTTGCCCTTGGCATCAATTCAAACTTCTATATGCATTCCCTCCGCTACAGTTACTTCCTCGCCTGTTGCGCAGGATCAGAGTGGAGCACAAGCTGGTCATTCTAGTAGCTCCAGCTTGGCCCCGGAGGACATGGTACTCACTAGTCCTGAAGATGGCAGTGGGAGACCCTTGGACTCTTCCTCTACGACCAGACCTACTCTCACAAGGTCCGATCCTCCACCCTACATTACAACGTCTAAATTTGACGGCCTGGAGGCTGAATCCCTGATTCTCAGGGGTAGAGGTCTGTCTAGGCAGGTAATTCCTACCCTGATTAGGGCTAGAAAGCCGGCCTCCAGGGTGATTTATTACAGGGTGTGGAGGAACTACGTAGGCTGGTGTGAATCCAAAAGATGGAATTCCCGCAAATATACCATTGATAGGGTGTTAAGTTTTCTCCAGCTAGGAGTGGATAAAGGCCTGGCATTAAGCACAATCAAGGGACAGATTTCAGCTCTGTCAGTGTGGTTTCAGAGGCCGCTGGCCACCCACTCGCTGGTAAAGACCTTCATACAGGGGGTCTTGCGTATTAATCCTCCTGTCAAGTCACCAATTTGTCCATGGGACTTAAATCTTGTCCTGTCCACTCTACAGAAACAACCCTTTGAGCCGTTGGCTGAGATTCCTTTAGTCTTACTGACAAGAAAGTTGGTTTTCTTGGTCGCCATAGTTTCGGCCAGGAGAGTGTCAGAATTAGCAGCCTTATCGTGTAAGGAACCATATCTCGTTCTACATAAGGACAGGGCAGTTCTCCGGCCCCATCCTTCCTTTCTACCAAAGGTTATATCCAATTTTCACTTGAAATAGGATTTGGTACTTCCATCCTTCTTTCCAAAACCCACATCTAGAAAGGAGGGGTTGCTGCATACCTTGGATATTGTCCGGGCCATGAAGGCCTATCTTAAAGCTACAGAAAAGATCCGGAAAACAGATGTGTTGTTCGTTCTACCAGATGGCCCCAAGAAGGGGTAGGCAGCTGCAAAATCCACCATCTCGAGATGGATTAGACAATTAATCATTCAAGCCTACGGTTTGAAGAGGTTGCCTCCTCCTTTGTCGGTAAAGGCCCATTCTACCAGGGCCATGGGCGCCTCCTGGGCAGCACACCATCAGATCTCTATGGCTCAGATATGCAAGGCGGCGACGTGGTCATCAGTCCACACGTTTACAAAGTTTTATCAACTAGACGTGAGAAGGAATGCGGATTCTGCCTTTGGACAGGCAGTACTACAGGCTGCAGTTTAAGATCCTCGGGATCAGAGGCACCCTTGGTTGTAAAAAAAAAAAAAAAAAGTTTTTTCTTGACTAAGTTGGAATTATTATTATTTGAGTATACCTCTAAATTGAATCCTTCTTTGGAAGATGTCTCCCTCCCCTCATTAAAGCATTGCTTTCGGACATCCCATATAGTAATGAATATGCCGCTCTGTGTCCCGTGATGTACGAGAAAGAAAAAGGGATTTTTAAATACAGCTTACCTGTAAAATCCTTTTCTTGGAGTACATCACGGGACACAGAGCTCCCACCCCTCTTTTGGGGAAACATTTTGGGAGGCATACTGCTTGCTACAAAACTGAGGGACTCCCTCTAGGGGAGGGGGTTATATAGGGAGGGGACTTCCTGTTTGAGATTGCCAGTGTCCACACCTGAAGGTACTCCATATAACCCATATAGTAATGAATATGCCGCTCTGTGTCCCGTGATGTACTCCAAGAAAAGGATTTTACAGGTAAGCTGTATTTAAAAATCCCTTTTTAACCACTTCGTTACTGGGCACTTAAACCTCCTTCGTTCCCGGACCAATTTTCAGCTTTCGGTGCTCTAACAATTTGAATGTCAATAACTCAGTCATACAACATTGCATCCAAATGAATTTTTTGTCCTTTTTTTCATACAAACAGAGCTTTCTTTTGGTGGTATTTGATCACCTCTGCGGTTTTTATTTTTTGCGCTATAAATGAAAAAATAGGGAAATTTTTGAAAAAAAATGATTTTTTCTTAGTTTATGCGATAAAATTTAGCAAAATATTATTTTTTCTTCATAAATTTTGGCCACAATTTATACTGCTACATATCTTTGGTAAAAATAACCCAAATTAGTGGGTATTATTTGCTCTTTGTGAAAGTTAGAGAGTCTACAAGCTATGGTGCAAATCATAAAAAAATTATCACACCTGTTGTACCGGTGCCTATCTAATTTCTTGCGACCCGAACACGCCAGGAAAGTACAAATACCCCCCAAATGACCCCTTTTTAGAAAGTAGACATTCCAAGGTATTTAGTAAGATGCATGATGAGGTTTTTGATGTTGTAATTTTTTCCCACAATTCTTTGCAAAATGAATATTTTTTTTATTTTATTTTTCCCCCTCACAAAATTGTCATTGTAATAGGTTATTTCTCTCACATGGCATGTGTATACCACAAATGACACCCGGAAATACATTCTGCTACTCCTTCTGAGTATGGCGATACCACATGTGTGGGACTTTTTCACAGCCTGGCCACATACAGAGGCCTAATATGCAGGGAGCGCCATCAGGTGTTCTAGGAGCATAAATTACACATCTAACTTGTTGACTACCTATTACACTTTTGAAGGCCCTGGAGCACCTGGACAATGGAAATGCCCACAAAGTGACCCCATTTTGGAAAGCTAACGCCCCAACGTATAATCTATGAGGCATAATGAGTCTTTTGAACGATTCATTTTTTTCCAAACGTTTTTGGAAAATGTGGAAAAAAAATGAAAACACAATTATTTTACGCAAAGTTGTCCATTTATAAGATATTGCCAACACATACCATGTACATAGCAAAAATGACACCCCAAAATACATTCTGCTACTCCTCCTGAGTATGGCGATACCACATGTGTGGGACTTTTTCACAGCCTGGCCACATACAGAGGCTCAATATGCAGGGAGCACCATCAGGTGTTCTAGGAGCATAAATTACACATCTAACTTGTTGACTACCTATTACACTTGTGAAGGCCCTGGAGCACCAGGACAATGGAAACGCCCACAAATTGACCCCATTTTGGAAAGCTAACGCCCCAACATATAATCTAGGAGGCATAATGAGTCTTTTGAAGAATTCATTTTTTTACAGAAGTTTTTGGAAAATGTGGAAAAAAATGAAAACGCTATTTTTTTATGTAAAGTTGTCCATTTATGAGATATTGCCAACACATAGCATGTACATAGCAAAAATGACACCCCAAAATACATTCTGCTACTCCTCCCGAGTATGGCGATACCACATGTGTGGGACTTTTACAGCCTAACCACATACAGAGGCCCAAAATGCAAGGAACACCAAAAGGTGTTCTAGGGACACATAGCATGCACATGGCAAGAATTACACCCCAAAATACATTATGCTAAGCAAAGGGTAAACAAAAAAATGTACCTGTGGTTTTAGTAGTGCAGTTGTCCACAGGAGGATAGCACTGGTCCAGGCAGCAGGCAGGGACTTGGTCAGCAGGCATGATGGCATAGGTCCTACAGGCAGCAGGCAGAAGTAGGGCCTCGTTCAGGACAGAGTTGGGACAGGGGTAGAGGCTTCTCCCACCCAAATCTCTTTGAAGCCTCCGGGCAACCAGACCCTAATCAAGAATGAGAAAACAAAAACAATTGTTTTCTTCATCCAGAAAAACAATTCTGGAGCCCCTCACATATGTGAGACCCCTGTGCTATAAATCCCACTAGTCCACTGGCAGGGTAAAAGATCAGTCCAAGAGGCAGGCAAAAAGAATGGTCAAACAGTCCAGGGTCAGTTCCAGATCAGGCAGAGGTATAAACAGAATCAGTAGGCATAAGCGTGGTCAAATAACAGTCCAGGGTCAGTTCCAGATCAGGCAGAGGTATAAACAGAATCGGTAGGCAGGATCGTGGTCAAATAACAAGCCGGGGTCATAAGCAGAGGTATAAGGGGTGTGAAGGTAAATGGCAGGAAGTGACTAATAATTTAGTGAGGTATGGTAACGGGCGAAACAACCAACTACGCAGAGGCCTGGTTGGGAAGGGCATTTAGGACAATAAAAAGTGGTGTCTCTTCTCACTCCTGCTTTGGAGCACACCTTGCATCTTTTTTGGCATTTTTGTCCTGTTGGTCTGGGAGGGATTTTATCTGGAAAGTGGCGCTCGTTGAGTCGGCTAACCACATCGGATCGAATGTTTGCTGGTGGGTTGCTGGGGTATAAAAGGGCAGTGGTGATTTCCTCCAGGTAGAAAAGGTAGGATTTGGGTCTTGGAGTGGATTTCCGATATATCACATAAGTATTGTACGTGGCCAAATTGAACAAATAAATTGAAACTTTTTTATACCACTGGTATGATCTTCTTGTGGAAAGGTAGGGTTCCAGCATCTGGTCGTTCAAATCGACACCCCCCATGAACTTATTGTATTCTTGAATACATTTTGGCTTCTGGATTTGCCCATTCCTCGTTCTGGTCTCAACGAATGTGTTCTTGTGGATTGTAGAAAGCACGTACACATCCCTTTTGTCCCTCCATTTTACAGCCAGAACTTCCTCATTGCGTAAACTCGCCGTCTCCCCTTTTTTTAATTTTTTGGTGACGAGGCTTTGAGGAAAGCCCTTCCGGTTCGATCGCACGGTGCCACATGCTGGGGTGTTCTTTCGGAAAAGGTTTCGGAACAGGGGCAAACTGGTATAAAAATTGTCCACATACAAGTGGTATCCTTTCTCCAGGAGTGGGTTTAGGAGTTGCCAAACAATTTTCCCGCTGATTCCAATGTAGTCTGGACAATTAGGGGGGTGTAGCTGGCTGTCCTTTCCTTTGTATACGTTGAAGGCATAAGTATACCCCGTGGCTCGGTCACATAATTTATAGAGCTTCACACCATAGCGGGCCCTTTTGCTGGGAATAAATTGTTTTATGCCGAGCCTGCCAGGAAATTTTACTAGGGATTCATCCACACATATTTGTTGGTCCGGGGTAAACAACTGGGGGAAAATTTTGGAAAAATAATCAAGTAGTGGCCGAATTTTATAAAGTTTATCAAAATTTGGGTCATTTTGGGGAGGGCACTGGGTATTGTCATTGTAGTGTAGAAATCTCATGATATTTTGATATCTGGACTTGGGCATTTTTGAGGAAAAGATGGGCATGTGGTAGATGGGGCGGTTTGACCAATAGGCACGTAGTTGGTTTTTATGGTTTAGTCCCATACAGAATACGAGGCCCAAAAAAATTTTAAACTCCTCCACTGTTATGGCTCTCCACTGGAAGGGACGGGCATAAAAGGATGTGGGGTTACTGGATATAAATTGTTCGGCATAAAGATTGGACTGGGCCACAATTGAGGCAAGCATGTCGTCAGTAAAAATTAAATTGAAAAAGTCAATCGGGGCAAAATTTTCTGTGTCCACCTGGACTCCTGGCTGGGCAGTGAAAGGGGGAATGTTGGTTTCTCCTGAATTAGGAGGAAGCCACAGGGGGTACTGAAGGGAATAGGGAAGGCTGGCATGGGACCTAACCCTTTGGGACTGAGGTGACACCCCACTGGTACGTGACCTTGCTTGCCGAGGTATTGCGGTTCTGGTGGATGGCACAGCGGTGCTGGTGGATGGCATTGCCTCCTTAGCAATACGCCTTCGTCTGGCGAGTGGACCCTCCTCCTCCTCTTCTTCTTCTTCCTCTTCCTCCTCTTCCTCCTCTTCTTCCTTTTCCTCCTCTTCCTCCTTCTCCTCCTCCTCCTCCTCGGATGTCTCTGCTCCACTGCTAACTATCGGCTCGTAGTTAACGTCAGATTCGTTATCCGAATTTTCAGGGGAATCCGAATCGCAGAGCTCCCCGTTGCTCCCGTCAGCCGCAATAATTTCAAACGCCTCCTCCAATGAAAATGATCTTTTAGCCATTGTTGGCACTGATGACACTGACAGGTGGCACTGAGGGCAAATTGCACGGGCAGATGGCACTGATGGCAGGTGGCACTGATGGCAGGTGGCACTGATGGCAGGTGGCACTGATGGCACTGATGGCACTGATGGCACTGATGGCAGATTGCACTGATGGCAGGGGCAGGTGGCACTGACGGCAGGGGCTCGTGGCAGACGGGCAGATGGCAGGTGGCACTGATGGCAGGGGCAGGTGGCACTGATTGCAGGGGCAGGTGGCACTGATTGCAGGGGCAGGTGGCACTGATGGCAGGGGCAGGTGGCACTGATGGCAGGGGCAGATGGCAGGGGCACTGATAATATTCTGCAAGGTGGCACTGGCAAGGTGGCACTGGCAGGGACTGTGGGCACTGCTTTTTGTGTTTTGTTTGCAATTTCAACTCACTGTCAAATCACTGTACTGTTTCTCTCCTCACACGCTGTCTATGTGTGAGGAGAGAAAGCCGGCGATGAGAGATGATCTAATTTGTTTACATTTCAGATCATCTCTCATTGGACGGCGGGATCGAGTGCTGAATGGCCTCTGCGATTGGCCATTCAGCTCGATCTGTGATTGGCTGTGTCCTAGGGACACGGCCAAAACAGTTTTTCCCCGATGCGCGCTCGCGGGGACGCGCAGGGAGACGAATAGGAAATCACGTCCAAAGACGTCAGGTTGGCGCCTCAGACCCGCGCTGTTCACGTAATCTGTCAATAGCGCGGGTCTGAAGTGGTTAAAGCCAAACTTAGGACACAATACAATTCTGCTTCCTCACTGCATGAGTTAACCTCTCATTAAGTCCATGGGGTTGCAGATACTGTAAAACGTACCTTACTTCCTGCTCCAGCAGGTTCCCACACTCCCTCCAAAGCTCCAATATGTGGGCAAAGCCTAAGCATTATGTACAATGCAAGGATTTTAACTCTGTATTAACTGTGCTGGGGGAGAGAGGGAAGCTGCGGGGAGTCAGGTATTACCAACCACCTTTGCAAACCCCAACCTTAAAGGGGTAGTTCCCCCAAAAACCTTTTTTTTAACATTTATTCAGGCTCGTTATGTCAAGGGGAATCAGGTTTTTTTTTTTTAGAAATGAAGCAGTACTTACCGTTTTAGAGATGCATCGTCTCCGACGCTTCCGGGTATGGGCTCCGACTATAGGCGTGCCTATTTGATTGACAGGCTTCCGAGGTCGCATACATCGCGTCACGATTTTCCGAAAGTAGCCGAACGACGGTGCGCAGGCGCAGTATAGAGCCGCACCGTCGCTCGGCTTCTTTCGGCTACTCGTGACGCGATGTATGCGACCGTCGGAAGCCTGTCAATCAAATAGGCACGCCCAGACCAGACGATCATACCCGGAAGCGACGGAGACGATGCATCTGTAAAACGGTAAGTATTGCTTCGTTTCTAATAAAAAAACACCCGATTCCCCTTGACATAACGAGCCTCAATCAATGTTAAAAAAAGGTTTTTGGGGGAATTACCCCTTTAAAAAGAAATCAGCAGGGCACTGCAGTTTTTTTTTTTTTTGTACTGGGAGTAGATTTTTAAATAAGAAGGGGCTGCCTTTAGGCATGTCTGCCCTTAGGTTATCTAGTGCTAAATACTGTATGTTCCAACATGAAGTGTGCTCAGAAAAATTACTTTGACAAAGCACTATGCCTAGCATGAAACATGTCCGAATAGCACATGCAGGATATTTTAATAAAGAAAGATTATTTTTGAATCTCATCTCAGTAGGGAGTGTTCCTGTTGCTGGTACAATTAATTGCTCTAAAAGCCAGTTATAAATTGGTGTGGTTGACAATTTGTTTAGCTTACTGAAATTGGTGCAGAAACACTTTGGAGGTCTTCATTTGCCATTGTGTTGTGCTGGCTGGCCATCGACTGTGTCCATAAAGGTGAAAAGGCTGCCTCCAAGCATAGATGCCCTATATTTATCCATTGCTAAATATGTCCAACATGAAGGCTCTGATTACCTAGAGTTAGGTCATGAGACTTAGGCCTCTTTCACACTTGTACGACATGTCCCACGATTCGGGACTGCAAAGTAGCATGACAAATCGTTCCCCATGATTTCCAATAAAAAACATTTATATTAGCACAACTTCAAGTTGTGCCTACTTCAAAGTAGTCCCCGCACTACTTTGGTCCAACTTTGATACGAGTTACACAGGCATTCCCTGAAATCACTTCAAAATCACAGCAAAAAACGCTGCAAAATCGCAGCCAAATTGCAGCAAAATTGTGCGACTTTAAAGTGGCGATAGTGTGAAAGGGGCCCAAAGAAACTCAGTCAAGTAATTGCCAGACCAGTGTTCCTAAATTTTCTACGAACAGTCTACTGACTGGAATGGTACCAGATAATTGGAGAAAAGCTAACATAGCACCAATGGAAAATAGAAGGAAACGGATGGACGGCCGCACACCAAAGAACTCTTGAGTTGTCTTTATTGAAGAAACATAAGCAAACACTGCAAATACACAGCAAGAATCATATACATCCGACACGTTTCACAATTGGTCAGTGCTTCATGAGTTCTTTGGTGTGCGGCCATCAATCCGTTTCCTGCTATTTTCCATTGCCTAGTGTATTGCCAGCACCCATATTTACCTGGGCCTATCCGTGGTTGCATTCGGGACCTCCCTGGAGCGGTGAACCCCATTTCGCTTTGTTCTTTGAACGTAGCACCAATATTTAAAAAAAGGGCCAAGATACAGTGGGTGACCACGATATTGTTTCAATCTCGCTCCCTTTCTCGGCGAGATTGACCACCTGCGAGCCCCATCGTGGGAGCCAGCGCCGAGCTGGCTTGCCGCGATGGAGACAAAGCCGTCATAGAAGCGACGGGGATCCGTCTTGGATTCCTGCCAATTCTACACGTGGGCGGCGTTTGATATGAATCCTGAGGGGGAACTCCCCGCCGGATTTTAAATAATAATCCGGCATGGGTTTCTCCCTCAGGAGCATACCGGGCCCTTAGGTCTGTTATGGGTTGTAAGGAGACCCCCCTATGCCGAAAAAACGGCATGGGGGTCCCCCACAATCCATACCAGACCTGTATCCAAAGCACGCCGCCCGGCCGGTCAGGAAGGGAGTGGGGCGAGCAACCCCCCCCCTCCTGAGCCGTACCGGGCAGCATGCCCTCAACATGGGGGGGTCAGGTGCTCTGGGGCAGGGGGGCGCACTGTGGCCCCCCCACCCCAGAGCACCCTGTCCCCATGTTGATGAGGACAGGGCCCCTTCCCGACAACCCTGGCCGTTGGTTGTCGGGGTATGCGGGCGGGAGGCTTATCGGAATCTGGGAGCCCCCTTTAACCACTTAAGTACCCCCGCACGCCTATGTACATCCACAACATGGCTCGTACAGGCACAAGGCCGTATATATACGGCCTCGCCTTTGTGCGGTTCGGGGGTCCGATCTGGGAGCGATCGCCAACGAGCGGGCGGATGTCCGTTTTTTTCCGCCCCCCCGCGATCGCTCCCAGCCAATGGTAGCAATCCCCCTTCGTGTTAGTTCCTCCTCCTGTGTTTACACAGGAGGAGGAAATGATGTCATCTCTCATCGCAGCGGTGTTTTTCACCACTGCTGATGAGAGAAGACATCCACAGTAAGTGTGCACCAACACAACACTGACACACACACACACATAGGCACATTAACCCCTTGTGATCACCCCCCCCCCCCCACCCCCTGTCACAGTGTCACTGAATGCAGTGATCTAATCACTGCATTTAGTGTCAGTGTGACAGGCAGTGTGAAAGTTAGTTAGTGTTAGGTTCAGGATAGCCCCCGTACCCCCCCTAATAAAGTTTTAACCCCCTGATCACTGCCCTAGTTAACCCTTTCACTCCCTATTGCCAGCGTCACTAAGCAATAATTTTTCTGATCGCTGTATTAGTGTCGCTGTTCCCGCTAGGTAGCTATTTTTTTTTATTGCGATTTTTTTTTTTACTAAAGACATGTGGCTGAATTAATTTTGGCCTAAATGTTTTACTAAAATTTAGTTTATTTGATTTTTTTTATAACAAAAAGTAAAAAATAGTGATTTTTTTCAAAATTGTCGCTCTATTTTAGTTTATAGCGCAAAAAATAAAAATCGCAGGGGCGATCAAATACCACCAAGAGAAAGCTCTATTTGTGGGAAGAAAAGGACGCAAATTTTGTTTGGGAGCCAGGTCGCACGACCGCGCAATTGTCTGTTAAATCAACACAGCGCTGAATTGTAAAAACACCTATAGCAGCATATGTGTCCGGGTCTTAAGTGGTTAATAAGGGGGCCACCAGATACCATCCCCCCACCCTAAGTGAATGAGTATGGGGTACATCATACCCCTACTCATTCACCTGCAAGAAAAGTGTAAACACAAATAAACCACACAGGGTATTAAAATATTTTATTAGTTGGCCGCCGGCGGGGGTGTGTCTTATAAAAGCTTCTTCCGACATCTTTGGCGGGGGTGGGTCTTCTCCGCTCTCCGGGGGTCTCCGGGGGTCTTCTCCGCTCTCCGGGGGGTCTTCTGCGCTATCCGGGGTCTTTTCCAGCTCTCCGGGGTTCTTCTCCGCTCTTCGGGGGTCTTCTCCGCTCTCCGGGGTCTTCTCCTGCTCTCCGGGGGTCTTCTCCGCTCTCCGGGGGTCTTCTCCGCTCTCTGGGGTCAGGTTTGGCAATGGCATGCAATGCCAAGCTTTTGAAAGCAAAGCAAACAGAATATTGGCATGCATTAAAAAGGGGATCATACTCCAGAGATAAAACGATAATTCTCCCACTCTACAATACTCTGGTCTGGCCGCACCTGAAGTATGATGTCCAGTTCTGGGCTCCAGTCCTCTGGAAGGATGTGCTGGAATTGGAGAAAGTCCAGAGAAGGGCAACAAAACTAACTAGAAAATGAAGAAAATGTGTGGGAATGATGAATAGCTGAATTGCTAAAGCTAACTGGATGTATAGCTTAAATCCGTAAGAAAAAGTTGAAGAAGTGAGAATAGTTGGAAAAGTAGGAATAGTTTCGAAATAAACATGAATATCATTAAAAAAGTTTAACAACATCACTAATGTGTAAAAGATGTGGAATATTTAAAGGTTTTTTGAAAAGCTTTTTGATCATTAATCCCCTCAACTAATGAGTGAGAGACAGTGTGAGAGAACCCTTAAACACACCTTAATCAATCCACAACAGTACATGCTATTGAAACAGCGACTGTCCCTGTCAGAGACACTGGCCTTTGGGAACACATTTGTATAAAATTTATGTTGATAAAAAAATGTGGGCATGTTAGCGATTTAAAAAATAAGTTCGGTTTACGTTTCGTTGGGAAATGTGAAGTATTTTATACAGGACAGTCCATGGATGAAAGTGTAGAACTCTTGTCATTTGGAAGCTCAACCAGCCAAAAATACCTATGTTTTGATGTATAAATTGTGTATGACAAGTAGATCTTGTGGGCGTGAGAGCAATTTATAGAGAATATCCAGAGAATATCCACTCTAAGCAGCCCAATACACATTGACCCAGATTCACAAAGCACTTACGCCGACGTATAGCACATTACGCCGATGTAAGTGCAAATGTGCGCCGGCCAGCCAAATATACCTATGTTTTGATGTATAAATTGTGTATGACAAGTAGATCTTGTGGGCGTGAGAGCAATTTATAGAGAATATCCAGAGAATATCCACTCTAAGCAGCCCAATACTCACTGACCCAGATTCACAAAGCACTTATGCCGACGTATAGCACGTTACGCCGATGTAAGTGCAAATGTGCGCCGGCGTATGTGTGTGCCAGACCCACAAACCAACATGCGCCTAGAAACAGGCTACACCCCGCCGACGTAGCTTGCACACGCCAGCGTAGCATGGGCGCACATATGGGCTGGACGCACGGTGCTGCTCCCATTGATTAGCAATTCAAACATGCAAATGAGGGAAATACGGCGATTCACGAACGTGCGTGCGCCCGGCGTAAAGTTATTCCCCATAAATGAGGTGCAACTGGGCAACAGACATGCATATGTCAACTGGAGAGCATCTGCAGCAGCACCACTACGGACGATCTGAGCAACCACACTTGCAGGACAACAACTCTGTATGCTAACATGCCAGGGACAGCCATGTTCATAGCACTACTGCATTAACAGGCACGGAGGAGGGCATAGGAGAGGATATAACGAACGTGCATGAACGTCTTCAGCATGGGGGAATCGGAGGTGTATCGCATCTTCAGCTTCAGCCCTGATGCCATCCTGAAATTATCCACAGCCCTGCATGATGAAATCAGCAGCCTGACGGGACACTCACATGCAGTGCAGCCACTGGTCAAGGTACTGGCAACACTCCATTTCCTCGCCAGTGGATCTTTCCAACGTACAAGTGGAGTCGTGTCTGGGATGTCAGAATCCACCATGAGCAGATGCGTGCACCAGGTTGTCCCCGCAATCATCACACGCATGTCCCACCACATCATCAAACCGACCCATGAGCACCTGCGGCAGAAGGCAATGCAGGATTTCTACAGAATTACTGTCGGGGCCATTGATTGCACACATGTTGCACTACAGCCCCCCCCCCCCGTGCCACAGAGCAAATGTACCGCAATCGTAAGCAGTGGCATTTCATCAACGTACAGGTGATAGCCGATGCCCAATGCGTCATATGGCACGTCTGTACCAAACACACCGGGGCCAGCCACGACAGCTACATATACCGTCAAAGCAACATCCCAACAGAATTCGAACAGAACGTGTACAGGGACAGCTGGCTGGATGGTGAGTGACATGGGAATCAGGCATGACTGTCCGACCCCATGATGCAGACATCACAAGGGTCACATGCACGGCTAACATCCTTCTGTCTTTTCCCTTCCGGGTGACTCGGCATATGCACTTGGGCTCCATCTCCTGACTCCATAGCGGAATCCCCAAACCAGAGGCAAGAGAAGATACAATGCTGCACACATACGCACCCGTGCAGTGGTGGAGCACACATTTGGCATCCTGATGTCCCGTTTCAGATGCCTGGATAAGTCCGGGGGGGGCCCTGTTGTATTCCCCAAACTTTGTGTGCCAGATCATCGGTGCATGTTGTGTGCTGCACAACTACACCACGAGAAAGGGCCTGGAGATTGACATATGTGATGACCTGACCCCCGAGCCACACAGTCTCCCCTGCCCGAGGCTACCCCATCTGCTGCAGGAACATCAGTCAGGAGTTGCCTCGTGGAATGCATTTTTGCATGTTAAACACACACATTCATCATGGCACATGGACAATGCACGCATGCACACCACTGTGGTCTCTATCTCACACACACACACCACATTGGTTTAGCCCAAGTCCACCGCGCGGGACTTGGGAGCAGCAATGCCACGCCAAGTCCCCAATGATGTTGCTGTACATTCATACCACATCCACACGGTCGTGGGGATAACCTCTCCCCGACGATCCAAGGTGACCCCTGCCAGTTGACATGCATTGCTGGCAGAAATGTCCATGTGCCTGTCTGGACACATTGGCCACACACACATAAACACACTCACACACCAGTCACACCGTCACAATGACATCACTGGGCAAACCCAGCCCCTGCAAACCGGCATCCAGTCACCATAGCCACTTCCGCACTCCTGACCGTGTGCTGTGACATCCATGAAAATAAATAAATTTGGATAATGCCATTGTCCGCCATGGCAAGCCCTTACAGGTGCACGGCACATGCCTTGTTGCACGTCACCCAAACAAAAAATAAAAGCTCAGACTCTGAGCTGCACTCGTGGTGCCATTGTCCTCAGGACAGTCACTTGTCATTTGCCCTCTCGCGGTCCATGCCTTGTGCCCAGGGTTCTGCTCCGCAATTGTTGTGGCGAGGACTCGGGTGGGGCTTCACGTGGAGGTTCATCCCCTGGGCTGACGCTCCTGGAGCTGGCTGCAGATGTTGCCTGCATTTCCTCCAAGGCAATAGCAATGCGGGTCAGCACCCCATTTGTTTCAGCCTACAACTGCCTCTGTCTGGAATTGTGTTGGCGCTGTAGGTGCCTGTTCTGGCGACCCTCGGACTGGATGGCGGCAGTGTTGGCCTGCACTATCACGCCCAGGCTCCTAACCTCCGCCACAATCCCTGTTGCTGTTGCCTGCAGTTCCTCTCTGTTATGTTCCTGGGTCATCTGCATGTCCGATCCCTGGTCACCAGATGTTGACGGACCCCCTGCTACCATGTATTGATGCATGGCATCCAGGGTCTGTGACTGGTCACACAGGCATGTGGTCATGGCTGCACAATTGGCATTGACCTCCAGCAGGCAGTCAGAGGTGGCCATGGTGTGTTCAGCCTGCTGGTTGAGGCACTGCTGCATTGTGGCTGCGGTGCCCTGCACAGCCACAGCGCACTCAGCCCTTGCCTTCGCCAAGGACCCAACAAAGGAGGCTAGGCTGTCAGCCACACAGTGGAGATTAATGGCAATGTCTGCCATGTGCCGTGTCTGGCGGGCCTGTTCCCTCTCAAGCCCTTGTTGGAAGGATCTGGCTGCACCCCTGGTCTTGCTCAGGGCCTTCCTGGGAGATGTAGACGAATGTGTCCGTCTGGCCGGGGTGGCCCTTGACAGCGTTGCTCTGGCCAGGGTGGCCCTTGAAGGTGTTGCTCTGGCCGGGGTGGCCCTCGGGGGGGTTCCCCTGATGGGCGACGAGGACGTTAGGAGGTTTGCGACTTCCACCGTCTTGGAGGGTTCGGCACAGATGGTATCCTCATCGGTATCCTCATCGAGGTACATGCAGTCCTCCTATTGTATGTCCACATGTTCCTTTTTTTCTGCTGCTGGCCATGTTATTGAGCCAGAACATGCAGAAGAGTTGGTGGAGTGTATAACAAAGCCGTCCCCATCCTCTGTCAACCAGGCTCAGAGTAGTTTGCCTTTCAATGCAGCTGCCTATTCCACTGGCTTCTTGTCCACAGTCACTCCTTCTATAGCCCCACCATCATGCACGGAGGAGTCCCCCAAACTATTCGACCACAGTGTCGGGTACATGCTGCTGGAGGATGCGCAGGGATTTGCAGGCTCTGATGTTGGTTCCCAGGTTGAGGAAGGGAGAAGACATGTGCATTCATTTTCGTTAGAATGCATTTTCGTCCGAAAATCTGTTTTTTCGTTATCGTCTTAACAAACGATAACGAAAGCGCAAGAAACGAAAACCGAAAGATCCGACATAAAAAATGCTTTATTTTCATTTTCGTTGCGGTAAAAATTCGATGTTGGTTCCCAGGTTGAGGAAGGGAGTAGACATGTGCATTCATTTTCGTTAGAATGCATTTTCGTCCGAAAATCTGTTTTTTCGTTATCGTCTTAACAAACGATAACGAAAGCGCAAGAAACGAAAACCGAAAGATCCGACATAAAAAATGCTTTATTTTCATTTTCGTTGCGGTAAAAATTCGATATAGAGAGATTCGACATTATAGGGAAAAGATTCGACATTATAGGGAAAAGATTTGACACTATAGACATAATAGATTCAACATTACAGAGAATAGGTTTCGATTTATGAGAAAATAGATTCAACATTATAGAGAATAGATTCGACATTATTACTAGTCATACAACATTAGAATTCTTGTAGGCAGAATATTCGAACGGAAATATACGATTCAACGTAAAGATTCGACGTTCCGTCGAATATTCTTTTGACCATTCGACAGAAACCAAGTATTATTGGATTTTTGGACAAAAGCTATTCCCCAACAAAAAAAAAAAAATCAAAACGATTTTCGGGAGTAACTGAATAAATTTTTTTTCCAAACGAAAACGAAAAAAACAAATGAAATTTTCCAGTCTGCACATGTCTAGAAGGGAGTAACATGAGCCTAGAGAGAGGGGGTGCCCAAGAAGGACAAGAAACTGGCAATCATGTTCCCCCAGCTGCAGCATGCTGCCAAGTTTGCTCCAGTGACGAGGAGGGAGGGAATGATGAGGTCACCGTCTCTACTTGGGTGCCTGATAGAAGAGAGCAGGAGGAGGAGGCGGCACATCTCCAATGAGGCAGGATACCCTCCAGAGGGGAAGCTTAATGACAGCCACCCTATTGCTTCACACCCCAGAGCTCCGCAGGTACAGGGCCCTGCTGATTTTGAAAAGTTTCTTGATGTGGGTCTTTTTTGACACGTGTGAAGCAGATTGCTGTTTGCAACCTATGTCTGAAGCGGATCAAACATGGCTAAAACAGAAGCTTGGGCACCACATGCTTGACCAGACATATGATGACCTTCCATGCAGTTCATTGGCAACAGCACTTGTAAGACCCACATCACAGAAAAAGGCAGAATTCTCCTTGCTCCTCATCTGGGATCTCCAAACCCACTATACCTCCAGTGCTCTTAATAACTTGCACTGAGAGGAATGAAGGTATAGCAATAAGTGTCCCAAGTATTTGCAGCCAATCTGCTAGCAGTACACCATCATCTGATTTAGCAGGCAAATTCCCCTACCCCAGTTGCTAAACCGTAAAAAGAAATTTGGTCCCAGCCATCCACATGCTTAGTGTCTGAATGCTAGCTTGGCCAAATTGCTATCACTACAACTGCTACCTTTTCAGAAGGTAGACTCTGCCCCCTTGAATCATAAATTTGTGGAATGTGCTGTACCTACGTGGCAGGTTCCAAAACTACATTTCTTTTCACACCAGGCCATTGTGGCTTTCTACCGGCATGTGGAAGGCAATGTTTTGGCCTCGTTGGACAGGGTGGTCAGCAGTAAGGTGCATATTACCACTGACTCATGGTCCAGCAGGCATGGGCAGGGACGTTACCTTTCCTTCACAGCGCACTGGGTAACTCTGCTAGCAGCTGGGAAGGATGCAGGACAGGGTTCAGTATTGTTGGAGCTTGTTCCACCACCACGCCTCCAAAATGCTAGTAATCAGTGAATTTTTATAGCACTAATCACTGTATAAATGACAATGGTCCCACAATAGCATCAAAAGTGTCCGATGATGTGTCCACCATAATGTCGCAGTCAAAATAAAAATTGATCATTGCCACCATAACTAGTAAAAAAATAAAAATGCCACAAAACTACCACCTATTTTGTAGACGCTATAACTTTTGCACAAACCAATCAAAATACGCTTATTGTGATTTGTTTTAAGAAAAATACTGTATGTAGAAGAGTAAATATCGGCCTAAACTGAAGAAACATTTTTTTCTTATATATATTTATATATATTTTGGGGATATTTATTAAAGCAAAAAGTAAAAAAATATAGCTTTTTTTCAAAATTGTTGCTCTTATTTTGTTTATTGTGCAAATAATAAAAACTGCAGAGGTGATCAAATACCACCAAAAAAAAGGCTCTATTTGTAGGTAAAAAGGATGTCAGCTTTGTTTGGGTGCAACAGCGCAATTGTCAGTTAAAGCGACACAGTGCCGAATCGCAAATGGCCCGGTCATTGGGCAGCCAAATCCTCCGGGGCTGAAGTGGTTATTAACCATACCAGACCCAAACGGCCTAGTGATGGACTTGGGGGGGAACCCATGCCGTTTTTCTCAATAATTTGCATCTATATTGCTGGGACCCAACAATACATTACAGCGACAATCAGTTTTGAAATGACTTTTTTCCTTTAGAAATTTAATTTTGCTGTGTTTTTGTTCTAAACAACTGTGCCACTTTACAGGCATACTATAGACACCCCCAGGCATGATATTTAAAGGAATATTTCATTTTTATTGTTTCACTTTAAGCATTATTAAAATCACTGCTTCCAAAAAAAGGCTGTCAGACAACACTTTACCCAAATATAATTTTTATCATTATCTTCCCACAAATAGAGCTTTTTTTTGGTGGTATTTGATCACCTCTGGTGTTTTAATTTTTTTTTGCTAAACAAGCTAAAAAAGACCAACATTTTTGAAAAAAAAAGTTTTCTTAGTTTCTTTCCCAAAATGTTGTTTTCTCCTTTACTGACGGGTGCTGATGAGGAGGCACTGATGGGCACTAATGAGTTGGCACTGATAAGGTGGCACTGATGGGCACTGATGAGAAGGCACTGATATGTATAATTGATGGTCACTGATGAGTTGGCACTGATAAGGTGGCACTGATAGGCACTGATGAAGGGAACACTGATATGTAGAATTAATGGGCACTGATAGGTGACACTGATATGCAGCACTGATAGCACTGGTGGGCACTGATATTCAGCACTGATGGGCACTTATAGGCAGCACTGATGGGTACTCTTCTGTGCAGCCTCACTCTGTAAAATGTTCAAGGTGGTGGAGAGAATTTGGAAATGGAGGGGAGCTCTGTACTGGAAGCAGGAGGCGAGGGGAAATGCCTGGGGATTGAGATCTAGACTGGAATCTGCGGGGGGAGGGGGACTTAGCTCTGTACTGGATTTTGGGAGGGGGTTACTGAGTTGAGAGCTGTGTACTGGAATATAGGGGGAATGCAATACAGGGGGAAGAGAGCTCTCGCCAATGCCCCCCCCCCACTGGGGAGGTTGCGTTACTGCATCTATTCTCTGTGAAAAAAAGCCCTAAGTGTGATACTCTGGTTGATTATAAAATTCTCATGTGTAGGATTTGGAAGACTGCTATGCTGGTTGTTGCACCTTTAAATAAAGGTTGATTTTATTAAGAATCTAAAGATTACAAACATTTTTCTCTATAAGCTACTCAACAAAAATAGCACAACAAATGTATTCAATATAGTAAACAAAATAATTATATTTCAAATGAATGTACTGTCTTATTAAACATTTAGTAATGCTAATATAAATGTAATCCTTTTGCATTAATATTAGTAATGCTAATATAAATATAATCTTTTTGCATTAACATTGTAAAAATGCAGAGCAGAATGTTATACAGCATTTTTACCTTTGTGCCATAATCTCTTTATCCTTGGTACATACAGTCAGATTTTCTACATTATTCACATTACTTATAAGAGAAATAAAATCAATTTCCTTTTTAATGCCTTCTTATTAATATTTAACTATTCAGCCAAGCTGCAACACAAAAAATTATCAAGTTATTAATGTTTTAAAATGTCATAGCAATGTTGAATGCTATTAAACAATAAATCTAAGATAAAAAAAAAATGTATTGTTGAACTTTTTAGGGCTAATTTAATACTTTACGGGTACCATACAGTCAGACAAATTTATTAGAACACCATGGAGTAACTAGGACAACATAGAGGGGTTTATTTACTAAAGCTGGAGAGTGCAAAGCTTCCAGGTGTTATTACCAAAGCTTATTTGAACAAGCTATGGTTAGAAGATTTTGTCTACCATGCACAGCTGCACCAGATTGTGTTTCTTCACCAGCAGCATCTTCATCACAAACAGGAGAGTGCACGTTTTCATGCAGTCATGCAGGACCCTTTTGTCAGGCAAATATCTACACTGTGTCATGTAAGAACCAGTCTCCAACTGGTGATTGCTGCAGCACCAGGTATCATAGAGTCCTTTCCAGGAATGTGTGTGATGGGAATATGGATGGTTATTATCAAGTAGAAAAAGATTCAAAAGACGGTGCAGGAATCACTTGAAAAATGCTTTGTGGGGAAATATGGAATCTGCTTCACCTTCCTTTTATCCACTCGGTCTGGGTGAGGGAGTCCATTGGAGGCCATTCATGGGAGCAGCTGGAGAGACTTGAGAGTCAGACTCCCGAAACCAAGTTCTAGTAACAGCAAATGATTTCGATAAAAATATCATGGGCAGCTGTGAGCTTTTTACAGACCAAGCAGGTATTCCAGAGGGCACATGGGGTGGGGGGCTGGTTCTTGGAAGCATGGGAATTTTTAGATGGTTAGAACTGCAGTTGCTGCCAGAGGAAGAGGGTACAATGGTGAGGATGAATGTTAGATGGTACAGAACCAGGATTAGGTGAAATATCCCAGACATCAGGGGAATAAGTGTCAGGGATGTCTAACACAGGCATCCAACACAGGTTTAAACAGATCAGTGGGCTGCACTTAAGGAAACAGGCACAAAAGTAGGAGAGACATATATATGTATTAGGCCGCATACACACGATCGAACATGTCCGCTGAAACTGGTCCGCAGACCAGTTTCAGCGGACATGTTCGATCGTGTGTACGGCCTATCGGACCGTTTTCCAGTGGACCAAAGTTTCAAAACATGCTTTGAAACCTGTCCGCTGGAAACCTGTTTCGTCGGACAGGTTCGATGGTTAGTACAGAAACTCATCGGACCAAAAACCCGCGCATGCTCAGAATCAAGTCGACGCATGCTTGGAAGCATTGAACTTTGTTTTTTCATCACGTCGTTGTGTTCTACGTCACCCCGTTCTGGTCCGATGGGATTTTGGTCCGATGGTGTGTACACACATAAGACCAACAGACCACTTCAGCATGGCCTGATGAAAACGCTCCGTTGGACATGTTCCATCGGACATGTCTGATCGTGTGTACGCGGCCTTAAAGATAAAGGCACACATGCAAACCAAACAACAGCAAACCAAAAACAAGCAAAGCATACAAGAAAACACAGCAACCCTCAAAACACCTATTCTAACTAACTAATATATACAAAAACAAGAGCATATATACATAATTAAAGCAGGCATGAGAGACAAGGGGGAACAGGCAGCCAGATGGAGGGAGCAGTGGCAAGGGGAATCTGGAATCAGGGGACAAGACTCAGGGACTGGGTACAAGGTACAGGAAACAGAGTCCAGGACAGGGCAGAAAGCAGATCAGGAACATATTCAGGCAACAGATCAGGTCAGGCAGGAACAAGGCTAGCAGAGAGAATACTGAAGCCCTGAACCTCCGTGAAGCTCACATAAAGTGCAGCTTGATTAATGAAGAGTCCATCTACTGAGAGACAACTGCTGGTGGCCACCAGAATTGCACCCTTTGTTGCTGGAAGTAATAGTGCCACCAGCAGGTGACCAAAGCCACAACTTGGATCATGACAGTCCCCCCCAAGGAGTGACCTTCGGACACTCCATTCTGCCTTTGACCTGGTAGTGCATGTGGATGCGGAATAGTCCCAAAAAGTCTTCCCTGTGACTGTGCGCTTTTCTAGTCAGAGTCTCTTAATCGATTAGGAGACATGCCCCCGCCACCAAGGTCTGGAAGT
Source organism: Rana kukunoris (assembly GCA_029574335.1). Classification (NCBI taxonomy): domain Eukaryota; kingdom Metazoa; phylum Chordata; class Amphibia; order Anura; family Ranidae; genus Rana; species Rana kukunoris. The sequence continues at coordinate 339,981,098 of CM056049.1, read as the reverse complement.
TTGGATCTGAAGATGAAAACAGGCAGGGCAACATGTATAAACCTCTCGGGGGTCGACAATACGAGAGCATCAAAGTCAGGCTTAAAATCAAACAGGGTAGGATGAGCGGGCAGCTGAGCACCAGGAACTGGTTTAACAGGTACCATGACATCAGGCTGGGCAGATGGCACTGGATCATAAGGCTGGATAGTGAGCTTAGAGTCATCAGGCTGGGCAGTGAGCTCAGGGTCATCAGGCTGGGCATCGGTAAAGAGACCACCAGGCATTGTATCAGGAATGAGACATCAGCAACTGGATCGTCAGGCGGGATACCAGGTATGGGATCACCAAGCAAGACATTAAACTGGAGGACAGGCACGGAGATATCAGACTGGAAAGTGGGCACATCAGACTGGAAAGCAGGCACTGGGACATCAGGCTGGAAAGCGGGAACATCAGACTGGAAGGCAGGCACTGGGACATCAGACTGGAAGGCGGGCACGTCAGACTGGAAAGCGGACATATCAGACTGGAAGGCAGGCACATTAGGCTGGAAGGCAGGCACCAGGACACCAGGCTGGAAGGCATGAACTGGGACACCAGGCTGGAAGACAGGCACATCAGGCTGGAAGGCAGGAACCGGGACACCAGGCTGGAAGGCAGGAACTGGGACACCAGGCTGGAAGGCAGGAACCAGGACAACAGGCTGGAATGCAGGAACTGGGACAACAGGCTGGAAGGCAGGAACTGGGACACCAGGCTGGAAGGCAGGAACCGGGACACCAGTCTCGAAGGCAGTAACTGGGACACCAGGCTGGAAGGCAGACACCAGGACACCAGGCTGGAAGGCAGACACCAGGACACCAGGCTGGAAGACAGGCACATCAGGCTGGAAGGCAGGAACCGGGACACCAGACTGGAAGGCAGGAACCCGGGACACCAGGCTGGAAGATAGGCACCGGGACACCAGGCTGGAAGACAGGCACCGGGACGCTAGGCTGGGCGGCAGACAGGAACACCTCAGGCTGGGCAGCAGACGGTGGCAGATCAGGCTGGGCAGCAGACAGTGGCACAACAGGCTGAACAGCAGGTGCTGGCACAACAGGTGCTGGCACAACAGGCTGAACAGCAGGTGCATTGGACTGGATAGCGGGGTACTGGAACTTCAAACCGGGCAGCAGGTACTGGAACTTTAGACTGGTCGGCAGGCACAGGCACTGGCACATTAGACAGAACAGCAGGTGCTGGCACACCAGGAAGAACAGCAGGTGCATCGGACTGGTTAGCAGGTACTGGAACTTCAAACCGGGCAGCAGGTACTGGAACTTTAGACTGGGCAGCGGGCACAGGTGCTGGCACATCAGGCAAAACAGCAGGTACATCGGACTGGATAACAGGTACTGGAAATTCAAACTGGGCAGCAGGTACTGGGATTTCAGACTGGACAGCAGGCAGAGAGTTGGCAGGATAAGGTGGGTCATCAGGTTCAGGATCAGCTGACATGAGGACGGACCGGGGCAGGTTGGCTGGCAAGGAGTCAGGCTGAAGCAGCTCCGCTAATACGAGAACAGGCTGAAGCAAGTTGGCTAAAGTGGATGCAGATTGGGATAGTGGCAGGATTGAATGGGTTGGAAAAAACTTCAGTTTTTTCTTTGGTTTCGCCACTGAGGATTTGTATATGGATATATGGCTGGAGGTAATGGATACAGCTGGTAGAGGTGAAAAGCGGAGGGATGGTGAAACAGAGGGTGCAGACTTTGAAGGGGATTTTGGTGGAACTAAAGGAGGAAGCCAAGAAGAAGCAGAAGGGTTAAAGGCAGGGTAAGTGCAGCAGGAGGGAACAAGGGACTGGTACTTCATTGTTAGCAGGGTATATTGTTTAGCAAAAGTGGGAGTTGGGGGTACAGGAGAGGAAGACAACCCAGCAGGTTGGTGTCTAGACAAAGACATGGATGGCTGGGAGCTGACAGGGGCTGAGTACAACAAACTTGACCAGGCCAGTAATTGACCAGAGACTGCACAGAATCAATGCATGCTGCAAGCACCTGTTGAGGACCAGCTGAGTACTGCTCATGGAAAAAGGCTGAGTCATCTTCCAACAGCCACACCAAAAACTCTACCTGAGCTGCACTAAAAGGAGGTGTATAATCATCACGTCCAGTAGAGGCATCAGACAGGGCCAACTCTGTACAGATCCGAACCAATGGATGCACATCCTGATACAGAAAACTGCCTTGGTCAACAAAAACATGAGCTATACATTCCAATAACTGCTCTCTAGTGTATTCACTCAATTCCTGATAACAGAAATCTCTGTCATCTGTTGCCAGGAACGACAGATACAGAATATCTTCCAGATGCATATTTTTTTTTGCAATAGCAAGTGCCCAGAATTAATTCCCAAGTGCAGCCAACCTGTTTGTAGGGCTTCAGATTTCTGTCAGGAATGTCTAACACAGGCATTCAACACAGGTTTAAACAGATCAGTGGGCTGCACTTAAAGAAACAAGCACAAAAGTAGGAGAGACATATATATTTATTAAAGATAAAGGCACACGTGCAAACCAAACAACAGCACGCCAAAAACAAGCAAAGCATACAAGAAAACACAGCAACCCTCAAACACCTAATCTAACTAATATATACAAAAACAAGAGCATATATACATAATCAAAGCAGGGATGAGAGACAAGGGGAACAGGCAGCCAGATAGAGTGAGCAGTGGCAAGGGGAAGCTGGAATCAGGGGACAAGACTCGGGGACTGGGTACAAGGTACAGGAAACAGAGTCCAGGACAGGGCAGAAAGCATATCAGGAATATATTCAGGCAACAGATCAGGTCAGGCAGGAACAAGGCTTGCAGAGAGTATACTGAAGCCCTGAACACACTGTAAATTAAGCTAAACTGACTACCCTGCCTGCTCTATCTAGCTATATAAAAATACTATCTCTCTGTCTCTCTAACTGATCTCTGTTCAGTGCTGGAACACACTACACGAGGGCAGGCTTATATACTTCCCGGTGGGTGTGGGTGTGGGTGTGCTATGTGAGGTAAGCCTGCGCTTAGTACGCCCACCCCCCTCCCACAAAACCACCACACTTACACGCACTCGAATTTGGGTTAACATGCACGCACTTTGGCCACGCTGTATCTAAAAAAGAGAGGCAAAGGACTAACAGGGCTGGCTGAGCAGGCTAGGTCCTCTTACTCCCTCATAGGGGAGTCCCTCTGCCCCGTTGGGCTTCAAAGCAGAGCAGGTAGGGCGGGCTGTGTGGGAGGACCCCCTCACACCCACCATTACCACCCAGGGGCATGGAGAAATATGGTAGATTGCCTCTGGGGGATGCCTACCTACTCCCAACTCCTGCAGTCCGGCTCCTCTCTCGAGTACACGCACAAAATACACTTTAAAAAAAAACAAAAAAAAAAAACAGCAATCTGATTTGTAAATATTTTGGATGCCCCGAACAGAGTATAGTTTTTCCAAAAATCAAAAGGGTATCAACCCTGTCATAATTGTAATGTGTGCGCCATCAACAAGGATAGGAACAGAAAAATATGCCAGTTTCAATCTTATACCACTGGCAGTGTGTTTGACATCAACACTTTTATTACCTGCTCCTCCTTGAATGTTGTTTATCTCCTGATTTGTCCATATAGACCTTTAATATGTGGGCTGCACGACACGTGCTATGCACGTTCATGTGAACGAGCATATTGCCAATATCAGAAAAGGTTTTCCGAAACATACAGTATCTTGCCATTATTTGGAATGCCATAAGAAAAATGGCCACTGTTATGGCCATTGATCGTTTTACTCCACATTGGCGAGGAAGTATGTCCAAGCGAGAAATTTCCAAACTTGAAACTCGCTGGATATACAATATTAAGTGTTACACCCCTTTCGGCATGAATGTCGACTGGGATGTTAACTGCTTTATTAATAATAGTTAATTTAGTTGATTTATTAAATGGCTATTTAAATACTTCCTGTCATATGCGGTGTTGACACTAGTGGGCAGTGTCTACACGTGATTTTAACATTACACTAATTTTCAGCACATAGCGGGGGGCCTCCCCCTTTTTATGTACATTTTTATGTACATTTTTTGTATGTTTATATATGTGAATGCGTAATTGCTTTCATCCCCATTAGATGGTGCTGTTTTTATATGTATTTTAATGGGCATTATTTTCCCTCTTACATAGTACATTTACCTATTGTGGTCTTGTTGTTACGTCATTTTATGAGCACATATATTGTTTCAAAACTTTTAATGCTGATTATGTGGGCTATATTATGAATATGGGGGATTACGCTGTCTGTCGTGAGTTTCTATGGATGCCCTGCGTTCAGACAGTGAGTCCCCCTTTGTTGATGTTCTAGTTTCTTCCTTGGAATGCAAGCACAGCCGATCTGTGTTCCAAATAACATAATTTCCTGGTATGGACTGCCTGTTCCCGTCCATCGGATGTTGTCATGCAGATCGGATTGGTGCTTCCATTTCCTGCCAGTTACTTACATCACTTTCTGCTTCCTCCTGTGATTGTGCTTTAATATGCACAGCTGATGGCCGTTCTAATCTGACCTATCAAGCAGTTGGTTTGCCAGGATGTTACATATATATATGGGCGTGCTTGTGTCATTGGTCACGCCTCTGATGATATCAGCTTCGGATAAAACATGTCATGGAAAAAAAATAAATGGCTCAACATTTTCCTCGAGTTGGTACAAAAAGATCTTGAAGAGATCACTTGGAAGACCAAGAATCATGACAACCTTTCCCAACAAGAACGTCAGGCAATGAAAGAACTAAAGGAAGCAAACAATCTCATTATTAAAAGAAGTGATAAAGGAGGTAATGTCGTACTCATGGATGAAACCGACTACGAAGAGGAAGTGAAATGACTCCTTGGGGACATGAATACATATCGAAGATTAGAAGGGGATCCCTTCCCTGCTGTGGTAAGGCAACTCAACAGTAAACTTGATGATGCTGCTGAGGCGGGGCTACTAAAGAAACGTGATTTTGACTACCTAAAAGTGAAAGACTATAACACTCCAATTTTTTACTGTATCCCCAAAATCCATAAATGTCTTACCAAACCACCGGGGAGACCGATTGTGTCTGCAATTCATGGCCCATTAGACAGAGTTGGGACTTACCTGGACCTCCTCCTGAAAGACATGGTCTATAAATTAAAATCATACGTGCAAGACACACGTGATGTCCTTTCGAAAATAGCAACCATTGAGATCGAAGATGAGGCATGGCTTGTAGGCATAGATGTTGAATCTCTATATACATCTATCCCACACAAGTGTGGGATTAGAGCGATCAAGATATTCTTAGACAAACATTACCCCTTGTTGGGTCATCAAAATGAATTTTTATGTGATCTCCTTGAATTTGCCCTTGTCAACAACTTCTTTCAATTTGCATCTCACTATTACCAACAAATTACCGGTACATCGATGGGCGCAGCTTGGGCCCCAGCTTATGCCTGCCTACACCTTGGCCTATGGGAGGAAGAGGTCATTTACATCTCCCCTGTGTACCTCAGCCATGTTCATACATGGCTGAGGTACATCGATGATGTGTTCGTGGTCTGGACAGGGAGCTCTGAAGCCCTCCATGATTTCATTACTGAACTTAACATCAACGATCGTAACATACGATTGACATATGTCTGTGATAAAACACAAATTTCTTTTCTTGACCTGAAAATTGGTAAAAACAATGGGAAAATAACTACAAGCACCTTTCGCAAGGAAACGGCGGCCAACACCTTATTACGGGCAGACAGTCACCATCCACAATGGCAAAAGAATGGGATCCCTACCGGCCAATTTATGAGGATCAAACGTAATTGTTCTGAATCCTCAACTTACTATGCGGAAAGCAAAGATCTATATCAAAGGTTTCGGGAAAGGGGGTATTCCCATAAGCAGATCAAACTGGCCAAGCTAAAAGCTGCACAGAGAAGCAGAAGCAGTCTACTCTCAACCGATAAAAAGGAACACACAAAAAATGAACTATCGGGACCAGTGAGGATGATTACCACATATGGCCCCCAGTGGGGCAACGTAAGGAAAATATTAGAGAAGCACTGGAATGTTCTGACTAGCAATAGAACATTGGCCAAAATTGTTGGTGAAGCCCCTATGATGGTGGCATGAAGAACAAACAACTTAGGTGACATTCTAATTTGATCTGAATTCATTAAGCAACAAAATACCTTGTGGTTATCAGATTACCCACGAAGTACGGGAATGTTTGCATGCTCTAAGTGTCAAATATGTCCATTCGTTACAGGTACATTCAGAGACGCCTTAGAACAAAAGGAATATGTCATCAAAGATTTGATTAATTGCTCTACGGAGAGGGTCATCTACATGTTAACCTGTCCCTGTCACAAAATCTACATTGGGAAGATAAAGCGACAACTGAGAATAAGAATCGGGGAACACCTACGAGACATTAAAAAAGAAAAAATGAGAAACCCCGAAAAAACACATGAAAGTCCGGTAGCAAAACATTTTGCAGAATATCATGGAGGGAAACCTGATGGTTTGAAGGTAAAGGGGATCTATGCACTAAAACTATCAGCTAGAAGAGGTGACTTTGACAAAATTCTGCTACAGATAGAAAAATGGTGGATCTTTACCCTCAAATCCTTGGTCCCCATAGGAATGAATGTGGAAATGAATTTACAATCTTTCCTATAAAAACTAGCCATCTTTACCACCTCCGTCTTCCTCAGCGGTATAGGTTATACAATATACTGCACTGAGAAACCTATAAGTCTAGCCTCACATTTCTCTGATCTACACGATCCCTGTGTTTATCATCATCCAATCATGTTAGATTGCCTATTACCCCTCACCACATACCAATGGACATTATAGATTCTTTCTGCTATTATCATACTAAGCACGGCATATGTAGCACAATATCGTTTGTTAATTTATATTAAAACAAATGTGACAACCTATATATATATATATATATAAAAAATCACTTTCTACATTCATGCATAGAATCCGCTGGTGCAATTATGCTATGCTTGCTTATAACCTCCTCCCTTGAAAGTCCTTTCCCCTCTCCTTCCCCTTCCCTCCCCCCCTTCCCCTCTCCCCCCCCCCTCTTTCCCCTCCCTTCCCCCCACTTTCAAAAATCTTGTAAATCTTTTTTTCTTTTTGTTAGATCACATTTTTGCTCTAATATATGTATTTTATTCATTCACTGGAAATAGTGGAGGTGTCATACTCTTTTTGAATATACCAGCTCCTGGTCCCGGCCACATAATTGGGCCTCCGTGAATAGAAGCTAAATTGAGATTGCCACTGACCTAAGATAGCATTCCCAACACACGGGGGTGGAACCCGTTCATCTAACTCCGCATTTTGAAAAATCATAAAAAAAATCATCCAGGAAGGGGCGCGCATTGACGGCACATATAGAAGCAATGCACGCCTACCCCCCTATCGTCCAGAAGAAGCTACGCCATCACGTCCAGCGCAACGCGTCAACGTCATAGGTCCAGGACGTCTGTGTGTCTGACCCCCCAGAGCAGTTTGGAGTGGAAGACGTGATACGGAGACACCAACAGTGTGCAGCCGCCTACACATCAGATATCCCCATCTGGGGGACACACGGCGCTACAGTGATCCCCATACATCTCGGGTTGCAACCACGAACTTGGAGTCTCTCTCCCTCTACGATACATGGCAAAATCTACCTAGCCATTACCGTGCATCAAGTAACTTTTAATGCCATCCCAGTGTGTAACGGCGGACACGGTAAAGTGACATACACCTGACACATGTGGAGACTGTTTTCAGAGGTTCATCACAGTATCTTTTGGAGAGATATGTTTTCACTAGTAACTTAGTAGTAGTTTAGCAGTAAATAGAAAGTACACTCATTGCTGCTCTATGCATATTTGTCTGGAATTTCATCTATACAGATATCCTAGTGATCCATGCATTTTCATGCTTTGAACCATTTTTGACTTTCGTGGCACCTCTAACGGGACTATATCATATCATTTTTGATACATCTGCAACCTACAACCCTCCGTTATCTCTGAGACTTTACAATTGTTTAATCTGGTTATGCTGGCTATATTGCCATTGGTTGCTGTTTAAGTCCCCTTTGATACCTACCTCCACTATTTCCACACCCCGCGGGGACGCACTCATTGGATCCTATTCCCATATACATACATTTGATTGATAAATACATTGTGGTGTTATTACCGCTGGGAATTCCAATTAGTGCGTACACACACGTCCGGACATCTGTTTTTATTGTTGTTTCATGTTTGTAATTGTCCTTGTGTGTTGGTTACCAACACGTACACAGTGAGCTGGTTGCTCACTGGTGTACTACTGTTTGTCATTTTTAAGACCAATGTGTAATTGGCCGATTTGGCCATCTGTATTAGGTTTAGGAGGTTCTAATTAATTCTGAATAAATGTATATAAAAAAAAATTATAACGATGAGTATGACCCATCATTACCAATAGTAGCTCCTTCTATCATCTTGGATCTCCTTCCCTCTTGGAGATCAACTGTTTGATAACTCTTCTTTTTTTACTCATTTATGCTAGCTACGGTAATTTACCCACACTTGGGGTGTGGTCTCTCTGCTATACATGAACCCCTCTTTTTGCTTAAAATTTTAAAAGCAATCTAAACGCCCCCTGTCATATTCCTTGTTTGTTTATATGGCTGATACAAGCACTTTGAGAGCCACACGTTTTTTAAATCATGATGATCTTTGTACACCTGTAAGTAGACTACTATAAATGTTACTATGTTTTACCTTACGGGCTTCACTATTGTTGCTTTCCTTCTCTTCATTGGTTAATTCCATGTGATGATTGCACAATATATCCATCCATTGTCCGAGTCTTGGAATTTCTTGATGTTATGCTGATCGATTAATCTGGTTTGGAATATCGTTTTCCCATTAACCCTCTGCGTTGTATGATTACAACGCCTGTTGTCTTTACCTTCTGGTAAGCAGATTATTTGCACAGTGGTGTGGTGTATTCTGCCTATGTTCACACTGAATCTGTGGTGGAGGTCTTCTATCAGCTCTATCAACTTACCCCTGCATTGATTTATACTTGGACTGTAACTTATACATAGTATTCATATAATTAAACACATGCAAACTCCATTCTTCCAAGTTTTTCACTAAACACACTGATTGGGAACATTCTTTAGTTCAACGCATTTTGTGACAATAATTTCACTTCTTCAGGAGCAGGTGCCCGGTGTAAAGAAAAAATCAGCTTTATAGCAATCTAAGATGACACTTCAAAATGGAAACCACCACCAGGTATCTGGCTCGGGAGCTGTGATGGAAGACATGGCACCCCAATGGGAAAACCGAGGAGTAGTACCAAGTACTGACATGTGTGAGTGAGAAATTATCCTAGACATGACTCCAGCACACATAACTAGGGATGAGCCGAACACCCCCCCCCCATTCAGTTCGCAAAAGAACATGTGAACAGGCAAAAAATTGGTACAAAAACCAATAAAGTCTATAGGATACGAACATGAAGTGCTCATTTTAAAGGTTATAATGCAAGTTATTGTCATAAAAAGTGTTTGGGGACCTGGGTCCTGCCCCAGAGGACATGTATTTTTTTGGGGAGCAGTGATTTTATTACTGCTAATAAAAGTGAAATATTCCTTTAAATTTAGTACCTTGGGGGGGGGGGGTTTCTATAGTATTCCTGTAAAGTAGCACATGTTTCTCGTGTTAATAACAGACTCTGCACAAAATTACATTTCTAAAGGAAAAAAAGTAATTTAAAACTTCTTGTGGCTATAATGAATTGTTGGGTCCCGGGAATACAGATAAAAGTCATTGAAAGTCATTGAAAAAAAAATGTGTGGGGGTCCCACCAAATTCCATTACCAGGCCCTTCAGGTCTAGTATGGATATTAAGGGGAACCCTGCACCAAATAAAAAAAATGGCGTGGGGTTCCCCCCAAAAAAAACATGCTAGACCCTTATCCGAGCACGCAACCTGTTAGTCTTCAGAAAAAGAGGGGGGACGAGACAGTGCCCCCCTCCTGAACCATACCAGGCCACATGCCCTCAACATGGGGAGGATGTCCCCATGTTGATGGGGACAAGGGCCTCATCCCCACATCCCTTGCCCGGTGGTTGTTGGGGTCTGCGGGCAGGGGGCTTATAGGAATATGGAAGGCCCCTTTAACAAAGGGGACCCCCAGATCCCACCCACCCATGTGAATTGGTAAGGGGCACATTGTACAAAAAAAGTGTAACATTTTTAAAAACTACAGGAGACAGCTTGGGACAAGTCCTTTATTAAAAATAAAAATAATGTTAAAAAAAAAAAAGATTCCAGCGATGTAATCCATTCTTGATCTCCAGCGATGATGTCTAGCGATGATCTCCAGCGATGATTCGACGCACAAGATCCTGCCTCCACTGGAGGCACCCGGCGAATGATGCGCCGCCAGCCTGACAGCTCTTATATAACTTAGGGTGGGGCCAGAGATGCAAGGGGAATTGCTGGGGTTACCCAGTGACGTGTACGGTTGACCCTGCCCCCTCTGACTCAATGCAGATTTCCCGTTGGTTCCCTGCTCCTGTTATATGCTTTCAGGATCTACTTCTCTCTACAGTGGTCATCTTGATAGCTAAGCAGGATGGCTGTGTTTGTGTCTGTGCACGAGGAGTAAAGAAAGCAGAGAAAGTTCTTGCACCGGTTCTTGTCCTCACCCTGAAGCTGGAGCCAACCAGAACCTCCCCCACTGGCACCTGTGGAAGTTGTTGCTAAGCTTCTGCCTGAGACTTCCTTCTCAAGGGCATATCTGTTCCTCAGCAGCTCTGCAACACCCAGCTTAGTGGCTTAGTGGTGCGATGGCAATGGGAGTACACACAGTTCCACTGATGGCTCCAGTAACAACTCTTATGCTGACAAGCCAACACACAAATGGCAGGCTGGATCAGCTGAGTCGGTTGGGTCACTTAGACACAGATAGAAGTAGACTGGAGTAAGCCTAAGATATGTGCCAACTATCACCCAATCACAGCCCCAGACAGACAGCTGTCAGATCATGGATTGCAGGGATGAAGATGAGAGCTCACCTCACCTGCATCCTACCCCAACCTCACCCAGAACAAAGGCAATAGTAAAAAGGAAAATCAGTGACAGGGAGAAGACAATTGTGTTACATACATTCTTCTTCTTAGTTTTTACAAAGGAAAAGGAAGGGTAAAACGAACAGGACTGAATAAATCACAGGACCTGATGGCTTACACCAGAGAGTCCTCAACAAACTTAGCCATGTCATAGCCAGATAATCTTTCCTAATCTTTAAGGACAGCCTACTGACTAGAATGGTACCAGCTGATTGGTGAAAAGCTAACCATGCACAAATATTCCAAAAAGGGCTGAGATATATACCTGGAAACTACAGAACAGTCAGCCTACCATCCTAATATGTAAACTATTCAGCCTAATATGTAAACTATTGAAGGGGATAATAAGGGACCATATCAAAGAATGTGCTGATGAAAATAGTATCATCAGTATTAACCAGCATGGATTTATGAAAGATCGTTCTTGCCAGACCAACCCTTTGACATTCTATGTGAGCTGTAATCCCGACAGAGGAAGGCTTGTGGAAGTGGTATAGAGAATAGCTGGTTGTTAAGGAGTGGACCGGGAAGCCGGCTGTAGCGTCCTTAACAATGGATGAGTCATCAGCTGTCAATGGGCTTCTCCGCTGAGAGCTGAAAAAACAAAATACAATTTGCTCGCAATAGAAAAAAATCTGAAAAAAAAACCACTGTGGGGGTATCCCACAAAATCCAAAGAAGCAATGGCTTGCGAGATTTCACTTTTGGGTTTTCATATTAGTGCAGCTTGCAAAGAAAAATATAGAGAGGTGATTATATTGATATTCTCTCTCTATTGCCATTATCTAAAGAGTGTCATTTTGAAAAGAGAGATGACAAATTTGACGATAAGTAAAAATCTATTTCTCGATTATTTAATAATTGGTTGCAATCTTTTTGTATCTTTGCTAGTGTTCTGGGTGAAAAATACCCTGAACGTTGTAGTTGTTTTTTTACGACATGTTGAAATTATTTTGGAGGCCTATAAAAATTGTCATGGACAAGCTTGGTTTTATTATGATGAATCGTTTAGGCAAAAGTTGGCTGTGCATGATTGGGGGATGAAAGATGTAGGTCTCTGGTTAAACCACAGTTTCCTAAACCGATTGTTACAAACCCTGTTGGATTCTGCAAAGGCTTGTACTTCAACTTTAACAATGGGCAGTGTAAGTGGCCTGCCACTTGTAAATATAAGCACTCGTATTGTGTTGTTGCACATCTTGCAGTTTTAAAAAATTGGGTGTTATTGATAATGCTCCTTCGAAGGAGTCCTTTCTTAAGGGCAGTGACTCCTGTGATGCTAGAAAGCATGCGGCCGTCGCTCATGCGTTACACAAATCAAATGATAGCGGCATTTTTAGCTGAAGGTTTTTTGGACGGTTTTCCTTTACCCTAATTGTCTGGATCTGGCTGCTTTGTTTGTAAAAATGTATCATTGGTTGACTGTTACATTGATGTGGTTGCTGATAAGCTGAGTAAAGAAGTCTCTGCAGGACGGATGGTGGGTACTTTTCCTGGGATTATTCCTAAGAAATATGTGAATTATTTTAGACTTGTTCATCATTTATCTTACCCTGATGGTCTTTCGTTAAATTATGAAGTTGACCCGAAATATTGTTCCGTGTCATATTCTTCGTTTGATTATGCACTTGATATTATTAGAAAAGTGGGAGGTGTGCCTCTGTTCAGCTCTGTTAGCTAAAGCTGATGTGAAATCAGCATTTAGGTTATTGCCAATTCATCCATCAGCATTTAATTATTTGGCTGTTTTATTTCGATAAATGTCTGTCCATGGGCTGTTCATTATCCTGCAGATATTTTGAATTGTTTTCGACTTTTTTGGAGTGGGTTGTAAGTTTGCAATCTGGTTCTGATAACCTGTTGCATTACTTAGATCATTTTGTATTTGTCGGTAAGGATAACACTTTTATATTTATTTATTTACAAAGTTTAAGATTGTTTGCAAGGGATTTGGTGTTCCATTGGCTCTAAAGAAATTGGTACCTCCTGCGCATTGCTTAGAGTTTTTGGGTGACACTAGACACTATGAAGATGGAATTCCGCCTCCCTATAGCTAAGGTGCACAAGATTTGTTTCTTGTTGGAATTTGTTCTTTCTAAAAAGAAAGTTTGTTTAAAAATGATTCTGTCATTATTGGGCCTTTTGGCATTTACTTCTAGGGTTATCCCTGTGGGTAGAGTTTTTTCTAAAAGGTTGTATTTAGCTATTGCTGGTATTACTTCTGGACATTTTGTTCACATAGCGTCGTCTGTTAGGGATGATTTTTTTGGATTTGTTTAATGGTGATTCTTTATAGCAAGAACCTTTTTGCTTAGCTACGGTATTACATTTATTTACTGATGATTCTGAAGCAGTTGGTTATGGAGCCTATTGAAAGGGACACTGGTCGACTGAGAAACGGTCAGAGGTATGGCATGTTAAGGGTGTTTTTAAGGGTGTTTTTTTTGTCACATTTACAGTTGCATCGGTTTTGAGATTTGGTGTCGGAAGCAGTTTGGGTTGGTATCCTTGCCCAAATTTCTTATGTAACATAATGTGAAGTTCATAAATTTGGCTAATCGGAATTCTATCGCTCCGTCCACATGGGCTGTATACAAAGCCACGTGGTCGCTGTGATATCGTTTTATGGAAAACTCTAATAATTTATTTGCAATTTTCTCAGAAAGTTTATTTTTAATTGTTTTAATTTTCTATTGTCCCGTTATTATTCTTATATGCATATCCAGAAAACATTGTATGGCATTCCTTTTTTTCTGAAATTCAGAGGTATTCCTTCTTGCCAGAGTTTTTTTTCGGGTTTGTTGTTTGAGGATTTGTGTTTGAGTATGGATTATATACAGATTTTACTTTGATGCAGCAAAATGGATCAATTGGGTAGGAATCGATGGATTAAAGTTGGAAAGATTTCTAATACCCTTATATGTTCTGTTTTTCCAATTCAGCTATTCTTAGCAGTTCGACCTTTGTCTTCAAGGCATTTATTTGTACACCTTTCTGGTTTACTTTTAACTAGGTATCAGTTTCAATCTGCACTGCATAAATGTTTGGAATTCCTTCAGCTTGGTCACCTTCGTATTCTGTCTCACTCTTTTCTAATCTGCGCTGCTACGGAGGTGGCCAAGTTGGGTTTATCTGGTGCTGATTTAAAAAATATTGGTAGATGGAAGTCGGATTGTTATTTATGCTATGTACATCCTAATGTTTCCTTTTTTAACTTTGCAGGATTCAAGAACACAGTTTAGGTTATTGGATATTTGTATGTATTTTGGTCTCACCATCATGCTTTCAGGAGGATTTATGGCACAAATTTGGGCCTTTGTCTGAGTTTCGAATTTCGAATTTCGCATTTTGTGGTATGGCAAAAGGGGTATTAAATGCTCTAATTTAAGAGATGTTTTATCGTTATTCTATTTGCATTGGCCCTTTACCTAATATCATTGTTTTGCATTTAGCAGGCAATGAGATTGGTCACTGCAAGATGTTTAATCTTCTTTCAAAAATGAAATCAGATTTTTTGTGTATTCATTCTGTTTTTCCAGATGCAATCTTGGTGTATTCTGAGATTGTGCCTCATTTAAATTGGCTAATTTCTTTTTATACTTTAAAGGTTTTTATTAAAGTAGTCACATCCCGAAAACAATTTGGGGAAGACTGGGGGGAAATCTGGTGTATGCGCTGGGGGGTGTAATACCAACGGAAAAACAGCTTGATCGCAGTCTCCCTAAAAGAAACTGATACCGTGCTCTGACTGAGATTTTGCCAGTTCCTCTCCCAATCCTCCAATTCATACTCCAGGCCCAATTCTGCCTCCCACCTGGTCATATATGTCAGTTTGTGTAGGGCTTGAGCATTTGTCATTATATTGTACAGTGCTGATATCATCCCTTTCTGTCTGGGCCCCGAACTACACAATCGTTCAAAAGAAGAATGCGAAAGAGATGGGGACTGTGGGTAATGAGTCAAGAAAAAATGCCTGATTTGCATATATCTATAAAATTCACCCACTGGGGCATTTTTAAGAGATTGCAAGAAGGAGAAGAAGATGAATTTACCATTATGTTGAAGGTCCCCTAAGGTTGTGAAACCAGAGGAGATCCACCAACTGAAGGAGTCAGGGTTCGAAAAGGCAGATGGGTCATTCTAGGGTCCCCTAGAAAGGAGGCCCCAGGGGGGGCCACCGAGGAAAGGGACATCGAAGAGCTATAGCGCCTCCACAGTCTCAAACCCTGAGCCACCAGAAGGTTATAATCATCCAACTCCGGGGGACGGGGACCCGAGAACCATAAAAGGCCCGGAAGGTAGAGGGGATAAATAGAGTCACTTTCAAACTTTACCCATGGGACCTTAGGATTCTTAATGGACTATTGAAACTGCTGAGAAAACCTACTAGCTAAATAATATAACCATAACTGAGGGACCCCCAGACCCCCTAACTTATAAGATCTATAAAGAGTGGCTCTAGCGAATCTGGGGGGCTTATCTCTCCAGATAAATTTGTTAATGCAGGACTGAAACTTGAGGAGATACACCTTGGGGACCAGAAGAGGGAGAGCACGAAATAAATATAGTAATTTGGGGAGAATGGTCATCTTGACAGCCATAATTCTCCCCAGAAAAGAGATATTATAGGAGGACCAGGATTTCATTAATTTTTTCAAATTGACGAATAGGGGAGGGAAATTAAGATTGAATATCTCATTATAATCCCCTGAAAGCTTGATTCCAAGGTAGGGGAGGGAAGATTGAGCCCACGTGAAGGGGAGTATTTGTTTAATGGATACCAATTCCTCAGGGGAGAAACCAATTGGGAGGGCTAGGGATTTTGATATATTGACTGTCAGGCCAGAGATATCTGCAAAAAGGGATAGGATGTCTAGAAGGTTCGGCAATGAGACTAAAGGATTGGTCAGAAAGAGAAGTACATCACCTGCATACATACAGAGTTTGTACTCAGATCCCGCTTTGGCATAACCAGAAATATGTGGGTGTTGTAAGATAGCTATGGCTAAAGGCTCTATTGCAAGGGCAAAAATTAAAGGGGAAAGTGGGCACCCTTGTCTGGTGCCTCTACCCAGCTGGAAGAACTCTGAGTTACATCCCGTTATCCTTATACGAGTGCAGGGGTTTGAGTAGAGGGCCTGAAATGCATTAAGGAAAGCCAAAGCGTCGTAATAAAAGGGACACAAAGTTCCAAGAGACACAATCGAAAGCTTTGTGTATGTCTAGGCTTAACATAAGAACTTTCTTAGAGGAGGCATTAGCATCCTGGATGATATTACTCACCAGGCGGATATTATCTGTGATAAGATGGTGGGGGATGAAACCTGCTTGAAAAGGGGAGATTAGGGAAGAAATAATGCTACCTAGCCTATCTACCATAATCCTACTAAAATGTTTTACATCATTATTCATGACTGAAATTGGCCTAAAATTTTGGGGTAATGTATGGTACCTATCAGGTTTGGGAATTAAGGACATGTTGGCCAAAAGCATTTCATCTGGGAAGGAACCTCCCTGTAGAACAGAATTAAATAGACGGGTTAGCCTAGGGGCAAGGAGAGCTGAAAATTTCTTATAGTAAGGGGCAGAATATCCATCAGGGCTGGGGGAAGAGGTGTTTTTAAGGGAGCTAATAACAGTAAGGACCTCAGTAACCGAGATAGGGCTGTTTAGTTTTGACAGCTGTGCCTGAAAAAGAGTAGGGAGGTCCCTAAACCAGGACATCGATTCAATTGCAGGGGAGGAGTTTTGGGGGCCCAATAAAGCAGCATAGTAATCCTGAAAAACTTTCAGAACCTCTTGTGGATGAGTGATTGAGCCTCCAGAAGGGGAGGATAGCTTATAATTGTGTGGAGGCCTGAAGGATTGGTTTAATTTCCTTGAAAACATCACGGATGCTGCGTTGCAATGGAGTAAAAATTTAGCCTTGGCCCAGTGAAGGGCCTTTTCAGTTTTAGCCGAAAGTAGAGCATCTAATTCTAATCGCTTTTGCTCAATAAGACTTCTGGTGGATTCCGAGAGCAAGGTAGAGGAGTTTCTATATAACCCATCTAGCTCGGATGTGAGCTGAGAAATCTTAAGTTTGTTACTGGCATTACGAGCGGAGGCCAATTTGATAAAGACCCCTCTAACCACTGCCTTATGGGCCACCCAAACCGTAGAGATCGGGGTCTTGGGGAGGTCATTAATGGAAAAATAAGATTCAATAGATTTGGAAATTTCCAATAGAATCAAGGGGTCAGAGAGGAGGGACTCATTCAATCTCCAAGTGAAAGTAGAGGGAGATAACCTAACAAATTTCGTAGAAAAAGACACAATCTGATGGTCTGACCACACACAGGCATGTATGCTAGCAGAGCTAGAGTTGGCTAGGATGACTGGGGTAGTAAAAATATAATCAAGCCTAGCGTAACTATGATGAGGATGTGAAAAAAAGGTATATTCTTTTGCACCTACATTTATGGCACGCCATGAGTCAATCAACTGTAGGTCAATCAGTTTGCTGGAAAGGGTCTTAGGAAAGGCCTTCGAGAAGGGGGAGGCGTGACTTCTATCTAGGGAGGGGGCAGATACCAAGTTAAAGTCCCCTCCAACAATCATATGTGGGGACAAAATCTTTCCAGAACATGAAGAAAAGAAGAAAAAAAGGTTGCTGCTGCATCATTAGGGGCATAAACACTTGCTATTGTGCATTCCCTACCATGCAGAACACCTTTTATGATGACAAATCTGCTGTCTTTGTCTTTATAAATGTGTTGGACATCAAAATGGAGAGAGGAATGTAAGAATATAGCAGCTCCCCTACTCTTGGTGGAATGAAGTGTGTAATAAGCCTGTGGGAAACTCTTGTGAAAATATTTTGGGTGGGATGTCTGCGAGAAGTGGGTCTCCTGTAAAAGCAAGATCTTAGCCCCAAGCTGCTTATATTGAGAAAACGCTTTCTTGCGTTTTAGAGGGGAATTAAATCCTTTAACATTATGGGAGACACAATTAATTGCCATCATAATATATTGTTACTAAGGCATCTGAGATGGTCAATGAATGTTGTCCACCGACCAGCAGGAGATGGAAACCCCTCCAGGCAAGCACCCCAACCCCCAAAAGGAGAGCACTCAAAGGAAAACAACAACAAGAGTAAGCAGAGGACCACTGTACTCCAAGCTCCCTATTGAAGCCGGAGAGCCCAGAAATCCTAGTGGAATCATCAAGGCATCGACCTAGAGATAAATCCTTATGGCAGCAATATTGACATGGACAAAATAGGCAATGAGACTGCATAGCATAAATAACAGAGGAGTAAAAAATTGAGATAACAAAATAAAATAATAAAAAAAAAGAAGTAAAAAAAGAGAAAAAAGTCATTGAAGAACGGATCAGGAAAACAGGAAATCCTGACAAAAAAAAAGTCCAAAAGACCTGAGACTTCCACGTCTCGCAACCAGCCAGTCCAAGACTGCAAACCACCAAAAAAAAGGAAAACAAAACTTGTAGCAGTCTGAAGAATCGCTGGGGGGGGGGGAACCATGCAATGGCACTTTAGGAGGGACCTCCAATCAGATCAGTTAGTAGATACCAGAGTGGCATGGAAAGGAGGAAAAGGAAAAAAAATGAGTGTCACAGGGATCCATATTGTAAGGAGTGAACCAAATATCCTGGAAAATCAGCTAACTAGCAAAACAATAGACTTCGTCTCGCTCAGAGCAGACAGCCCGGATCAATCAATTCCGCGGGGATCCTTCACCATACCGAATCCTCCTCCTGTCTCGTCTCGACGGTGGAGTTTGCCAGATCTGTGCAGGACGAGGGGTCAGGGGGGGGGGGACGAATCGCCTCCGCCTCCAGCAGACCGAGCTTGACTAGGATCTCCTTTCCTTCAAATAAAGAGGTGGCCGTATATGTTGAACCGTTGTGAGGGATCGTCAGTTTGAAAGGGAACCCCCATCTGTAGCGGATACGAGCCGATTGTAAGACCGTCGTAACTTCCTTCATCCCTCTCCGTCTGTCCAGAGTGGCGGGGGATAGATCCGGATAAATTTTAACTGTGAACTCATCCAGGGTGATCCTGGGAGTATTCCTGGCAGCTCTCAGAATTTCCTCTTTGATGAGAAAGTCCTTAAGACAGAGAACAATGTCCCTAGGGGGTTTGTCATCAGGGGGCTTCGGTCTGAGCGTCCTGTAAATCCTATCACATGTGAAAGCCGCAGCTTCATGATCAGGAAGCAGGGATTTGAAGAGCCTAATCACCGCAGGGATTAGGTCCGTAATGGATTTCGGGATCCCGCGCAGACGTAAGTTCTGGCGGCGATTTCTGTTGTCGAGATCCTCGACTTGTGTTTGCAAATTAACAAAAGCTGCAGACAATTCCTCATGTTCCCTAATCAGATCGGTGTATGCCAGGGCAAGCTCATCATGTTTGGTTTCAAGCAAATCAGTGTGGGAGCCCAGAGAGGAGATCTCCTGCGATAGTGTATGCGAGGTCTTGTTGAGTTCCGATTGGAACTTTGAAGCCAAACAGGCGTACATGGCCTCCAGGCTAGCATCGAGATCCGCCTTAGACAGGGTGGCTGGGTACTCACAGTTCGTAGGATGAGTAGGAACGTGTTCAGGAGGACAGGCCGGGGCCGAGGCACCATCTTGAGCCATCCCATACTGTTCCCTGGTACGGAGGAGGTAGTGGGTTAGAGAGGTTTGGGCGGCTCCCTTGTTCTTTTTCCTTGACTTCAACATGCACCGTGGTTACCGGAGCCAGGGGGTGATAGTCTGGATGATGGGAATACAAGTTATTGCGCCCGGAGGGATGATTTAGTCCCGCTGCGCCCGGAGATGGTCTATCAGGCGTCCATCCAGTACCGCGCCGCGCATGCGCCCCCCCCCCCCAAATTGGCTAATTTCTAATGAAAAAAAATACGGAAAATAATTAATAGGAAATTGTCTAAATTTATGCCTTCCCTACATGGTCTGTCTTTTAGACATGTTGATCTAGAGGGCGGCGTTCATGTATTTTATCGGACTGTCAGTGTCCATTTGTCCGATGTTGCCCTAGACTTTTTTAACTAGACTTACAGTCTTGTATCGAATTGGTTGCTCTGAAGGTGGGAGGTGGCATGCTCTTAATTAACCTCTTGCCGACCGCGCTATAGCAGAAATACTGCTACAGCGCAGTCAGGTTGTTTTGGGATGACGTCCCTGGGACGTCCTCGTGAACTTCCGTGATTGCGCGCCCCCTGAGACGCGCTCGCGGAAGTTTTTGTGCTCGCCGGGTCCACGGGACCCGACGCAACACGGATCATGGTGAAGAGCCAATGATAGCGGCTCTTCACCACCTGATCGCTCCCTCCAATGAGGGAGCAGTCAAATGTAAACAAAAAAAGAGGTCATCCTGAGGTCTTCTCTTTTCTCCTCACACCGATACAGCGTGTGAGGAGAGAAGTGATTTTTACAAGTGAGTGCCATCTATATTGTGCCCAGCAGTGCCTAGCAGTGCCACACAGTGCCACTACACATACCATCAGTGCCCCTACAGTCCCCATCTGTGCCACCAGTGCCACTAAAGTCCCCACCAGTGCCACTAAAGTCCCCACCAGTGCCACCTCTGCCACTTCAGTGCCCATTGTTTTGAGGAAAAAAATACTTTTTTGCAAAATGTTATGATAGAAATGAAGAAAAATTCATTTTTTTACAAAGTTTTCGTTCTTTTTTCATTTATAGTGAAAAAAAAAACGCAGAGGTGATAAAATACCACCAAAAAAAGCTCTATTTGTGGGGGAAAAAAGGACAAAATGTAATTTGGTTACAGTGTTGTATGACTGAGTTATTGTTATTCAAAATGTGAGAGCACCGAAAGCTGAAAATTGGTCTGGTTAGGAAGGGTGTTTAAGTGCCCAGTGGTCAAGTGGTTAAGCCTGGCTTCTGGATAGTAGTGTATGTTTATTATTATTTTTTTAGTATTGATATGTAATGTTTATATATGAAATATTATTTAAAGCTATATCATTTATTATTATAGTAAGCCTATAAATAAAAAAACTGTGGCTTTTTTGATCCACGTCTGGTGTTACTAGTGAATTATTTAATATGTTTATATAAAGTCCTGACTTCGGTACAATGAAAAGTGAAAGGTGGGGCAAAAAACTGTCCCCACTGACCACCTATGGCACTGTGACAGGCAGAACAAAAGTTGAAATCCAATTGGTCAATTTTAAATACTGTTGATTGGTTATGTTTAAAGTAATTATTTAAATATTAAAGTACTCAGCTCGTGCTGTAGGGTATAATTACTTGTAGACTGTGTCATTGAAAGACAGAGGATGCTGAACAAAGGAAGAAGATTGTCCCACCCTCCCTCCCTATCACAGTTCAATCTATGTGGCATTGTGTCTCTTTTTTTGAGAGGAGATGGTATTTTATGTTTGTATTTAACCTGAGCTTTGATAGCTAGGTTATTATTATTATTATTATTATTATTATTTTATTAGTATTGATATGTAATATTTATATATGAAATATAATTTAAAGCTATATAATGTATTATTATATTAAACCTATAGATAAAGAACGGTGGCCTTTTTGATCCAAGTCTGGTGTTACTAGTGAATTATTTAATAAGTTTAATTCATATAAAGTCCTGACTTCAGTACCATGATGGACTTTGTAGGCACCACAATAACAACTTATTAAAATTCAATACATTTTATTACAAAATATATACAAATTAACAATACTAAAAACGTTAACTATTCATAATGCAATGATATTTGCATTAGAATATATGAACAAACCACCTATTTGAACCAAAATCATTGGGCTAACTATTCATCAAAGGAATCATGGTGTCATGGATATGCAATAAAGTCTGGCTGCTTACCTGTCTCCATGTGTTCATTAGAGGCCTGACTCTCTTCCTGGCCATCTTTTATCACCTTCCTCCCTGTATGGCTCCACCCCAGGCCATCACAGGAAGCCTATATTAACTGTTGCTCTGCAGGTCTGCAGTGCTGTTCAACCCTTGTTGTTAGCTTAAGTTCCTGTCTGCAGTCTGCTACTTTTACCTTCCTGTGTACCATTTTTGGCTCGTCCCTGACTTCTCCTGTTTGCCTGTGACCCTGAGCTTTTTCCTGTCCCTCAGTTACCCTTGTCTGCCTGTTGCCCTGACCTCGGCTTACCCATCACTATCGCTTGTCCTGGTTGCTGCTTCCCCTCTCTCCCTGCGGAGCGTGACCTAGGGGATCCCAGGGGTCACGACCTAGACACAGCTGCAGCAAAGGCCATCCTCACCACCAGAGGCTCTGGTGAACACCAAGCTGGGTCTTAGACTCCACGCCCTGGGGAATCTTGGGCTCATGCTTTCTCTCTGTTCGCAGCAGTCGCCTATAGAGTTCATTACGTCCCTTTAAATCTGCCACCCAGCGCGCACGCCATGTGCCCTTAGCGAGTGCAACTGTGGATCCCGGGAACTCGGTGTTCCCGGGGGGGCCCGCGATTGCAGTCGGCAAGGGCAGAACAGAGCATTCCCCTATTCTGCCTAGTGACACTGTCACTGATGACCGTTCCCCATGATCAGGAATGGTCATCAGTGACGTGTCACGCATAGCCATGCCCCCTAACAGTAAGAATCACTCCCTAGGGGAAACTTAACCCCTGCAGCGCCACCTACTGGTTAACCCCTTCACTGGCAGTGTAATTTTTACAGTAACATTGCATTTTATAACACTGATCGCTGTAAAAATGACAATGGTCCCAAAATGGTGTCAAAAGTGTCCGATGTGTCCGCCATAATGTCGCAGTCATGATAAGATCGCTGATCACCGCCATAACTAGTAAAAAAAATAATAATAAAAATACCATAAAACAGTCCCCTATTTTGTAGAAGCTATAACTTTTGCGTAAACCAATCAATAAACGCTTATTGTGATTTTTTTACCAAAAATATGTAGAAGAATACATATCGGCCTAAAGGTATGAAGACAATTTATATATTTTTGGGCATATTTATTATAGCAAAAAGTAAAACATATTGCATAATTTTGCTAAATTGTCGGTCTATTTTTGTTCATAGCGCAAAAAATAAAAACCGCAGAGGTGATCAAATACCACCAAAAGAAAGCTCTATTTGTAGGAAAAAAAAGAACGCCAATTTTGTTTGGGAGCCACGTCGCACAAATTGCTGAATTGCTGAATTTGCAAAAAGTGGCCTGGTCTTTGGCCAGCCAAATGGTCTGGGGCTTAAGTGGTTAAAGATTGTCAATCCAAAAGCTTAATTTACGTATATTACTGTTGAGATTAAATTACAGTTTAGTCGGCCATGCTTGACCCTAAACCGGCATATGTGCGGGGCTGGGAGAATGACTTGCAGATCCAATTTTCCAAGACTCAGCTGACACACCTGTACCGGCTCACTCATTCCAGCTCAATGGAATCTAGAACCCAGGAAACAAACTATAAGGTTTTGATGCGCTGGTACAGGGTGCCAGCTGACTTGGCGCGGATTTACCCTTCTGTGTCAGATCAGTGTTGGCGTACATGCGGACACAGAGGCACACTCCTACACATATGGTGGGATTGTCCCCGAATTCGTCCCTTCTGGGAAGACGTTAGGCTCCAAATAAAAGACGTCCTAGACCTTGACATCCCCCTTGACCCAACGCACTTCCTCCTTCATGTACCTCTGATTCCAATCAGTAAATATAAGAAAAGCGCCTTGCCACATCTCCTTAATGCAGCTAGACGAGTAATCCCCATCCACTGGAAATGTCCGCGGATCCCGACAAGGGAGGAATGGGTGGCTAAGGTAAATGACATCAGAGAAGCTGAACATTGGATAGCAACTTGTAAGGATACCCTGGACCGTTTTGATGTAGTGTGGGCGCCGTGGGTGGCTTATATAGCACATACGGCCGACCATGGGGATCTGTCCTCGAGTTTAGACTTAGCCTTACTAGAATTAGCTGAACCATCCCTACGATCGCGGTTGGAGGGGAAGCCCTGAAGCTTTAGGCTAGGGGGAGGCCCGGCCTCGGACCCGGACCGCTCGACGCAGACCAGCAAAGAACCAACTAAACAGCAGGTATGCTCCAATACCCCTCTCTTCTTTTCTTCCTGTTTCTTCCAATATTGCTCTTTTTGTTTTTCTCTCCTTGTCTCCGCTCTTCACAAATTATCCTGTTTTCTGTATCGATGTAAGGAGATGGAATTTGAGAAAATGCTGTACTTGCTTGTTTGCTTGAGTTGGACCCACTGCCGTAGTGTTCAGAGACTGTTGAGTAGGCCCACATAGAGGTGTGGACACCCTCGCCCATTCCCGGTGCGGACCTTGCGCTGGGGAGTGTCGCGTGCTGGAGGAGGTGTTGGCAGAGGTTTGTTGGAGGCCTATCTGGCCCCCCTCTGCTGGTGCCGGTGCTGGCGCGTGACAGGGTGGGGAGACTATTTAGTCATGTTTATGGATTGTGGGTCCATAGGAGCACTGTTCTGCCTTCCATACCCTGCTGTCCAGTTTTTGAATGTACACGTGGATTACGGATTTACTCTTTGTTTCTTTTGATTGATGTCTCGTAATTATTTTCATTTTCTTTCTTAATAAAAATATATTTTGCAAAAAAAAAATTACAGTTTAGTGTTTCCACAAAAGCTGTTAAATGATTGATCTTTGGTACCAGTCCAAATAAAAAAATGTCATGGATCCATCTTTATTCAAGACGCCACTGCTGGACCGCCATAAAAGAAAAAATGCTCCACCCCCCCTCCCCCCTTTTCTTTCCCACCTTTTTTCTCCACCCCCCCTTTTCTCTTCCCTCTTACCTTCCTCACCCCACTTTTCCTATATCCAACAACCCCCTTCCCCCTTCTCCCCCCCTTCCCCTCTCACCCTCCTCTTCTTCCTCTCCCTATTTCTTTCTCCTTTTTCTCTCCCCCCTTCTATCTTCTACTCCCTCCATCTTAAAGTATGCTTGTTCTCATTGTACAAATTGTATGTATCCTATAGACTCTCCTGAAGAAGCGGTATTTACCACAAAACCGGTCGAGGTCGCTGGCTTGCTCCACCTTTTAGACTTACACGGTTTTGTTTCTTACAAATACTTGAATTGTTCTGAACTGTGGGGCTTGTCCCATTATTTTTATGTTTAGTTGTTTTATGTTAATAAATTATTTACTACATTTACGCTCTCCTATCAGTGCCTTGAAAGTCCCAACCCAAACAAACCCCTCGACTTGTGAATTCTAGACTTCCTGGCCCCAAGCAGCCTTTGTCTCTAATTTCACGGTCCCTGCTTTTGATTCAATTACGGGAAGCTGGTACATTTTATTCTTTCTTTATTAGATTTAATTGAGGCTAGACTCTCCCTTTCTGACTTCTTAAAAAAAGGCATGGGTTCCCCCTTAGTCCATTACCAGGCCCTTTGGGTCTGGTATGAATATTAAGGGGAACAAAATAAAAAAAAATGTGTGGGGTTCCCCCAGGCCCTTGAGGTCTGGTATGGATTTTCGGGGAATAAAAAAATAAAAAAAAATGGCAAGGGGTTCCCCCCAAAAAGCCATACCAGACCCTTATCCGAGCACGCAACCTGGCAGGCCCCAGGAAAAGAGGGAGACAAGGGCGCCCCCCCCCCTCCTGAACCGTACCAGGCCACATTCCCTTAACATGGGGAGGATGTCCCCATGTTGATGGGGACAAGGGCCTCATACCCACAGCCCTTGCCCGGTGGTTGTAGGGGTCTGCCGGGGGCTTATCAGAATCTGGAAGCTCCCTTTAACAAAGGGGACCTTAAGATACCACCCCCTCATGTGTGAATTGATAAGGGGTACATTGTACCCCTACCATTTCACAAAAAAATGAGAAAAGGAAAAAAACACACACACAGCTTGGGACAAGTCCTTTAATGAAAATAAATAAATAAAACCAGCGCCATAATTTTTCTACAAGTCTGACCCACCGATACGAACGATACAGCCTCCTTCAAAGCAGGCACCCGGCCGAATGATGTGCGACCCATCTGACAGTTCTTTTATAACTGAGGGCGGGGCAACCCATCACGTGGATGGGTGACCCCACACCCCTCTGATGCAACAGGGAAATTCCAGGGTTTCCCAGTGATGTGTACGGGTGACCCCACCCCCTCTGACGCAACATGGGTTTCCCATTGGATGTGGATGGGTGGCCCCACCCTCGGTTATAAAAGAACTGTCAGACAGGTCGCGCGTCATTCGGAAGAGTCCCTCTTTTGGAGGACGCTGTATCATTCATAGCGGCGGTTGGATTTGTAGAAGGATTACGGCGCTGGATTTTTTTATTTATTAAAAGACTTGTCCCAAGCTATTTTTGTGTTTTTTTCCTTTTTTCTCACTTTTTTTGTGAAATGGTAGGGGTGCCCCTTACCAATTCACATGGGGGGATGGGATCTGGAGGTCCACATTGTTAAAGGGGGCTTCCAGATTCTGATAAGTCCCCATCACAGACCCCCACAACCACCGGGCAAGGATTGTGGGGATGAGGCCCTTGTCACCATCAACATGGGGACATCCTCCCCATGTTGAGGGCATCTGGCCTGGTATGGTTCAGGAGGGCGGCGCTCTCTCGCTCCCCCTCTTTTCCTGCGGCTTTCCAGGTTGTGTGCTCAGATAAGGGTCTGTTGTGGAAGGGCCTGATATGTAATTTTGGGGGGACCCCCACACATTTTTTTTTTACATTTTGGTTCTGGGTTCCCCTTAATATTCATACCAGACCCAAAGGCCCTGGTAATGGACTAAGGGGACTAACCCATGCCGTTTTTTTCAATGACTTTTATCTGTATCATTATAGCTGCGAGTTTTAAATCACTTTTTTTCCTTTAGAAATGTAATTTTGTGCAGAAACTGTTATAAACATAGGAAACATGCACTACTTTACAGGCATACTTTAGACACCCCCCACCCCACAGGTACGAAATTTAAAGGAATATTTCACTTTCTTTTATTGTTTCACTTTACGCATTATTAAAATCACTGCTCCTGAAAAAAAATATGTGCATTGATACATGTCCCCTGGGGCAGGACCCAGGCCCCCAAACACTTTTTATGACAATAACATGCATATTATTAACCTTTAACATTAGCACTTTTGATTTCTCCCATAGACTTTGCCGTAAACTTTGACAATTTGCCGCGAACATCCCAAATTGTTCGCTATTCTGCGAACTGGCGAACAGCCAATGTTCGAGTCGAACGCATGTTCGACCCGAACATAAAGCTCACCCCTACTGGTTGCAAAGTGGTTAAAACTGTACACAGGGTTATGAAAGGGAGTACTATGGGATAGGTTTGTAGCACACCACTGCAATTTATAGTATAGCACAGTATGGCCAGTATATCTCCCTGTACAGAAATATCAGCTCTTCTATTAGCTTCAGCACTCACTGATAATATGCCTGTAAACCTTCCCCTAAAGCGATTGTAAAGGTGTAAATATATATATATATATATATATATAAAGAAGAGAAGAGCTGCAAAATGCACCATGCTGCATCGATTGGGGGCTCAGATAAGTAAAAGGAGGGATGAGGGGGGATGCTGACACCAACATTTTTTTACCTTAATGCAAGGGATTCATTGAGGTAAAAAAATAATAGGCTTTACAACCACTTTAAATAATGAGAGAAGTGGGTTATCTATTCAGTCAGACTATGCGCTCATGTGGTTCATTTGACCAGGGGAAAATGTTAATGTTACTACATTATGGGTTGTTCCTAATTTCTGTTGTAAACTTAGAAGGTTATCAGGATAAAGGCTCAAAAATGTGTCTGATTTTTCTAATCCCAGGGATCCTCCTCAAACCCAAAATGGAGGCAAACTCAAATTGTATTCTTCAATGTGGGCAGCTTTCTGAACAGAAAAGATCTTTTTTTTTTAAACCGAGAGAAACCAAAGAGAAAGTTTGTCTAACTAACCCGTAGTTCATATTTAAGTTCTTTAATCTACTGCAAAAAAAAGCATAAAGAAAACAAAATTCTGTAACAAACAGTATTTTGGAGTTTAAATCAGGAAACATATTCTTTGTAGATAAAAGTCAGAATCGTAATTGTAATTGCATTTATTGTAGGTAAAAGAGCAGCAATTTTGCTTTATTTTACACTCTTAAAATAGAATATTCAATGTTCTTCCCTGTTTAGTAGTTTTTCATTTTGACATACCTATTGTTAAAGAAATGTATGGTAATTTACATTTTCATAATAACGATTTATTGCTGCTCATGTGGTTTTTGATATAGTAATTACCTGCCAAAAGTCATCTCAAGCATTTTAATCCTGAATATATAATATGCACTTCGTAAAAAAAAAAAATTGGAAGGCATGGATGATGAAATTAAAAGTACGTTTTAGAGTTTCTTTTCAGTAGAGGACAAACCCATGTTCTTTATAACATATATTGTAAATTAGACATAATTAGGCATTTTAAAATGTTATAATATAGGTAAATAGAGGTAAATATAGAAATTATTGAACATTTCCAAGCAGCAAATACCACAGGTTACGTAGCTAATCCAGAAACAAATCTTCCCCAATTTTTAAAAACTACGGCCCAGATTCAGGTACATCTGCGCATTATTGGACCGGTGTAGCGCACCGCCTTTACGTTAGACTTTGCGCAATTTTGCCGCGTAATCACCCTATTCTCGTAGCTTTTGCGCAGAAAATTGCGCATGCGTAACGTTTTTTCAGAGGCGTAAGGCAGAGTAATACAAATTGGGAAGGACGTGGGCGTGTTACATTCAAATGAGCCGTGACCCCATGCAAATGAAGGGCCGGCCGGCTCGCGCATGCGCGCTTGAAGGAGACCATGGTCAACTCCGCTGTGCGCATGCTCACAACTCGGGAGCGGCGCAATCAGTGAAATTGGAAATGGACTAGGGCAACGTTGTGAACTACGCAAACAGCATAAATAGACAGACACAAACGCACTTGCATTGCAAAAGTACATCCCTTTGTCCCTTCCCATTTAACCAAGTGTTTTTGTCCTGTTGTTCGTTGTGTTGTGTTTTGTAGTTGTCAGATTAGTGTTCTGTGTGATCAAGTGTTTGTTAGTAGATCTTTGAAAGTGTTTTTTGATAAGTGTTTGAGTGACTGTTTGTTTGATATATTTCTGTTCGTTTGTTTCTTGCTGAGTGCTAATGTGATTTTTTGGGTGTTAGTTTTCTCTTTGTGTGTGTTCTTGCTTGATTGGTTGTGCTTGTTTTTGTGAGTGATTTTTGTTGACTGGGAGTGAGTTTTTTTGGAAGTATGACAGAGAGAAAGCGAAAGCTCAATTTTACTGTGGGGGAAAAAAGAATTCTTGCCCGGGCCATTAGCGATTATGGGCGTTTCCTCCGCGTTTCCTCCGCGGCCCGGACAGTGCCAACACCAACCCGGCCAGGAGGAGGGAGATTTTGGATATGATCACTGAGCAGGTCAATTCAGCGGGGGAGGGGGAGACACGGACCCGGTCTGGGATTGACAAAAAAATGAATGCCGTCTAGTCAAACAGAAGCTGGCCAGAATGCATGCCCATGCCAGGGGCACAGGAGGGGGCCCACCATGCCGTATTAGGCTGACAGCAGAGGAGCGTGCGGTGGCCCTGACCTTTCATCGGCATGAAGTTGAGGGCCTGCCCGGCTTTGACTCAAGTCCGGAGCCCTTGGTGCCAGGTAAGTATTTTTTTAATATCAGGTGTGTAGCATGTGTGGGGGAGGGGGTGAAAGGGAATATGTGGCAAGTGTGTGGATCCTCCAACCTGTGAATGTTTTGTGTCATCCACAGATGTGCAGGAGGGTGCAGGGCCATCTGGCCTGACCGCACCATCCCCAGGACAGCAGCCTAATGAGGCCTCCCCAACAAGGCCGGAGTCCGCGGAGGAGGTTCAAGAGGAGGAGGAGAATCATAAGGAGGAGGAGAATCATGAGGAGGAGGAGTCCATGTCAGGCACTGGACGTTTGGTTTTTGAGGACTCTTCCCCTCTGGCTGGCAGCAGGCAGCCCTACCTAAGGGGGAGCCCCCCCCCCCTCCTCCCACAACATGGCTCTCCTCCCAAGGGCCTCCCCTTCTCCCCGGCCACAAGCATCAGCTGTAGGCAGGATTTCATCCCAGAACACCAGGGGTTTGGCCGATCTCCTGCCCGCCACTCTGAGAAGGGACCAGTTCCTCCAGACCCGCCATCTGGGACAGGTCAGCCAGACATTGGTGCGGATGGAGGAGAGCCTGTCCTCCATCAAGGATACGCTGGGGAACCTGGACTCCCACTCCCGGGCTTTCACAACTTGCCTAAACGACCTGCAGACTACATCAGCAGGCGTTGGGCAGGATGTGAGGGCCCTTACCCAGGCTATCCAGGCCAACACGGCAACACTTGGTGCTGCCCTGGACAGAATAGCCGTGGCCTTGGAGGGCAGGCCGCCAGGTGGGCAGAGATCAGGGGCTGCTCCTCCTTTCCCGGTTTTCCCCCTCCCCCATGAGTCTCCCCTGAGGAGCCGGGGCCGTGGCCGGGGGCGCCCCAGGCGTGGCTCACGTCAAGGGCAATCATTTTTTTTTTTTTTTTTTGCTGGAAAATTTTTGATTTTGCTGGTAATTTTTTTATTTTTTTGGGTTGTGAATGCTGTTTGAATGTGGGGGTGACATTCCTGCCGGAAAAGGGGTGTCACCCTCAATTTTGGTGGAGAAGGGTTCCCCAGGACCAGGGAAAAGTGATCCCCAGGTCCGTGTGAATGGTGTATGAATGCACAGTGACATAATTGGAGCCTTGGCGTGGCGTTGCTGCTCACAAGTCCAGCATGGTGGACTGGTGCCAATCCAATTTGATGTGGATGTGGGGTGTGTGTGCTAGGGACCACAGTGGTGTGCATGCATGCATTCTCATTGTGCCATGATTAATGTGTGTGTTTAACGTGCAAAGATGCCCAATGTGAGCTGTCTCCTGGCTGCTCTTCCCTCAGAAGACGGGGGACCCTCGGTTAGGGGGGGATTGTCTGGTTCAGGGGTCAGGTCATCACGTAGGTCAATCTGCAGGCCCTTTCTTTCTGCGAAGTTGTGCAGCATGCAACATGCACCGATGATCTGGCACACAAAGTTTGGGGAATACAAGAGGGTACCCCCAGACTTATCCAGGCATCGGAAACGTGACTTTAGGAGGCCAAAGGTGCGCTCCACCACTGCTCGTGTTTGGGCATGTGCTTGATTGTATCTTTCCTCTCCTGGGGTTTGGGGGTTCCGGATAGGAGTCATGAGATGGGGTCCCAGTGGATATGCAGAGTCACCTGTAAGGGAAAAGACAGGAGGATGTTAGTCATGCATGTGCCCCTTGTGATGTGTGCATCATGGGAGAGGAAAGTCATGCCTGACTCCCATGTCACTCACCAACCAGCCAGGTGTCCCCATACACGTTCTGATCGAATTCCATTCGGATGTGGCATTGATTGTATATGTAGCTGTCATGGCTGGACCCTGGGTGTTTGGCACGGACGTGCCATATGAGGCCTTGGGCATCGACTATCACCTGTACGTTGATGGAATGCCAAAGCTTCCGATTGCGGTACATGTGCTCTGTCTCATGGGGGGGCTGGAGTGCCACATGTGTGCAATCAATGGCCCCCATGGTGCGTGGGAATCTGGCAATTCTGTAGAAATCTGTCATTGCCTTCAGCCGCAGGTACTCAGTGGTGGGTTTGATGATTTGGTTGGCCATGCGTCTGAGGATTGCAGGGACAACCTGGTGCACACATCTACTCATGGAGGATTGTGACATCCCAGCCACCACTCCACTTGTACGCTGAAAAGAGCCACTGGCAAGGAAATGGAGTGTTGCCATGACCTTGACCAGTGGCTGCACTGCATGTGAGCGGTGTGTTGGGCTGGTGATGTCCTCCTGCAAGGTTGTGGTTAATTCCAGGATGACATGAGGGGTGAATCTGAAGATGCGATACACCTCAGAATCACTCATGCCAAACAGGTCTATGCGGGTGCGGTATATCCTCTCCCGTGCCATCCTCCGTGCCATCCTCCGTGCCCTCATCCTTCTTTGTTCATCTAAAGTCAGTAGTATAGCTATGTGCGACGATGCCTCTGGCATGTTGGCATACAGATTGTTGTGCAACACGTGTCACTGCTGAGCTCCTCACTAACAGTGTTGCTTTATCTAACAAGTAGACTTTTTTTCTCTTTTTAGACCAGCTTTTATATGCTCTAATTTTAGACAGGACATTTTGCTGTTGCGCACACTGCGTCGCCTGCGCTGCCCCAACGTTCTTTTGTGGATCCCCGTAAGTCCCTCATCAGCATATTTGACTAGCAAATCAATGGTCTGTCTAGCGCACTTTTGCGCGGACGAATGCGCCAGTCTAACGAAATTACGCGGGACAAAAAAAAGTAGATTTTTTGCGTATCTCGTTCTGGGGATGCCGTGCATCGAAACGCACGCACACATTTCGACTTACGCACGCGCATCTCCTGTTGCGCAGGCATAATCGCTCTGTGAATCTGGGCCTACCTTTTTTACTTTACTCTTTTTTACTATTTCTTGTTGTCAATATTAATAAATAATATATATTTAACTATAGTTGAAACAGGTAGCAGGTGTAGAACACAACCTCTTCAAGCAAACTCCAGACAATCGTGGCTATTTTCTGGAGAGTGTAGCATTTATTGGATCCTTGTAAGAGGTGATGTATTCGTCAGAGTAAATACAAAATAATACAATGACCAGAAACCCTGTGAGTCCCCTCAGAATACTAAGTACCTCAAGAATACTGTATAGGCATCCAGCATATATGTCCAATCTATGGGCTAGATTCACGTAGAAGCGTGTATCTTTGTGCGGGCGTAACGTATCCTATTTACGTTACGCCTCCACAACTTTTACAGGCAAGTGCTGTATTCACAAACCACTTGCTCCGTAAGTTGCGTTGGCGTAGCGTAAATGGGCTGGCGTATCTGCGCGCAATTCAAATTGGGCAGGTAGGGGGCATGTTGTATTTAAATTAACGGTGACCCCACGTAAATGACGCGCCGAACGAACTGCACATGCACCGCCCGTGGACGTATCCTAGTGCGCATGCTCCAAATCACGTCGCAAATAGTCAATGAAAACAGCTTACGCCCAGCCCCATTCTGAATCAGCTAACGCAAACAATGTAAAATTTATAAATTTCGACACGGTCCCGACGTCCATACATAACATTGGCTGCGCCATCTTTTTGTTGGAATATCTTTACGACTAAATTCGCCTTATGTAAACGGCGTGTCAGTACTGCGACGACTGGGCATACGTTCATGAATCGGCGTATCTAGCTAATTTACATTGTCTACGCGTAAATAGACGGAAGCGCCACCTAGCGGCCAGGGTAAATATGCAACTAAGATACGACAGTGTAAGAGACTTGCACCGCTCGTATCTTAGCTCTATCCAGGCGTATCTTGTTTTCTGAATACAGAAAAAAGATACGCCGGCGCATTTAGGAAGTTATGATGAGAATCTCGACATACGCCGCGTAACTTCTTACTGAATCTGGCCCTATATGTGTACCTATGTGCCTTTCTTATTTGTGCACTATCTACACCCTTAGTAGGGATGAGCTCCGCGTTCGATTCGAACGCATGTTCGACTCGAACATTGTCTGTTCGTACGTTCGACGAAATTCGAACAAAACGGGTCGTTCGTGCCAAATTCGAGTGACGTGCAATGGCCCATAATTCACTGTGGAATTGTGTGCAGATGATTGGCCAAACATGCACTATGACCCTGCATGCTTGGCCAATCACAGCACGAAAAAAAAACGGAGAGCCATAATTGGCCAAAGCCAGGGTGGCTTTGGCCAATTATGGCTCAGGGCTTTAGCACACACCCCACACTATATAAGGCTGCCTGCTGGGCGGCCTTGTGTAGTGTGTTCCAGCGCTGAACAGAGATCAGTCAGAGAGACAGAGAGATTGTCTTTTTATATAGCTAGATAGAGCAGGCAGGCTAGTCAGTTTAGCTTAATTTACAGTGTGTAGAGCAGGGGTGTCCAAACTTTTTTCAAAGAGGGCCAGGTTTGATTAAGTGAACATGCGTGAGGGCCCACTATTTTGCCTGACATTCTTTGAACCATTAAAATTCGGTCTAAGTGTGTTCGTCTGAGCACTAATACACTGCCCAACAAGAATTCTCTTGCCTTTGTGGCTGTGTGTGGTGAAGAGATGAGCTTGGGCGTGTTATTTGGATATACTGTATATATTTATTTTGTGGTCCTCAACGATTTCCATAGTGCTGCTAAGGACTAAGGATGAGCTTGGGAGTGTTATTTGGATATATCGTATTTATTGGCATATAACACGCACAGGCTTACCATTGCCATTAATGCAGCCTCAACATTACCATGAATTCAGCCTCACCATTGCCATCAGCGCAGCCTGAACGATGCTCATCTGCAGCCTCGGAGGGCAGAGGGAGGGGGGTGGGATGAGTGCCGTCAGATTACAAACAGGAGAATCTCTTGTTTACCCTGTGGCCTCTTTAATACAAAGTCTCGCCTCCTATGATAGACAGAACAGTCATCCAATGGAATGCCAGGAGACGGGACTTCCAATACAGATGCTTCTGAGTAAACAGGAGATTCTCTTCATGTAATCTGACGGCACACAACCTGCCCCCTCCCTGTCCCCTCCAAAACAGCGCCAATAAATACAGTATATATCTTTTGTGGCCCTGGGGACCAAAAACAATATATATATCCAAATCCCCAGGGGGGCCATATTAAATCAACAGGGGGCTGCATTTGGCCCCCAGGCCGGACTTTGGACATGCCTGGTGTAGAGGATATATATACATCCCTAGGAGTTGTACATATATTTATACACTGTATAGCTTAGCTAGATAAGCTATTCCTATTTGTCAGTAGATTGTGCTAGCTACAGTGTTCTAACGTGTTGTATTGCCTGTATGCTGTGTAGTAGCATTTAAACCTACTCGGTGTTACTGTACTTGGCCAGTTTAATAGCACTTAAACCTAGTTGCTGTTACCGCACTTGTACTGTGTAGTAGCACCTAAACCTACTCAGTGTTACTGTACTTGTCCAGTTTAATAGCACCTAAACGTACTCAGTGTTACTGCACTTGTCCTCTCCAGTTTGTACCTAAAGGTACGAGGTGTGTGTACTGATTGTGTCCTGTGCAGGCCATTACAATGTCTGGAAGGACAACAAAGACAGGCAGAGATTCACGAGGGCAAGCAGGCTCTGCATCTAGAGGCAACAGTGCTGGTGCTGGACACGGTGCATCCTCTTCGGCACGTGGCCGTCTGACACGCTCGTCCTTCTTTTCGGGAGCTGGCCGTGTTGAGCCTCAACATGCAGAGAAATTAGTAGAGTGGATGACCAAGCCGTCCTCATCCTCCTCATCCTCTCTCACCCAGGCTGAGCTTAGTTTGTCTGGCAAACCAGCTGCCAAGGCGTCCTCTTCCCTCTGCACAATGGCATCACACAATCCTTCCCTAGTCCCACCATGTCATCCTGAGGAGTCCCCCAAACTGTTTCAACACAGTGTTGGGTACATGCTGCATGAAGATGTGCAGCGTTTTAAAGGATCTGATGATGGAACACAGATAGAGGAAGGCATTGATGTGAGCCCAGAGAGAGGGGGTGCCTGAGAGGGACAGCAATCTGGCAGTGATGTTCCCCCAGCTGGAGCATACTGCCAGGTTCTTGACAGTGATGAGGAGGGGAGGGGATGATGAGGTCACTGACTCTACGTGGGTGCCTGATAGGAGAGAGGAAGAGGAGGAGGATGAGGAGGAGGAGGAAGAGGCACAGGCACATCTCCAAAGAGGCAGGATGCCCTCCAGGGTCCAGCTTAAGGGCAGCACACCAACTGCATTACATCACAGAGCTACGCTTGTGCAGGGCGCTGCTGTGTCTCAACATTACTGCAAAAGTTCTTTGGTGTGGGCTTTTTTCGAGACATGTGCATCAGATCGCACCGTTGCTATTTGCAACATATGTCTCAAGCGTATCTCGCGTGGCCAAAACATCACCCGCATGGGCACCACATGCTTGACCAGACATATGTCGATCTGCCATGCAGTTTGTTGGCAAGCATACCAGAAAGACCCACACCAAAGAACAAAGTGGACCTCCCCTTGCCCCTCATCAGCTGGGACCTCCAACTCCACTAGACCCTCAGTCCTCTCTGAAGCCTGCACTGATAGGACTGAATATGTAGATGTGGTCCAGCAGGCATGAACAGGGATGTTACCTCTCTTTCACGATGCATTGGGTGACTCTGCTGGCAGCTGGGAAGGACTCAGGGCAAAGTACAGTAGTGTTGGAGGTTGTTCCGCCACCACGCCTCCAAAACACTACTACCGGTTGTGACACACCTCTCTCCTCCACCCCCTCCTCTTCTTCTTCCTCTTTGGCCTCTTCCTGTGGTGATGTTTTCTCTGAACCAGCCGTGCTCCGTAGGCGTACGAGGGGCTACGCAGGAATGCAGGCCAAGAGATGCCATGCGGTGCTAGAGCTGGTGTGCTTGGGAGACAGGAGCCACACTGGGGCAGAGTTTCTGTCAGCTCTACAGGGGCAGGCTCAGAGGTGGTTGACGCCATGCCAGCTTAAGCCAGGAATGGTGGTTAGCGACAATGGCACCAACCTCCTCTCTGCCTTGCGACAGGGACAACTGAGCCATGTGCCCTGTTTTGCTCATGTTCTGAATTTGGTGGTGCAGCGGTTCTTGGGCAGGTACCCAGGCTTACAGGATGTCCTGAGGCAGGCCAGAAAAGTCTGTGTGCATTTCCGAAGGTCATATAATGTCACTGCTCGCCTGACAGACCTCCAAAGGGAATGCAACCTGCCCAAGAACCGCCTAATCTGTGACATGCCCACCAGATGGAACTCTACATTGGCCATGCTGCAGCATGAGGGCATCAATGAGTACCTGTGCCAATATAGCAGCAGAACTGGGTCAGGGGAGCTTGTTTTTTTTCCCCACACCAGTGGGCCTTGATCAGGGATGCATGCACTGTCCTGTCACCATTTGAGGAGGCCACGAGGATGGTGAGCAGTGACAGTGCATGCATCAGTGAGACTGTCTCTCTTATTCACATGTTGGAGCACACGCTACATGGAATAATGGACAGGGCCCTTGCGGCAGAACAGAGGGAGGAAGAGGAGGACTTCCTTAACTCTCAAGGCCCCCTTTATCCAGACAGTGGTCCTGCATGCCCGCCTAGCACACAGGAAGAGGAGGAGGAGGATTGTATCAGCAGCATGGAGGTGGAGCCTAGCACTCAGCAGCAGCAGTCTTCAAGGGATCATTTACAGTCCCAAGGAGCACATGGAGTTTTACGTGGCTGGGATAAGGTGGCTGCAGATCCTGTCGTTGTCAGTGACCCAGAGGACTGTGCCCCGAATGCCTCAGCAAACCTACGCTGCATGGCCTCCCTAATCCTGCAAAGCCTGCGTAAGGATCCTCGTGTTGGTGGTATCAAGGAGAGGGATCATTACTGGCTGGCAACTCTCCTTGATCCACGTTACAAGAGTAAGGTTGCGGACCTTATCTTGCCGTCGCAGAGGGAGCAGAAGATGAAACATCTTCGGGAGGCCTTGCAGAAGGGTCTGTGCAACGCGTTCCCAGAACCTGGGGGATTACCAAATTCTGGTCCTGGACAACGTGTTGCTGAGGCTTCGGTGAGTCACAGAAGGAGGTGGAGAAGGTGGCCGCCTGACCGATGCATTCAGACAATTTTTTAGTTCGCAGCCCCAAGGTATGACCGGTTCCAGCAACCATCGCCAGCGTCTGGTTTACATGGTACGTGAATACCTAGGGGCAAGATCAGACTTGGACACCTTCCCCTTCCGAAAATCCTCTGTCTTACTGGGTCTTGAGAATGGATCACTGGCCAGAGCTTGCACAGTACGCAATTGAGCTACTGGCTTGCCCTGCATCCAGCGTTCTTTTAGAACGCACATTCAGTGCTGCTGGAGGCTTTGTGACCGATCACAGGGTGCGCCTCTCCACCGACTCTGTCGTTCGACTGACCTACATAAAAATGAATCAGGCTTGGATCAACACCAGCTACCAAGCACCTGATGCTGATGTAACTGAATCATTTTTTTTAAACTGTAAGATCCCTTAGAGACTGCTTATGCTGATGCTGAGTGACTGTCCTGTTATGCTGCTGACTGAATATCCTTTTCCCCCTCACTGATCTTGCTGATAGCTAGTAAGAACATTTTTGTTTCTGGGCTCCGCCACCAGTGCCTAAGGCCCAATTTTTCTGCCCTTGTCTAACAGGGGAGTCTAATAAAAAAAAATTGATGCAATACCTTGCATGTGGCTCTTTATTGTGCTCCAATTACAGTATCTGTGAGGAGTTGCAGTGTTGTGTTGTGCCTAAGGCCCAATTTTTCTGCCCCTGTTTAACAGGGGTGTCTGATAACAATTTTTGATGCAATACTTTGCATGTGGCTCTTTGTCCTTGCAGTCCTTGTCTTGTTTGCACCGCCTGTATACTGCTGTTCAAAGTATATAGGGCCAAAGGGTCTTGTCAGGGCCGATCCTCCCTATAGGCTCACTATGCAAGCCGCTTAAAGCCCCACAAAGCTACGAAGGGCCCCCCAAATTACTAGAGGCCCCGCCTGGTGAGAAGTAATTTTCGCCCACTCACCCCACTTCTAAACTTGCTGGCTGAGTCATTTCCGACAGCAGAACACCCCCTCTCCCCGCTTCTCAACTTACTTTAATGTGACATGTCACTTTTGTCAGCGCCCCCGCTTCTCATTTTTAATGTGCCATGTAATTTTGCTTAGGGCTCCAGGGAGGTCAGAATCGGCACTGGGTCTTGTAATGACCTGGGGGTAGTGGTGGCGGGGAAACCCATGCTATTTTTTTCAATGATTTTTATCCATATTGCAGGGACCAAACATTACATTAAAGCCGCAAGCAGTATTAAATTTATTTTTTCTGAGAGATATCTCATTTTGTGCAGGGACAGTTCTAAACACGTGCCACTACTATAGACACCCAGCAGGTACGATATTTATATGAATTTTTCTTTTTTTTTTTTAACTTTAAGCATCATTAAAATCGCTGCTCCAGAAAAAACTACAGTTTAAAAAATAAATAATCCATTGATACATGTTCCCTGGGGCAAGACCCAGGTTCTCAAAGATGTTTTCCAACAATAACTTGAATATTTGGCTTTAAAATCAGCACTTTTGAATTCGAACGTTCGAGTCCCATAGACTTCAATGGGGTTCTAAATGTTTGCGCGAACGGTCGGTCTGTTCGAATGTTCTGGTGCGAACCGAATGCGGGGGTGTTCGGCTCATCCTTAACCCTTAGCAGTTAAATATTCACCTTGATATACAGGTGTACCACTCACTAACATTGGAGGGCTTTCTGACTGTCTGACCTCATGATGGTTTTGATGTCATATGAATTAAAAAAATAAATGTGCATTCTGCCTCATGGCAATTAGCTAAACAGGTTTCTTGTGAATAATCCATTGAAGGGGGTTGTGGCCTGAAAAGGAGCTACATAAAGAAACAAATTCTCACTGTATGCTTCCCACTATACCCACCACAAGGTTGGCACCCCTGCATTCATGCCCCCTAGAAGGGAAACTATGGGTTCTGATTTACTAAAGGCAAGTAGACTGTGTAAGCATTGCTCCAAAGCTTATAAAATGAGGTAAAGCTTAACTTTACAAAGAATACCCAATCACATGGAAGGAAAAAATAAATAAAATAGCTTGCACATTATAGGCTAATAGAAGTCAGCAGAGCTCTCACTATCATTTACTAAGCTTTGGAACAACTGCACTTACAAATGTGCACAGTCATTTTGCCTTTAGTAAATTAACTCCTATGCAGGTATGAACCTGATGTTCGAGTCAAACGTAAGTTCGACTCGAACATCGGATGTTTGCCTGTTTGTCGAATAAAGAACAATTTAGGGTGTTCACAGCAAATTCAAAAGCCGCAAAACACGCTTTAAAAGTCTATAGGAGAAATTAAAAGTGCTAATTTTAAAGGTTATTATGCAAGATATTGTCATAAAACGTGTTTGGGGACCTGGGTCCTGCCCCAGGGGACAAGTATCAATGCAAAAAAAAAAAGTTTTTAAAAACTTCTGTTTTTTCGGGAGCAAAAAATGAAATTTCTAAATCAAAAAAGTAATTTAAAATTACTCGCGGCTATAATGGATTGTCGGGTTTCGGCAATACAGATAAAAGTCATTGAAAAAAACAGCATGGGTTCCCTCCCAGTCCATTACCAGGCCCTTTGGGTCTGGTATGGATTTTAAGGTGTACTCACTAGCCACAGACGTACATGTACATGATTTTTTTTTCTGGCCTTGGCGCTCACTCACAGTAATTGCTGTGTGTGGGACGGCAAGTGCACATTTGTTTTTCCTGCATTTTTTTTTTAGAAGGGGTGAATTTATGCTTCAATCTGCAGATCACTCACAAATTTTCAGCATCAATTCTCTGTCCTTATAATTCAGCAATTTAATACGGAATGCTCTGGGAAGTTTCCCCAGAGGTAGAGGGTATGTGTAACCCTTTGTGACAAACCAAAACCGGAAGGCTAAAAGCTGTCAATAACAGAAAAAGAGAAAATTTACAAAATCATTGCCCTTTCAAGTATTCCTATAAGTCATGGATAGGGCTATCATATGTTAGGATCGTGGACCCTGGATGCTGGATGGCAGTGTGCTCAAAGAGTGCACTCATGCAGGCTACAGCTGACCTTCTACAGTGAAGCTCAAAGATGAGAATCTTGCCAAGCATGGTATACAGGACTCACAAGAATGTAAGGAGTCTAATGCAGCAAAGAATAAATGTCATTTTTGAATGTGTGCGCTATAATCTGTTTTGTAATGCAGCACTGGGGTGCAGGTCTTGCATGCAGGCTGGTCATGGAATATGTAAATAGAAGAAGCCCAAAGGGCTAATGCTGCGCTAGAAACAAATAATTGAAACAAAAATGTGATAATTAATTTAGCTGCCCAGCACTAGGGATGAGCTTCGTATTCGAGTCAAACTCATGTTCGACTCGAACATCGTATGTTCGATCGTTGGTCGAATTACAAATGTTTTGAGCCGTTCGCGCAAAATTCGAGTGGCGTTTCATGGTCCATAATTCACTGTGGCATCGCAGTGCATTGCTGGCTGATGATTGGCCAAGCATGCACTATGACCCGCATGCTTGGCCAATCACAGCTTGCAATAAGCGGAGAGCCATAATTGGCCAAAGCCAGGGTGGCTTTGGCCAATTATGGCTCAAGGGGTTTAGTACACACCCCACACTATAAAAGGCTGCCTGCAGGTCGGTCTTGTGTAATGTGTTGTGGTGGTTAAGAGAGAGAAGACGGAGAAAGAGAGCGAGAGATTGTCATTTTTAGTAGGTAGATAGAGCAGGCAGGCAGGCAGGCTAGTCAGTTAAATTTACAGTATGTAGAGGATATATATGCATCCCAGGTGTTGTATATATATTTATACACTGTATAGTTTAGCTAGATCCGCACTTCCTAATTTACTGGCAGGCAGGTGATTGTGCTAGCTGCAGTATTCTCACATGGTGTACTGCCTGTGTCCTCTGCAGTGTGCACCTAAATCTATGTGGTGTGTACTGCCTGTGTCCTCTGCAGTGTGCACCTAAAGCTACGTGGTGTGTACTGCCTGTGTCCTCTGCTGTGTGCACCCAAAGCTACGTGGTGTGTGTACTGCCCATGTCCTCTGCAGTGTGCACCTAAAGCTACGTGGTGTGTACTACCTGTGTCCTCTGCAGTGTGCACCTAAAGCTATGTGGTGTGTGTACTGCCTGTGTCTGTGCTATTTTTCTCAATGATTTTCATCCATATTGCAGGGACCAGACGTTATATTAAAGCCGCAAGCAGTTTTAAATTACTTTTTTCTTATAGTAATCTCATTTTGTGCATAGACACCCAGCGGGTACGATATTTAACCACTTAAGACCCGGACCAAAATGCAGGTAAATGACCAGGCCCCTTTTTGCGATTCGGCACTGCGTCGCTTTAACTGACAATTGCGCAGTCGCAAATCAATATTTTTTACTTTTTGTTATAAGAAAAATCAAATAAACTAAATTTTAGTCAAACATTTAAGCCAAAATTGATTTAGCCACATGTCTTTAGTAAAAAAAAATGGCAATAAAAAAAAAACTAGCTACCTAGCGGGAACAGCGACACTAATACAGTGATCAGAAAAATGATCGCTTAGTGATGCTGGCAATAGGGAGTGAAAGGGTTAACTAGGGTGGTGATCAAGGGGTTAAAACTTTATTAGAATGGGTACGGGGGCTACCCTGAACCTAACACTAACTGACTGTCACACTGACACTAAATACAGTAATCATACATGTATGATTACTGCATTCAGTGACACTCTGACAGGGGGGAGGGGGGGTGATCGCAAGGGGGTAATGTGCCTATGTGTAGTGTGTGTCAGTGTAGTGTTGTGCAGACTTACTGTGAGATGTGATCTCTCCTCAGCGGTGGTTGAAAAAAACGCTGAGAGGATAGATCACATCACTTCCCCCTTCCTGTGTTTACATAGGAGGAGGAAGTGCAGGGCGGGGGAGCACGCGGATTAACTGGGAGCGATCCGGAGGGGGCGGACAAAAACAAATAGCCGCCCCCTTGTCCCGGATTGCTCGGCCAGCCATGGGGACCGCCGCATGTACCGGGGGGGGGGTCATGATCGGACCCCCGACCCACCTCAAGGCACCAACGTATATATACGTTGATGTGCCTGTCGGTTCCATTCTGTCGACGTAAATGTACATGCAGCGGTCCATAAGAGGTTAAAGGAATTTTTCTTTAAAATCACTGCTCCAGAAAAAAACACAGTTTTTAAAACTTTTTTTTCCATTGATACATGTTCCCTGGGGCAAGACCCGGGTTCTCAAAGAGGTTTTACGACAAAGACTTGCATATTAGGCTTTAAAATGAGCACTTTTGAATTTGAACGTTTGCTTCCAATAGATGTCAATGGTGTTCTAAATGTTTACGTGAACGGTCGGTCTGTTCGAAGGTTCTGGTGCGAACCGAACGGGGGGGGGGGGGGTGTGTTCGGCTCATCCCTACCCAACACCTAAGAGTCTGGTACTCAAAACAGGATAAATATACAAAGTAGATGCAGCGCTAATTTATAATTTTACAAAA
The DNA here is from genome assembly GCA_029574335.1 of Rana kukunoris. NCBI lineage: Eukaryota > Metazoa > Chordata > Amphibia > Anura > Ranidae > Rana > Rana kukunoris. The sequence continues at coordinate 339,937,765 of CM056049.1, read as the reverse complement.
TATTAAAGTGAAAAAATATATCAAAGTGAAGAAAAAGTGAGAAAAGGGAAAACTAAAGCAGTCGATCCCCAAACCACTTAAGACCCGGACCAAAATGGTTTTTGGTCACAAAGTGACCCCATTTTGAAAAGCTAACACCCCAACGTATAATCTATGAGGCATAATGAGTCTTTTGAATAGTTCATTTGAAGTCTCCAGACCCTAATCTAGAATGACGAAACCCCCAAAAAATTGTATTCATCCAGAATGTGGAGCCCCTCACATATGTGAGACACATGTGTTATGAATTCCACTAATCCAGTAGCACGGTACAAGATCAGTCCAAGAGGCAGGCAAAAAGTCTGGGCAATTAGAGAGATGTAGCTGGGTGTCTTGCCCTTCATACGTTATGAAGACATACGTGTACCCAGTGGCTCAGTCACATAATTTGTACGCTTTCACCCAATAGCGGGCCCTTTTGCTGGGGATAAATTGCTTGATTCCCAGCCTACCACTAAATTTGTGTTGGTCCAGGACTGAAGTAATTTTTCAGAAATTATTTTTTAGTAGTGGCCGACTTTTATTAAGCTTATCATAATTTGGGTCATTTCAGGGAGGGCACTGGTATTGTCATTATAATGTAGGAACCTCATTATCATGAGATATATGACTCTGGGCATTACCGCAGAAAGGATTGATATGTGTCGAATGGGGTGGGTTAACCAATATGATGGTAATACATTTACAAACATGCATCCATACAGAATGTGAGGCCAAAAAAAAAAAAAAACTCTTCCACTGATGGGGACGGGCAGAAAAGATGTTGGGTTACTCAAAATAAATTGATGTGCATACAGGTTGCACTGGGCCACAATTGATGCTAAAAATGTTATGAAAACAATTGATGTAAAAATGTTATGAAAACAATTGATTAGGGAAAAATTGTCCACCTGGACTCCTGACTGGGTAGTGATAGGGGGAATGTTAGCTTCTCCTGAGTTAGGAGAAAGCCATATGGGTTTCTGAAGGGAATAGGGAAGGATGGCATGGGTCCTAACCCTTTGGGGCTGAGGTGACACCCCACTAGTACTTGGCCTTTGTTTCCGAGGTACTGTGGTGCTGGTGGACGGCACTGCAGTGCTGGTGGATGCCACTGCCTCCTCACCAGAATGCCTTAGTTTGGCAGGCAGACCATCTTCTGTCAGTCTTCCACTGCTGAAGACTGGCTCGTAATTGACATCAAACTCAGAATCCCAATTTGAAAAGGAATCTAAAGAAGAGAGCTTCCCGTTGCTGTCGTCAGCCGCACTAAGAAATTGGTACACCTCCTCGGCAGAAAAGGATCTTTTTGACATTTTTGTTAATGATGATGATGATGAGCATGAACAGGTGTGTGCTGATAAGCCTGCACTGATGGAGTGGCACAGATGTGCACTGATGACTAAAGACACAGATGTGCACTGATTACTGATGGCACAGATGTGCACTGATGACTGATGGCAGTGATCACTGATGGCACAGATGTGCACTGATGACTGATGGCACAGATGTGAACTGATCACTGATGGTATAGATGTGCACTGATGACTGATGGCACAGGCATAGGCGTGCACACAGAGTGTGCAAGGTGTGCCCAGGCACACCCTTATCACCCTGTGCAGCACTGATTCCCCCTAATGCCCTGGCTCCCAGCTTTCCTCTTGCAGCACTGCCAGCTTCAGTCTTCACTCCTATTGGCTATTTCTGCTGGGATGTTTTAGGAGTGGGGAAGGGGCCAGTAAATATGTAATTTGCCGACCCCTTCCCTTTCTGAATGAACACTGTGAGCGATCGGTAGTGTGTGTTTGGCTTTGGGGTGCACACCCTAATGCAATAGGCTGCGCACACCTATGGGCACAGGTGTCATGACTGGCACTGATGGGCACCCATACTGATTGGCACTGTGCCACTGGCACTGACCCTGATGGGCACTGACCCTGATTGGCAATGTGACCACTGGCACCCTGATTGGCACTGTCTGGGCACTGATTGAAACTGGTGTTGGCACTGTATGTGATTATGTAGAGATGAAATCACTCACAAGGATTGTAGCTGCAGCACAGAGACCATGTGTGAGGAGGGAGAGCTGTCAATGAGAGATGATCTCATATGTTTACATTGGAGATTATCTCTCATTGGAAACGCCAATCACGTGGTACAGTAAATGGCCACTGTGATTTGCTATTTACCACAATCTGTGATTGGATGTGTCCAAAGGACACGGTCATCATAAGTTTTCCCCCGATGCATGCCCAATGAGAGGATATCATATGACAGCTAGTGTTGAGCAGAATATGCCATATTCGATTTCGCGATATATCTCGAATATATAGTCGAATATTCGAGATATATTCGCTAAATACGAATATTCGTGATATTTTTTGGAAATTAAATTATTGCGAATTTTCGCTATTGCGAATGCGAATTGCGAATGCGAATGCAAAATTTCGAGAAATGCGGAATGGAGCACTCTGATTGGCTCAGAATATTCGTGATATATTACAATATAAAATAATTGCGAATATTCGAGAAATGCGGAAGGAGCACTCTGATTGGCTCAGAATATTCGTGATATATTACAATACACAATAATTGCGAATATTCGAGAAATGCGGAAGGAGCACTCTGATTGGCTCAGAATATTCGTGATATATTACAATATAAAATAATTGCGAATATTCGAGAAATGCGGAATGGAGCACTCTGATTGGCTCAGAATATTCGTGATATATTACAATATAAAATAATTGCGAATATTCGAGAAATGCGGAATGGAGCACTCTGATTGGCTCAGAATATTCGTGATATATTACAATACAAAGTAATTGCGAAATTTCGAGAAATGCGGAATGGAGCACTCTGATTGGCTCAGAATATTCGTGATATATTACAATATAAAATAATCGCGCGATATCGCTATTGCCAAATAATCGCATTGCGATTTTTCGGCAATATAAAATGAGCGCTGCAGCTACTCGGCCCAAGGTCTCTAATCATACCAGCAATGCTTTTAGACGTCGATGGGGATCTCTAGGATGTGATCTGTTCTAAAAAAAAAATTGAAAAAATTTGAATATTCGAAATAGCGAATATTCGCCGCGATATTCGTGTTATTCGCGAATACTCGAATATGCAATATTCGTAGCGAATATTCGCAATGCGAATATTCGTGAGCAACACTAATGACAGCATCCTGGCAATCGAGGCCCACTCTGTAGCCATCAATTGGTGATAGCGTAGGCGCAAAGTGGGTAATACAAGATATGCAAATAATACAGTACAAGGGCTAAATCACTAAGAGTTAAATACTGCATGATTATTTGATCGGTCCATTTATGCCGTAACTTAGGACGCAAGTGCTTTGTGAATACAGCACTTGCCTCTCAAATTTGCGGCGGCGTAGCGTAAAGAAGATACGCTACTCCCGCCTAAAGATACGCCACCCTACGTGAATCTGGCCCTATGTCTCTATACCCTGTAAACAGTAATTTCAGCAAAAAAAAATAAAAAATCCTTTACAACTTCTTTAAGAGGCAAGCACGGGATTATACTTGTAAAATTATACATCTACCGTACAGTGCACCAGTTTAGTGCACAAATATGCTTATGTGCATTTTTTTATCTCAATAAACATGACATATTTTAGCAGAGAAATACTATGAAGATATGTTTTATGAGTTATAATAAAAGTGCACATGGTTCATTCATTTAATCTGGAAGTGAGAGATAAAAATTTGGAGTGGAGGAGGAAGATAAAGTTTGGGACAAAGAGATCTCATCAGAGGAGGAAGAAGTAAAGTGGAATTATATACGACCCGAGTCTCAAAGGGGAAAGCGTGTTTTGACTAGGGATGAGCCAAACACCCCCAGATTCGGTTCGCACCAGAACGTTCGAACAGACCGCAGGATCGCGCAAACATTTCGAACCCCATTGAAGTCTATGGGACCCGAACGTTCATTTTAAAGACCAAAATTCAATTTAATGTTGGAAAATGTCGTTCAGAACCCAGGTCTTGCCCCAGGGAACATGTATCAATATTTTTTTTTTTTTTTAAAACGGACGTTTTTCCAGAGCAGCCATTTTAATGATGCTTAAAGTGAAGAAAAAAATCCTTTAAATATCACACCTGCTGGGTGTCTATAGTAGTGGCACGTGCTTAGAAATGTCCCTGCACAACATGAGAGGACTATAAAAAAAAGTAATTAATACTGCTTGCGGACGTGCTGTGTGGCAACAATATATTTTAGCGGTGGTGGGGGGCCATTATTGTTTTGTGAAAGAAAATTTTTAGAAAAAAGGGCACCCCTCAAACATACTGTAATTGGAGCGCAACAAGAAGCCACGTGCAAAGTATTGCATCAAAAATTGTTATTAGGTGCCCCTGTTAAACAGGGGCAGAAAAATTGGGCCTTGGGCACAACACGACACTGCAACCCCTCCCAATAACTTCAATTGGAGCGCAACAAGGAGCCACGTGCAAAGTATTGCATCAAAATTTTTTATTAGGCGCCCCTGTTGAACAGGGGCACAAAAATTGTGCCTTGGGCACAACACAACACTGCAACCCCTCCCAATAACTCCAATTGGAGCGCAACAAGGAGCCACGTGCAAAGTATTGCATCAAAAACTGTTATTAGGCGCCCCTGTTGAACAGGGGCACAAAAATTGTGCCTTGGGCACAACACAACACTGCAACCCCTCCCAATAACTCCAATTGGAGCGCAACAAGGAGCCACGTGCAAAGTATTGCATCAAAAATTGTTATTAGGCGCCCCTGTTAAACAGGGGCAGAAAAATTGGGCCTTGGGCACAACACAACACTGCAACCCCTCCCAATAACTCTTATTGAAGCGCAACAAGGAGCCACGTGCAAAGTATTGCATCAAAAATTGTTATTAGGCGCCCCTGTTCAACAGGGGCAGAAAAATTGGGCCTTGGGCACAACACAACACTGCAACCCCTCCAAATAACTCCAATTGGAGCGCAACAAGGAGCCACGTACAAAGTATTGCATCAAAAATTGTTATTAAGCGCCCCTTTTAAACCGGGGCAGAAAAATTGTGCCTTAGGCACTGGTGGCGGAGCCAAGAAACACAACATTTCTTACTAGCTATCAGCAAGAAAAGTGAGGAGGAGAAGGATATTCCATCAGCAGCATAAGAGGACAGTCACTCAGCATCAGCATACGCAGTTTAAAAGGGATCCGACATTTCAACAAAAAAATATTATTCAGTAACATCAGCATCAGGTGCTTGGTAGCTGGTGTTGATCCAAGCCTGATTCATTTTGATGAAGGTCAGTTGATCAACAGAGTCGGTTGGAGAGGCGCACCCTGTGACCGGTCACAAAGCCTCCAGCAGCACTGAATGTGCGTTCTGAAAGAACACTGGATGCAGGGCAAGCCAGTAGATCAATTGCGTCCTGTGCAAGCTCTGGCCAGTGATCCATCCTTAAGACCCAGTAAGCCAGAGGATTTTCAGTGGGGAAGGTGTCCAAGTCGGATCTTGCCCCTAGGTATTCCCGAACCATGTAAACCAGACGCTGGCGATGGTTGCTGGAACCGGTCAGACCTTGGGGCTGCGGACTAAAAAACTGTCTGAAGGCATCGGTCAGACGACCACCTTCTCCACCGCTCCTTCTGTGACTCACCGAAGCCTCAGCAAGACGTTGTCCAGAGCCAGGTTTTGGTAATCCCCCCGGTTCTGGGAACGCATTGCAGAGACCCTTCTGCAAGGCCTCCCGCAGAAGTTTCATCTTCTGCTCCCTCTGCGATGGCAACATAAGGTCCGCAAACTTACTCTTGTAACGTGGATCAAGAAGAGTTGCCAGCCAGTAATGATCCCTCTCCTTGATAGCACGTACACGAGGATCCTTACGCAGGCTTTGCAGGATCAGGGAGGCCATGCAGCGTAGGTTTGCAGAGGCATTCGGGGCACAGTCCTCTGGGTCACTGAGGATGACGGGATCCACAGGAACCTCATCCCAGCCACGTAAAAGTCCACGTGTTCCTTGGGACTGTAAATGATCCCTTGAAGACTGCTGCTGCTGATGCTGAGTGCTAGGCTGCACCTCCATGCTGCTGATACAATCATCCTCCTCCTCCTCCTCTTTCTGTGTGCTAAGTGGGCAAGCAGGCCCACTGTCTGGGTAAAGGGGGCCTTGATAGTAAGGAAGTCCTCCTCTTCCTCCCTCTGTTCTGCCTCAAGGGCCCTGTCCATTATTCCACGTAGCGTGTGCTCCAACATGTGAATAAGAGGGACAGTCTCACTGATGCATGCACTGTCACTGCTCAACCAAAATAAACACCACAGGTGAAACAAAACGTATCCACCGCCACCATCTATGGCTGGCAATCACAGTAAGTAGCAATGGAAGGCTAAAGCAGATAACAACAAGAACCTGGGGTTCTTGTTGTTATCTGCTTTAGCCTTCCATTGCTACTTACTGTGATTGCCAGCCATACTGTAGATGGGGGCGGTGGATACGTTTTGTTTCACCTGTGGTGTTTATTTTGGTCCAGCAGTGCACCAACACCTTTGCAGCCATTGTGCTATATGCTGGGTGCTTGGTGTGCTTCTGTACCTTTAAGGAGGGGTGGCTCCCCTTCAGTCCACCTGCCCCTATCTATCCATTAAAATGCATGTGCCTCCATTGTGAGGACACTCACTGTTAGTGTTAGGACCACAGAATTATGGGGTGCCTTGGCGCGGCTCTGTGGCTCACGCATGCGTTTGCAAATGCGTGCGGACAAAACCCCTGTTTTTAACGCACATTGTTAGACAGGTTAATTGGTTGTTCTGCTAGCTGGTCGGTAAGTAGGCTTGGTTATTCCCTGGGCATTCCCCAGGTTCTTGTTGTTATCTGCTTTAGCCTTCCATTGCTACTTACTGTGATTGCCAGCCATAGATGGGGGCGGTGGATACGTTTTGTTTCACCTGTGGTGTTTATTTTGGTCCAGCAGTGCACCAACACCTTTGCAGCCATTGTGCTATATGCTGGGTGCTTGGTGTGCTTCTGTACCTTTAAGGAGGGGTGGCTCCCCTTCAGTCCACCTGCCCCTATCTATCCATTAAAATGCATGTGCCTCCATTGTGAGGACACTCACTGTTAGTGTTAGGACCACAGAATTATGGGGTGCCTTGGCGCGGCTCTGTGGCTCACGCATGCATTTGCAAATGCGTGCGGACAAAACCCCTGTTTTTAACGCACATTGTTAGACAGGTTAATTGGTTGTTCTGCTAGCTGGTCGGTAAGTAGGCTTGGTTATTCCCTGGGCATTCCCCAGGTTCTTGTTGTTATCTGCTTTAGCCTTCCATTGCTACTTACTGTGATTGCCAGCCATAGATGGGGGCGGTGGATACGTTTTGTTTCACCTGTGGTGTTTATTTTGGTCCAGCAGTGCACCAACACCTTTGCAGCCATTGTGCTATATGCTGGGTGCTTGGTGTGCTTCTGTACCTTTAAGGAGGGGTGGCTCCCCTTCAGTCCACCTGCCCCTATCTATCCATTAAAATGCATGTGCCTCCATTGTGAGGACACTCACTGTTAGTGTTAGGACCACAGAATTATGGGGTGCCTTGGCGCGGCTCTGTGGCTCACGCATGCATTTGCAAATGCGTGCGGACAAAACCCCTGTTTTTAACGCACATTGTTAGACAGGTTAATTGGTTGTTCTGCTAGCTGGTCGGTAAGTAGGCTTGGTTATTCCCTGGGCATTCCCCAGGTTCTTGTTGTTATCTGCTTTAGCCTTCCATTGCTACTTACTGTGATTGCCAGCCATAGATGGGGGCGGTGGATACGTTTTGTTTCACCTGTGGTGTTTATTTTGGTCCAGCAGTGCACCAACACCTTTGCAGCCATTGTGCTATATGCTGGGTGCTTGGTGTGCTTCTGTACCTTTAAGGAGGGGTGGCTCCCCTTCAGTCCACCTGCCCCTATCTATCCATTAAAATGCATGTGCCTCCATTGTGAGGACACTCACTGTTAGTGTTAGGACCACAGAATTATGGGGTGCCTTGGCGCGGCTCTGTGGCTCACGCATGCGTTTGCAAATGCGTGCGGACAAAACCCCTGTTTTTAACGCACATTGTTAGACAGGTTAATTGGTTGTTCTGCTAGCTGGTCGGTAAGTAGGCTTGGTTATTCCCTGGGCATTCCCCAGGTTCTTGTTGTTAACTGTCACTGCTCACCATCCTCGTGGCCTCCTCAAATGGTGACAGGACAGTGCATGCATCCCTGATCAAGGCCCACTGGCGTGGCGAAAAAAAAACCTAGCACCCCTGACCCAGTTCTGCTGCCATATTGGCACAGGTACTCATTGATGGCCCGCTGCTGCATGTGCAGCCGCTGCAGCATGGCCAACCTAGAGTTCCATCTGGTGGGCATGTCACAAATTAGGCGGTTCTTGGGCAGGTTGTATTCTCTTTGGAGGTCAGGGCATCCTGTAAGCCCGGGTACCTGCCCAAGAACCGCTGCACCACCAAATTCAGGTCATGCGCAAAACAGGACACGTGGGTGAGTTTTCCCTGTCGCAGGGCAGAGAAGAGGTTGGTGCCATTATCGCTGACCACCATTCCAGGCTTCAGCTGGCGTGGCGTCAACCACCTCTGAGCCTGACCCTGCAGAGCTGACAAAACCTCTTCCCCAGTGTAGCTTCTGTCTCCCAAGCACACCAGCTCTAGCACCGCATGGCATCTCTTGGCCTGCATTCCTGCATAGCCCCTCGTACGCCTACGGAGCACGGCTGGTTCTGAGAAAACATCACCACAGGAAGAGGCCACAGAGGAAGAAGAAGAGGAGGGGGTGGAGGAGAGAGGTGTGTCACAAACAGTAGTAGTGCTTCGGAGGCGTGGTGGTGGAACAACCTCCAAAACTACTGGACCTTGTCCTGCGTCCTTCCCAGCTGCCAGCAGAGTCACCCAATGCGCGGTAAAAGACAGGTAGCATCCCTGTCCATGCCTGCTGGACCATGAGTCAGCGGTAAGATGCACCTTACCACTGACCACCCTGTCCAGCGAGGCATGGACATTGCCTTCCACATGACGGTAGAGAGCCGGAATCGCCTTCCGTGAGAAAAAGTGGCGTTTTGGTACTTGCCACTGAGGTACTGCACATTGCACAAACTCACGGAAGGGGGCAGAATCCACCAACTGAAAAGGTAGCAGTTGAAGTGCTAGCAATTTTGCTAAGCTAGCATTCAACTGCTGGGCATGTGGATGGCTGGGATTGTACTTCTTTCGGCGCTGCAGCAGCTGGGGCAGGGAAATTTGCCTGGTACTATCAGTAGATTGCCCACTACTACTAGCTTGTGACACACCTATTTCTACACCTTCACTGCAGGCTTCAGAGAGGACTGGGGGTCTAGTGGGGTTGGAGGTCCCAGAAGGGCAAGGGGGGTACGCTTTTGTCTTTGGTGTGGGTCTTTCTGGTGTGCTTGCCAACGAGCTGCATGGCAGGTCGACAAATGTCGGGACAAGCATGTGGTACCCAGGCGGTTGATGTTTTGGCCACGCGAGATACGCTTGCGACATATGTTGCAAATAGCAAAGGTACGATCTTGTGGACATGTTTCAAAAAAAGCCCACACCAAAGAACTTTTGCTGTACCGGTCAGACACAGCAGCGCCATATACAAGCGCCATAGATGTGCGCTGTAATGCAGTTGGTGTGCCCTTAAGCTGACACCTGGAGGGCATCCTGCCTCTTTGGAGATGTGCCTGTGCCTCGTCCTCCTCCTCCTCCTCTTCCTCCTCCTCTCTCCTATCAGGCACCCAGGTAGAGTCAGTGACCTCATCATCCCCTCCCTCCTCATCACTGTCAACAACCTGGCAGTATGCTCCAGCTGGGGGAACATCACTGCCAGATTGCTGTCCCTCTCGGCCACCCCCTCTCCCTGGACTCACATCAATGCCTTCCTCTATCTGTGTTCCATCATCGGAGCCTTCGAAACGCTGCGCATCTTCATTCAGCAGCATGTACCCAACACTGTGTTGAAACAGTTCGGGGGACTCCTCTGGAGGACACGGTGGGACTAGGGAAGGATTGTGTGATGCCATGGTACAGAGGGAAGAGGAAGCCTTTGCAGCTGCTTTGCCAGACAAACTATGATCAGTCTGTGTGAGAGAGGATGAGGAGGATGAGGACGGCTCGGTCATCCAATCTACTATTTGGTCTGCATGTTGAGGCTCAGCTCCCGAAAATAAGGATGAGCAGCCACGTGCTGAAGAGGATGCACCGCGTCCACCACCAGCGTTGCCTCTAGATGCAGAGCCTGCTTGCCCTCGTGACGCTCTGCCTTTCTTTGTTGTCCTTCCAGACATTTTAATAGCCTGCACAGGACAAAATCAGAAATAAACCCTTGCCTACTGGGCAATTTTACACTCTTCCTGCCCAGGTAAATTTTCAGCTTTCAGCGCTGTCGCACTTTGAATAACGATTGGGCGGTCGTGCAATACTGTACTGTACCTAAATAGAATTTTTATATATTTTTTCACACAAATATGGATTTCTTTTGGTGGCATTGAATCACAAATGTTTTTTTTTTTGCTAAATAAACTAATATAGTAGTAATAAAGACTAAAAATTAAAAAAAAAAACTTTTTCATAGTTTGCTAGGGGCCGACCATGGAGTAAGATGGCCGCTTGATCCAACAGCTGCGCTCAGCCGCCGGACATCCAGCAACCTCCCGCCTGTCACAGCAGCTTCTATCCCCTCTCTCCTACACCAGAGGGGAGCCAGCGCATATGGCACCTGGACAGTATGTCCAGTAGGGATGAGCTTTGTGTTCGAGTCAAACTCACATTCGACTCGAACGGCCCATAATTCACTGTGGAATCGCAGTGCATTGCTGGCTGATGATTGGCCAAGCATGCACTATGACCCGCATGCTTGGCCAATCACAGCTTGCAAAAAATGGAGAGCCATAATTTGCCAAAGCAAGGGTGACTTTGGCCAATTATGGCTGAGGGGGTTTAGTACACACCCCACACTATAAAAGGCCGCCTGCAAGTCGGCCTTGTGTAGTGTGTTGCGGCGGTGGTAAAATATAGAGACAGAGAGAGAGAGAGACAGTGTAATTTCAATTGAGCAGGCAGGCAGGCAGTCTAGTCAATTAGAATTACAATGTAAGAAAGTGTATAAAAAGGCCTACGATACACTGCTTAGCGCCACCCGGATATAAATTCCCAGCAAGGCCTGAATATAACAGATAATCCAAAAAACACAGTGATCAGCTAATTAAATAGATGACAACATAAGTGCAAGCAGCTGTTTAAAAGGATAAAAACATGTAAAAAAGTACTCATGTTAAACAATGTAACTAATCAGTCCATTCAGAAAACAAAAGTACCAACAGCGCTCTTAACCACTTGCTTACTGGGCACATATACCCCCCTCCTGCCCAGGTGAAATTTCAGCTTCCGGCACTGCGTCGCTTTAACTGACAATTGCGCGGTCGTGCGACGTGGCTCCCAAACAAAATTGACGTACTTTTTTCCCCACAAGTAGAGCTTTCTTTTGGTGGTATTTGATTGCTTGTGCTGTTTTTATTTTTTGCGCTATAAACAAAAAAGAGCGACAATTTTGAAGAAAAATACAATATTTTTTACTTGTTGCTATAATAAATATCCCAATTTAAAAAAAAAAAAACACTTTTTTTCTCAGTTTAGGGCAATACGTATTCTTCTACATATTTTTGGGGAAAAAAAAATCGCAATAAGCGACTGGTTTGCGCAAAAGTTATAGCGCTTACAAAATAGGGGAGAGAATTATTATTTTTTATTATTTTTTTTTACTAGAAATGGCAGCGATCTGCGATTTTTATTGGTACTGCGACGTTATGGCGGACACATCGGACACTTTTGACACATTTTTGGCGCCATTCACATTTATACTGCGATCAGTGCTATAAATATGCACTAATTACAGTATAAATGTGACTGGCATTGAAGGGGTTAACACTATGGGGTGAGGAAGGGGTTAAATGTGTATCCTAGGTGTGTTCTAACTGTGGGGGGAGGGGGGGTGACTGGGGGATGACCGATCTGTGTCCCTATGTACAAGGAACACAGATCGGGCTCCTCCTCTCCAGAGACAGGACGCTGTCTCTGTGTAAAACGGCAATGAGAGATGATCTATGAGATCATCTCTCATTCGCCCACAGATCACATGGCAAACAGCCACTCTGACTGGCCGTTCGCCACGATCTGTGATTGGCCGTGTCCTAGGGACACGGACAACACAGGGCTTCCCTGCAGCGCGCTATACAGCGCGCGCTGGGAACGCCCAAAGGGGCGGCCGTCAAAAGACGACATGTTGGATATTCAGACCCGTGCAGGTGCCGTCATTTGACGGTAGCGCGGGTCTGAAGTGGTTAATGCAGTGAAAACAACTCCACTGCATTAGTGAATGTAACTAATAAATGACAGCAGGTGGCTTAGTCTGAAAAATGTCCAAGGATAAATGAATCAGCAGAATAAAGCAGAGTGCACCATCCACCAAAATTCTTCTCTATTCACCACTTGTGATCACTCGCCCCGTCAGGGTTTAAACTCACCCTAATGTAATGAGTAGTAGGCGTTTCATTTAACCAGGCTTATAGCCTCTGCAGCCAGATCTTGTCAGGGAGCCACTTATAAAAAGGAACCTGTGTATGGTCAGCGATGATGGCTTGTGCGGGATTTACTGAAGGCTTGCGGGATGAAAAGATTCTACTGGCAGCTTTGCTCCGAGTCCTGGAATTACAAGAGTAAGTTTGCAGACCTTATCTTGCTGGCACAGAGGGAGTAGAAGATGAAACATCTTCGGGAGGCCTTGCAGAAAGGTCTGTGCAACACGTTTCCAGAGACTGGGAGGTTACAAAATCCTGGTCCTGGACAACATGTTGCTGAAGCTTTGGTCAGTCACAGAAGGAGCGGTGGAGAAGGTGGCCATCTGATCGATGTGTTCAGACAATTTTTTAGTCCGCAGCCCCAAGGTATGACCGGTTCCAGCAACCATCGCCAGTGTCTATAGCATAGGGAAGTTCGGTCTCCCTTGGACCAATCCGTGCATGATCAGAATGGAGCTCAGCAATGGGTCCGGGATGTATACATGTACGATAAGAATGAAACTCTGTCCTTCATCTGTCTATTTATGAATTTTATTATTTATCAATTTTTCAGCGCTGCACTTCTGTTTTGCTTCTTACCAAGTACCAAAGGCCCAAGTTTTCTACAACTGTTCAACAATGGCATGTAATTACAATTCTTGATCTAATATTTTACAGCAGGGCATTCCAGCGCCCACCAAGAATAACTGTGAGGGCTTACAGTGTTGTGGCAACACCAACGGCAGGCTCCTACTTTCAAATTTCCAACTTACAAACGACTCCTACTTGCAAACGGAAGAAGACAACAGGAAGTGAGAGGAAATCTTCCCCCTAGGAAAGGAAATTCTCTTCTGTAAGAGGTGCCTCTTTTCCGCTGATGCTTTATCACCAATCCTTGTTTCACAAAAAAAAAACACATTTTCAAAAAATCATTTGTCATTGGGACAGAACGTGAATTGCAATCTTTTGTACAGATGCACACAGACAGCAAAACAAATGTTACAGGGGTGATAACTCTTCTCTATGTTTTCAGAAAAGCTTAAAAATAGATTTTATGGCTGGATCTACACTTTAAAGAAGTACCAGTTCAAAATTACAAACAGATTCTACTTAACAACAAACCTACAGTCTTGTTTGCACCACCTGTATACTGTTGTTCAAAGTATATAGGGCCAAAGGGGCTGGTAATGACCTGGGGGGAAACCCATTCTATTTTTCTCAATGATTTTCATCCAGGGACCAGACATTACATTAAAGTAGCAAGCAGTTTTAAATAACTTTTTTCTTATAGTAATCTCATTTTGTGCAGGGACAGTTCTAAACATGTGCCACTTCACAGGCATACTATAGACACCCAGCAGGTATGATATTTAAAGGAATTTATTAATTATTTTTTTTACTTTAAGAATCATTCAAATCACTGCTCCAGAAAAAAACGATCGTTTTTAAAACTTTTTTTTTACATTAATACATGTTCCCTGGGGCAAGACCCAGGTTCTCAAACCCATTTTACGACAATAACTTGCATATTAGCCTTTAAAATTTGCACTTTTTAATTCGAACGTTCGAGTCCCAAAGACTTCAATTGGGTTCCAAATGTTCGCGCGAACGTTATGTCCGTTCGAAGGTTCTGGTGCGAACTGAACGGGGGGCTCATCCCTAATGTCCAGAAAGAGGAATGGCCAGCTACACAACTTGCACTGCCTCATGGACTATTTCTCTCAGTCCGCAATGCAGCACTCTCAAGATGGAGCTGACACAGTGCCTCCTCCCCCTCCATCCTCACTGACAGATGCTGACACACAGGACTCCACTAGTAATCAGGAGGACATGGATAGCACTGAGCCCTCAGTGGCTCCCCCTCAAAGGTAAAAGGGCTGCTTAATCCTCTGTGCTCTCTTACTCGAAAACCCCTTCATATAAAAAACAGCACTGGGATAACTCTAATGTCCCACCTCATGGGAAGCATGACACTGACTCCCTTGCTGCACACCCTGCCAGTGACCAGCTTGCCTCAGAGCACACATTGAATCTCATGCTACTGCGCAATGAACTCAGTGCCTCAATTTCTTTTGTACACTCTAGGGTAGACCACGTGGAGGAACACACATATAAACTCAAAACAAATGTTACTGAGCACACAGGAGCTTACCGAGAAGTCGCAGAGACCCAAGACCACCACACTGAAGAAATTCACTACCTGCAAGCAAAATTGTCTGACCTGGAAGACCTTTCCAGAAGGAACAATGTTAAATTTATGGGCATTCCAGAAACCATCAAACCCCCTTATCTAATCCCCTATCTTCAACAACTTTTCCTCAAACTCCTGCCTCGGTCATTAAAATCTGATATCATCATAGACCGTGCTCACAGGATTGCCAAGCCTAACTACCTTCCTGCATCTATCCCACAAGAGTGCTAGCACGCATTCATAAAAGATTATTATATTCACATAAAAGAACACATTATGGCCGCAGCCCACTCTGCCTCCACACTACCAGACCCCTATTCCTCTATCTACCTATTCACTGATATATCCTCAGTCACAGTTCAAAAGCGAAGGGTGTTCACCCAAGTCACTGCAGTTCTCAAAGATAAGCATGTAACCTACAAATGGAGCTTCCCCACCAAATTGGTAGTGACTCACCAAAACAAATCAATCACCATCTCAACACCAAAGGAAGGCATCAAAAGGCTGCTAAACTGGGGCCTCCTCACCTCTCCCCCACTTGACCCTAAGCCACATCTCCCCCGCACACGAAACCAAGAGCACAATTTCAGAAAATCTCACTCCTCCTATTGATCAAAACAATCACATTTGCTCCTGACCGTACCTCCAGTTGCTCATATGCTAGCATAGCATTATGACTAACTTTGACTACCAGAATGATGTCACAGGTGAGCGTCACCTTAAGTGCGCTTTCAGGTTTTGTTACTCTCTTCTTACCCCTGAAGAGAAAAATAGGGTTCCAAGCATCCTAACTTACGGTCAAATTCTTAATGGTCTTATATTATGTTGTACCTTTTATTGTGTTTCTTTTTTTTTATTTGAATTTGTTCACTGTTGTATTGCCAATTACACTCTTTAAATGCAAAGGGCCTAAACTCCCCTTTTAAAATGAATGTATTATGGAAAGAAGCCATTAAACATAATACAAACATGATCTGTGTTCAATAAACTCACTTTCCTTCCCACAAGCCTCCCACCTGTTCACATAAGCAGTTCCCACACTGCTTTTTTGCTAACACTTCCCACAAAGCTAACCACTCATGTACCACAAGATCAGTGGACATGGTAATGGTATGCATAAAGAGACCTAAAGACCCCTCTTTCCATGCCTATATATATATAAAGCCTACCTTGTAAGTAGTCAAGCACTTCCACAGCGCCACCGCCATCCAACACCATGATGGATACACTGCGTGAGAAGGCCGGTTTCATAAGGAGGAAAGGGGGTCAGAGGAGGAACACGTGCCGCTGCGACGTGTTAGCGGCTGGCGTTACGTGATATATATTCCTGCACGACACTCCAGCTGAGACCTTGGAACGCAAACAGTGTCCACACCCTCCAGAGCAGCATGCATAACAAGCTCCACAGTATCATGTGACAAAACTAGGTCATCTGCGCTACGGTCCTATTAATAAATCATTTCACACAGATGAAAGAGGCGGACCAATTGTATCTGGCCCTTCCCCTATATAAAGAACCACCGCGGCACTGCACCTTACTAGAATAACAGGCACATTAACTCATAGTACTCAGATAGCACCGCTGGCCATTATCTCAACTCTCAAACTGGGGAAAAGAGAAAAAGGCGAAGGAAAAAACAAAGCAAACTAACTATTGGAACATAGCATAGCAGCATAATGTAATCCATGTCTCAGCAGCACTAAAGGATCCCGAGCACGAGACGCGAGGGTGCCCCTTGTACTCATCCCACCCCAAGGGGGCATGGTGATGATGATGTCCTGCAGCCCACACCCACTGACGCAAGCACGGCCCATGACATGTGGGGAAAAAATCCCTGAATTAGGAACCACCAGGCCATAATCAGGCCCCCCCCAAATAATTGGGGGTGGCCTACGTGCGCTGGGTGGTAGGGATGTAAACCCACCTCCCAGGGCCATCGCGATCACCCTCAGGCATACGCCAATCCAAGCATGAGTCAGATCACAGTAAGCGAATATGACGGTGGACAAATAGATGATTAACAATTTACATAAATTACAAACGATTACATATAAATAAATAGATCATACAATTACATACAGATAACTAGGTCATAAATATACAACAATATAATACAAGTACCAGGGTACAATCACCAAACACATAACCAAAAAGTGGGTCATGTGAGTAAGGCATGTGATCATTTTTTTTCACAACCCCCTGAGGCATAGCCTTCTAAAAAGGGTCTAAAACGAATTTGCTGTTTGAGTCCAGAGGGTATACTGGCCCCAAGGTCTGCAATCCAGCGGGTTTCCCACTGGAGCAGCACCTTGTTCCAGTGTCCCCCCTGGAATTGGGGTGGATCCTATCCAGGATCAGGAATTGAATCCTGGGAAATTTTCCCTTGTGATGTTGGATCACATGTCTCCCCAACGAGAGCTCCGGATTTGCCATTTTCACGGAAATTATGTGTCTGGAGGACCTCTTATAAAATTGCAATTTCGTTTTTCCTACATTGAATCTACAGAATTGGCAAGTCAAAAGATATACCACTCCTTTGATCTTACAATTAAAGAAGTGACAGGACGTCCATTTGGCAAAATATTGCCCTGTCGGGTGTTCATATTCTGACACACTGGACAACCCCCACAAGTAAACGTCCCCAATCTTTTTTTTTGCTGAATTCACTCTGGACCAAATGGTCCTTGAGTGAAGGGGCCCGTCGATATGTAATGGCAGGTGCTTTGGTGACAAAAGGGCTAAGCATAAGGTCTATCGATAAGAGATGTCAAAACTTAGTGATAATACCTTTTACCAGCTTTATGCTGATTATGGTATTTGGTGATGATCCTAACGGTATTGGTATCATCACTTTTTTTCTTTAACCACTTAAGGACCCCCGTACGCACATATACGGCCACAGAATGGCACGTACAGGCACAAGGGCGTAAATTTACGTCCCCGCCTAAGTGCGGTTCGGGGGTCCCATCAGGACCCCCTCCGCGGCGTGCGGGGGTCCCCCTGGCTCCGGGAGCGATCCGGGACGAGCGGGCGGATGTCGGCGTTTACCCGCCCCCCCGCGATCGCTCCCAGCCAATGCGCGCGCTCCCAGCTCCTGTCCTTAAGTGAAGGGGCCCGTCGATATGTAATGGCAGGTGCTTTGGTGACAAAAGGGCTAAGCATAAGGTCTATCGATAAGAGATGTCAAAACTTAGTGATAATACCTTTTACAGCTTTATGCTGATTATGGTATTTGGTGATGATCCTAACGGTATTGGTATCATCACTTTTTTTCTTTAACCACTTAAGGACCCCCGTACGCACATATACGGCCACAGAATGGCACGTACAGGCACAAGGGCGTAAATTTACGTCCCCGCCTAAGTGCGGTTCGGGGGTCCCATCGGGACCCCCTCCGCGGCGTGCGGGGGTCCCCCTGGCTCCGGGAGCGATTCGGGACGAGCGGGCGGATGTCAGCGTTTACCCGCCCCCCCGCGATCGCTCCCAGCCAATGCGCGCGCTCCCAGCTCCTGTCACTTCCTCCTCCTGTGTTTACACAGGAAGGAGGAAATGATGTAATCTCTCATCGCAGCGGTGTTTCCCACCGCTGCTGATGAGAGAAGACATCACAAGTAAGTGTGCACCAACACAACACTGACACACACTCACATAGGCACATTAACCCCTTGTGATCGCCCCCCCCCCCCCCCCCCACCCCCCTGTCACAGTGTCACTGAATGCAGTGATCTAATCACTGCATTTAGTGTCAGTGTGACAGGCAGTGTAAAAAACAGTTAGTGTTAGGTTCAGGATAGCCCCCCCACCCCCCCTAATAAAGTTTTAACCCCCTGATCACCGCCCTAGTTAACCCTTTCACTCCCTATTGCCAGCGTCACTAAGCGATCATTTTTCTGATCGCTGTATTAGTGTCGCTGTTCCCGCTAGGTAGCTATTTTTTTTTATTGCGATTTTTTTTTTACTAAAGACATGTGGCTAAATAAATTTTGGCCTAAATGTTTGACTAAAATTTAGTTTATTTGATTTTTTAACAAAAAGTAAAAAATAGTGTTTTTTTTTCAAAAATGTCGCTCTATTTTTGTATATAGCGCAAAAAATAAAAATCGCAGAGGTGATCAAATACCACCAAAAGAAAGCTCTATTTGTGGGAAGAAAAGGACGCAAATTTTGTTTGGGAGCCACGTCGCACGACCGCGCAATTGTCTGTTAAAGCGACGCAGTGCCGAATCGCAAAAACACCTTGGGTCATTTACCAGCGTATTGGTCCGGGTCTTAAGTGGTTAAACCGAACAACAGTTCACATCTCTCCTGTCCATTAGCACATTTGAAGGCTCTCTTCAAACAGGTATGGGAATGCCCTCTCTGTAAAAGCCTATCCCTCAGAGCTCCTGCCTCATGAAGAAAAGTATCCTGGCTAGAACAATTACGCTTGAGCCTCAAATATTGGCTATACGGAATGAATTTTAACAGTGCTTGAGGGTGTGAGCTAGTCGCATGGAGGACCATATTTCTAGCCGTAGACTTTCCCATATAGTCCACTTGATAGACGTCCGTCTGAACAACTCCAAACTCTCTCAGCCCCTTTCTCCCCACTCGAGATCAAACAAGCAATTGCCTCCTTTCCACTGCACAACGCCCCGGTCCTGATGGGTTCAGCAATGAATACTAAAAAACTATTTGCTAACCTACTCACCCCACACCTCTGCCATTCCTTTAATCATATTGCCTTCACAGGCTCTATCCCTCCAGAATCCTTAGAGGTCACCATCACTACAATTCCAAAACTCTGTAAACTGTCTGACAACCATGCCAGCTACAGACCTAACTCTTTACTGAATACGGACACTAAACGTCATGCTAAATTGCTGTCCAGTATCAATCCGCATTTAATCCATCCTGATCAGGTGGGGTTTGTGGCTGGCAGACAAGCGTCCGACGGTACTCACATATATATAGACCTGAAAAGGTAAGGATCTCGCGCCAAACAAATAAAGTGAAAAATTGTATATATATTAATATATAGTGCTAAGCTGCACCCCAAATTCAAAGTGAATAAGTAGAGAGAAAACAGAAGGGGGCGCTAAATATGCAAGCAATCAAAACATAAACCACAGAATAAACCAAACAACTATGGTTGCCTTAACATTAATATGTAAATATGTGCAATCTAAAGTAAAAGTCCATAAATAGTGCAGAAACAAAATGTCCATAAAATGTGCAGAGGGTTGATTCCAAAAGTCCTTGTAAATTTCACTCAAATAAATAAGTGAATACTGTGATCAAAGAGTGAGAATTTCCACCTTCACCAACTAAAACACCAAACGTGAGTGTAAAAGATGGCTCCTTACCGCAACCAATTGACCCTTTTCGTTAAAAAAGTGGTCAAATAAGCTGTAAGTCTCCACAGATGATTAAGGCCTGGATACTCTTGATTGGATATGTATAACCATTATAGGGCAAAGAACAACAAGAAAAGCCGCCATGGCGTAATAACGTTTAATTAAAATAACATTAAAACATACAGTGGCTCCTTACTGTTAGGGGTGCCTCACGTCCCGGCACTGAGGCTGAAGGCTTAGGTCTAAAGAAAAACGTGTCCTTGGCTGGGGAAAACAATCGCGTGCGTTCCACCTCACTGAAGTTGAGAGCCAGCTGGACCGGAAGATGCTGTGCGTGGTCACGTGCCGCCTCGACGTACGTTTCAATATGTCGTCATCAGGAAGCGCACTAGACACACGCACCAGACCAGTTTATATTGGTCTCGGCAACAGCAATGGGAAAAATTTGGGCCAATCACAGCCTCGGTCCCGGTTACTTCCGCAACAAACGTGCATCGCAAAGCAGATTGTGCACCAAAACATTCATAATTATATGCAGCAGAAATAAACTATAACTTAATTTAACTAAAAATTAGCATAGTCTCATTCTTCTAACGTAAAAATAACAAATATACAATCAATACAAACAATTTCTGACAAAAATACATCTGTATCAAAATTGTATCTTAAAATCCATAGTATTAAAATTAAATTAAAATTAAATTTAAAATATATTTTAATCATTAGTAAGGAAACAATTAAGGTCAAGCTCTATGTTGAGACCCTGGGGTCGCATAGACCTTAAACGATGTATCCACTGGGTCTCATTTTGGGAGACTGCCCTGGTAAGGTGGGTACCCCTCCAGTGGCTGGTAATCTGATCAATCCCAAAAAATGTAAGTTTCCGGGGATCTCTATAATGGAAAAGGTCAAAGTGCTTTGAAACACTGTGATCAGGGTAGCCTTCAAAACCCTGTGATCAGGGTAGCCTTTTATGATGTTTGCTACATGCTCATTGATCCTTACTTTAAGCTCCCTGGTAGTTCTACCCACATATTGGAAAGTACATGGGCACTCCAGCACATATGTGACATATCTAGAATGACATGTTATAAGAGGTTTAATAGTAAATTCTTGTTTGGTTATGCTAGAACTAAATTTGCTCACTTTTCTATTTGTTCTATTTGTTAATTTACTGGTTCTGTTCGTTTTTTTACACGATCTGCACCGAGTGCAGTAGTGGAACCCTGAGCCATCTAAAAAAGTTAAAGGTCTCTCAGGGGGGTCTGGTACATTGCCAGCAATCATATTTCTAAGGCCAGGAGCCCTCCTATAAATAAAAGTAGGTTTGGGCGGTAAAATTTTGGCCAAATCATTGTCTTTCATCAGAATAGGCCAAAATTGTTTGAAGATCTTTTCAACCTGCCTATATTGTCTATGGTAACCAGACAAAAAGGATAATTCTCCCTGGCGAGGAGGTTTAGATTTGGATTCAAGCATACTTTCTCTATCCATATTCTTAACCTCTTCTCTGGTTACTAACAGCTTGGTTTGGGAGTAACCTTTAGCAACGAACTTGTCAATTAACAAGTTAGATTGTTGATCAAAGTCAGCAATATCATTGCAATTGCGACGAATACGCATAAACTGCCCTTTAGGGACAGCTCCCAACCACTTAGGGTGGTGACAACTGGTTAGGGGTACATACCCATTACGGTCAGTAGGTTTAAAAAAGGTCTTAGTACAGATCCGATTATTTACCTTTGTAAGGGTCAGATCTAAATAATTAATGGTGGTCAAACTAAATACTGCCGTAAAGTTGAGACCATAATTATTAACATTCATTTGGGATAGAAAAATATCTAAAGAGGTCTGGGATCCCTCCCACAACAAAATGATATCATCAATGTAACGTTTATAATATACTACTGAACCGGTACTATCTTTAAAGATTGTTTCTTCTTCCCATTTATTAAGGACCAGATTTGCAACACTGGGGGCATAACGAGCCCCCATGGCAACCCCTTTTACCTGTTTATAGAAGTTACCCTGGACCCAAAAGTAATTATTACCCATGGCTAGCATGAGGCCTTTTACCAAGAATGTTATCTGGGCATCTGGTAAGGTGGATTTGCCACAGAAAGCCTCTGTGACAGCCGTAATTGCATCCTGTTGTGAGATGTTCGTATACAGAGATTCGACATCAATTGTCACTAGCCAGGTATTCTCTGAAACAGTAACAGGGGCTAAAGATTTAATGAGTTCTTTACTGTCTTTCAGGTATGCTTTACCCAGTATGACCATGGGTTGCAAAAATATTTCTAAATATTCCCCCAGTCTGGAATATAAAGAGTCGATCCCACTTAATATGGGTCGACCAGGGGGCTTGGTCTTATTTTTATGTATTTTGGGAAGAATATAAAGTACCGGTGTTCGTGGTACTTGGGGTATCAGGTACAAGGCCTCTTTTTCTGTTAGTATAGTTTGAGTCACTCCATCATTGACCCAACAAGAGAGTTCTCTTTTTAATCCTAACATAGGATCTCCCGGAAGGGGTAGGTAGGTGGTGGTGTCACTAAGGAGGCGCTGAATCTCTTCATAATAATCCTCCTTTTTAAGTAACACCACTCCACCCCCTTTATCCGCCGGACGTACCACTATATTTTTATTTTGTTCTAATTTCTTAATTCCCTCTGTCACCAATTGGTTGTTAGTATTATGTTTTGTAAATTCCAGATCCTTTATTTTCTCTTGGACCATGTTTTTAAACACCTCAACATGATGATGTGAGCCCTTGTTGGGGTTAAAAACAGAGTTATTCTTAAGACCACTATGTTGGTAAATAGTGGGAGTAAGTTGAGATGGATTGGTAATTTGCTGGCAAAAGTGTTTTTTAATATTGAGTTTCCTTACGTATTTTTCAATATCCAAGAACAGGTCAAACTTGTCAATGTTTTTATTTGGAGCAAATTTTAGGCCTTTTGAAAGGACCATAAGTTCAGCCTCTGAGAGTTCCACCCCTGCTAGATTGAATATTCCTTCATCTAGTTGTCCCGGGGCCTTTTTCTTTCTGGCTCCCCCTCTTTTTCCTCTCGGTCTATATTGTCTAAAGGGACCTTGGGTATAGCTGGGGGAATTTTGTAGGGCTCTTTCCATCCCCTCCATTCCCCCCCCGTTTGGTAGTTGGATTGTTGCTGTGTAGGTCTACCTCTTTGTTTACCCCTATGATGTCCTCGTGGGGGTCTGGTGGCATGATATTGTTGACCCTGTGGGTAGTGGGGATTATAATAATCCACCGGTCCACCACCCAGTGGGGCAAACCGATTGTGGGTAGTTACCATATATGGAGCTGGATAATAATCAGTTGGAGGAGGTCGATAATTTCCTCCATGGGGTGTACCCATATTTCCAGGTGGGTGATGACCCTTGGGCTGGGATGGAGTGCGGGGTTTTTTTGGGGTGTGAATTTTCACTTTGGTTTTGGTGGTTGCTGGAGTAACCAATGGTTGAACTTCCCCATGTATCTTAGTGGAAGTATCAATTGTCCCAGGAGGGGCAGATGTCACTTGCCACTTATAGACCTTGTGTTCACTATAATCTGTGATGTCTCTCTGATATTTCTTTAACTTTTTATTTTTAATGTCCCCATCATATTTGCATAGATGGGTCTGGAGAGACTGAGCCCTATCTAAAAAATCTTGGGTGCCCATGAGGGGTCCCATAGTTGTTTTCAGATCTGCAATGTTAGCTTTTATGAGAACATTCTTTGATTTACGTCTCCTAATCATAAGTTGTAATAGTTTCTGTTCACAGGCATTAAAAAATTGAAACCAATCATCTAATAGAGAGGGATCTTCAATGCCATCATTAGGGTGTACATCCCACCTTAGTCTCCTCGGGGTAAGATTTTTTGAAATGTAGACCTCAAATGATGCTATATCCCACCACAATCTAATCTGTTTCTCCATGTTGAGCTGGAGTTGCTTGAAACCTCTTTCGAGGTCCATATTAGGGGTGGGTTTTTGTTGGAAAATTTCTTCCAAATTAGTCTGTCGACATTGCATAAAATTAAAAACATCCATGGCTGCGTAGATAAACTATGAATAGTTGAAAACTGAAAAGGTAAGGATCTCGCGCCAAACAAATAAAGTGAAAGCCAGAAAGAAAAAGGCCCCGGGACAACTAGATGAAGGAATATTCAATCTAGCAGGGGTGGAACTCTCAGAGGCTGAACTTATGGTCCTTTCAAAAGGCCTAAAATTTGCTCCAAATAAAAACATTGACAAGTTTGACCTGTTCTTGGATATTGAAAAATACGTAAGGAAACTCAATATTAAAAAACACTTTTGCCAGCAAATTACCAATCCATCTCAACTTACTCCCACTATTTACCAACATAGTGGTCTTAAGAATAACTCTGTTTTTAACCCCAACAAGGGCTCACATCATCATGTTGAGGTGTTTAAAAACATGGTCCAAGAGAAAATAAAGGATCTGGAATTTACAAAACATAATACTAACAACCAATTGGTGACAGAGGGAATTAAGAAATTAGAACAAAATAAAAATATAGTGGTACGTCCGGCGGATAAAGGGGGTGGAGTGGTGTTACTTAAAAAGGAGGATTATTATGAAGAGATTCAGCGCCTCCTTAGTGACACCACCACCTACCTACCCCTTCCGGGAGATCCTATGTTAGGATTAAAAAGAGAACTCTCTTGTTGGGTCAATGATGGAGTGACTCAAACTATACTAACAGAAAAAGAGGCCTTGTACCTGATACCCCAAGTACCACGAACACCGGTACTTTATATTCTTCCCAAAATACATAAAAATAAGACCAAGCCCCCTGGTCGACCCATATTAAGTGGGATCGACTCTTTATATTCCAGACTGGGGGAATATTTAGAAATATTTTTGCAACCCATGGTCATACTGGGTAAAGCATACCTGAAAGACAGTAAAGAACTCATTAAATCTTTAGCCCCTGTTACTGTTTCAGAGAATACCTGGCTAGTGACAATTGATGTCGAATCTCTGTATACGAACATCTCACAACAGGATGCAATTACGGCTGTCACAGAGGCTTTCTGTGGCAAATCCACCTTACCAGATGCCCAGATAACATTCTTGGTAAAAGGCCTCATGCTAGCCATGGGTAATAATTACTTTTGGGTCCAGGGTAACTTCTATAAACAGGTAAAAGGGGTTGCCATGGGGGCTCGTTATGCCCCCAGTGTTGCAAATCTGGTCCTTAATAAATGGGAAGAAGAAACAATCTTTAAAGATAATACCGGTTCAGTAGTATATTATAAACGTTACATTGATGATATCATTTTGTTGTGGGAGGGATCCCAGACCTCTTTAGATATTTTTCTATCCCAAATGAATGTTAATAATTATGGTCTCAACTTTACGGCAGTATTTAGTTTGACCACCATTAATTATTTAGATCTGACCCTTACAAAGGTAAATAATCGGATCTGTACTAAGACCTTTTTTAAACCTACTGACCGTAATGGGTATGTACCCCTAACCAGTTGTCACCACCCTAAGTGGTTGGGAGCTGTCCCTAAAGGGCAGTTTATGCGTATTCGTCGCAATTGCAATGATATTGCTGACTTTGATCAACAATCTAACTTGTTAATTGACAAGTTCGTTGCTAAAGGTTACTCCCAAACCAAGCTGTTAGTAACCAGAGAAGAGGTTAAGAATATGGATAGAGAAAGTATGCTTGAATCCAAATCTAAACCTCCTCGCCAGGGAGAATTATCCTTTTTGTCTGGTTACCATAGACAATATAGGCAGGTTGAAAAGATCTTCAAACAATTTTGGCCTATTCTGATGAAAGACAATGATTTGGCCAAAATTTTACCGCCCAAACCTACTTTTATTTATAGGAGGGCTCCTGGCCTTAGAAATATGATTGCTGGCAATGTACCAGACCCCCCTGAGAGACCTTTAACTTTTTTAGATGGCTCCGGGTTCCACTACTGCACTCGGTGCAGATCGTGTAAAAAAAAAAAAAAACGAACAGAACCAGTAAATTAACAAATAGAACAAATAGAAAAGTGAGCAAATTTAGTTCTAGCATAACCAAACAAGAATTTACTATTAAACCTCTTATAACATGTCATTCTAGATATGTCACATATGTGCTGGAGTGCCCATGTACTTTCCAATATGTGGGTAGAACTACCAGGGAGCTTAAAGTAAGGATCAATGAGCATGTAGCAAACATCATAAAAGGCTACCCTGATCACAGTGTTTCAAAGCACTTTGACCTTTTCCATAATAGAGATCCCCGGAAACTTACATTTTTTGGGATTGATCGGATTACCAGCCACTGGAGGGGTACCCACCTTACCAGGGCAGTCTCCCAAAATGAGACCCAGTGGATACATCGTTTAAGGTCTATGCGACCCCAGGGTCTCAACATAGAGCTTGACCTTAATTGTTTCCTTACTAATGATTAAAATATATTTTAAATTTAATTTTAATTTAATTTTAATACTATGGATTTTAAGATACAATTTTGATACAGATGTATTTTTGTCAGAAATTGTTTGTATTGATTGTATATTTGTTATTTTTACGTTAGAAGAATGAGACTATGCTAATTTTTAGTTAAATTAAGTTATAGTTTATTTCTGCTGCATATAATTATGAATGTTTTGGTGCACAATCTGCTTTGCGATGCACGTTTGTTGCGGAAGTAATCGGGACCGAGGCTGTGATTGGCCCAAATTTTTCCCATTGCTGTTGCCGAGACCAATATAAACTGGTCTGGTGCGTGTGTCTAGTGCGCTTCCTGATGACGACATATTGAAACGTACGTCGAGGCGGCACGTGACCACGCACAGCATCTTCCGGTCCAGCTGGCTCTCAACTTCAGTGAGGTGGAACGCACGCGATTGTTTTCCCCAGCCAAGGACACGTTTTTCTTTAGACCTAAGCCTTCAGCCTCAGTGCCGGGACGTGAGGCACCCCTAACAGTAAGGAGCCACTCGGCACTGTATGTTTTAATGTTATTTTAATTAAACGTTATTACGCCATGGCGGCTTTTCTTGTTGTTCTTTGCCCTATAATGGTTATACATATCCAATCAAGAGTATCCAGGCATTAATCATCTGTGGAGACTTACAGCTTATTTGACCACTTTTTTAACGAAAAGGGTCAATTGGTTGCGGTAAGGAGCCATCTTTTACACTCACGTTTGGTGTTTTAGTTGGTGAAGGTGGAAATTCTCACTCTTTGATCACAGTATTCACTTATTTATTTGAGTGAAATTTACAAGGACTTTTGGAATCAACCCTCTGCACATTTTATGGACATTTTGTTTCTGCACTATTTATGGACTTTTACTTTAGATTGCACATATTTACATATTAATGTTAAGGCAACCATAGTTGTTTGGTTTATTCTGTGGTTTATGTTTTGATTGCTTGCATATTTAGCGCCCCCTTCTGTTTTCTCTATATATATAGACCTGTCACAATGGGTCGAGCATCATTAATTGCCTTCACTGTTAGTATTACTTGACGTGGAGAAGGCATTTGATAGGCTAGATTGGAACTTTGTTAAGGCAGTTTTGATAAAAATTGTCTTTTGGGGCCCCATAGTTAAAGCCATAATGGCTCTCTACTCACTTCCCAGCACTAGAGTTGTCACGTCAGGTATCCTGAAACCGACGTCAAAACGACGTGAGCGTCATTTACGCAACTCCCTATTCGCGAACGTGTTAGTAAAACGACGTAAGCGATGGAAAAAGCCGACGCTGACCCGACGCCATACTTAACATGGCATCCGACGGGACCCGATGGCATCCGACGGTACTTCGTAAGGTTACTCCACATAGAAGCTGGGGTAACCTTACGCGAACAAAAACGACAACGCGACGACGGGGCGGCGTAAAAGCGATAGAGAATCGGCGTACTACCGCATTTGCATATGCAAATGCGAAAACAACGTAAAGGCCACCTAGTGGCCGGAGTTGTCATTACACCTACGATCCGCAAGTGTAATGGTTTTACACTTGTCGGATGTAGAAGCGTATCTATGCAAAAGTGATGCTTAGCATCACGCGCATAGATACGAGACAAAAAAAACGGCGATACGACGGGGTATCTGAGATACTCCATCGTAACGCCGCTGAGAATCTGGCCCACAGTGTCTTTTCAGATAGATAGATAGATAGATAGATAGATAGATAGATAGATATATGCATCAGGGAGGCTACTAGTTAGTATAGTTAAATGTACAGTTTGTAGAGAATATATTCACATCCCTAGGAGTTGTCAATATATTTATAAACTGTATAGCTTAGCTAGTTCTGCTATTAGTATCTGTCAGGCAGGAGATTGTGCTTGATGCTCTAACGTGTTAGTGTACACGTGTTAGTTAATTGCACATAGATGCATTAACTGTTACTGCACGTGTGCTATTTATTTGCACAGAAAGGCAGTTGCTGTTAATGCAAGTGGGCTATTGAATTGCACAGAAACTCAGTCGCTCTGACTGTGCGTGTGCTGTGACATACCACCTGAGCGCATTTGGGGTCACCGTACGTGTGCTGTGACATACCACCTGAGCGCATTTGGGGTCACCGTACGTGTGCTGTGACATACCACCTGAGCGCATTTGGGGTCACCGTACGTGTTCTGTGACATACCACCTGAGCGCATTTGGGGTCACGGTAATTGTGTGCTGGTATATACCACCTGAGCGCATTTGGGGTCACGGTAATTGTGTGCTGGTATATACCACCTGAGCGCAGTTAGTGCCACTGTACGTGTGCTCCTATATACCACCTGAGCACAGTTAGTGCCACTGTACGTGTGCTGGTATATACCACCTGAGCACAGATAGTGCCACTGTACGTGTGCTGGTATATACCACCTGAGCACAGATAGTGCCACTGTACGTGTGCTCCTATATACCACCTGAGCACAGTAAGTGCCACTGTATGTGTGCTGGTATATACCACCTGAGCACAGTTAATGCCACTGTACGTGTGCTGGTATATACCACCTGAGCACAGTTAGTGCCACTGTACGTGTGCTCCTATATACCACCTGAGCACAGATAGTGCCACTGTACGTGTGCTGGTATATACCACCTGAGCACAGTTAGTGCCACTGTACGTGTGCTCCTATATACCACCTGAGCACAGATAGTGCCACTGTACGTGTGCTCCTATATAACACCTGAGCACAGATAGTGCCACTGTACATGTGCTCCTATATACCACCTGAGCACAGATAGTGCCACTGTACGTGTGCTGGTATATACCACCTGAGCACAGATAGTGCCACTGTACGTGTGCTCCTATATACCACCTGAGCACAGATAGTGCCACTGTACGTGTGCTCCTATATACCACCTGAGCACAGTTAGTGCCACTGTACGTGTGCTCCTATATACCACCTGAGCACAGATAGTGCCACTGTACGTGTGCTGGTATATACCACCTGAGCACAGATAGTGGCCACTGTACGTGTGCTGGTATATACCACCTGAGCACAGATAGTGCCACTGTACGTGTGCTGGTATATACCACCTGAGCACAGATTAGTGCCACTGTACGTGTGCTGGTATATACCACCTGAGCACAGATAGTGCCACTGTACGTGTGCTCCTATATACCACCTGAGCACAGTTAGTGCCACTGTACGTGTGCTGGTATATACCACCTGAGCACAGTTAGTGCCACTGTACGTGTGCTGGTATATACCACCTGAGCACAGTTAGTGCCACTGTACGTGTGCTCCTATATACCACATGAGCACAGATAGTGCCACTGTACGTGTGCTGTTATATACCACCTGAGCACAGTTAGTGCCACTGTACGTGTGCTCCTATATACCACCTGAGCACAGATAGTGCCACTGTACGTGTGCTCCTATATACCACCTGAGCACAGTTAGTGCCACTGTACGTGTGCTCCTATATACCACCTGAGCACAGATAGTGCCACTGTACGTGTGCTCCTATATACCACCTGAGCACAGTTAGTGCCACTGTACGTGTGCTCCTATATACCACCTGAGCACAGATAGTGCCACTGTACGTGTGCTCCTATATACCACCTGAGCACAGATAGTGCCACTGTACGTGTGCTCCTGTATACCACCTGAGCACAGATAGTGCCACTGTACGTGTGCTCCTATATACCACCTGAGCACAGAAAGTGCCACTGTACGTGTGCTCCTATATACCACCTGAGCACAGATAGTGCCACTGTACGTGTGCTGTGTAACGGTTACCACCGCTTACAACCTTCCATCCATCCCCGACAAGCTTATCTGACACACTCCGACAATATTGCATACACGATCCATATCCTTTCCCAGAATAAGACGAGACAGAGCTCCGTTCTTGCTTCCAAAGATATGACAATTTATTAGTATTTTCTCAGCTTCTTATATCCAGTACAGCATAATACAGTTAATCACAGGACAATGCAATCTCCACCCCCCTATTCACTCACTGAGGATAATTCTTTAATTGGTAGCTAGACATGACGGCACCGTATTATCAATAGGGTTCAATTAACCTTGAATAGTAACACAGACATCTGTTGAATAAGTTCTCTATACAGCTTTGTCACACAATGCCAGTGAGAGTGGGTGTCTTTACATTGAATAGCCAACACCTTAGGATATTTCAATAGCCTATTATACAAAAGGTATGACTCACTGGCTGACCTGGTCAGGTCATCATGACTCCTTGTGATATCTCAGTCCTGCAATATGAAGTATTATTAATGTCCCATCTCATGTAATATGAATTATGATTCACTATTAGCCACCCTATACCCAAAAGGGCACAGGGTGGATTTTGACCCAAGAGTTTTTGGTGCTGCTGGCACAAGAGTATCTCTCATCCTTCCAACGTCTATGGGTGTCACGGGCCATTCTGTTACATGCTGGTATACACCACCTGAGCACAGTTAGTGCCACTGTACGTGTGCTCCTATATACCACCTGAGCACAGATAGTGCCACTATACGTGTGCTCCTATATACCACGTGAGCACAGATAGTGCCACTGTACGTGTGCTCCTATATAACACCTGAGCACAGATAGTGCCACTGTACGTGTGCTCCTATATACCACCTGTTGCAAATAATATCAATGTATGAATTCTGACCATCCTCTGATTCCAGTCAAACAAGCCAGGATATCTGCCCCCCCCCCCTCCCAGGAATGGGATAAGTAAACTTGTCTCCAGGGAGTCTAGGAGGAGGACAGCTGTTGGGCAGTCTCCACAAACAAACAAACAAAAGACATTGATTATTACAAGGATCAAAGGAATTCCAGTGGCTAGGTACTGAATGAACAGGGATGTGAATCATGAAATGCAACGATTGGTTGAACATCAGATGGGCAGGCAACATGGGAGGCGTTGCGAATGATTAATGAGTGAGGTTTGGTAAAAGGGTTTTGGAAGAGAACTTCCCTGTCTCTATTCGTTTGAATGCTGAAGTGAACCTATCATCTGGAGGCCTATACTGAAGCCACATGGCCTAGGCCGCATGGAAGCCTGATCGGTATTTTGGGCCTGGCCATGTGGCCAACAAGGAGGCCTAGCATTTTCCTTTTTCCTTCAGGGCCAAGCCAGAAAGGACTGAACTTAAGTATCTTTCTATCTTATTTGCCAAAAATGTATTAGGTCATAGAGATTGATGTTAGTGATTGTATATTGTGCAATAGGAATTCTATGCTACAGCTTTGTTTACTATACAATGGACAAAGGACTGAACTTAAGTATCTTTCTATCTTATTTGCTAAAAATGTATTAGGTCATAGAGATTGATGTTAGTGATTGTATATTGTGCAATAGGAATTCTATGCTACAGCTTTGTTTACTATACAATGGACGCCTTTTGTTAGAATAAATATAACTGTTCAATTTCAAAGGTGTCTGTCTCATTAACTAACGATTAGCCTCAGGCCTAGAGCACGCTTCGGCCGGATATACATTAGCCGACACAGGACTCATGCATGTTAATACAGATGCAATAGCTTATATATAGGTATTACAAGTTACAGTAAAGGATAGATAAATATAGTTAGCTGTTGCATGATTGTTTTAGTTACAACACCACCTGAGCACAGATAGTGCCACTGTACGTGTGCTCCTATATACCACCTGAGCACAGATAGTGCCACTGTACATGTGCTCCTATATACCACCTGAGCACAGATAGTGCCACTGTACGTGTGCTGGTATATACCACCTGAGCACAGATAGTGCCACTGTACGTGTGCTCCTATATACCACCTGAGCACAGATAGTGCCACTGTACGTGTGCTCCTATATACCACCTGAGCACAGATAGTGCCACTGTACGTGTGCTGGTATATACCACCTGAGCACAGATAGTGCCACTGTACGTGTGCTGGTATATACCACCTGAGCACAGATAGTGCCACTGTACATGTGCTCCTATATACCACCTGAGCACAGATAGTGCCACTGTACGTGTGCTCCTATATACCACCTGAGCACAGATAGTGCCACTGTACGTGTGCTGGTATATACCACCTGAGTACAGATAGTGCCACTGTACGTGTGCTCCTATATACCACCTGAGCATAGATAGTGCCACTGTACGTGTGCTCCTATATACCACCTGAGCACAGATAGTGCCACTGTACGTGTGCTCCTATATACCACCTGAGCACAGATAGTGCCACTGTACGTGTGCTCCTATATACCACCTGAGCACAGATAGTGCCACTGTACGTGTGCTGGTATATACCACCTGAGCACAGATAGTGCCACTGTACGTGTGCTCCTATATACCACCTGAGCACAGATAGTGCCACTGTACGTGTGCTCCTATATACCACCTGAGCACAGATAGTGCCACTGTACGTGTGCTCCTATATAACACCTGAGCACAGATAGTGCCACTGTACGTGTGCTCCTATATACCACCTGAGCACAGATAGTGCCACTGTACGTGTGCTGGTATATACCACCTGAGCACAGATAGTGCCACTGTACATGTGCTGGTATATACCACCTGAGCACAGATAGTGCCACTGTACGTGTGCTCCTATATACCACCTGAGCACAGATAGTGCCACTGTACGTGTGCTGGTATATACCACCTGAGCACAGATAGTGCCACTGTACGTGTGCTCCTATATACCACCTGAGCACAGATAGTGCCACTGTACGTGTGCTCCTATATACCACCCGAGCACAGATAGTGCCACTGTACGTGTGCTCCTATATACCACCTGAGCACAGATAGTGCCACTGTACGTGTGCTCCTATATACCACCTGAGCACAGTTAGTGCCACTGTATGTGTGCTCCTATATACCACCTGAGCACAGTTAGTGCCACTGTACGTGTGCTCCTATATACCACCTGAGCACAGATAGTGCCACTGTACGTGTGCTCCTATATACCACCTGAGCACAGATAGTGCCACTGTACGTGTGCTGGTATATACCACCTGAGCACAGATAGTGCCACTGTACGTGTGCTCCTATATACCACCTGAGCACAGATAGTGCCACTGTACGTGTGCTCCTATATACCACCTGAGCACAGATAGTGCCACTGTACGTGTGCTAGTATATAACACCTGAGCACAGATAGTGCCACTGTACGTGTGCTCCTATATACCACCTGAGCACAGTTAGTACCACTGTACGTGTGCTGGTATATACCACCTGAGCACAGATAGTATCACTGTACGTGTGCTCCTATATACCACCTGAGCACAGATAGTGCCACTGTACGTGTGCTCCTATATACCACCTGAGCACAGTTAGTGTCACTGTTCCTGTGCTGGTATATACCACCTGAGCTCAGTTAGTGTCACTGTACCTGTGCTTGTATATACCACCTGAGCACAGTTAGTGTGACCGCACGTGTGCTGCTATATACCACCTGAGCTTAGTTAGTGTCACTGTACCTGTGCTGCTATATACCACCTGAGCACAGTTAGTGCCACTGTACGTTTGCTGGTATATACCACCTGAGCTCAGATAGTGCCACTGTACGTGTGCTCCTATATACCACCTGAGCACAGTTAGTGCCACTGTACGTGTGCTGGTATATACCACCTGAGCACAGATAGTGCCACTGTACG
This sequence comes from Rana kukunoris, assembly GCA_029574335.1. Taxonomy (NCBI): domain Eukaryota; kingdom Metazoa; phylum Chordata; class Amphibia; order Anura; family Ranidae; genus Rana; species Rana kukunoris. The sequence continues at coordinate 339,903,538 of CM056049.1, read as the reverse complement.
TGTGCTGGTATATACCACCTGAGCACAGATAGTGCCACTGTACGTGTGCTCCTATATACCACCTGAGCACAGTTAGTGCCACTGTACGTGTGCTGATATATACCACCTGAGCACAGATAGTGCCACTGTACGTGTGCTGGTATATACCACCTGAGCACAGATAGTGCCACTGTACGTGTGCTCCTATATACCACCTGAGCACAGTTAGTGCCACTGTACGTGTGCTGGTATAAACCACCTGAGCGCAGATAGTGCCACTGTACGTGTGCTGGTATATACCACCTGAGCACAGTTAGTGCCACTTTACGTGTGCTGGTATATACCACCTGAGTACAGATAGTGCCACTGTACGTGTGCTCCTATATACCACCTGAGCACAGATAGTGAAACTGTACGTGTGCTCCTATATACCACCTGAGCACAGATACTGCCACTGTACGTGTGCTCCTATATACAACCTGAGCACAGTTAGTGCCACTGTACGTGTGCTCCTATATACCACCTGAGCGCAGTTAGTGCCACTGTACGTGTGCTCCTATATACCACCTGAGCACAGTTAGTGCCACTGTACGTGTGCTGGTATATACCACCTGAGCACAGTTAGTGCCACTGTACGTGTGCTCCTATATACCACCTGAGCACAGTTAGTGCCACTGTACGTGTGCTCCTATATACCACCTGAGCACAGTTAGTGCCACTGTACGTGTGCTGGTATAAACCACCTGAGCACAGATAGTGCCACTGTACGTGTGCTGGTATATACCACCTGAGCACAGATAGTGCCACTGTACGTGTGCTCCTATATACCACCTGAGCACAGTTAGTGCCACTGTACGTGTGCTCCTATATACCACCTGAGCGCAGTTAGTGCCACTGTACGTGTGCTCCTATATACCACCTGAGCACAGTTAGTGCCACTGTACGTGTGCTGGTATATACCACCTGAGCACAGATAGTGCCACTGTACGTGTGCTCCTATATACCACCTGAGCACAGTTAGTGCCACTGTACGTGTGCTGGTATATACCACCTGAGCACAGATAGTGCCACTGTACGTGTGCTCCTATACACCACCTGAGCACAGTTAGTGCCACTGTATGTGTGCTGGTATATACCACCTGAGCACAGATAGTGCCACTGTACGTGTGCTCCTATATTCCACCTGAGCACAGTTAGTGCCACTGTACGTGTGCTCCTATATACCACCTGAGCGCAGTTAGTGCCACTGTACGTGTGCTCCTATATACCACCTGAGCACAGTTAGTGCCACTGTACGTGTGCTCCTATATACCACCTGAGCGCAGTTAGTGCCACTGTACGTGTGCTCCTATATACCACCTGAGCACAGTTAGTGCCACTGTACGTGTGCTCCTATATACCACCTGAGCACAGATAGTGCCACTGTACGTGTGCTTCTATATACCACCTGAGCACAGTTAGTGCCACTGTACGTGTGCTCCTATATACCACCTGAGCACAGTTAGTGCCACTGTACGTGTGCTCCTATATACCACCTGAGCACAGTTAGTGCAACTGTACGTGTGCTGGTATATACCACCTGAGCACAGTTAGTGCCACTGTACGTGTGCTTCTATATACCACCTGAGCACAGTTAGTGCCACTGTACGTGTGCTCCTATATACCACCTGAGCACAGTTAGTGCCACCGTACGTGTGCTCCTATATACCACCTGAGCACAGTTAGTGCCACTGTACGTCTGCTGGTATAAACCACCTGAGCACAGATAGTGCCACTGTACGTGTGCTGGTATATACCACCTGAGCACAGATAGTGCCACTGTACGTGTGCTCCTATATACCACCTGAGCACAGTTAGTGCCACTGTACGTGTGCTGGTATAAACCACCTGAGCACAGATAGTGCCACTGTACGTGTGCTGGTATATACCACCTGAGCACAGATAGTGCCACTGTACGTGTGCTCCTATATACCACCTGAGCACAGTTAGTGCCACTGTACGTGTGCTCCTATATACCACCTGAGCGCAGTTAGTGCCACTGTACGTGTGCTCCTATATACCACCTGAGCACAGTTAGTGCCACTGTACGTGTGCTGGTATATACCACCTGAGCACAGATAGTGCCACTGTACGTGTGCTCCTATATACCACCTGAGCACAGTTAGTGCCACTGTACGTGTGCTGGTATATACCACCTGAGCACAGATAGTGCCACTGTACGTGTGCTCCTATACACCACCTGAGCACAGTTAGTGCCACTGTATGTGTGCTGGTATATACCACCTGAGCACAGATAGTGCCACTGTACGTGTGCTCCTATATTCCACCTGAGCACAGTTAGTGCCACTGTACGTGTGCTCCTATATACCACCTGAGCGCAGTTAGTGCCACTGTACGTGTGCTCCTATATACCACCTGAGCACAGTTAGTGCCACTGTACGTGTGCTCCTATATACCACCTGAGCGCAGTTAGTGCCACTGTACGTGTGCTCCTATATACCACCTGAGCACAGTTAGTGCCACTGTACGTGTGCTCCTATATACCACCTGAGCACAGATAGTGCCACTGTACGTGTGCTTCTATATACCACCTGAGCACAGTTAGTGCCACTGTACGTGTGCTCCTATATACCACCTGAGCACAGTTAGTGCCACTGTACGTGTGCTCCTATATACCACCTGAGCACAGTTAGTGCAACTGTACGTGTGCTGGTATATACCACCTGAGCACAGTTAGTGCCACTGTACGTGTGCTTCTATATACCACCTGAGCACAGTTAGTGCCACTGTACGTGTGCTCCTATATACCACCTGAGCACAGTTAGTGCCACCGTACGTGTGCTCCTATATACCACCTGAGCACAGTTAGTGCCACTGTACGTCTGCTGGTATAAACCACCTGAGCACAGATAGTGCCACTGTACGTGTGCTGGTATATACCACCTGAGCACAGATAGTGCCACTGTACGTGTGCTCCTATATACCACCTGAGCACAGTTAGTGCCACTGTACGTGTGCTCCTATATACCACCTGAGCGCAGTTAGTGCCACTGTACGTGTGCTCCTATATACCACCTGAGCACAGTTAGTGCCACTGTACGTGTGCTGGTATATACCACCTGAGCACAGATAGTGTCACTGTATGTGTGCTCCTATATACCACCTGAGCACAGTTAGTGCCACTGTACGTGTGCTGGTATATACCACCTGAGCACAGATAGTGCCACTGTACGTGTGCTCCTATATACCACCTGAGCACAGTTAGTGCCACTGTATGTGTGCTGGTATATACCACCTGAGCACAGATAGTGCCACTGTACGTGTGCTCCTATATACCACCTGAGCACAGTTAGTGCCACTGTACGTGTGCTGATATATACCACCTGAGCACAGATAGTGCCACTGTACGTGTGCTCCTATATACCACCTGAGCGCAGGTAGTGCCACTGTACGTGTTCTGTTATATATCACCTGAGCGCATTTGGTGTCACTCCGCTTGTGCTGTTACATACCACCTGAGCACTTCAATATGTCTGGAAAGAGAACAAAGAGAGGCAGAGAGTCACAAGGGCAAGCAGGCTCTGCATGTAGAGGTAACGCTGGTAGTGTATGTGGTGCATCCTCTTCATCACGTGGCCGTGGCCGTGGCCGCTCGTCCTTCTTTTCGGGAGCTGGCCGTGTTGAACCTCAACATGCAGAGGAATTAGTAGAGTGGATGACCAAGCCGTCCTCATCCTCCTCATCCTCTCTCACACAGACAGATCAAAGTTTATCTGGCAAAGCAGCTGCCAAGGCGTCCTCTTCCCTCTGCACAATGGCTTCACACAATACTTCCCTAGTACCACCGTGTCCTCCTGAGGAGTCCCCCGAACTGTTTCAACACAGTGTGGGGTACATGCTGCAGGAAGATGCGCAGCGTTTTGAAGACTCCAATGACGGAACACTGATAGAGGATGGCATTGATGTGAGCCCAGGGAGAGGGGGTTTCCAGAGGGACAGCAATTTGTCAGTGATGATGTTCCCCCAGCTGGAGCATACTGCCAGGTTGTTGACAGTGATGAGGAGGGAGGGGATGATGAGGTCACTGACTCTACCTGGGAGCCTGATAGGAGAGAGGAGGAGGAGGAGGAGGAGGAGGAGGAGGCACAGGCACATCTCCAAAGTGGCAGGATGCCCTCCAGGGGTCAGCTTAAGGTCACACCCACTGCATTACAGAGCACATCTACGTCGCTTGTGCATGGCGCTGCTGTGTCTGACCGGTACAGCAAAAGTTATTTGGTGTGGGCCTTTTTTGAAACATGTCCACAAGATCGTACCTTTGCTATTTGCAACTTATGTCGCAAGCGTTTCTCGCGTGGCCAAAACATCAACCGCCTGGGTACCACATGCTTGTCCACACTTATGTCGACCTGCCATGCAGCTCGTTGGCAAGCACACCAGAAAGACCCACACCAAAGACAACAGCGTACCCCCCCTTGCCCTTCTGGGACCTCCAACCCCAGTAGACCCCCAGTCCTCTCTGAAGCCTGCAGTGAAGGTGTAGAAATAGGTGTGTCACAAGCTAGTAGTAGCGGTCAATCTACTGATAGTACCAGGCAAATTTCCCTGCCCCAGCTGCTGCAGCGCCAAAAGAAGTACAATCCCAGCCATCCCCATGCCCAGCAGTTGAATGCTAGATTAGCGAAATTGCTAGCACTTCAACTGCTACCATTTCAGTTGGTAGATTCTGCCCCCTTCCGTGAGTTTGTGCAATGTGCAGTACCTCAGTGGCAAGTACCAAAACGCCACTTTTTCTCACGGAAGGCTATTCCGGCTCTCTACCGGCATGTGGAAGGCAATGTCCATGCCTCGCTGGACAGGGCGGTCAGTGGTAAGGTGCATCTTACCGCCGACTCATGGTCCAGCAGGCATGGACAGGGACGTTACCTGTCTTTTACGGCGCATTGGGTGACTCTGCTGGCAGCTTGGAAGGACGCAGGACAAGGTCCAGTAGTTTTGGAGGTTGTTTGCGCTGTGGTGGTGATGCCTAAAGGGTGATGGGAAAGGGGAAGTGAAGTAGTAAACTAGGTGAATACAATAAGTGACAAAAATGTATAAATATATAGAAAAAATTCTATAAAACACAATGTGAACAAAGTAACAGTAAATAACAGTGACCGTGTCATCTATAAAGATGTGTGGTGGACATAATAGAATGCATGGTCAAACTCAGTCCTGCAGACAAAACCAAATAAAAGAAGAGAGTCCAACTTAATCATGCAACTCGGTGCAGCAAGTGAAATCTGGTGTGAAGTCAAAAGGAGATGTTCCAGCAGCCAAATGAGTGAAGGTGCAATGGAGGATTCCAAAACGTGCAGCCCACGTGGCTAGATGTTAATCCGCCGATACTCAAACGATGGTGTTTGAAACAAAAATAGGAGGACACATCGCATAATACCGCAAAATAAAGATTTAATAAACAAAGCACAAAATAAAAACTCACATAAAGTCAGCTGAGGCGGTCATACATCCACGAGCAGCGAGCTCGTCTACCGTCCGTCAGGTGTAAAGGGTCCAGTGCTCCAATCCCGACGCGTATTCGTCACACCACGTGACTTCATCAGGGGATAGCACTTGGATACTGGTCTGAGTTTAAATAGGGTCTGCGGAATAGGACGCCCTATTTTTGTTTCAAACACCATCGTTTGAGTATCGGCGGATTAACATCTAGCCAAACAGCGGCAGCAGAGCAGCACCTGACGAGCTCGCTGCTCGTGGAGATAGGCACCCCCTTTCACCACTCTGTGTAAGTGCACATCTTTTGATTGCTAGCAGGAATCCCTCCAGTGGTGACAGGACTACTCTATGTTTGTTTTTTTGTACTTTCCCCTTCCATGCACCATCGGATTTGAGGCTTCCATTCATCAAGAGTTTGATGCCCTATCTTTCTGGCTATATCAGATAGCCTTGAGGTAAGCTGATAGGATCACTAGAGGTGTGGGCTGCACGTTTTGGAATCCTCCATTGCACCTTCACTCATTTGGCTGCTGGAACATCTCCTTTTGACTTCACACCAGATTTCACTTGCTGCACCGAGTTGCATGATTAAGTTGGACTCTCTTCTTTTATTTGGTTTTGTCTGCAGGACTGAGTTTGACCATGCATTCTATTATGTCCACCACACATCTTTATAGATGACACGGTCACTGTTATTTACTGTTACTTTGTTCACATTGTGTTTTATAGATTTTTTTCTATATATTTATACATTTTTGTCACTTATTGTATTCACCTAGTTTACTACTTCACTTCCCCTTTCCCATCACCCTTTAGGCATCACCACCACAGCGCAAACAATATCACTTGTTGTATACCTTTTATTGTCCATTTGGATAGACCTATTCTTTGTTTGCTGCAGTATACCTCCCGTGCCCCTTTCCCACGGCCCCTTTCCCACGGTCCAATCCCTTTTCACCCATTTCAGCGCAGGAGTTTCACCTATCACTTCTAGTTTTGGAGGTTGTTCCACCACCACGCCTCCAAAGCACTACTACTGTTTGTGACACACCTCTCTCCTCCACCCCTCCTCTTCTTCTTCCTCTGTGGCCTCTTCCTGTGGTGACGTTTTCTCCGAACCAGCCTTGCTCCGTAGGCGTACGAGGGGCTACGCAGGAATGCAGGCCAGGAGATGCCATGCGGTGCTAGAGCTGGTGTGCTTGGGAGACAGGAGCCACACTGGGGAAGAGGTTTTGTCAGCTCTGCAGGGTCAGGCTGAGAGGTTGTTGACGCCACGCCAGCTGAAGCCTGGAATGGTGGTCAGCGACAATGGCACAAACCTCCTCTCTGCCCTGCGACAGGGAAAACTCACCCACGTGCCCTGTTTTGCGCATGTCCTCAATTTGGTGGTGCAGCGGTTCTTGGGCAGGTAACCGGGATTGCAGGATGTCCTGAAGCAGGCCAGGAAAGTCTGTGTGCATTTCCGGAGGTCATATAATGCCACTGCTCGTGTACGTGCTATTAAGGAGAGGGATCATTACTGGCCGGCGACTCTCCTTGATCCACGTTACAAGAGTAAGGTTGCCATCGCAGAGGGTTGCCATCGCAGAGGGAGCAGAAGATGAAACTTCTGCGGGAGGCCTTGCAGAAGGGTCTGTGCAATGCGTTCCCAGAACCGGGGGGATTACCAAAACCTGGCTCTGGACAACGTCTTGCTGAGGCTTCGGTGAGTCACAGAAGGGGCGGTGGAGAAGGTGGTCGTCTGACCGATGCGTACAGGCAGTTTTTTTGTCCGCAGCCCCAAGGTCTGACCGGTTCCAACAACCATCGCCAGCGTCTAGTTTACATGGCCTGGGAATACCTAGGGGCAAGATCCGACTTGGACACCTTCCCCACCGAAAATCCTCTGGCTTACTGGGTCTTGAGGATGGATCACTGGCCAGAGCTTGCTCAGTACGCAATTGAGCTACTGGCTTGCCCTGCATCCAGTGTTCTTTCAGAACGGACATTCAGTGCTGCTGGAGGCTTTGTCACTGATCACAGGGTGCGCCTCTCCACCGGCTCTGTTGATCGACTGACCTTCATCAAAATGAATCAGGCTTGGATCAACACCAGCTACCAAGCACCTGATGCTGATATTAATGAATAATATCTTTTTGTTGAAATGTCGGATGCCTTTTAGTCTGCTGATGCTGAGTGACTGTCCTCTTATGCTGCTGATGGAATATCCTTCTCCTCCTCACTTTTCTTGCTGATAGCTAGTAAGAAATGTTGTGTTTCTGGGCTCCGCCACCAGTCCCTAAGGCACAATTTTTCAGCCCCTGTTTAACAGGGGCGCCTAATAACAATTTTTGATGCAATAATTTGCACGTGGCTCCTTGTTGCGCTCCAATTGGAGTTATTGTGAGGGGTTGCAGTGTTGTGTTGTGCCCAAGGCCCAATTTTTCTGCCCCTGTTTAACAGGGGAGCCTAATAACAATTTTTGATGCAATAATTTGCACGTGGCTCCTTGTTGCGCTCCAATTGGAGTTATTGTGAGGGGTTGCAGTGTTGTGTTGTGCCCAAGGCCCAATTTTTCTGCTCCTGTTTAACAGGGGCGCCTAATAACAATTTTTGATGCAATAATTTGCACGTGGCTCCTTGTTGCGCTCCAATTGGAGTTATTGGGAGGGGTTGCAGTGTTGTGTTGTGCCCAATGCACAATTTTTCTGCCCCTGTTTAACAGGGGCACCTAATAACAATTTTTGATGCAAAACTTTGCACATGGCTCCTTGTTGTGCTCCAATTGGAGTTTTTGGGAGGGGTTGCAGTGTTGTGTTGTGCCCAAGGCCCAATTTTTCTGCCCCTGTTTAACAGGGGCGCCTAATAACAATTTTTGATGCAATAATTTGCACGTGGCTCCTTGTTGTGCTTGTTGGGAGGGGTTGCAGTGTTGTGCCCAAGGCACAATTTCTCTGCCCCTGTTTAACACAGGCACCTAATAACAATTTTTGATGCAATACTTTGCACGTGGCTCCTTGTTGCGCTCCAATTACAGGGGTGCCCTTTTTTCTTAAAATTTTCTTTCACAAAACAATAATGGCCCCCCACCACCGCTAAAATATTCGACATAATGTTGCCACACAGAACTTGCGCAAGTAGCATTAATTACTTTTTTTTTTTTTCCATAAACAATTTTATTAAGCGATAATAGAACAGTACAATACACAAAACTGGAAAGTACATGGAAGTAGATTGATACATGTTAACAATGCATATATACATATAGCAACAGGGTGTCTAGGTTAGCATTTCTAAACCGAGCACAATCCCATCTTCTGGGATTGTTAAACCTTGGCAAAAATGGTCTGTAATCAAACCATAACAGAGTATTTCGCTGAGGAAAAAGTGAAGAGAAAGAGGAGAGAAGGGAGTGAGAGAGATAGAAGAAAAGAGGATGGAGGAGAAGAAAGAGAAGGGAGAACAGACGAAAAAGAGGGAAAAAAAAGGGGGGGGAAGGGGGAGAGGAGAAGGGACGGTGGTGGGAGGTCATCGGTGCCGGTGGCCCTCCGCCAGGGAGGCCACAAGTCCAGGGGCACAGCATCATCAGCTTGGTAGGAACAAGCCTCTACTGGGGGCGGAAACGCTGAGTTGTTTTAAAGTGGGCCCAACATGCCCAGGTGGTCGTAAATTTTTCGATGCGTTCTTGGGATATATGAACTAGCTCTTCCATTTCTTCGGTCTTAGATATCCTGTCAAACCATTCCCTAATTGTCGGAGTGTGTGTGGAGCGCCAATGTACCGGAATGCAGAGCCTCGCCGCATTCACCATATGCATGGCCAGGGATTTAAAATATTCAGATCTGGTCAGATGCGTGTGATGTAGGAGATATTGTGCTGGAGAGTAGTCAAGAGTATAAGTAGTAACGTGTGCAATAAGCTCATGCACTTCTTTCCAGAATGGCTGGAGGGAATCACAGCTCCACCAAATGTGGAGCATGGTCCCTCTTTCCTTACCACATCTCCAACACGTTTCCGGAACTGCTGGGGAAAATTTGTGCAGGAGAGCCGGAGTTCTATACCAGCGCATTTTGATTTTGTAACAGATTTCCTGGGTAGCGACATTAAGAGACCCCTTGTGGACACATTCATCGATACGGGCCCAGTCCTCCTCATCCAGGGAAACCTGAAGTTCAGATTCCCAGGCAGTACGCGCGGGATCCGGAAGTGTGGGGGTGTTATCCGAGAGGATCTGATATATACTGGAGATCAAGTGTCTCTGTGGGGAGGACTGCGAACATAAGTTTTCGAAGGGCGTCAGTTGCCGCGTCCAAGTTTCGGAGGTCAGTTGTGAGGAGAGGAAGTGTCGTAGTTGTCTATAGGACCAGAAGGGAAAGGAGTTGGACGGGGATTCAGAGACCAAATCTGCGTAGGGGCGAGGGGATCCATGAGAGAAAAAGTGACGTGCTTGGACTCGGTCCCGCGGCCAGTCTCAGGAATCAGGAATGAGGAGGATAGACCTGGCAAGAATTCAGGGTTGCCTCTTAACGAGGTCAGTGGTCCCGGAACCGAGGAAAATTACTGCATTTTCGTCGCTCTTTCAAAAGCTTTAAGAGAAGGGTGAAGTAGCGGGTGCACCTTGATTTCTGGGGGCCAGTGTCGAGGTGGTGTCCAAGGAAGCGAATCAAGGGGGAGTTGTGTGAAAGACTTTTCCAACGTCACCCATCCCTTTCTAGTCTCATGGACATTCCAATCCACTATTCGCATAAGGTGGCCTGCCAGGTAGTATTGGAAGAGGTCTGGAAGACCGATACCACCATTGGCCTTTGAGCGGGTGAGCCGCGAGTATCTAATACGGGGGGGCGAATTCTTCCATATAAACGCTGAAGAGGCCTTCTTGAATGTTGCAAAAAAGGAGGGAGGTAGGGCAATCGGGATACATTGCATGAGGTACAGAAGGCGCGGTGGAATCATCATTTTCAGGAGGGCGGAACGACTGAACCATGAAACATTAAGGGTCCCCCAGTCCCTTAGATCCTGTTGGGCCTTTTTAAGGGCGGTCAGAAAATTTACGTTATAAAGGTGAGTCAAATCCGCCGTAATCTGAATGCCCAGATACGTAATGGCGCTCTCGTTCCAAAGGAACGGGAAGGAATTCCTGCAACTATCCACATCGCCCTGCGGGAGAGACACATTCAGGGCGTGTGATTTAGAGTAGTTAATCTTAAAGTGGGACAGCTCCCCAAAGCTCTCTATATCTTTCAGCAAATTCGGTAGTGATATCCTCGGTTGCGATAAAGAAAGGAGTACATCATCAGCGAAAGCCGCTACCTTGTACTCCCTACCTCCCACCATCAGGCCTTTTATATCAGGATTGCAATGTATTTTGTTAAGGAAAGGCTCCAGGATTAGCACAAAAATCAGGGGAGATAGGGGACAGCCCTGGCGGGTACCATTGCTTATGGAGAAAGTGTCCGACAGGCATCCATTCACTCGGACACAAGCACTGGGCGTGGAATACAATGCGGAGATGTGTGCCAGCATGCGGGGGTGAAGGCCAATCATTCTCAAGACCTCCCGCATGTAGTCCCAGGCCACCCTGTCGAACGCCTTCTCCGCGTCAAGGGATAAGAAGAAGCTTTGCGTCCCGGATACAGTGAGCCAATGATGTAAATTCAATGCCCTAGTAGTGTTGTCCCTGGCCTCCCTTCCAGGGACAAAACCCACCTGGTCCTGGGAGACCAAGCCAGGCAAAAGCGGAGATAGCCTATTTGCTAGGATCTTGGCGTACAGCTTAATGTCCACATTGAGAAGTGATATCGGTCTGTAGTTTTGGACTTGTGTGGCATCTTTACCTTCTTTCGGTATAACCGTTATGTGTGCCTCCAACAGACGACCCATTGGGACGGAACAGTATGCTAGAGCGTTGAAGGTATCTAGCATCTTAGAAGATAAGATAGTGAGGAATGACTTATAGTATTGGAGCGTGAACCCGTCAGGCCCTGGGCTCTTTCCCGGTTTCATTTGCTTCACCGCGTTTTGAAGTTCCTCAAAAGAGAGGGGCAGGTCTAAGTCTGCCGCACGTGCTTATGGAACTTGCCTAGGGCAGTACTGGGTTAATTACTTTCTTTTTGTCCTTTCATGTTGTGCAGGGACATCTCTAAACACGTGCCACTACTATAGACACCCAGCAGGTGTGATATTTAAAGGAGTTTTTTTTTTTTTCTCACTTTAAGCATCATTAAAATGGCTGCTCCGCAAAAAACGTCCGTTTTAAAAAAAAAATTTCCATTGATACATGTTCCCTGGGGCAAGACCCGGGTTCTGAATGACGTTTTCCAACATTTAATTGAATTTTGGTCTTTAAAATGACCGTTTTTGAATTCGAACGTTCGGGTCCCATAGACTTCAATGGGGTTCGAAATATTCGTGCGAACCCGCGGTCTGTTCGAACGTTCTGGTGCGAACCCGGGGGTGTTCGGCTCATCCCTACTACAGAGGTTGAAGAGGTAGAGGGTAAGCCTGTCAGTGCTCAGACCATACGTTGCACACTGCTTCAAATTGGTATGCATGGTTGTCGTCCCAGAAGGAAGCCTCTTCTAAAGATGATGCACAAGAAAACCCTCAAACAGTTTGCTGAAGATAAGCAGACTAATGACATGGATTACTGGAACCATGTCCTGTGGTTTGTCTGATGAGGCCCACATTAATTTATTTGGTTCAGGTGGTGTCAAGCGTGTTTGTTCCGGCAACCAGATGAGGAGTACAAAGAAAGTCAAGCATGGTGGTGGGAGTGTCATGGTCTGGGGCTGCATGAGTGCTGCCAACACTGGGGAGCTACAGTTCATTGAGGGAAACATGAATGCAAATATGTACTGTGACATACTAAAGCAGAGCATGATCCCCTACCTTGGAAGACTGTGCCGCAGAGCAGTATTCCAACATAACGACCCCAACACACACCTTCAAAATGACCACTGCCTTGCTAAAGAAGCTGTGGATAAAGGTGATGGTCTGGCCAAGCATGTCTCCAGACCTAAACCCTATTAAGCATCTGTGGAGCATCCTCAATTGGAAGGTGGAGGAGCGCAAGGTCTCTAACATCCACCAGCTCTGTGATGTTGTTATGGAGGAGTGGAAGAGGACTCCAGTGGCAACCTGTGAAGCTCTGGTAAACTCCATGCCCAAGAGGGTTAGGTCCATGCTGGAAAATAAAGATGGCCACACAAAATATTAACACTTTGGGTCCAATTTGGACATTTTCACTTAGGGGTGTACTCACTTTTGTTGCCAAAGGTTTAGCCATTAATAGGTGTGTGTTGAGTTATTTTGAGGGGACAGCAAATTTACACTGTTATACAAGCTGTACACTCATTACTTTACATTGTAGCAAAGTGTAATTTCTTCAGTGTTGTCACATGAAAAGATATAGTAAAATATTTACAAAAATATCTATCTATCTATCTATCTATCTATCTATCTATCTATCTATCTATCTATCTATCTATCTATCTATCTATCTATCTATCTATCTATCTATCTATCTATCTATCTATCTATCTATCTATCTATCTATCTATCTATCTATCTATCTATCTATCTATCTATCTATCCTTATTTATTATCTATCGTAGCCTTCCAAATGGAATTATCAATTCTGACATTCTTCTAGACAGCTTTCCGCTAAACCTCATCAGCAATTTTTTTTTTTTGCAATACATCACTGTGTCCTTTTTCCCCCACAAACAGAGCTTTCTTTTGGTGGTATTTGATCACCTCTGCGGTTTGTATTTATTTGTATTTTTTTACTTTTTGCTATAATAAATATCCCATTTTTTTTCTCAGTTTAGGCCAGGCCTTTTGAAGAGCGAGGGCCACTTAAGCAACTTGGTAATCAGTCGAGGGCCACAATGAGTGGAGCGGGCAGATGAGAGGTTACGGCTACTCTATAAGCCCTCCGATCCGCCCGGATCAAAGGGGGCAAATTCCCTTCTGTTTTTCAGATTTGAGATAGGCGGGCATAAACAAACATCTGTCGCTCTATAGAAGTGAATTGAGGGTCCCATTTGGTTGGGCTGATCGTGTGAAAAGGGCCAAAGACTTCTTTCATACTGATGTGCTGTGGTTTACCCACACCGCGGGTGCAGCCTAGTGCACCTGTGTCTATCCTGCGGGTTAGCTGAACTTTGCCATAGACTCCACCTGTGGCAAAAGCCAGCACTGTAGAGGAAGCATCGGCTTATGGGGCTCTGCTCAGCAGCCGATTTCTTCCTCTACCACCAGCTTCATTCACAACACTGATTCTGTGGTATGGCGGGTCGGCAACCAGCGATCTGGGCTTGCCAACCCACCATTCCATAGCAGGAGGTCTCGGCCCACATCAAAGGGATCCGCGGGCCACGTGTGGCCCCCGAACCAATGGTTGGCCACCCCTGGTTTAGGCCGAAATGTATTCTTCTACATATTTTTGGTAAAAGAAAAATCACAATAACCGTATATTGATTGGTTTGCGCAAAAGTTATAGCATCTACAAAATAGGGGATAGATTTATAGCATTTTTATTATTATTATTTTTTTACTAGTAATTTATCGAGAGAAGCTGACATATCCTGCCAGCAGAAATCCTTACTGGCTGCAGTAAGGATACTCCCACTGAGTAAAGCCCAGTGTCGGAACACACTTGTTCTGGCACTGGGCTCTGGGACTTTAGATACCAGCTCATTATGAAATACTTACCTTAGAATGAGGTGTCGGTAACTTACCTGGTCCACACCGAGGTAGCTGACATGTTGCCTCTACGTGTTTTCCAAGTATCGCAGCTCCAGCGCTGTGAGTGGCTGGAGCCATGATGTCGTCACTCCCGCGCATGCAATGTCAATGTCCGACGTATGACGGGCCTTCAGCTGAGAATCCCCTACCTACAGATATGCCTTATTATAGGCTTACATGTAGGTAAAAGTTTCAAAAATTACTATACAAGCACTTTAAAGCCACTCTGTATACAGTAATGCATTTTCCATAAAGCCACTGGTGCACAGTACAACAATGTATGTGGCCAGAGTTTCAGCTCACAGCACTTCCTAGAGAACTCAAGAACTGTTCACATCACTTCCAGGTACGCCCGCCCCTGTTGGGAGTATCTATCTATCTATCACATAGGGATTTCTATAATGACACTTTATTGAAATTTTGGTTGCGCGCGTGTTTATAATTTATTATATCTATTTTTAACTGTCTATGAGTGTCTCCAGGAAGTGCTGGGAGCCACCATTGCCCGCAAATCTCTGGCCACATACAAAGCTGTACTGTATGCTGTACACCAGCAGCTTTACTGTACATATACACAGTGGCTTTCCATGGATGAGCAGCAGACTCATTCACATTGTGAGTGTAAGGCCCCTTTCACACATGCGGACCGCATGTCCGCTTTTTCATCCATCCATTTGCAGATGAAAAGGGACATACATTGGTCCCTATGAGATCGGTCCACCCCCTCAAAGATTCGATTTTGCAGACGGAAGAAAACCCTATTTTTCCTTCTGTCTGCGGATCGGATGAACATGGACAGATGGTCTGCGTTCATCCGATCCCCCCATAGGGGAGAGCGGAGAAAAGACAGGGCGGTCCCTGCACAGTATGCGGGGACCGCCCTGTCATCCACCAGCTCAGTGGGGATCAACGGAGCGATCCTTTCTGAGAAAACGGAGCATAGGGAGGCTGATCATTACTGATCCGCCCTGTATGAAAGGGGCCTTATTTTTTTTTATTTTTTTTTTACATTAAAAAAACACTTGTATATTACAGTTTTTTTTTTTTTTTAAAGGGTAAATTTATTGAGTTTTCAAAAACAACAAAGAACAGCAGAAATAAACATTAAAAACAAAAAAAAACAAAATAGGAAAACGATAGTATATCACATGGTTATCGAACATCACATTATAAGTGCACAGGGTCAACAAGCATAGCTTCAAACATTGTGCATGTTATACATGTTTGATCATAGATTCACATACAAAGATATCACTTCCAGATCAGATTGTGAGTTTAGACAAAATTAGCAAGCATTACCTCATCTCATCTCAACATTCCCAGTGGTATACTTCAGCCAGTCATTCCAAACTTTTTCAAATTTGTTAGGGCAACCTCTAGCAACATAAGTTAGTTTATACATTGGCACCGCCTGGCCCTCCAGATCTACCCAATATTGCAGCGAGGGAGGCACCAGATCCCTCCACCTGAGAGCTATCGCCTTCTTCGCATAACAGAACAGTATCCTAATTAGCGTCTTCTTGGATTCTGAGAGTTCCTCCTCGTCCAGATCTCCTAATAGGCATCTGACTGGAGAATATATATTCGGGAGGGCTAAAGCTTCCTCCATGAACTTGAGAATCGCCCTCCAGAATCCCGCCACACGTGGGCACAGCCACACCATGTGGAAGAAATCACCCACTACCCCCCTGCATCTGGAGCACTCCGGCGCCTCTAGCCTTCCCATCCTATGCAAACGTTGTGGGGTGTAATAAATCCTGTGCAGATAATTAAATTGTATGAGCTTGTCTTTTGCCGACAACATTGATGGCAGCAACGAGTCCAGGGCGGCCGCCCAGGTCTCGTCCGTCAGGGAAGGAACATCCCCCCTCCACTACGCCGCCACCTTCTCCATCCTGACTGATGAGGTGGTCAACAGCGAGAAGTAATATCTAGATACAAGCTTTGAGTGATCCTCCTCGGCAATCAATTTCTCCGTACAAGAGGGGAGAAGACTCACCTCCCCCTTCCCATACTGAGCCCCCGCTGCATGACGCAGCTGCAGGTAGCGGAAATAAAATGTGCTGGGGAAGTTATAGTCAGCCTTTAAATCCAGAAAAGATCGAAACCTACCATTCCTATATAATTGATGCACATATTTGATCCCGTACGTAGCCCAACAGTCACCATCAGGAATTTTTTATATCTCCGTCAGCTGAGGGTTGTTTCAAAATGGGGCGTTCGGGGAACCGGATAGGCTGGTACCCCCCATCTTAGCGTTACACATATGAAATATCCTGTACGACAACTTCAGTATTCCCGCTCCCTGGGCCGGGTAAGGGCCATTACGATATAGTACATTAATCAATGCTTCATATGAGTGCATTTGGGCCGCGTGGGTAGCCACTGAGGCATTGTGTAGCTTTGGGAAGCCCCACCAATGTATATGTGACAATTGAGCCGCAAGATAGTAACACTGTAAATTTGGCAACGCTAGGCCCCCCACCCTAATCGGTAGGAATAAGGTGTCCAAGGATACTCGGGCTGGTTTAGCTCCCCACAAAAAGGGAAGAAGCACCGTATTAATTTCTGTAAACAATTTTTTAGGTAGGTAAATTGGCGCATGCCAAAGTACGTACAAAAATCTAGGGAGGTAGATCATCTTATATATATTTACTCTACCTAAGAGGTTCAGGGGCAACGTCCTCCAGACTTTTAGGCTCTCCTTGAGACGCGCTACCATCGGGAGCAAATTATTTGTTGTGTAGGTATTTACAGGCAATTGGATCTCGATTCCCAAGTAACGAAAACGGGTGACCACCTGTAGTGGGGCCCCGGGGGCATCAGAGGCGCATTTTCTGAGGAGAATGGGAAGACCACTGATTTACTCCAGTTTACCCTGAATCCAGAGTACCGTCCGAATCCAGATATCCTGGCCAAGGAGATATGGGAAGACCACTGATTTACTCCAGTTTACCCTGAATCCAGAGTACCGTCCGAATCCAGATATCCTGGCCAAGGCAGATGTTAATGAATCACCCGCATCCGCCAAATACAGAAGCATGTCATCTGCGTAAAGCGAGGTCTTTTCCTCCCTGTCATTAACACAGCATCCCCTGATTTCTGGATCTGCCCATAGGAGAGCCGCCATGGGCTCAATAGCGAGGGCAAACAGCAGGGGCGACAAAGGGCACCCCTGCCTAGTACCTCTAGCTAGTTTAAATGGTTTTGTAACGACATTGTTCACACGTAGACGAGCCATTGGTGTTGTATACAGCAGTTTCACCCAAGCAACAAATCTGGGACCGAACCCAAACCGCCCAAGGACTTCTAGTAGATAAGGCCATTCAATTGAGTAATAAAGCTTTATGAGTATCCAAGGACACCACTACTCTGGTGTCAGGGGTGGGTCCTGCATTTTGTAAGATAGTATAGAGCCTTCTCAAATTTATGGCCGTCGACCGAGCCGGTATAAATCCCGTCTGGTCAGGATGTATAACTGAAGCTATGACCTTATTTAAACGGGCAGCTAAGAGCTTAGCAAGGATTTTAGCATCCACATTAATTAATGAGATAGGTCTATATGAGTCACATAACTCATGGTCCTTGTGCGGCTTTGGAATCAGTACGATAAGGGCCTCTCTAAGAGATTCGGGTAGTTCCCCCAAAACAAGGGACTTGCTGTATACCTCCAGCAGTCTAGGGGCTAAATTTTCAGCGTATGTGTCATACCATTCGACCGGATATCCATCCAGTCCAGGCGTTTTATTCGGACTGAGCGACCGTATAGCGGACACCACCTCCTCTACCGTTATCGGTAGGTCCAGGTCCCTCGCGGCTTCCACAGACAGTTCCGAGATTGGAATAGGGGTCAGGAAGTCTTGCACCTCCCTCTCCCCATAGTCCACTCTGGAAGAATATAGATCCGAATAGAACTCATAAAAGGCATCAGCTATATCCGTCTGTGACGTACAAAGATTGCGCTGCCCATCATATATACGAGGGATCGAGGCAGCATGTTGCTGCGAGTGAGCCAGGTATGCTAGTAGCCTGCCATTTTTGTTGCCAAATTCAAATATACGCTAAGACTGGTATAGAAGTTTTTTCTGAGTTTTTTCCACCAGAACCAGATCCATCTGCCTTACTCCCTCCCGCCATGTCCTAAGAGTATCAGGATTAGGGTTCCTGATATATTCCACCTCGGCCTCGGTAGCAGCCTGTTCTGATTCCCTCAACTTCCATTCTCTATCTGATCTAGTTTGTTTAATAATTCCTGATACTGAACCTCTAAGCGTAGCCTTGAAGGCATCCCAAGTAACACCCACAGGGACTTCATCTCTATTCCCGCTCCAGAAAGCGTTTATGTCTGCTAGGGTGGACCTCTCAAAGATCTCTTCTTTGAGCCATAAAGGGCTCAATCTCCATAACATAAATCCCCTTGGTCCCTCCATGTCTATCCTGATTAGCAGGGGGGAGTGGTCCGAGACTGCCCGGGGTAGATATCTAACATCCACGATCCTAGGAAGGAGCTCCCTGGAAACAAGACACATGTCCAGTCTGGACAAGGTATTGCATGTGGCAGAGTAGCATGAGTATGCTCTGGTATTTGGATTTTTCCACCTCCACACCTCCACTAAGTTGTAGGGTTCCATACACGATCTCAGAGGAGAGCTAGCCATAGGTGCCATACCATGCCTGTCCAGTGCCGGTGACAGAACCACATTTAGGTCTCCTGCTAGAATTATAGGCCCTTCCGCCACCTTAAGCACCGCAGACATAATAGTTTCCCAGACCTTTACCGTGAAGGGGGGTGGCACATAGACCGCCACCAAGGTATGTGGTCTATTATTTATAACAAGGATTAAGATCACATATCTGCCCAGCGGATCTGTTTTAACCAGCTGCACAGTGTATCCAAGAGACCTATACACCAACACTGAAACCCCCCTTGCATAATTCGAATACACAGAGTGGAATGCCCTATCTATAAATGCCCTTTGGAGGGCTAGCGTTTTGGAGCCAATTAGATGTGTCTCCTGTAAAAAGACAATTTTTGGTTTATGACTTTGTAGGTGCTTAAAAATCGAGGCACATTCCAAGAAATTATATTAAGGGCCTGCATTGTGCATTGAGAAAGCAATCAGTAAAGCAGAGACACTGAACTTGTTTGAGCAGCCAATCAACCACCCGCCACAGGCCGGGCCCACCACCCCCCTCCCCCAGCCAGACCTTCAAGAATGGATCAGAGCTCCAGTAGATAAAATGCTTATTACACCGTGTCATGTAGAGCAAGTGCAACCATGTGAGTAAAAAACAACAAAAGAACAAGAGAAAAGGTAACAAGAAAAAACAAAAAACAAAGCATGAGGAGGTGTAGACCTCGTCAGCGAACCCCCTCCCCCCACCCTGCCCTTAGCCCCAAACAACCCACGGACCTTCACCCCAAACATTGTAACCAACAATAGGGAATACCAGTCACCCCCGGGGGTAATTCTCCCAGTCCAGCCGGACAGGAAGAGCAGGGGTAAGTGTGTAACAGTCAGTGGAGCAGCTAATGGACCGCACCAAATTTCAGTTCAAATTTCTAAACCCAAGACCTGTGTCAGCAACAGGGGTTAGGGATGTAGTTCCTATCCAGGGAAGAAACAGTTCCATATCATTCTTACGGAGGAGCCCCTCCCAGGTATGTATCAAAGAGTTACCTTAGAACCATAGCAGGGATCCATCAAGCAGCACCGAGGGTCTCCAGCCAGCGATTTGCGTCTTTAGGCGAGGTGAAAAATTGGGTCTTGCCGTTGTGTACCACTCTCAGCTTAGCAGGATATAACATGCTGTAAGGGAGACTGCGCTCTCTCAAGCGCATTTTCACACTCTGGAAAGCTGCACGCTGCTTCTGTGTTGCCGCAGAGAAATCTGGGAAGATGGTGACCCGGGTATTTTCATACATCAGATCCGGCATGGTGCGGGCCTTGCGGAGGATGGTTTCTTTATCCCTGAAGTATAGGAAGCGGGCCAGCATGGGTCTTGGGTATCTGCCTGGTTGCTGCGGGGCCCACAGGGGGACCCTGTGAGCCCTCTCAATTGCAAAGAGATGGGAGAAGCTGTCAGCTCAGAAGGTGTGCTGCAGCCAGGATGCCAGAAAATCTTCAGGGCGTTTACCCTCTGACCCCTCAGGGAAACCCAGGAAGCGAAGGTTGTTCCTCCTTTGTCTGTCCTCCATATCCCCTATTTTGGCCTCCTGGGACTTGTAGTCCGCCGCCATATCCCGGACCTGGACCATGAACGGGTTTAAATCATCCTCCACCGCTCCAATTCTCTGTTCAGCATTGGTAACTCTGTGTCTAATCTTATTAACATCCTCCTTCAATAGGCCAAAGCCCACCCTGATACTATCAATTTGTGTGGCCAGCGCTGCATGGCAGCTTTTTTTTTTTTTTTCAAATAAATTTTATTGAGTTTAAGAGACATACAGAAAAAGAAAAGGGAATAGGGAGTAGCAACAACAAGGTTGGATACGGAACGCTGGTAGGCGTATCAAACATGATGCAATTAGAGTACATACATCATACAGAAGGTACTGCACACAGGCCATGGAGGAAGTGTCACAGAGGGATGAGAACTTAGTAAGACCTTTGTCTTGCCAGATCTTGAAGGGCTTGTGGTCCATTCCAGAGGGGAAGTTCGGGTTACCTTGGATTGCTACATGGCGAGATATATACGGGGGCAGCCGAAGACTTTTCTTGATTTCTCTCCAGGCCACAGCAGTGTCCCTTAGCAGTAGGTTGTGTTGATATACTGCCGGGACCGACTTCCATTTGCTGCGAAGAAGAGCTATGAGGGAGAAGGGATGAGCCATGGCAGATTCCAGGGGATAATTGGAATAACGCGAAGATTGCGTGATCCAATCTAGGCCGATCCTCATTAAGCAAGCTAAATTATAGGTTCCTACATTTGGGAGACTAACACCCCCCTCGCGTCTGGGAAGAAAGAGCTTCTTTAAAGCAATGCAGCTTTTAATGGTGTCCATGATCTGAGCCAGCGTCGGCTCCTTTATCTGCGGACTGGAGCCCCCCTCCCCTGCTTCTGACGAGGGAGAGTGCAGGGGAGCCGCCAATGGATCGGGCGGTTCAGACCAGGCTGTATCCCCCTCAGTCCCCCGGCTGGGTTCCGTTAGGAGAGCGACACGCTGTGTTGCTGATGATCGGGTGCCATCTTGGCTGGCCTCATGAGCGTATTTGGCGAGACGGTCCGCGGGCACGCCACCGACCCTCGGACCGTATTTATTTACCATAGTCATGCGCCCGGATCGTTCCCCAGCAGCCACCGTCGGTTTGCGGCCGGTTTTCAGGCTCGGGGCTCTGCAGGATAACTTAAGGATCTTGGCGCGGTCCGGAGCTCACAGGGAAACCTTCCTCACATACCGGAAGTCGGACACGCCCCCGTATATTACAGTTTTTCTCCATTGTTTTGGCTCATTTCTTGAAACAGAAATGACATTCTCAAAACAACATGGACAAATCTCCAAACCACTTGGCAATTGTTCACAACTGAATTGTATTTCTCATTCATTTAATCAAATTTCAAATGTCTCAGTACATGTCTGAATGTCTTAGTACATATTTCAAATTATTTAGTACAAGTAGCCTACATTTAGCACAATTTTCAATTGAATAGATCTTGTTGATCTAAACTGATTTGTCAATTCTCAGTCTAATGGTCGTTCTCTCCAAAACGTGTCAGCGTCATTTCATTGTTTAAGTCATCACATGCACAGTAGTCTGTTCAATTGTCAAAATTATTCAGGAACATAATACTATAATTACCATATATGAATCTCTTGGAAAATTTGATACAATTACAGCAATTGACAGTCAGGTACAACTAGAACTTGACTAACGAAGGAGGAGTTGGTCTCAGGTGACCAATCAAACAGTAAGTTTAGTTTAGTTACATGAGAGGTGCTGTCCATGATTGTGAATGCTGCCAAACACACACACATTATATTTATATATATATATATATATATATATATATATATATATATATAAGAGAGAGAGAGAGAGAGAGAGACAGCTTGACTATGCAGGACCAGTAGAATTTATGACGTCACGCCCCGTACCCGGAAGTAAACAAAGCCAAAATCGCGGCTGTCAGTGTGAGATCAGTGAATGTTTTTTCACCGATTTCATACTTGTAAGCCTGGAGGAGAGATGTGGGGTCTTATTGACCCCACATCTCTCCATAAAGAGGACCTGTCACACTGATTCCTATTACAAGGAATGTTTACATTCCTTGTAATAGGAATAAAAGTGATCAAAAAAAAAAGTGTAAAAAAAAAAAAAAAAATAAGTAAAAAAAAAAATGTAATTTTTTTTTCAAAACGCCCCTGTCCCCGTTATCTCCGTGCAGAAGCGAACACGCATGCAGGTCCCGCCCACATATGTAAACGCCGTTCAAACCCCACATGTGAGGTATCGTTGTGTGTAGGGTTGTCCCGATACCACTTTTTTAGGACCGAGTACAAGTACCGATCCTTTTTTTCAAGTAGTCGCCGATACCGAATACTGATACTTTTTTCAAATGTGTCCCCAAATGCAGCCATGCCCCCCACAAATGCAGCCATGTCCCCCACAAATGCAGCCATGACCCCCACAAATGCAGCCATGTCCCCCACAAATGCAGCCATCTCCCCCACAAATGCAACCATGTCCCTCCAGCCATGTCCCCCACATATGCAGCCATGTCCCTCCAGCCATGTCCCCCACATATGCAGCCATGTCCTTCCAGCCATGTCCTTCCAGCCATGTCCCCCACATATGCAGCCATGTCCCTTCAGCCATGTCCTCCACATATGCAGCCATGTCCCTCCAGCCATGTCCCCCACATATGCAGCCATGTCCCTCCAGCCATGTTCCCCACATATGCAGCCATGTCTCTCCAGCCATGTCCCCCACATATGCAGCCATGTCCCTCCAGCCATGTCCCCCACATATGTAGCCATGTCCCTCCAGCCATGTCCCCCACATATGCAGCCATGTCCCTCTAGCCATGTCCATACCTAGCCGCCGCACGGAGATCTTTACAGCATTCATTTGAATAGCTGTTTTGCCCGGGGGAGTGTCTATACGCGCGGGAACACTACAGCTATTCAAATGAAAGCTGTGATGTTCCCGCACGTTCCCATTTAACCCATGCAGTACGGCTTTCGATGCGGCGGCTTTGGCGGCGGCGGGGGGGGTGGTCGGGGGGGGAAGTATTCTATTTAGGCATCGGGGGTATTTGCGGGAGTACAAGTACTCCCGCAAATACTCGGTATTGGTCCCGATACCGGTATCGGTATCGGGACAACCCTAGTTGGGTGCGTTAGAGCATGTGCAACAATTCTAGCACTAGATCTCCTCTGAAACTCGAAAATAGTAAACTGTAAAAGCGTCACCTATGGAGATTTTTAAGTACCGAAGTTTGGCGCCATTCCATGAATGTGCGCAATTTTAAAGCGTGACATGTTAGGTATCTATTTACTCAGCGTAACTTCATCTTTCACATTATACAAAAAAATTGGGATAACTTTACTGTTTTGTTATGTTTTAATTCATGAAACAAAAAAAAAATTATTGCGCAAATACCGTGCGAGAAAAAAAAGTTGCAATGACCTCCATTTTATTCCCTAGGGTGTCTGCTAAAAAAATATATATATATATAATGTTTGGGGGTTCTGATTAATTTTCTAGAAAAAAAATTGAGATTTTTACATGAAGGAGAGAAGTGAAAAAATTAGCCCGGTGGGCAAGTGGTTAAGACAGCGCTCGTTTATCAAGGCAATTTAAAAAAAAATAAGTTGCTCCTCTTTTAAAACGCTCATAAACCATATTACTCGTAAACCAAGGTTTCACTGTATTCGGTCCTGAAAATTTCCTATTAAGGCAAGTAAGTATACATTGTTTTGTTTATCTATTCCAAATGTATGACTGTTTTAGACTATCTACTGTAGGTCTAGGGTCTCTGGCTGTCATTATAGGCATATTTCATTGGTAAAGCTATTCTGTAAAGTAAATATGTAAAGTTGTATCTATTATATCAAAGACTGTGTCTGTGGAATTATATAATTAGTTATAAAATTACCAGAATATTTCAGCAATTTTGAAGGTCGTTGGTATTCTATTTCATTTGCATTTCTTTTTGCAAAAATCTGTTCAGCCACAATTTTGATTTTAATTTAAATACCAAAATAAATGTGCTTTATTCCTTCTTTCATATTTTTATTTCCGATAGAGCATTTTTTAAAACGTTGTGCATAAGTAGGTTTTGAAAAACCCCACCTGTCTGTACTATTTGGCATCTGTTGGATTAACAACTAGTTGACATTTGAAAGTAAGTAACTTCTTTTTCAAAAGTTGAATGCCAGTTGTTTTATCACGTTGAACCACTTTCTGGAAATGTTACTCCCCATTCATGACCAGGCCATTTTTTGCAATACTGCGCTATTTTACTGTAACTGACAATTGCAATGCTATACACAAATACAATTGATGTTCTTTTTTTCACACACATAAGGATCTCTTTTGGTAGTAATTGATCTCCTCTGCGGTTTTTATTTTTTTGCGCTATAAACAAAAAAGACAGACAATTTAGAAAAAAAATAATATTTTCTACTTTGTGCTATAAACATATCCAATAAAAACTGTAAAAAATTGAATTTCTTCATCAATTTAGGCCAATATGTATTCTGCTATATACAGTAGTTTGGGTAAAAAAAATCCCAATAAGCGTATATTGGATTAGTTTGCGCAAAAGTTATAGCGTCTATAAACTATGGGATATTTTTATGGAATTTGTATTTATTATTGTTGCACTCAGCAACTTTAAGCATACTGGGACATTGTGGTAGACAAATTTGACACCAAGTGACACTTTTGACACATTTTTGGGGACCAGTGACACTTATACAGTGATCAGAGCTAAAAAAGTATGCACTGTCACTGTACTAATGACACAGGCAGTGAAGAAGTTAACATCAGGGGTGATCAAAGGTTTAAGTGCTTTCTAACTGAGTGGGTCCTACCTTAACTGTGGGAAGACAGAGATCTGTGTTCCTGCAAGCAGAAACACAAGATCTCTGTCTTTCCTTGTCACAGAACTGCGTTCTGCCTTGTTCACCGTCGTTCTGCCTCTCTCGGGAATGATGGACGGGTCACGGTGGACTTTGGGTCTGCCTGACTCCCTTGATTGGCTCCCACTGTGTCCAATAACAGCGGGAGCTGGTCGCTGGCGACGTGCGTGCTCACCGCAGACCCGGAAGACTGAAATCACATACTGGTATGTGAGTTTGTGCAGGAGAGCTGCTGCCCCAAATTATGCATACGTGAAGCGGTCGGCAAGTGATTCAATTGTACAGTGTCTCCTTATCCATGATTTGTGAGCCTTCTGCAGTGTTAACTTCCCAAAAATACAAAAGTCTTACAATATTAGTCAATAAAGTATCTAAATGGCATCATAACTATTTAATATTTGAGGAGATTTTAATGTACCCCACTTCATGACCCATAACCATTTGTTGCTGACAGACTCAAGTGAGATTGGCTTTTCATTAAGTTGGAAGTATTGTTTCAATGCATAGATAAAGCATTTGTTACCCTTCAACACTTCAAATTTCTGATATGTGCCTGCTGTATCATATCCTGTTCTCTTTGTATTGCTTCCTTTTGTGAGAAATCCCTGGTGTTCCTGACAGTCCCTCTGCTTTCCTATTAAAAACTGACCACATTAAGCAGGAGAAAACACTGTGGTCAGTTCTCTAGTTATGCAGGGAACTCAGTATGCTCTCTTCTGATGATCAGGCTTGTCCCGACATGCCCCTACTGCACAGACATTCACTGGGAAGTTCACCTTCCCCCAGCTCTTATGCAGCTTTTTTTTTTTATATCTGTATAAACATGTTTTGCATTTAATTTCTATTTTAAACTGAATGTGTTGTTTTACAAGGTGATGGTTTATAATCACTTTAATAGGCAATTTAGTGTGATAATCACTTGCCGACCCCCTTCCTCATATATACTGCGGCAAGGCAGCTTGGCTGCACAAACCAACATACCTGTACGTCGGTCTGAGCATGTGGTAGTGTGGGCTCCAGCGATCACGGTACAAAGAGGCAAAACAGGGATCTGTACTAAACCCTCTTTTCTCCCAGAAGGAAACCCAAGAGATGTACTACTAAGGCCTCGTACACACGAGGGGATATGTCCGCTGAAAACGGTCCGATGGACCGTTTCAGCAGACATCTCCGCTCGTGTGTATGGGCTAGCGGACAGATTTCTCCACCCGACAGATTTCAAAGCATGCTTTGAAATCTATCCGGTGGGAATCTGTCCGCCCGACATGTCTGCTGGTTAGTACACTTACCAGCAGACATGTCGTCCCCCACCGCCGCCGCGCCGCCGCCGAATGGATTTGGCGCATGCGCGGAAGTGTTTAACTTCCTGGTGCGGTGACGTGGCGGTGACGTGGCGGCGTCAACGTCACCGCCGCGTCACCGCCGCGTCACCGCCACGTCACCGCGCCGTCCGCGGACCGTTTTCATCGGATATGTCCGATAGTGTGTACGAGGCCTAAGAGTTCACTATTACCATGTAAAGGAACAAATCTTGCAGGCATCACACAGACCTGACAGCACCTCTCCAAAGTATGCCTCCCTACAACTACTACTCCCTACCACCTACTTCCAGATCTAGAGAGATGATAGTCACTAGGGATGAACTTCGCGTTCGAAACGAACGTATGTTCGACTCGAACATCGTTCGTTCGATCGTTCGTCGAATTTCGAACAAAAACGATTGTTCGCGGCAAATTCGAGTGAAACAAAACAACTGTTTTTAAGACTTTGTTCCATTGATACATGTTCCCTGGGGCAAGACCCGGGTTCTGAAAGACTTTTTCCAACAATAACTTGAAAATTGGTTTTTAAAACGACCGTTTTTGAATTCGAACGTTCAAGTCCCATAGACTTCAATGGGGTTCTAAATGTTCGTGCGAACGATCGGACCGTTCGACGGTTCTGGTGCGAACCGAACGCGGGGGTGTTCGGCTCATCCCTAATAGTCACCGCTCCAATAAGTTATAGGGATGGATCCGTGTCCTCTCAGGGAAACCCAGGATTCCGGCAATGCACAAAGCAATTGTAGAAAGAAAATGTTTGGACAGCCGCACTCTGGAAAAACCTTCTTGGTTGCCTTTATTTGGTAAAAGTAATCAAACACTGCACATCACAGCAAAAATAGGGGCATACAGCGATTACTTTTACCAAATAAAGGTAACCAAGAAGCTTTTTCCAGAGTGCGGCTGTCCAAACATTTTCTTTCTACAATTACTTCCAGATCTACCCAGGCACACACTACAGCAGCGTTTCATCGCTCACCAAGGCCCTAAGAAACCACAAGATCCCACACAAATGGAGATACCCTGCAACTCTCTCTCTTACTCATAATGAGACCACAACATCAATCATGACAATGGAAAACAAATAAAAGCCTTATGTCAGTGGGGTATACTCCCCAAACAGGCCTTACACTCAGCATCTTCCCCACTAGCACAACCAATCTAAAATTAATGGCAAGTGGTGTCACACAAACACTCTAACAAAAAACATACCAATGGAATCCCCTAACTGTAACACAATGCTATCCACGAACCTCTCCGGTCAAAGGAGTCTACAGTTTAATCTCCTGTTTTCCCTCCAACCATTTATAGCAGCTACACCTGCACTGTTGAAAGATCAAGTTCTTACGATTCTACCTTTAACTTTAAATATCTTTTGTTCTTTTTGTTCTATGTTTTATACACACAGCATTATTCAACGCAAGCTAAATTCAACTGCTGAAGAAGATAAGCCTCACCTTACCATCACACAGGATACTGAACCACCCAAGGACAGACTCCATGAAAACAGTGAGTACTTAAACCACACAATCCCATGCCAACACTTATATTACCTCAAATGACTATCACATCCTTATGAATTAATGCCTGGGACAATGAACCACCCTGCAAAAAGATTCTCCACGTGGAAAGAAGCCTGCAAACACAGTGCAGACACCCTCTGCATGCAGGAAACTAATTTTCAGGTGACTAAAGCCCTTAATTGCTCACACAGAGACTGCCCCCATCTATTTTTGGCATGCATACCCATGCATACCCAACCGCAAAAAAAGAGGGGTGCCAATGGCCCTAAGAAACTCCCTGTCCTTCCAACCTAAAAAGTCACTCATAGATGAAGGGGGCAGATACCTCATTGTATTGACAATAATTCTAAACCATATACTCTTGTAACATTATATGCCCCAAACTCCCACCAGCTCAGATTTCTCAGAAGAGTGCTTAAAAAAGCACTTTAACCTGATCTTTAATCCCAAGATGGATACAACCATGAGCAAACCTAATGGCACAGATTCCATTCACACCCTACTCCACACAGAGGAACTGTTCTATGCTTGGAGATGCCTCTATGTCAAGGAGAGGAACAACACCTTTTTCTCACATAGGAACATATCGATTTGTGAATACGAGCAATGCCTAATGGACAAGTGGCTCCTACAGCAAGTCTCCGCCACACATATACATAATATTATGTGGTTAGATAACGCTGCAATAGCATTGTCTATTGAAGAAAAGGATATTTCCTCTTCTTCCTCCATTTTGCACTGCAACATGTTAGACTGCTACAAGAACCCCACACATTTCCAATAAACTCTCAGCATCTCTGGGACTTTTTCCTAAACAATAACACATCAGTAGAAAACCCATACACCCTTTGGAACACTCACAGGGCATTCATGAGTGGTATACTTATACAACTAGTGGTTAAAGAGAAAAAAAATATACACCTCGAAACTTAACACTCTGTTATCCAAAATGCACAACTTAGAAACCCAAAATAAAATGTCACCTACCATAACCCCAGCAAATACACTTTCTAAGCTCAGAGAAACCCTGAGAGAACATCTCGTACAACAAGATGACAAACACCTCAGATGCCTACAACTAGGATCTTGCACTAATGTTAATAGAGCAGGCAAATACTTGTCCAATAGAATCAAGGCAGTGCGCACCAAATCCAGAATAGCACACTTGATACACCTTACTCTGCGTCACAAAATCACTAATCCACAAGAAATAGCCAACCAGTTTGCAGAATATTACAGTGCGGTGTACAACCTACACAGAGACACCTAAACCCCACAATCAGCCACAAAAAAAATACAACAGTTTTTACAGGGACTAACACTTCCATCACTCTGAAACCCAACTTAGAAAATGAAATTCTCCATTCATAACCAATGAAATAGAAACAGTTATCACCACACTACCGAAGGTAAATCCACGGGACTGGACTGTCTCTCTCTGCCCCATCATTGTAGGGATTTGTGGGTAAAAGGCTTGTCAGAATATGAGGGGGCACCCAGATACTAGCTCTCTAATGTAAATGAGTAAAGATTACATACTACTCCTACTCATTTACAAAAAAAGGG
This sequence comes from Rana kukunoris, assembly GCA_029574335.1. Lineage (NCBI taxonomy): Eukaryota > Metazoa > Chordata > Amphibia > Anura > Ranidae > Rana > Rana kukunoris. The sequence continues at coordinate 339,873,836 of CM056049.1, read as the reverse complement.
AAAATTACAAAAAATTACAACTTGCAAGTCACATAAAAGTGCCTTAAACTGCATAGTGCAATATGGAATACAAGTATCAATTGCTTATTAAAAATGCACTTTATTTTTTTCTTGAAAGATGAGTCTAACCACAAGTTCATGTGGTATGCCAAATCTCTATCAAGTAAGGTTCAAGCTGTCAATTTGGTCTGAACCCATTTTTGGGCCCATTTTTTTTGTTTGTTCGGAAGTTTAAAAAATGCCTACAAGTTTGAAAAATTGCTAAAATAATTGGGTGTTTGGCTGAGCTGATCCTCGAGCAGAAATGGGGTCTAAAAAAGGTAAGCAGTGGTATTACTGCCACTGCTAAGTGTGACAGCTTCCTGCTCAAGGCTTCTTCTAGAATGTAAATATTTGTAAATATCCATTCTACACCAAGTTAATAGTTATACAAAAAAAACATATTCATATATAAAGAAACGACTTACACATACATACATTAACCACTTAAGACCCGGACCAAAATGCAGGTAAAGGACCAGGCCCCTTTTTGCGATTCGGCACTGCATCGCTTTAGCTGACAATTGCGCGGTCCTGCGACGTGGCTCCCAAACAAAATTCGCGTTCTTTTCTTCCCACAAATAGAGCTTTCTTTTGGTGGTATTTGATCGCCTCTGCGATTTTTATTTTTTGCGCTATAAACAAAAATAGAGCGACATTTTTGAAAAAAAAATCAATATTTTTTACTTTTTGTTATAAGAAAAATCAAATAAACTAAATTTTAGTCAAACATTTAGGCCAAATTTATTTAGCCACATGTCTTTAGTAAAAAAAAATCGCAATAAAAAAAAATTAGCTACCTAGCGGGAACAGCGACACTAATACAGCGATCAGAAAAATGATCGCTTAGTGACGCTGGCAATAGGGAGTGAAAGGGTTAACTAGAGCGGTGATCAAGGGGTTAAAACTTTATTAGGGGGGTACAGGGGCTACCCTGGACCTAACACTAACTGCCTGTCACACTGACACTAACTGCAGTGATCATACATATGATCACTGCATTGAGTGACACTGTGACAGGGGGGAGGGGGTGGGGGGGTGATCGCAAGGGGTTAAGTCTGCCTGCGTGTCCTGGTGTCAGTGTAGTGTTGTGCAGACTTACTGTGAGATGTGATCTCTCCTCAGCGGTGGTTGAAAATACCGCAGAGTGGAGAGATCACATCACTTCCTCATCCTGTGTTTACACAGGAGGAAGAAATGACACGCAGGGGGAGCACGCGGATTGGCTGGGAGTGATCCGGAGGGAGCGGACAAAAACTAACCGCTGCCCCCTCAGCACGGATCGCTCGGCCAGGTAACCGGATCGCCGCATGTACCGGGGGGGGGGTCCCGATCGGACCCCCGACCCACGTCTAGGCACCAACGTATATATACGTTGATGTGCCTGTCGGTGCCATTCTGCCGACGTAAATGTACATGCGGCGGTCCGCAAGCAGTTAACCACTTCCCGCCCAGTCAATAGGAGATTGACGTCCGGGAAGTGGTTCTGAAATTTTGACTGGACATCAATTGATTTCCTGCAGGATTTCATGCCGCGCGCACCCGTGGGGGCGTGCAGCGCGGCGATCGGTGATGCGGGGTGTCAGTCTGACACCCTGTATCTTCGATCTCGGTAACGAGTCTCCGGCGGAGGCTCGCTACCATGTGATCAGCTGTGTCCAATCACGGCTGATCACGATGTAAACAGGAAGAGCCGTCGATGGCTCTTCCTCTCTCGTGTCTGACAGACGCGAGTACAGGAGAGCCGATCGGCGGCTCTCCTGACAGGGGGGGTTTGCGCTGATTGTTTATCAGCGCAGCCCCCCCTCGGATGCCCACACTAGACCACCAGGGAAGCCCACACTGGAAGGGCAAAACAAAAAAAATCGGCAATTAAAAAAAAAAAGTCAGGATTTAAAAAAAAAAAACATGGGCACTGGCTGGCAACATAGATTCATCAGTGCAACCCCTCAGTGTCCATCAGTGCCACCCCACAGTGTCCATCAGTGCCACCCCTCAGTTCCAATCTATGCCCAGTGCCAACCTATCAGTGCCCATCTGTGCCACCCATAAGTACCCATCAGTGCCACCTATAAGTTCCACCCATGAGTGCCACCCATGAGTGCCCATCTGTGCCACCCATAAGTACCCATCAGTGCCACCTATAAGTTCCACCCATGAGTGCCACCCATGAGTGCCCATCAGTGCCGCCTATGAGTGCCCATCAGTGCCACCTATGAGTGCCCATCAGTGCCACCTATGAGTGTCCATCAGTGCCACCTATGAGTGCCCATCAGTGCCACCTATGAGTGCCCATCAGTGCCGAATACCAGCGCCGCCTATCAGTGCCCATCAGTGCTACCTCATCGGTGCTCATCAGTACTACCTCATTGGTGTCCATCAGTGCCACCTCATCAGTGCCCATCAGTGCCGCCATATAAGTGCCCATAATTGAAAGAGAAAACATACTTATTTACAAAAAAGTTAACAGAAAAAAAAGAAAAATGTATTTATTTTTCTAAATTTTCAGTCTTTTATTAGTTGTTGCACAAAAAATAAAAATCGCAGAGGTGATCAAATACCACCAAAAGAAAGCTCTATTTTTGGGGAAAAAGGAAGCCAATTTTGTTTGGGTACAGTGTAGCATGACCGCGCAATTGTCATTCAAAGTGCGTCAGCGCTGAAAGCTGAAAATTGGCTTGGGCGGGAAGGTGCGTAAGTGCCTGATTTGGAAGTGGTTAATAAAAACAATAGAGGAATGCCCAAGTGCACAAGCAAAAGACCCCAGATAGGAAACCAGAAAATATGCAAAGGAAAATAGGCTTATATGACTCCTCATTAATGGTAAGGAATAATGACCTATCAGAAATTATATCAAATGGCAAAAATATCAATCAATAAGGTACTCTGGACCATGAAAAAATCTACCTTATACAAAATCGGTGAAATGGGAGTCCAGGGCTCCAAGGAGCGCCTTAAAGATTGCAACAGATCCAACACAGGGAAAGCACCAGCTGTGTAGTCAGACAGCCTAAAAGGGGTAATCACCAGAGTCAGCTAATCAAACCTGGGCAATAAAAGTATTGTAGTGCTAATGAATAGTGTTGAGCGGAATACGCCATATTCGATTTCGCGATATTTTATCAAAACATTTTTTTTGCAAAATTCTCATCCGCGCATGCGCATGCGCGCGAACAACACGCAAAAACGGAGATCATTTCCTGGATTACTAAACTAATATGCACTAAACACTAACTCTACTTACACAAACTTATATGACTAAACTAAAGCTAATTTTTTTTTTTTTACAAAACACAGAGACTAAACACACACTAAACTAAGCTAGCTTAACCTCCCTGGCGGTATGATTCTGTCTGGAATTACGTACCAAAAGCGGTACAATTATTTTGCATGGAAATTCTGCGTTTTATACTGTAGGCCTGCAATTTTTAGGAATAACTCACTTAAATTTGTCCAAACCAGAGTCTAGTAGACATCCCGGGTATGATAAAGTTTGAAACACAAAATCATAAAATTATAATATAATAAATAACTATAAATAATTATAACAAATAATAATGTAATTATAATAAAAAATATTCACTAATGTAATTAAATCAAAATCACTGAAATTTGCTCAGTTGCAGAATTGTCGCAGTCATTACTTTTATTTTTTTATGACGAATTTCCCCACAAATCGCTATCGCTCAATTCTGCAAGTGATTATCATTTATTATCGCTGTTTTCTAGCTGCTCTAAAATCACTTTGGACATAAAGGGACACTTTTGGTTGCTATGGACAATCTACAGTTTGCAGGCACAAAAAAAATGTTTTTATTATGTAAAAGAACATGCAGGGCACTGGGCAGACCACTAGGGACAAGGGGGGTGTGTACTTTTTACATACAGTACTGTAATCTATAAGATTACAGTATTCTGTATGTAATGTGTTTGTTTACTTTTTTGAATTTGCCGCCGGTCTCCGCCCCCGTGCGCCGTTACGTCGCAGGGAACGGAGATCGGCGGCGTGCGGGCACTGTGTGAGTCGAATGGAGGACGCCACTCGCTCACACAGCGTGGATGCATCGCTGGATCCAGGGACAAGGTAAGTACAGTACCCCGCCTGGATATAAGGTAAGCCAGCGCGCGCTGCAGGCTCTGCATATTCACCCCGAGCGCGACTCGGGGATATCGATATTTACATAAAAAATCCACCCCGAGTCGCGCTCGGGGATACCGGCAGGGGGGTTAAAGAAATGTACACTTACACTAACTACACAGAAATCGATCTAACACTAAGCTACACTAACCTGGACAAAACAACACAAATCTGAGCTTTTAGAAAAGCTGTTGGGTCTTTTGCTTTGAAAAAAGCATTTGGTTTTAGAAGCAGGAAACTCAGAACTGAAAGCACTATAGGAAGCACAATGCTAAGCTCTAAGATCGCAACTGTGGTAGGAGAACTCTGATTGGCTCTGATGCAAAAGAAGGGCAGAGAAAGTATTCGCGAATATTCGTAATACGAATATTCGCATTGCGAATATTCGGCAACATAAAATGATCGCCTCAGCTACTCGGCCCAGGGTCTCTAATCATACCAGCAATGCTTTTAGATGTTGATGGAGATCACTAGGATGTGATCTGTTTTAAAAATACATTTGAAAAAATATGAATATTCGCAATAGCGAATATTCACCGCGATATTCGAGTTATTCGCGAATACTCGAATAAGCAATATTCGTAACGAATATTCGCAATGTGAATATTTGTGAGCAACACTACTAATGAACTATGGGCATCAGCTAAGCCAGAGGAAAGCAACCAATCAATGGAGCCTACCTTAACTTCAGAGGCCATGCCACCATGCAGCCAAACAATCCAGGCTACCGTTCAATTCACTTCCTGGTCCGGCAAATAGGGATGATGTAATTTCTGGCGCGACCAACATTATTTCCAGTGCGACCAGCCATGAACCAGGAGGTGGAGAGGAAATAGCCACACGGACTTCTTTGGTGAGGACAAGGCGCCAGCATGTCCAAAAATGGCTAAATAGCTAAATGCTAAGTAACAACCCATGCAGCCTTGATGGAATTACCAATATGGGGAAATAGAAGGCAAAGAATCCCCCCCCCCCCCCACAACTGATGATTAATCTGGTGTGGAGATTGGGCGTGCTGGACATCCGACCAGGTCCCCCAAAGACACCTGACACACAGGGCATGCATCCACCTTTACAAAGTGTACTCCAAAAGGAGAATCTTGATTATAGCTACAGTATGTAACATGATAAAAAAAAATTAGACTTGTTAAAAAAAAGCAAAACATGCATTAACCGCTTGCCAACTGCCTCACGCACATTTACATTGGCAGAATGGTACGGGCAGGCAAAGCAACATATATATATATATATATATATATATGTTCCTTTGAACCTGCCCCCTAGCCGGCGCATGCGAAGCGCTGTCCTCCACTGTCTCTGTGACTATGCACTCGGGACCTGCAGACTCGATGTCTGCTGGTGTCCTGCCATCGGATCACAGAACAACAGAATGGGGGGATGCCTTTGTAAACAAGGCATCTCCCTGTTCAGCCGAGTGACACAACACTGATCGTCTGCTCCCTCTCATCGGGAGCAGCGATCAATGATGTGTCACAGTAAGCCACCACCCTAACAGTTAGAATCACTCCGTAGGACACACTTAACCCCTTCCTTGCCCCCTACTGGTTAACCACTTCCCTGCCAGTCACATTTATATAGTAATTAGTGCATTTTTATAGCACTGATCACTGTATAAATGTGAATAGTCAAAAAATAGTGTCAAAAGTTTACAATGCGTCTGCCATAATGTCGCAGTAAGGGCCCTTTCACACTAGCGGACGAACGGTCCGCTCATTACAAGTCCGTTTACGGACTTGTAATGGGTCCCTATGGGAGCGGATCCGTTAGCGGATGATGCATCCGCTAACGTCCGCTCGATCCGCATCCGTTTTTGCGGACGGAAGAATGTCCTATTTTTCTTCCGTCCGGGCAAACGGATCGGATGCAAACGGACAGACGGTCCGTTTCCATCCGACTCCCCATAGGGGAGAGCGGAGGAGAGACGGGGCGGTCCCTGCACAGTGTGCGGGGACCGCCCCATCCGCCCGACAGCTCAGCGGAGACCCCCCGCTGAGCTGACGGACACACGGAGCGGACCGAAAAATGGACCGCTCCGTGTGTAAGGAGCCTAACAATAAAAATCACAGATGATGACAAATGTCACCATAACAAGTAAAAAAAAAAATTATAATAAAAAAATGCCATTAAACGATCACTTATTTTGTAGGCGCTATAACTTATGCGCAAACCAATTATTGCGATTTTATTTATATTACCAAAAATGTAGAAGAATGCGTATCGGCCTAAACTGAGAAAAAAAAGCTTTTTTTTTAAAAAAAAAAAAATGGGGATATTTATTATAGCAAAATGTACAAAATATCGTTTTTTTTTCAATATTGTCGCTCTATTTTTGTTTATAGCGCAAAAAATATAAATCGCAGCGGTGATTAAACACCACCCAAAGAAAGCTCTATTTGTGGGAAAAAAAAGACATACATTTTGTTTGGGAACAACTTCGCACAACCTCGCAACGGTTAGTTAAAGCGAAGCAGTGCCGATTCGCAAAAAATGGCCCATCATTTGGCAGCCAAATGGTCCGGGGCTGAAGTGGTTAATTTAAATCTAAGCTAAGAACCGCATTTTGGCAAGGATATTGGGTGGCCCTCAATTCATAAATCTGGATTCCTATTGTAGGATGGCTCTATTCCAGTCTCTGCCTCTGGCACATAACTGGCTAAATACACTGGGCCAGATTCACAGAGCGATTACTCCTGTCTATCTCGCGTTAGACTGGAGTACTTTCGAATTACGCACGTTTTTTCACTACTCTGAAACCTCAAACCATGAAATTACGGCTGCGGGCTTCAATCCGACTGGTTTATGTGTTCGTACGCCTTCGGATCTACGATGCAATAAAATTGCGGCCGCTGGGTGGAGTTCCCATCGTTTTCCGCGTCGGGGTATGCAAATTAGCTTTTGCCGACTATCCACGAAATTACGAACGTCTATCGCAATCTCTTACGGCATCTTTAGTCATCTTTTTGCTGCGTAAAACTATACCAGCTTTTTGCTGGTCTAATATTAGACAGCCCATGTTAAAGAGGGGGTTCACCCTTAAAACCACTTTCCCCCATCCCATCCAGCATACTGGCGTCAGCGCCAGTATCCTGTCTTTTTTTTTTTTTATCCGTGTATTTACTTCTAAATAGAGAATTTAATTTTCCTTCTACCGCGGTATATGGCGCCGCTATATCGCGTCACGCCTTCCAAAACCAGCCGACTAGCACTCGGCTGTTCTCGGCGCCTGCGCACAGACCCAGGAGCTGACTGCGCAGGCGCCGTCCTATTTCGGCTTTTTTCGGAGGGCGTGACGCAACTATATACGGCGCCTGCGCAGTCAGCTCCTAGGTCTGTGCGCAGGCGCCGAGAACAGCCGAGTGCTAGTCGGCTGTTTTCGGAAGGCGTGACGCGATATAGCGGCGCCATATACTGCGGTAGAAGGAAAATGTAATTCTCTATTTAGAAGTAAGTACACGGATAAAAAAAAAAAAAAGACAGGATACTGGCGCTGACGCCAGTATGCTGGATGGGATGGGGGAAAGTGGTTTTAAGGGTGAACCCCCTCTTTAAGTATGGCCGCGTCGAATATCAACGTTTTCCGACGTCTTTTTTTATTTTTGACGTAAAACGTCCGAGAATAGGAATGTCCGTAAACGACGCTACTCAAACAATGAATGACGTATCAACGTTATTTCGCGCAATGCACGGCGGGAAATTTCTGAACGGAGAATGCGCAGTTCGATCGCCGCGGGGACGCGCCTAATTTAAATGCTTCACGCCCCCTAATCGCGTATTTCGATTACGTGGCGAGAAATACACTACGCCGCCGTACCGCAAGGGACAAAATCTACCAGGATTCGTCGTACAGCCTGGTAAAATACGGCAGTGTAGTGTATCTCTGATACTCTGCACCAATGTAATTGTATCTGAATCTGGCCCACTGGGTCTATCCACATAATTAACAATGGCAAGACTCCGACAATGTCCTGTGGGTAAATAGCTGCAAAGCATTTTAAAGCATTGTTTGGTTTTATGTGAATGTATGATTATTTTGCACCATCTATGATTATTGCAAGTTTCTATGTGCATTAATGGCTTGGTATAAAAAAAAAATTAATCTAGAGATAAATTTTAACAGAAAAAACTGGGCATGCATTAGTAGAATTTCAACCACATTGACAAGAAAATTTTAAGGAATGGGATGATTTTTTTTTCTCAAATTAATTAAACAGTGTATATGATTTTAATTTAGGAAATTACATTCATTCTAAAATTGAATGTTAAAAGCAAACTAAATTTTCAAACAATATTCATCCAGCAATGCAATCAAAATGTACAAAGAATTTTGGTACCATTGTCTGTGTGACTGTTTAGCATTTGAAAATCTATTAGTGTTTGGCCAGCTTAAAGTGGATGTAAACCCCCAAAATTATTATTTTTTTTTTATGTCACAATGTAGAGTATAAGATTTCCTATCATCTGTGCCCAGTCTTGCCACACAGAGTTAATCCAGCGCTGAGTAATCCTCTTTTAAAGTCCAGTGCAAATTAACCGGACTTCAGATAAAAACCTGCCAAATTAGGTTAAGTCCGCTTCTCTGTTTTTGCTTTCAGTAACAGGTTATTTACAAATATAGCGTGGACATGTTTATCATAACAAGAGGTGATCCAAAGTTCATTGTATATTACTAGGATGTGTTATGATGTTATATCACCTCATGTTATGATAAACAAAACATAACATATGATAAACATGTCCTAGCTATATTTGTAAATAACCTCTCACTCAAAGCAAGAAGAGAGATTCCGGACTTTTTGATTTAGGCAGGGTTTTATCTGGAAGGCTGTTCGTTTTCACTGAACATAAAAGAGGATTACTCAGCGCTGGATTAACTCTATGTGGCAAGACTGGGCACAAATGATAGGAAATATTACACTTTACATCCACTTTAAGGCTGCATATGAATATTGGCAAGTAGCTTAATATAAGTAAACAAAACTTCTGCATATTTTACTTAATGTCTCTTTCCTTGGCAAAACAGTTTTAAACATTTGAGAGCCAATTGAATTAGATAAAATTGAAAACAGGCTCTTCAACAAACGAAGTGTCAAAGTAATTGTTTGTGCTGTAATTAAAAACATGCCAGTGCTGCCAACTAAAACTGTTACTTTATTTTTTATTTTTTATATTTGATTATATGCTATAAAACCATTTTTTACCAAAAGCCTTAGAAGCAGCAAAATTAAATGCTCAAATATTAACATTTCCTAATTTTAAATATTTTCACAGTAAATAGTAAATGCAAATTGTACTAATCTCTTCCTGCTGGTTATGTGATGCAGAAGTAATTTATTGATATGCATAGGCCAGCAAGGTTAAGCTGCTTTAATGTAATCATTGATTTGGTTTTTAGCCACCATGCAGTGTGCTCAAATTTGACTTCTTTAACACTTCCAAATATTACTTTGAGTTGTGTTAGGAAACGTTTTCTTGTATATAGGATTAAATGGAACAGTTTGATTTTAAAACATTAAATATAGCAATGCAAAATTTTTGACTAAATTAATCAAAAATAAAAGTGATTAAAGGTGATTCATACATGGTTAGGCAATTATAGTTTCTTTGCTTAACAAACTATTTTGGGGGAACTGATCCTTTAAATTGTCACTACATTCCAGAACCAAACTACTATATAAGCCGGACTATAACTTGTTTATCCATGTCTTTACGGACTTTGTTTGCTTACTGGTGCACAGTCATGTTGGAACAGGAAGGGGACATCCCCAAACTGTTCCCACAAAATTGGGAGCATGAAATTGTCCAACATGTCTTGGTATGATGAGCCTTAAGAGTTCCCTTAACTGGAACTAAGTATCCAAGTCCAACCCCCGAAAAACAACCCCACACCATAATCCCCCCTCCACCAAATGATTTAGATCAGTGTACAGACTGCGAGCCAGATCAGTGCCTGCCCTCACAAATGCACCTCTGGAAGAATGGTCAAACATTCCCATAGACATACTGTACTCCTAAAACTTATGGACAGCCTTCTCAGGCACCAGAACCATCGAACGGACTGAACGTTCGCGTTAACATTTAGAACCCCATTGAAGTCTATGGGACTCGAACATTCAAATTCAAAAGTGCTCATTTTAAAGCCCAATATTCAAGTTATTGTTGGAAAACGTCTTTGAGAACCCGGGTCTTGCCCCAGGGAATATGTATCAATGGAAAAAATGTTTTTAAAAACTGTAGTTTTTTCTGGAGCAGCGATTTTAATGATGCTTAAAATGAGAAAAAAATAATTTAAAAATTCCTTTAAATATCGTACCTGCTGGGTGTCTATAGTATGCCTGTGAGGTGGCACGTGTTTACAACTGTCCCTGCACAAAATGAGATTACTCTCAGAAAAAATAAATTTAATACTGCTTGCGGCTTTAATGTTATGCTTGGTCCCTGCAATATGGATAAAAATCATTGAAAAAAATAGCATGGGTTTCCCCGCCACCACTCCCACCAGGTCATTACAAGACCCAGTGCCGATCCTGACCTCCCTGGGGCCCTAAGCAAAATGACATGGCACATTAAAAATGAGAAGCGGGGGGCACTGACGACAGTGACATTAGGCAAAAAAAGTTAATGTCAGTCAAGCCTTTTACTACTAAGCTTTCTCCCCATATCTAACCCACAAACTCATCCACTGATCATAAAGTCCAAAATCGAGTTGCGTATCGTCGTACTGCACGATCATTTCTTCTGACTTCTGACTTTCTCACGCAATATCCCATCATACACTGCGCATGCGAGAAGCTCTGCACGTTTCCCCGCCCATGACGATCGTTCTAGTAATTGCCACGCCCCTTTTCGGTCGGTCAATGCAAGACAGTGCAAACATCATGGAGGTCACACAGCAAGCTGCAACCCCAAGGCAGGAGAGAGGCCAGGCGGTAGCACACACCAGGAGCAGGAGGTACAAAGCCACCAACATGTCCTTTGATGAGATGGTCGAGATGGTGGCAATCCTTAAAAAGGAGGACTATGATTCGGCTTGATTTAGTGATCAGTTAGAAATAAATGATTGAAATACGACCTTTGGCATGTGGATCTTTGAGACATATCCTTTCAAATTGGGTGATATTGTTTAGATTATCTTTAAGGTTAAGGGAATGTCCATAGAAGTTCTTGATTTGAAGATATCTGAAAATTTCGGTAGTGGGGAGGCCGGATGCCTCACATAGGTCTCGGAAAGGTCGAATTGTAGTTGTTGATGCTATGTGATATAGACACATAATTCCAGCCCTGATCCAAGCCTTTAATAGTTTTTGGAAATACCCATGCTGCATAAAAGGTCGGATTTTTATAAAAGGAAAGAAGCGGAATATGTGGGGATTGCAATCCATGAGAGGTTTTGTACCTATCCCATAATGACAATGAGTGTTTAGAGATTGGATTTTTCAATTTTCTACGGCCTTGAGGGCTCAGCCAAAGGATATTGTTAGTGGGGAGAGGGTCAAAGTCTATTGCCTCAATAAGTACCCACAATGGGGTTTCTGTGGTTGAGTGATACTTTGATAGTTGTGCCAATTGTGCTGCTCTGTAGTATGTTGCAAAATCTGGAAATCCCAGCCCACCCATTAATTTGGGTAAAATTTATGTTTGTTTAGGCAATCTGGGTTTTTTCTTCCACCACGTAAACTGTGTTACTCTATGCTAAATCAATCTAAGAAAATAAGCATCAATGTGAATTGGAAGGGTTCAAAATAGATATAAAAACTTGTGGAGTATAGCAATTTTTATTATGTTGATTTTCCCAAACGAGGAAATTGGTAAAGAAGACCAGTCGGATAACAATCTAGTGACACTTTTCAGTAAGGGAGGGTAGTTGGCAGCAAATAATTCGGAGGCATTAGCCGTAAGGTGTATACCCAGATATGGTATACTACGGTCTGCCCATTTAAAGGGTAGTGAGGACTGTAAATTTTGTTTCACCGTGTCACTGAGTGAAATATTCAGTGCCAAGGTTTTTTGGCTATAAACCGTGAGGCCGGAAATGTGGGAGAATTTGTGAAGTACCCGTATTAGATTTGGGGCAGATACCTGTGGCGAGGATAAAAATAGGAGTATATCATCTGCAAATAAATGTATTTTGTGATGACATCCGCCTAACTCTATACACGTGATCGTTGGTTCTATCCTTATCCTTTGTGCTAGAGGTTCAATAATTAAAGCGAATAATAGCGGCAATAGAGGACACCCTTGGCAAGTCCCTCTCAGTTTATTAAAGTCTTCCAATTTGTAACCGGCATATTTGATATAGGCCTTGGGATTGTGGTACAGCGCTGCAATCCAACCCATAAAATGTGGCCCAAAGCCCCACTTCTCAAGAGTGAACTGCATATACGACCATGAAACTGTATCGAATGCTTTTTTTATGTCGAGAGAAAGAAAACACGAGGGTATTCGACGCATTTTAGCTCCATGGGATAGAAGAACAGCGCGTCTGATATTATCGCCAGCTTGTCGAAAAGGGATGAAACCAGTTTGATCACGGTGTATTAGTTTGCCAATTATCATATTTAATCTGGTTGCTAAAACTTTGGCTAAAATTTTAACATCGATATTCAGCAGAGAGATGGGGCGATAGTTTGACCAAACTGAATCGTCCGCATGTGGTTTAGGCAGCATGCAGATAATTGCAGTCAAAGTTTCTTTCCTGAAAGAATGGTTATTTAAGAGAGAATTAACCACTTAAGGACCTGCTCATGTATATATACGTCCTTTTTTTAAAGATGGATATCTCGGTAACGGCAGCAGCTGCTGCCACAACCGAGGTATCCATCTTTAGCATGAGCGGTCCTGTAAACGATAACGGTGGTCTCCACAGCGGATTTGCCGCAAGATCACCGTTATCGGCGGCGGGAGAGGGGCCCCCCTCCCGCCACTCTCCCGCACCCTCCGCCGCTTACCGGAGCCGTCGGTGGCGGCGGAGGCGATCGGGTCCTGCTGCCCGCTGTGTGGGGATGCGAGTGAGGACAAGATGTCTCCCAACCGTCCCCATAGAACTGCAGGGCGGAAGTGATGTCAAAACGTCAGTTCCGCCCCTGCATCTTAAAGAATTTGTATTTAAGTTTAAATATGAGATCTGAGGTCTTTTTGACCCCATATTTCATATTTTAGAGGACCTGTCATGCTTTTTTCAAGGGATGTTTACATTCCTTGTAATAGGAATAAAAGTGATCAATTCCCCATAAAGTAGTTGGGGAAATATCCGGTGTGGAATTGAATTTCAGGTACTGGTATTGGGTTTTTGAGCAAAAAGTCTTTAAGCAGCCATGTGGCGTCACGCGCTTTCGGTATTGTAGATGCTATGGTATTGAAGACTGCACTATGGTCAGACCATGGGAGGGGTAACATTTTGGAGTTTAATTTTTCCGGCGTCATACCTATGGGCATAAAAATGTGGTCTATTTTTGAGAATGACCGACAGGGATAGGAATAGTGCGTATATAATGGTGAGTCCAATAAATTCCCTGTTAGGATCAAGTATCTGCCTTCGGGATCCTTGATCTCTTTAGTAATTGAAATTGGGGAACTACTGTGAATTGCTATAAGCACACCCCTTTTCTTTGTGGAGGCCGAGGCTGTATAAACTTGTGGGTGGGACCTACTAAAGAATTTGGGAGTGGATAATGGTGTGAAATGCGTTTCTTAATCAATAGATTTTTATTGAGTTTTTGAATTACACATAATGACAATCATTACATTTCCTCCGAAGAGGTAGATCTAATAGATCGTAGATATATTCAAAGAACATTGCGGCGGTAGAACAACGCCTTATATATTACAGCTTAATATCAGAAACAGTAATCAGTTTGACTAATTTGTACCCAGAGGATAGAGTGTGGGAATGTATAGATAGAGTGTAGAGAGACTTGTTTGTGGGGGTCAGAGGTCGTCTCCAGCGGACGGGACCCACCCGTGCCCCGGCCACCCCACATGGGGACTAGACTGTGGCCAAGGCTCGGATTGGCCCCCCTCCGGGTGTAACGAAGCCAGATATTTCAAGGTAGGACAATTGGAGTTAGGCAATGTTTATCGTACCAGGATGTCCACCTAAGCCATTTCTTACGAGAATTATCTCTATTTGCATCCTTGAGCGCCAGTGTGGTCTCGTATGTGTAGTGCAGGTGAATAGTTTGTATAACTTCCCCAATGGTGGGTGGTAGAGGGTTTTTCCACTTCCTTGTTATGGACAGTCTAGCTGACAACAGAATATGCAGGACAGTGTGTCTCGACTCATGAGGAAATTTGTCTAGATCAAGCGATAGAAGGGCTAGGTCAGGTTGGGGATCAGCTATCAAGTGGGAGGTTTCTGAGATTATTTGGAAGGTTGATGACCAGAACAGTGCTAGTTTGGGGCAACTCCAGAGTGTGTGGAACAAGGTCCCCTGGGAGCCACAGTTTCTCCAACATCTGTCGCTCTGCAATGTGCCAAATTTGGACAGCTTTACTGGGGTCAGATACCATCTTAACATAATTTTTGTGGATAGTTCCCAAAGGGTAGAGCAGCTGGTAACAGAGTAAACGGATTTGCAAGCTTTGGCCCACTGTTGGTCTGAGTAGGAGCTTCCAAGATCTGATTCCCATTTAAGTAGAGGGGGTGATTTTATGAAGATTGATTTCTGCTGTAAAGCATTATAAAAAAGTGATATGCCCTTCACCCTTGGGGAAGGGTTTTGTAGGAAGAGCCAAGTGGACAGTGCCATGTAGCGTTTCCAGTGGGGGTATGTAGATAAAAAGTGTTTGGTTCTAAGATATAGGTAAAAATCACTATCAGGGAGATTGTACTTTTTTTGCAGGATTGGGAACGGTTCAATGATTCCATCAACCAGAATGTCGTTGACATGGAGTATGCCATGTTCGTGCCACTGCTTGTAGGAAATCAGGTCTATGTGGTGTTGCAGGGACTCAATCGGGATTTTCAGTTTAACATTATCAGGGTGGTCATGGGTTAAGGAGATAAATTTGTTCCATGACTTAATGGTAGCCAGCATCGTAGGAGATATTGATGAAGGGGTCTTAGTGGACGAAGTGGTGGAGAGTAACCATGGAGAAAGGCCCTTACCAGGTGCCAGGGCAGATTCCATCTGTGTCCAGGCAGTTCGTGGGGAGGTCGCGAACCATTCTCTAGATTGGGTGAGAACCGAGGCCAAGTAGTAATGGTGGAAGTCTATGTATCCCGTGCCGCCCGCCTTACGTGTTTTAACAAGGGTGGTATGGGCACATCTAGCCCTCTTGCCTTGCCAGATATAGGAAGATAAGATAGATTGGAGTGATTTAAAAAAGTGGACGGGAATGGGGATTGGTAAAGTCCTAAAAAGATAGAGGAGTTGGGGCAAGTGGAACATTTTAAACGCCGCTAAGCGGCCTGTCCAAGACAGTTCTTGAGATCCCAAATGTTGGAGTTGGACCTGAAGTTTATTCCGGAAAGGGACATAATTTTGGTGGAAGAGCTGCTCGGGTGATTTGGTCAGTTGGATACCTAGATAGGTGATGCTTAGATCAGCCCATGTAAACGGGAATTGGCTCTGTAACAGTAAGCTGGTGGGGGTGTTGACTCCTAGGTCTAAGATATGGCTTTTAGATTCGTTAACTTTATAGTAGGACACTTTGCTAAAGTAAGCTAGCTCTTGTTGGACCGCTGGGAGTGATGTGGATGGCTCAGATAGTATTAGTATGACGTCATCAGCGAATAGGCTAATCTTGTGCTCACTGCTTCCCATGGTGATACCTGTAATAAGCGGGTTTGATCGGATGGCTTGGGCCAGGGTTTCCATCAGTAAATTAAAAATCAGAGGGGAAAGGGGGCAGCCTTGTCTAGTTCCGTTCGTAATATCAAAGGGAGGTGATAACGAGTCCGCTGAATATACTTGGGCCGAGGGATTGGAATAAAGGGCCATGATTGCTCTATGAATCTGTCCATTAAAGCCAAATTTAGAAAGGACCGAGGATAGAAACCCCCAATGCACTCTGTCAAATGCTTTTTCAGCATCAAGGGACAGGAGTACAGAGGGGGTGCCTGAGAGAGTCGCCTGGTGTATGACATTGATCATTCGCCTTGTGGCGTCTGAAGCCTGCCGGCCTTTGGTGAATCCCGATTGGTCCCTGTGTATCAGTGTGGGAAGGATATCAGTCAGTCTAATCGCTATTAACTTGGCATATAATTTAGCGTCCACATTCAGGAGAGAGATGGGGCGGAAGTTTTGGGGAGTGGTTGGGTCTTTGCCCGGTTTCGGGAGAGTGACAATTACCGCTCTTAGCATGTCAGAGGGGAAGGATGAGTTAGACGCGGCCAAATTAAAAACTTTGCAGAGGGTAGGGTTCAGAATGCGTCGGAATTTCTTGTAGTATTCCCCAGTGAACCCATCAGGTCCCGGAGATTTAGAATTGGGGAGATTGGTTATAGCTCTGTCCAGTTCAGAGTTTTCAATTGGTCGTCAGACAAAGAAGGGAGGCTAATCTTTCCTAAAAAGGTCTCAATGTCCTGTGGTGTCGGTTGATGTGTAGAGAGGTCGTCGCGTATGTTATATAACCCAGCATAGTAAGTACTGAAAGCATTAGCTATCTCCTGTGGCTTCATTAACTTTTCTTTTGTGTGAGGGTGATACATGTAAGGGATTTTGGATTTGATCCTCCGCCCCTTTATCTTTAGGGCTAGTAGCCTGCCCGCTTTGTTCCCTGTAGCATATGTGGTGGCCCTAACCCTTGTACATGCCCTCTCAAAGGATTCTAATAGGAGCGAGCGGAGTTCGTGTCTTAGGTTAAAGATAGTGGCTTGCAGTAAGGGCGAGGGCCGAGATTTGTTTTGTGAGTCAAGAAGGGCAATGTCAGCTGTAATCTGGTCAATTTTTTTCGTTCTGGATTTTTTGATCCTAGCCCCTAGTTGGATAAACACACCCCTGATGACGGCCTTGTGGGCGGCCCACACCACCACCGGGTCAGATACGGAATTTGAGTTTATGGAGAAGTATTCCTTCAAATGTTGGTGTAAGAGGATTGCTGTGGATGGGTCTCTAATCAGGGCATTGTTGACTCGCCAGAGGTGCGAGTTAGTTTGTGGAGTGGTTGCATCTATGGAGATGCTAACAGGGGCATGGTCCGACCAGGTGGTGGGGTGGATCACCGAGGCCGAGATCCGTTGTAGCAATGGCCTATCTGTGAGGAACAAATCTATGCGTGAGTAGGTATTGTGGCGCGGCGAGAGAAAAGTGTAGTCTCGCTCGCTCGCGTGACAGCACCTCCACACATCAAATAGATCGTTATTGGAGATAAATTTGTTCAGAGGAGATATGTGTCTCTTAGTGGATGCTGTGGAATCTAAGTCATTGTCTGGGACAAGATTGAAATCGCCACACATTAAAAGATACCCTGATTGAAGGGCTTTGACTTTTTTCATAACACATTTAAGAAAAGGCATTTGGCGTTGATTCGGAGCATACAAGGAAACCAGCGTATATGGAACATTATTAATCAAGCAGACCAAAATGATATAGCGACCCTCCGGATCAGCTACGAGAGTCTGTAATTGGAAAGATACCGTGTTCCGGACGGCTATCATAACACCCCTCTGCTTTTTCTTGTAGGAGGATGTGAAAACATGGGGGAATTGGTGGTTCTGGCAACGGGGGTGAGAGTCCTGCTGAAAGTGAGTCTCTTGGACGCAGAGGATGTCGCATTTGAGCGAAACAGCCGACTTCCATAAGGACGAACGTTTAACCGGATGGTTTAGTCCTTTAGCATTTAGGGTCAGAACGGTAAAGGACATGATGTGGTGAGAGGTGTGCAAGGTGTATGGATACAACTTACAGTTAGGAGAAGTAGTCTCAACGGATTGTCACTAAGCGGTAGATCTCCTGGTAGGATGGTTGAAGAAGCGGAGTGCTTGGGATCTGGACACGTGGAGTTTGTGATGAGTAGATCGGAGTCTTGGCGTGCGGGAGAGTCTCTCTGCTAGAGCTCCATCCACTGGGTGGTCAAAATAATGAAAGAATAAAAGAAAAGGGTTAACGTAAAACAATAACAATCAGCAAGTCGGAGGATATCCTGATGCTGAGCAAACTTGGGGTACAGTTCAGGCTCAAGGAGCAGTAGTGCAACAAATGGAGCATAACGAGCAGCCAGCCGGATTAAACGGTGGGCTAATGTAGACAGGAACAGGCATATGGAATCAGCGCAAATTATCTGGGTGGTGGTCATCATTATGAGGATTGTTCCGGGGGTTCCTGCGGGGCAGGGGAGGTTTTCCCCGTGGGTCAGCGTAAGCATTTGGAGGTTCTGGAACGATGCCCCATGACAGTAGCAATTTGGTACCCCCTTCCATAGTGGATATGGTATGTGGAATGCCGTTGTGAGTCACTAGAATAGTGGCAGGGTGACGCCATTTGTAGACTATCTTGTGGTTTGATAAAGCTTTGGTCACGGTACTCAGCTTCCTTCTCATCTGGAGTGTAAATTGGGACAGGTCTGCATACAGTTGTATGTTCTCATAAGGAGCGGGGAGGACTCTAAGTTCGCGGGATTTGGCCAGGATCTGTTCCTTTGCTTGGTAAAAATGAATGTGCAGCAGCACATCCCTCGGAACTGTTTCAGCAAGATGGCGCGGCTTAGGTAATCTGTGGATGCGGTCTATGGTCAGTTCTATGGGGGACAGGTCAGGCAGTAAGTTCGAAAACAGGGTGTTTGTATAGGAGCGGAGGTCAGCTGGGAGTACAGATTCTGGGACGCCGCGTATTTTTATGTTATTGCGTCTGGATCTATCTTCGAGGTCCGCTAGTTTAGATTTGATCCAGTCAGTGTCTTCCCTTTGAACCTCATTGGCGTCAACCAGACTGTTGACAACATCAGTGCATTCCTCCATTTTCTCTTCCATGTAAGAGACCCTGTCCCCCATATGTTGCACATCAATGGAGACCTTGTGTATCAGGGATGAGAGGTTAGACATTAATGAGGACTGGAGGAGCATCAACATGTCCTTCATCGTGGTGTCTAAAACTGGCTGGCCCGTTGTTGGGAAGGCCGCGATAGAAGATTGTAGTGAGGAGATGGCGTCAGTGCCTCGTGCATTGGTACTCACGGTTGCGGCGTGCTGCTGGACATCCAAGCGCATCCGCGCTTTCGCCGGGCTCCGTGTGTCAGGGGATAGTGGTGGGGTGCCGACCAGGGGTGGGGACGATAGACCCTCCGTGCTTCCATCAGGATCGCTGCTGGGGAGATCTGTATAGGCGGCGGGTGCGCGCCGCGAGGTGCCGTCGGCGCCATCTTTAAGTCCTCCCCTCAGCGCCGGCCTGAACGAGAAGGCCGTAAGCTTCTGAATGAAGCGATCGTCTTTCCTTTTGCGGGACATCGCGTCTCCACGTCCCCAGAGTAACCACCGTGTGGATAGGAGTCTCGGTAGGACCAGAAAACTGTCCGATGGTCGTCGCTTTGTTTCCGGCTGGCTGGAGCTCAGTGTCTAGGCTGCCATCTCACTCGCGCGCAAGCCACGCCCTGAAATGCGTTTCTTGATGACATATGACATGTGCTTTTTTGGAACCAAAGGTACGAAAGGCTTTAGTGCGTTTTTGCGGGATATTTAAACCCTGGACATTAAGGGAAAGTATATTCAATGGGGCCATATTAAAAAATTGTCAGATCTAATGTTGCCCAGACATGGAATAACAAAGAAGAGACCACCTTCGAGACACAAGGGGAAATTGGGAGTGGGGGTGAAAAAAAAGGACTCAGGGAAGAAGTACAATTTAGATATGTTCCAAAAAAAAAGCAGAATAAATATAAGATAATGACATTTCCGTTGAGGGGAGAAAAAGTCTCCCTCCAAAGGCACATGTGCTACTGTCGACCATCCACTAAGTCGCAGGCAGACGAGGGTAGCAAAGGGAGGCACACAGAACAGTCCCATGGAACCCGGGGAACCATACAATTAAATTACATTCTTAAGAAACATTGAGTAAAATTAAAAACATGGGCCCAGATTCACAGAGCGATTACGCCTGCGCAACAGGAGATGCACGTGCGTAAGTCTAAATGTGCATGTGCGTGTGCGTTTCGATGCACGGCATCCCCAAAGCGAGATACGCAAGAAATCTACTTTTTTTGGTCCGGCGTAATTTCGTTAGACAGGCGCATCCGTCCGCGCAAAACTGCGCTAGACAGACCATTGATTTGCTAGTCAAATATGCTAATGAGGGACTTACGGGGATCCACAAAAGAACGTTGGGGCAGCGCAGGCTACGCAGTGTGCGCAACAGCAAAATGTCTAAAAGTAGAGCATATAAAAGCTGGTCTAAAAAGAGAAAAAAAGTCTACTTGTTAGATAAAGCAACACAGTTAGTGAGGAGCTCAGCAGTCACACGTGTTGCACAACAATCTGTATGCCAACATGCCAGGGGCATCGTCGCGCATAGCTATACTACTGACTTTAGATGAACAAAGAAGGAGGAGGGCACGGAGGATGGCACGGAGGATGGCACGGGAGAGGATATACCGCACCCGCATAGACCTGTTTGGCATGAGTGATTCTGAGGTGTATCGCATCTTCAGATTCACCCCTCATGTCATCCTGGAATTAACCACAACCCTGCAGGAGGACATCACCAGCCCAACACACCGCTCACATGCAGTGCAGCCACTGGTCAAGGTCATGGCAACACTCCATTTCCTTGCCAGTGGCTCTTTTCAAAGAACAAGTGGAGTGGTGGCTGGGATGTCACAATCCTCCATGAGCAGATGTGTGCACCAGGTTGTCCCTGCAATCCTCAGACGCATGGCCAACCAAATCATCAAACACACCACTGGGGACCTGCGGCTGAAGGCAATGACAGATTTCTACAGAATTGCCAGATTCCCACGCACCGTGGGGGCCATTGATTGCACACATGTGGCACTCCAGCCCCCCCATGAGACAGAGCACATGTACCGCAATCGGAAGCATTGGCATTCCATCAACGTATAGGTGATAGTCGATGCCCAAGGCCTCATATGGCACGTCCGTGCCAAACACCCAGGGTCCAGCCATGACAGCTACATATACAATCAATGCCACATCCGAATGGAATTCGATCAGAACGTGTATGGGGACACCTGGCTGGTTGGTGAGTGACATGGGTGGCAGGCATGACTATCCCCTCCCATGATGCACACATCACAAGGGGCACATGCATGACTAACATCCTCCTGTCTTTTCCCTTACAGGTGACTCTGCATATCCACTGGGACCCCATCTCATGACTCCTATCCGGAACCCCCAAACCACAGGAGAGGAAAGATACAATCAAGCACATGCCCAAACACGAGCAATGGTGGAGCGCACCTTTGGCCTCCTGAAGTCACGTTTCCGATGCCTGGATAAGTCTGGGGGTACCCTCTTGTATTCCCCAAACTTCATGTGCCAGATCATCGGTGCATGTTGCATGCTGCACAACTTCGCAGTAAGAAAGGGCCTGCAGATTGACCTACATGATGACCTGACCCCTGAACCAGACAATCCCCCCCTAACCGAGGGTCCCCCGTCTTTTGAGGGAAGAGCAGCCAGGAGACAACTCACATTGGGCATCTTTGCACGTTAAACACACACATTAACCACTTAAGACCCGGACCAATACGCTGGCAAATGACCCAAGGGGTTTTTGCGATTCGGCACTGCATCGCTTTAACAGACAATTGCGCGGTCGTGCGACGTGGCTCCCAAACAAAATTTGCGTCCTTTTTTTCCCACAAATAGAGCTTTCTTTTGGTGGTATTTGATCGCCTCTGCGATTTTTATTTTTTGCGCTATATACAAAAATAGAGCGACATTTTTGAAAAAAAATCAATATTTTTTACTTTTTGTTATAATAAAAAACCAATAAACTAAATTTTAGTCAAACATTTAGGCCAAAATTTATTTAGCCGCATGTCTTTAGTAAAAAAAAAAAATCGCATTAAAAAAAAATTAGCTACCTAGCGGGAACAGCGACACTAATACAGCGATCAGAAAAATGATCGCTTAGTGATGCTGGCAATAGGGAGTGAAAGGGTTAACTAGGGCAGTAATCAAGGGGTTAAAACTTTATTGGGGGGGGTTGGGGGGGGCTACCCTGACACTAACACTGACTGACTGTCACACTGTCTGTCACACTGTCTGTCACACTGACACTAAATACAGTAATCATACATGTATGATTACTGCATTCAGTGACACTGTGACAGGGGGGAGGGGGGGGGGCGATCGCGGGGGTTAAATGTGTTTGTGTCTGTGTATAAGTGTGCTGTTGGTGCAGACTTACTTGTAGTGTGGTGATCTCTCCTCAGCGGCGCTTGAAACAAACGCCGAGGGAGAGATCACGTCGCTTCCTCCTTCCTGTGTTTACACAGGAGGAGGAAGTGACAGGGCGGGCGGGCGCGCACATTGGCTGGGAGCGATCCGGAGGGGGCGGGTGAAAACGGATAGCCGCCCCCACTTGTCGGATCGCTCCTGCAGCCGCGCGGACCGCCGCATGTACGGGGGGGGGTCCGATCGGACCCCCGATCCCCCCCAAGGCACCAACGTATGTATACGTTGATGTGCCTGTCGGTGCCATTCTGCCGACGTAAATGTACATGCGGCGGTCCTTAAGTGGTTAATCATGGCACAATAAGAATGCATGCATGCACACCACTGTTGTCCCTAGCACACACACCCCACAGCCACATCAAATTGGATTGGCACCAGTCCACCATGCAGGACTTGTGAGCAGCAACGCCACGCCAAGGCTCCAATTATGTCACTGTACATTCATACACCATTCACACGGACCTGGGGATCACTTCTCCCTGGTCCTGGGGAACCCTTCTCCACCAAAATTGAGGGTGACACCCCTTTTCCGGCAGGAATGTCACCCCCACATTCAAACAGCATTCACAACCCAAAAAAAAAAATGACCAGCAAAATCAAAAATTTTCCAGCAAAAAAAAAAAAAAAAAGGGGGAAAAATAAATTATTGCCCTTTACGTGAGCCACGCCTGGGGCGCCCCCGGCCACGGCCCCGGCTCCTCAGGGGAGACTCATGGGGAGGGGGGGTAAACCGGGGAAGGAGGAGCAGCCCCTGATCTCTGCCCACCTGGCGGCCTGCCCTCCAAGGCCACGGCTATTCTGTCCAAGGCAGCACCAAGTGTTGCCGTGTTGGCCTGGATAGCCTGGGTAAGGGCCCTCACATCCTGCCCAACGCCTGCTGATGTCCTCTGCAGTTCGTTTAGGCAGGTTGTGAAAGCCCGGGAGTGGGAGTACAGGTTCCCCAGCGTATACTTGATGGAGGACAGGCTCTCCTCCATCCGCACCAATGTCTGGCTGACCTGTCCCAGATGGTGGGTCTGGAGCAACTGGTCCCTTCTCAGAGTGGCGGGCAGGAGATCGGCCACCCCCCTGGTGTTCTGGGACGACTTCCTGCCTCCAGCTGATGCTTGTGGCCGGGGAGAAGGGGAGGCCCTTGGGAGGGGAGCCATGTTGGGGGAGGAGGGGGGGGGGCTCCCCCTTAGGGAGGGCTGCCTGCTGCCAGCCAGAGGGGAAGAGTCCTCAAAAACCAAACGTCCAGTGCCTGACATGGACTCCTCCTCCTCATGATTCTCCTCCTCCTCATGATTCTCCTCCTCCTCTTGAACCTCCTCCGCGGACTCCGGCCTTGTTGGGGGGACCTCATTAGGCTGCTGTCCTGGGGATGGTGCGGTCAGGCCAGATGTCCCTGCACCCTCCTGCACATCTGTGGATGACACAAAACATTCACAGGTTGGAGGATCCACACACTTGCCACATATTCCCTTTCACCCCCTCCCCCACACATGCTACACACCTGATATTAAAAAAAATACTTACCTGGCACCACGGGCTTCGGACTTGAGTCAAAGCCGGGCAAGCCCTCAACCTCATGCCGATGAAAGGTCAGGGCCACCGCACGCTCCTCCGCTGTCAGCCTAATACGGCATGGTGGGCCCCCTCCTGTGCCCCTGGCATGGGCATGCATTTTGGACAGCTTTTGTTTGACCAAACGCCGGAGGTCATTAATTTTTTTGTCAATCCCAGACCGGGTCCGTGTCTCCCCCTCCCCCTCCCCCGCTGAATTGACCTGCTCAGTGATGAGGTCCAAAATCTCCCTTCTCCTGGCTGGGGTGGTGTTGTCACTGTCCGGGTCGTGGAGGAAACACCCATAATCGCTAATGGCCCGTGCAAGAATTCTTTTTTCCCCCACAGTAAAATTGAGTTTTCGCTTTCTCTCTGTCATAATTCCAAAAAAACTTACTCCCAGTCAACAAAAATCAGTCACAAAAACAAGCACAACCAATCAAGCAAGAACACACACAAAGAGAAAACTAACACCCAAAAAATCACACAAGCACTCAGCAAAAAACAGTCACAAAAACAAACAGCAAAAAATCAGCAAGAAAACAAACGAACAGAAATATATCAAACAAACAGTCTCTCAAACACTTATCAAAAAACACTTTCAAAGATCTACTAACAAACACTTGATCACACAGAACACTAATCTGACAACTACAAAACACAACGCAACGAACAACAGGACAAAAACACTTGGTTAAATGGAAAGGGATACAAAGGGATGTACTTTTGCAATGCAAGTGCGTTTGTGTCTGTCTATTTATGCTGTTTGCGTAGTTCACTACGTTGCCCTAGTCCATTTCCAATTTCACTGATTGCGCCGCTCCCGAGTTGTGAGCATGCGCACAGCGGAGCTGACCATGGTCTCCTTCAAGCGCGCATGCGCAAGCCGGCCGGCCCTTCATTTGCATGGGGTCACGGCTCATTTCAATGTAACACGCCCACGTCCTTCCCAATTTGTATTACTCCGCCTTACGCCTCTGAAATAACGTTACGCATGCGCAATTTCCTGCGCAAAAGCTACGAGAATAGGGTGATTACGCGGCAAAATTGCGCAAGTCTAACATAAAGGCGGTGCGCTACGCCGGTCCAATAATGCGCAGATGTACGTGAATCTGGGCCATAGGTAGTAGACCAAATAGTAATGAACACTTACTAATTCGAGATTTTCCTAGCTTGTGACGGAAAATATTGATTATATGAAGACAGGAGGCGAGTATCTTATGCATTAATCTTTCTTTAATAATGCTCACAGCAGAAACAAAACTGATCAGTATTCAAGCTTTTCTAAAAATAACATGAAACAGAAAAGCTGAAACTTGAAAACTAGAAAGAAACTACGTTTCCCAGCAGTCCTTGGGTCTGTGACCCCTCCCTCTGGCCTCTGCATATAAGGACTGCTCCTCCCCTTCCTATTCCTCTTTCTTCATGCGAACTTCCAAACGAATTGAAAATGATTCACCAGTCTCTGGGACCCCCAACTCCGGGGACTTCGGCCGGCCGGCCTTTTCTGAATCCCAGACGTTCCGTTGTACGCGGGGTAACATTCGTCCCAACGGGGACCAACCGACAGCTTCTACGGCCAACCGGGCCTTTGGAAACGAAACCATGTTAGAAGGAACGTGTCTTCGACCTTCCTGAACGCAGTCGAACGTGTTCAGTATCCTGTAAGAGAGTAGAAGGAACCATAATAGGGTAGGGTAGGGAGGGAAGATACTCGCCTCCTGTCTTCATATAATCAATATTTTCCGTCACAAGCTAGGAAAATCTCGAATTATACCTCAGACAGGAGGCTCATATCTTATGCAAGTTCAAAGCTAGCATTTCTTACAGAAAATGAAGACAATATACATCAGATTACCCCAAAGCGGCCATAGACACATGTGTTTCCGGTCTGAAGTAAAAGGAGCGGAAAACGGTCTCCGAGGACCAGTCCGCCGCCAGTAGAAGATCTGACAGAGATCCCCCGGCCGAGACCACCTTAGTAGCCATTGCACTTCTAGTGGAGTGTGCGCCGAATTTAGTGGTATCTATACCCGCCATGTCCATAGTCGACCTGACCCAGCGCGCTAGAGTGGCAGAAGTCACCGGGCGATGAGGTTGGACGTAGGAAACCAATAATTGGGGCGAAGATGGAGAACGAAGTTCGGCGGTACGCGTTTCATAGGCCTGCAGGCACTTGACGACACATAAGCGCGGACGATCCGAAAAGAAAGGATAGAATACCGACTGAATGCCGGTCTTGGTCCTACGCACGACCGAGAACCTAACTCCTAGGGGCGAAAATTGTCGCCTGGAAATATCCAGTGCTCTAACATCTGAAACCCTTTTAACCGAGATAAGACAGAGGAGGATCGTAAGTTTGTACGTGAGATGTTTGAGAGACAAGTCCTCATTGTCATCCCACGTGGATAGCATGTCTAGGACCCTGGATACGTCCCAGGTTGATAGGTATTTGGGACGAGGAGGTCGTTTAAACTTGATACCTCTCATTAGTTTGCAAATGAGAGGGTGTCTACCCACCGGCAAGGCATCCACAGGGTGATGGTAAGCCGAAATAGCTGATCGATACACGTTAATGGAGCTGTACGCTCTACCGGTATCGAAAGCCTCCGCCAGGAAGTTCACTATAAGTGCTACAGGGGTATGTATCGGATCAGCCTGTCGTTGACTACACCAACGCACCCAGATTCCCCAGGCTGACCTATACGCCGATCGAGTCCCGGGGGCCCAGGCCAGGGCGAGAAGCTCTCTAGCTGACTGTGAAAGGCCTCCGTCAGCGTCTGGCATCCTGAGACCAGGCAGGCTAGGAGGGTCAGAGAGCCGTCTGAAATTAGCGGGTGTATGTCTTTGGACGGGTGTGAAAGGAGGACTGGAAACGAGGGCAAGACCCTGGGAAGGTCGATGACCATTTTCAACAGAAGAAGAAACCACGGTTGTGTTGGCCACCAGGGCACAATCAACACCACCTTGGCTCCCTGGGTAGCGATCTGCAATAAGGTCCGGCATATCAGCTGGAATGGTGGAAACGCGTAATGCGTCCCCCCCGTCCAGGATTGGCGGAAAGCATCCACCGCTGTTGCTGTTGGGTCCGGCCTCCAACTGAAGAATTGGGGCAACTGATGGTTGAGTCTGGAGGCGAACAAGTCTATGGACAGTGGTCCCCAGAGATGGATGATACTGATGAAGGTCGAGCGGTCTAGCCGCCACTCGCTGGAATCGGTAATGTATCTGGAGTTCCAGTCCGCCACGATATTGGAGGATCCCGGAATGTACTCCGCCATGGGGACGATATTCCTGGCCAGGCAGAAGTGCCATAAAGCCTTGGCGATATCCGCCAATATTTTGGACCTGGTGCCCCCCAAACGGTTGACGTATTGTACCGCTGAAATGTTGTCCATGCGTAGCAATACGCAACAGTTTGATCTCTGTGAGAGAAAACTCTGAGCCGCGAAGAGGGCAGCTAGTAGCTCTAGGGCATTGATGTGTAGGAAGGATTCCCTGACTGACCAGATCCCTCCTGTTGAAATCTCTCCGAATCGAGCGCCCCAGCCCCTCCGACTTGCGTCGGATTCTAAGACGACGTCCGGATAGGAATTGAAGATTGTCTTGCCGTTCCAATCGACGGCATGACCGAGCCACCACTTCAGTTCCGTCCTGGCCTCTGCGGAGAGTGGAATCTCGTCTGCATAACGGAGACCTTGTCTCAGGTGAAGGATTTTGAGGCGTTGAAGGGCTCTGTAATGGAGAGGGGCCGGGAAGACGGCCTGTATGGATGCGGCCAGGAGGCCCACTATTCTGGCTAATACCCGTAAAGATAGGGATTGCTTGCGCAGTACTGCTCTGATCTCTTTGCGGATCAGAGCAAGTTTTGCCTTGGGTAAACGCAAGACCGCCTGGTTGGTATCTACCAGGAAACCGAGAAACTCCATGCTCTGGGATGGTGCTAGAATAGACTTCTCCATGTTGATGAGGAAGCCTAGGTCCTGCAGGAGACGTACGGTCCAGCCTACGTGGGTCTGAGCCTGAGATTTTGAGTTCGCAATGATAAGGATATCGTCTAGGTAAATAATCAGACGAACGCCCCTGCTCCGCAACGCGGCTACCACAGGCTTGAGTAATTTGGTGAAGCACCATGGGGCCGATGACAGCCCGAACGGTAGGCATGTAAACTGCCACGTGCGATCCCACCATTTGAATCGGAGTAGGTGTTGTGACTCCGGATGTACGGGGACTGTGAGATATGCATCTTTTAAGTCCACCTTTGCCAGCCAATCCCCCGGGTGGAGGAGGTCTCGGAGGCAATGGATACCCTCCATCTTGAAGTGACGGTATGTGACGTTTTGATTCAGGGCCTGGAGATTTATCACGGGGCGGTAACCTCCCCCCTTCTTTTTGACTATAAAAAGACTGCTTATGAACCCCAGGGAGAGAGGGTCTACCTCGAGCACTGCTTGTTTGGAAATCAGTTCTCCCAACTCGTTGTCTATGAGTGCAATGTTCTGAGCAGTGAAACGAATGGGGGGAGGAATAATGCCCAGTTGAGGGCAGGACAACAGTTCTATCTGGAACCTTGTGACTGTGTTTATCACCCATGCGTCTGCCGTAATCGCAGACCAGGCGTGGATAAAAAACCGTAGTCTTCCCCCTACAGGGGTGGAAAAACTTGGAGTCAGAAGAGGACTTACCGGAGTATGGACGGGATCTGGGGTCACCTCTGCTCCCACGTCCTCTCCATGGTCTGCCACGTGGTGGAAAGAACGGTGCAGGTTGTGCCACCGTGGTATAGGAGGCAGGAGTCTGAGCGTAATGTTGCTGGGCGGGAGCCCTATTAAATGGTCTGGAGTAACCAGCTCGGCCGGCAGAGCGGCCCCTACCTCTGCCGGCCCTAGCAAAAACCTTTTGGTTGCCTGCCCTTTTGAGGGACGATTGAGCTTTGTCGAGACTATTGAATAGTCCCACGAATTTGTTAATGTCGCTAACAAGGGAGTCCCCAAATAGTAGGCCTTCAGCAGAAGGTCCCATTTCGGTCTCCGCCAGGTGGACCAGTTGTGGATCCAGGCGCATGAGGATGGAGCGTCTGCACTCCGTGGAGCATGCCGTGTTGGCGTTACCTAAAAGGCATATGGCCCTCTGGGCCCACCCCCGAAGTTGTTGCACATCAACCTCTTGTGCTGAGGCAGCTGTTTGCTCAGACAAGTTAAGGATTTTTGTCAGTGGGCCCAACATGTCGAGGACCCGGTCCTGGATGCTCCTGAATGAGCGATCTATCCCCTTCTTGGGGAATTTCCCTGATTTGGCCAGGTACTTAGATAAGACGGGATCAATGTCTGGTGTACATGCCACCTTACTGGGTAGGCAAGGGCGTGGGCATTCCGCCCGCCATTTATTTCGGTTAGCTCTATCCAGCGATCTGCGGGTCCAGAGTTCCACGTATTGGGACACGTGGAGCAGGGGAGCCCAATCTCCCGACCGCGGGTGAGATATGGCATCTGGATGGAAGAGAGGTTCTCCCAGAGCGTCTGTGATTGTATTGCCCTGAATATCAGGTTTGGCGTCGTGTGGGATCGCCATTGACCCAGCACCCATATCATCATTGTCATCGTACTCGGACCCCGAGAATCCGGCTTCTGAGGACTCGTCAGACGAAATATCGTCTGAGTCGAGTACATAGGAGTCCGGTTTGTTCCGCCTGGCGGATGTACGCCTCATGCATGACTCCCTGAGGCTCAGGGGTTGAAAGGGGTTCGGTGGGTGCGTGGGGTGGCAATCCGGGTGAGGGAGAGCCTTGTGCACATTGTTTGCTTCCCCTGCCGGGGAGTCCTCGATATGAGCCAAATGCTTCCTCTTTTGGGAGGATTTCCCTCTTTTTACTAGAGGTTCTTCAATTACGGTGGGGGCAACCCTGGGGGTTTGTTGTGAACCCGAGGGTAACGCCACGGCTGCCATGGCAGCTTGCACAGACCTGGCTACCAGGTCCTGAATCTGTGCAGCGTTAAGCATGCATGATGGCTCCAGAGGCACTTCAGGTCCCTTCAAGGGGACAGAGCGGTCCTCAGACATTGCCTTCTGGCAGTGCAGTTATAGAATGCTAAGTAACTGGGTGATGATAAATCACCACCTCAGATCCTGACCTATGGGAAGGAGGGGGCCTGCCAGAGAGAGGTGTACTACACCTGTTAGATGTTAAGTATTATTAGTAGCCCAGCAACCACTCCTATAAACGAACAATGTTCAGTAATAAGCACTAGGTTATAATAATAAGTTATAATAAGGTTACACAGGTTTTGTACAAGTAAAAGTAAAAGTAAAACACCTCACAGATAACTAGCAGCAGTGCAATACTTATCTCTCCTGTGAGCAGAAAGAAAGAGGAATAGCAGGGGAGGAGCAGTCCTTATATGCAGAGGCCAGAGGGAGGGGTCACAGACCCAAGGACTGCTGGGAAACGTAGTTTCTTTCTAGTTTTCAAGTTTCAGCTTTTCTGTTTCATGTTATTTTTAGAAAAGCTTGAATACTGATCAGTTTTGTTTCTGCTGTGAGCATTATTAAAGAAAGATTAATGCATAAGATATGAGCCTCCTGTCTGAGGTATAATTGGGGGTTAATGGAGTACATACCATACTCATGAAGCAGAAAATCAGGAAAATGCGAGACTGGAGGATTATAGATGTCTGCTAGTCATCCTCTAAGTTTAATAGTAACCTATTACAACTGAAATTTAAAGATAGACCCAACCAAAACCTGGAAATAAGATATTGGTTATTAACAGTATACTAATTACTATATATTCTATATTGCAAAGAATAACAGGTCGGGCCTGGTAAGAGTAGAGAAAAAAAGGGGGGGGGGGAGAGGATAACTTGAAAAAAGTCACTGCAACAATAACTTATGCGTTAACAAAGAAAAAGTGTAGCGCTAAAACTAAACAAAAAATCTAGATTTTCCTAGCTTGTGACGGAAAATATTAGTTATATGAAGACAGGAGGCGATTATCTTATGCATTATCTTTCTTTAATAATGCCCACAGCAGAAATACAACTTCAGTGAGTTCAACAAGTAAAAGAAAAACTTTTAGAACGAACTACGAGTCCCAGCGGCCCTCTGGCTATGACTGCCAATCACGTGGTAGGCTAGTAGGTATATAAGGGACTGTCTCTTTAAACTCCTCCTCTTTCTTGGAGCGAACCGGTATGAACCTGGAACTGGAACTTCAGACAGAACTAGTCTTCCGACCACCGACGAACCGGGCCCAGTGAACCGAGCAGGTAGACATCCCAACGGGGAACAACAATGAGGATAACTCCGGAAGATTTTCAGCCCTTGGCTTGCGAGATGCGTTCCTCAGTAACCTGGAACAAAATAAAATAAACCATGACAGGGTGGGTCGGGTGGGAAGATAATCGCCTCCTGTCTTCATATAACTAATATTTTCCGTCACAAGCTAGGAAAATCTAGATTTATATATCAGACAGGAGGCTCATATCTTATGCAAGTTCAAAGCTATATGACTTTATACACAAAATAACAATGACAGATCTACCCCATAACGTAATCACAGAACCTACATAGATATGTGTTCCTCCGGTCTAAAGTAGAATTGGCGGAAGGTGGTCTCAGAGGACCAATCTGCCGCCGTCAGTAGGTCCAAAAGCGAGCCCCCAGAGGTGACTACCTTGGTAGCCATTGCACCCCTGGAAGAAATGGGCACCGAACAGGGAAACGTCAATCCCTGCCATGTCCTACTGGACCTAACCCACCTGGCTAATGTAGCCAGAGAAACTGGGTGATGAGGGCTAACGTAGGAGATGAGGAGTTGGGAAGACAGCGACGACCGCAGTGGAGCTGTCTGTGACTCATATGCCTGTAAACAGCGAACCACACATAAGCATGGATGTGTGGGAAAAAACGGGTAGAAAACCGAATGGATATTCGTTTTTGTCCTACGAACGACCGAGAATTTAACACCTTGAGGCGAAAATTCACGCTTAGAGATGTCTAAGGCCTTGACGTCAGAAACACGGTTGATGGAAATCAGGCATAAGAGAACTGTAAGCTAAAAGGACAGTAGCTTTAGCGGGAGAGCGTCATTGTCTGCCCATACCGAGAACATAGGTAGTTACGTCCCAAGTGTTCTGATACCTGGGACGTGGGGGGCGTTGAAATCTAAGGCCTCTTAACAGGCGGCACACCAATGGGTGTTTACCAACTGGGAGAGAGTCTACTGGAGAATGGTAAGCTGAAATCGCAGAGCGATACACATTGATGGAGCTGTAGGATCTCCCGGATTCAAACAAATCCGTCAGGTAGTTGGCTACTACCGATACGGGCGCCTGAACGGGATCAACTTGTCAATGATCACACCAACGCACCCAGGTTCGCCAGGCTGATCGGTATGCCGATCTAGTCCCGGGGGCCCAGGCCAGGGCGAGGAGGTCTCTAGCCATTCGTGAAAAGTCGCTATCCGCGTCCAGCATCCCGAGACCAACCAAGCGAGGAGATGTAGGTTGTGATCCACGATCAGGGGATGGAGATCCCCGTTCGGGTTGGCTAGGAGATGAAGGAGGCGAGGAAGCAACCTGGGAAGATCTACAGTCCTCCCCAGAAGGAGGGGAAACCACGGCTGTGTCGGCCACCACGGGGTGATCAGCACGACCGACGCTCTCAGGTTCGCTATGTGTAGGAGAACCCTGAGGATCATCGAGAAGGGAGGGAACGCATAATGCGTCCCCTGTGGCCAGGTCTGACGAAGAGCGTCTATCGCTTGGGCCTCTGGATCCGGCCTCCAGCTGTAAAAGTGTGGTAGCTGATGATTGAGGCGGAAGGCGAACAGGTCCATAGATAGTGGACCCCACAGGCGAACTAGAGAGAGGAATACCGATCGGTCCAGTCGCCAATCACTGGAATCGCTGAGGTATCGAGAATTCCAATCCGCTATCAAGTTTGATGCGCCTGGAATGTATTCCGCTATGGGAACGATGTTGCGTTCCAGGCAGAAGTGCCAAAGGTCTTTTGCTAGATCTGCTAGGGCTGTGGATCTGGAGCCCCCCAAGCGGTTGACATATTGGACTGCGGTCACATTGTCCATGCGCAATAACACACAGCAGTTGGATACGTTCGGAAGAAGACTCCAGATGGCGAAGAAAGCCGCCAGGAGTTCCAAATTATTGATGTGGAGCAGAGACTCCTCTGCGGACCAGGACCCTCCTGTGGACGAGAGCCCGCACCGAGCACCCCAGCCGTGACGGCTCGCATACGATTCTATGATATAATCGGGGTTGGAACTGAAAATGGTTTTGCCGTTCCATTCGACGGCATGACGTAACCACCAACGTAGTTCCTCCACTGCCTCCGAATCCAGAGGTACTTCGTCTGCATAGCGAAGTCCCTGACGTAGATGGAGAGCCTTGAGCCTCTGAAGGGCCCGATAGTGGAGAGGTGCCGGAAAGATGGCCTGGATTGAGGCCGATAAGAGTCCTACTAAACGCGCCAAACCGCGTAAAGACACTTGTTGTTTGTTCAACACGGTCCGAATCTCTCTGCGGATAGTGGCCAGTTTGGTCTTGGGTAAGCGGAGGACAGTGCGTTTGGTGTCCACCAAGAATCCCAAGAATTCCATCTCCTGGGATGGCATCAGGATAGATTTCTCGTGATTTATGACGAACCCCAGATCCTGGAGTAATTTGACGGTCCAGGAGGCATGTTTGTTTGTCTGGTGACTGGATCGAGCCATAATGAGTAGGTCGTCCAGGTATATGATTAACCTTACACCTCTGCTCCGCAATGCCGCCACTGCCGGCTTCAGCAACTTGGTGAAACACCATGGGGCGGATGAGAGACCGAAGGGGAGGCAAGTAAATTGCCACAATCTGTCTCTCCAAAGGAAGCGTAGCAGGTGTTGGGAGTCTGGATGAATGGGAACCGTAAGGTAGGCGTCCTTCAAGTCCACCTTCACTAACCAGTCCCCGGGACGTAAGAGATCTCGTAGGCAATGGATCCCCTCCATTTTGAAATGTCGGTAAACGACATGTTGATTGAGGGATCTTAGGTTTATAACGGGGCGATATCCGCCGTCCTTTTTCCTGACTAGGAAGAGGTTGCTCAGGAACCCCGGTGAGAGAGGGTCCACCTCCACCACAGCCTGTTTGGTGAGAAGGGCTTGAAGCTCCTGATCTATGAGTACAGAGTTCAGGTTTGAGAACCGGATGGGGTAAGGAACCATATTCATGTCTGGTAAGGAGTAGAGCTCTATCCGATATCCTGCCACTGAGTTGAGTATCCAGGCGTCTGCCGTAAGCGCAGGCCAGGCGTGGATAAAAAGTCTCAGTCTTCCCCCTATAAGAGTGTGAAAAGAATTTGAGTGTATTGTACTCACCGGGAATGGGTATGATTGAGGAACCTGGCTGTACTGAGCGGGAGCTCTGTAGTATGGCCTGTTAGCGGAATAGCGACCGGCAGAGCGGCCCCTGTTTCTGCCGGCCCTGGGAATTTTTTTTGTAGTCCCCGACTTTTTTAGGGACGTCAGGGTTTTATCAAGACTAGTATATAGTCCAACCATCTTATTTATGTCCTTAATGAGGGTGTCACCGAAGAGCATCCCCTCGGCCGCAGGACCGGGTTCCGATTCCGCTAGATGTGACAGCTGAGGATCTAACCTCATTAAAATGGAGCGGCGGCGCTCTGTGGAGCAAATAGTATTTGCACACCCCAAAAGGCATACTGTTCTCTGGGCCCAGCCTCTGAGTTGGTCCAGGTCAATGGGTTTATCAGTGGAGGAAGCCTGTTCGGCTATATTGAGAATTTTTGTAACCGGGCCAAACAGGTCGAGGATACGATCTTGGATGGACCGAAAGGATCTTTCGATACCTTTTTTTAGAGTACTTCCCTTGTTTAGTGAGGTACCTAAGGAGTATAGGATCTACCTCGGGGTAGCTACTGCCTTTTTTGGGATACAAGGCCGAGGACATTCTGCTCTTAACTTATTCCGATTGGCCTTGTCCACGGACCTGCGGGCCCAGTATTGTATGTATTGGGCGACCTCTGGGAGAGGTGCCCAATCTCCAGATCGGGGGTGGAATATCCCTTCTGGGTCAAAGAAAGGCTCTCCACGAGCATCTAGTATTGTCTCGCCCTGGGTTACAGGGGTGGCGTCTTCAGGGAGCGCCATATGCCCACTACCCTCATATTCCTCTTCCTCATATTCAGACTCATAGGCGTCTACCGCCTCCGATTCCGCGGATGAGTCTGATGCATCCACATAGGAATCCGGTTTGGACCGTCTAACGGACCGATGCCCCTGTAAGTGCTGCTCCCCGAGGCTCAGGGGTCTGTGAGAGTCTGGGAGGGTAGTGGGTCGGCAGACCGGGGAGGATGCTGCCTGAGGCAAATTGTTCACTTCCCCTGCCGGGGAGTCGATTATAGTGGTGACATTCTTGCGCTTTTTAGACGCTTTGCCCCTTTTTGTAGGTGGTTCACCACAGCCTGAGGGATCAGGCATGATAGGTGTATGTAGGTGAGCTATGGGGGCTGATGTCATTGCTGCCTGTACCGACTGGTTGATCAATTCCTGAATCTGGGTAGCGGTCAGGAATATGGGGTTGATAATAGTAGGAACCTCCCCAGCTGGGATTTTTGGTGACCCGGCGTTCCTGTCATCAGCCATACTGAACACAAGACTTAAGTGACAATTTAAGTAGTAGTAAATCAGTGGACAGAGCAATAGAGACAAGCTGCTCCGTCAATGCCACAACAGGGGAAAAAGTCTTATAACAGGAGAACCGCACAGCGATGCTCCTACCAGCACAGCTGTTCACTCAGCACAGAGATGTTTCTCCCAGCACAGCCGCTCACTCAGTACTGGTGTAACAGCGCAGGGAGCGGTGCATTAGGTCGGGAGAGCGTAATCTCGCAAGATTACGTCTCCCGAGCCCTGATTGGATGCCGCGGGGCCTTCAGGACGTGCCCCCCGAAGCGCGCCGCAGTGACGTGGGATTACTGTCCACTGTGGGTGGTGGAGTATTGGGACGCGCCGCCGCGGGCCGCTCCGAGGGGGGGTGGCGCGGTGTCCGAGGGAGAAGGAGGTAAGAAAGGCGCCAAGATTTGTAAAAATGGCGCTGTCCCATGCTGAGGGAATGAAGTGAACCGGGGTTCTAGGGCGCGCCGGGGCCGGAATGCGGCGGGCGGAGCCCAATCGGGATAATAAAACAGTACAGAGATTGAAACCTAATAAGAATGAAAATAAAATAAAAATAAAATAACAAAAATAACAAAAACGTAGGAATTGTGAGAAAGGCCAGCGGGGAAACAAGTCCCCAGCAGGAAAGATTCTCAGCAAAAATAATAATTTAGAACATTAAAACAGTAAAACATTACACAATGGAATAGAAAAGAACTTATCTGATTTCTTGCTGTGAGCAGAAAGAAAGAGGAGGAGTTTAAAGAGACAGTCCCTTATATACCTACTAGCCTACCACGTGATTGGCAGTCATAGCCAGAGGGCTGCTGGGACTCGTAGTTCGTTCTAAAAGTTTTTCTTTTACTTGTTGAATTCACTGAAGTTGTATTTCTGCTGTGGGCATTATTAAAGAAAGATAATGCATAAGATATGAGCCTCCTGTCTGATATATAACTACTGATTATGTAGCTCTTTTAACAAAAAATGTCCATAATGTGTAAAAAGAAAGTTCAAAATAACAATCCGGAAACTTCTATTCACCACAGATAGTGACTCAATGGATAATGTGGTAAGTATAAGAGGATCCGCCACCAATGAAATGAAACCTTTAAAGGCTTACCAGAAGATGGGGATCTGAATAAGCATATACTCATCAGATCTACAAAGCTTCAACCAATATCCTCGATCCAAGTGTGTTTAAGAACTCCTAGGATATTGTCATAGGTGAAGTGATGAATCCACGGGAACCATTTGATTGGTTGCAGGTGAAAAAACTCGAGTGAAGTGATTACCATATGTGGTACTGATAGCCAAAGGAAAAAATAAAAGTGCACATAGCGTGATTCTGTATTACAGATATATCAAATTTTAATAAAAGGTTGCACTTACATTTAAGTAGAATACAAACAAGCGCTTAGCAATACAGCAGTGGGGTCAGTGGGGTCACCCGACGCGTTTCGTTCCCTTAGAACGTCATCTGGGGCACTGACACACTGCTGGAAGACCCTCTTTATATAAGAAATACCCCCATACCTTAATTATGGCTCCAGTGTATCGGAAGAACATTTTCAGTGATTACTTCCGGTCAGCGGCTAGCATGTGTATGGGCGTGAGTTCCAAGCCTCGTTCTGAAACAATTGGTCGGAACGTGCAGACATATCCGCCCAATGCGCTCCACGCCTCATGGTAATTCTCGAGGCTTGGACGTGACGTATGTAACGTCTAGAATGCGACGTGTGCAACGTCTGTGATAGTGGCGGAAATGCTCCGTCTTGTGGATACAACCAGGATATGACGTAATGTGTTCCACACAAACTAAGAGCCTGGAACGCACCGCCCGCAATGCGATCCGGATATGGCGTCATGCGCTCTAGGGTGGCCAAAAGAATGGCGCACAACGTCCACAGTAGCTAAGAAAAACATGACCCTACATACGGATGTAGTGACTGGGCCACTGCTGACACAAAAACCCGAAATGGATCAAAAATCAGAAGTAAACTGAACTGAACTAGGTTAGTGTCATCAAACCTAGAGTAAAGATGTCACACTGGTTAATAGCATCAAGGGTTTTTTTTCTAAATAAATTAAAAATAAGCCATCATGAACATGGATAAACAGTTAATGATAGCATCAGAAGAGGGTTTATCAATAAAAAATAAAAAATTAAAAACAAACCTTCTTATACAGTTAGTAGTAGGTCAGTTTTAAATGAACTAATACTCAAATTGATTTTAAATAAAGTTAAGAATATCAAAATACTTAAAATTAGTGATATTCAGTAACTTAAAGCGGATGGTTCACCCAAAACAAATATTAAAAGCCAGCAGCAACAAATACTGCAGCTGCTGACTTTTAATATTAGGACACTTACCTGTCCTGGAGTCCAGCGGCGTCCGCAGCAGAGGACGAGCGATCGCTCGTCTCCCTGCTGCTCCCCCCTCCATCCACGGTGAGGGAACCAGGAAGTGAAGCACTCCGGCTTCACTGCCCGGTTCCCTACGGCGCATGCGCGAGTCGCGCTGTGCGCGGCGATTGGCTCCCGCTGTGTGCTGGGAGCCAAGAGTTCCCAGCACACAACGGGAAAAGCCTGTCTTTTGCCCGAGACTGCGGGCCGGAAGTGGGTGCAGATACCTGTCTTTAGACAGGTATCTGCACCCCCCTCCCCCCTGAAAGGTGTCAAATGTGACGCCGGAGGGGGGAGGGTTCCGATCAGCGGATCTTCACTTTAGGGTGGAGATCCGCTTTAAATAAAATTATAGAATAATAAAAAATTATAAAAAATTACCTAAGAAAAAAAAGCTGAGATAGAGGAGCCATAATTGGATATGGTGTATTTATGGGAAAACTAGGATACATTAATAAAGGCATTAATGTCCCATTCAACATTCAACCCATAGGGTACATAAGTCTGAAGTTCATAAATCCAATAGGTTTCTAACCTTGATACACCTCTAGTCTTAGCCCCGCCCCTCCAGGGTGGTACATACTTGTCAATGACAAGAAACTGTGTACCTATTGGATTGCGAGCATGACATTCTCTGTAATGTCGAGGCACGGTATGCTTCGTACCACCACCGAGAATTTTGCTCACATGCTCACCAACTCGTACAGAGAAAGATCTGATAGTACGGCCCACATATTGTTTCCCGCACGGGCAGGTGATTAGATAAACAATATGTGTGGTGGCACATGTACAAAAACTTTTAATCGGGTACGTTTTCCCAGTAGTACGTGATTGGAATTCCATAGTCTTAGTTCTTCCACTAGAGTTCACAACACAAACATTACACTTTTTACATGGATAATATCCCTTCATATCCTGGAAAAATAACGGCCGAACGGGAGGAACAACAATATTAGGGGCCACACTATGTCTAAGAGATGGTACTCCTTTGAAAATTATTTTAGCTTTTTCAGGTAGTATGGGGCCCAACACCTTGTCTTG
Source organism: Rana kukunoris (assembly GCA_029574335.1). Lineage (NCBI taxonomy): Eukaryota > Metazoa > Chordata > Amphibia > Anura > Ranidae > Rana > Rana kukunoris. The sequence goes on along the minus strand of CM056049.1, from coordinate 339,834,631 downwards.
TTTCAGCACACCCCAATGTCTATCAACAATCTTTTTGATGTCTTTATGCTGATTAGAATAGGAGGTGAGCATAGAGAGTTTGAAAGACTCATCAGGCTCGCGGGGCATCTTATCTAGAAACAAGGATTCCCTACTTGTCAATGCAACCTTGTTGAGCTCCTGCTCTACCAATAAAGAGTCGTACCCCTTGTCAGCAAATCTCTGTTTTAACATAGATGCTTGAGAATGGTAATCATCAATATTGGTACAATTTCTCCGAAGGCGGAGAAATTGGCTCCTGGGTACCGAATTTAACCATGATTTATGATGGCAACTGTCTGTGGGAATGAAGCTGTTTCTATCAGTAGCTTTAAAGTAAGTCTGAAACTTAAATTGACGAGATGGGACTAAAATCAAAAGAAAATGAGATTCCACGGTCATTGGTATTCAAAAGGGAGAAAAATTCACCCAAAGATTCCGATGACCCATCCCACAGGAGGAGGACGTCATCAATGTATCTGGCCCAAAGGATCAGTGCTGGATTCCTTTCGGAATAGATGACATCCTCCTCCCATTTGGCCATGAAGAGGTTTGCAAGGCTGGGGGCAAATTTAGCCCCCATCGCAACACCCTTCTGCTGCAAAAAATATTTCTGGTTGAACCAGAAATAATTGTGAGTGGTGGCGAATTCTAGCAACTCCACAATAAACGACTTTTGTAGGTCAGTAATAGAGTGGTCACGACCCAAAAAATGCTTAACGGCCTCTATCCCCAGTGATTGAGGGATACAGGTGTATAGTGATGCTACATCAGCAGTATAACTTATGCGTTGCTGAAAGGAAGAAATTACCAGGCAGTCATATGGGGGACAAAATAAGACCAAGACCTATAGGATCAAGGAGATTCCCAGAGAAAGGGAGTAAAAGGAATAAGCACAGTTTGTGGCCCTATTCAGGTCACAAGGATCGGGAAAAGGTGATGAATTGCAAAGTCTTTTGTTGGGACTATGGTCCCCATTTTCTCTGGAGGCAGAAGATGAATTATATTTGTCGGGATGCGAGGAGAACTTTCGGCGAGAGTCCGTGGCGTCATGGACGGCGTTCATCAGCCTTACATTTTGCAGAGTAGTTTGCAAATCCATTGCGCTATGGCAAGTATATTTGTGGTTTTGGTATAAAAATCTCACAGAAAAGGGGAAGCCCCACTGGTAAATGATGTTGTTGCATTGCAGTATTTGGAGGAGTGGTTTCAGAGCCCTTCTTTTGTTGATAGTTAGCTGCGACAGATCGGCGAAAAGTTGGTAATTATATGCTTGAAATTGCAACGTATTTTTATGCCTTGCTGCATTCAGTAGTATTTCTTTGATCCGGTAGTAATAACATTTTGCGATAATATCATGTGGCGGGCCATCTGTTTTTTTTTTTGGAGCGAGGTTTCTGTGTACCCTATCCATTTCAAGTCATTCCACCGGTATTCCCGGTTGAAGTTCCTGAAAAAGAGCAGTCATTGTGGCTTGTAGATCAACCGCTGTTTCTGGGATTCCTCTAATGCGAATATTTGTCCTCGCGCGATTTTCGTAATCTTCCAATCTAACATGGGCGTCTGCAATTGGCCCCAGAGGTGTATGTGGAGGCGGGGCTGGTCTGTCAGTGACCGCAGTGTTCTGTCAGATATAGTGACCGGAACAGCTGCACGTGAGTCCCACCTCTCTGCCTGGTGCGCTGTGTGTCTCCTGAAGTCTCCCTCTGATCACTCTGTCATCCCCTTCCCCCTCTTTCAGTCAGCCCATCCCTCTGTCAGTCAGCCCACCTCTATCAGCCCCACCTTTCTATCAGCCCACCCCTCTCTGTCAGCACCCTTTTCTGTCAGTGCACCCCTCCCCCTCTGTCAGTCAGCCCACCTCTGTCAGCACACCCTCTCTATCAGCACCCCCCCCCCCATCCCTCTGGGTCCTGCCTCAGGGGACATGTAATAATGCAAAAAGTATTAAAAACAGAAGTTTTTTTGGGTGCAGTAATTTTAATAATATTCCTTTGAATTTCGTACCTGGGGGGTGTCTATAGTATTCCTGTAAAGTGTCACATTTTTTTTCCAGTGTTTAAAACAGTCCCAGCACAAAATTACATTTCTAAAGGAAAAAAAATAATTTAAAGCTACTTGTGGCTATAATGAATTGTCGGGTCACGGCAATACAGATAAAAGTAATTGAAACAAAGGCATGGTTCTCCCCCAAGTCCATTAGCAGGCCCTTTGGGTCTGGTATGGATTTTAAGGGGAACCCTGAGCCAAAAAAAAAAAAGTTGTGGGGTTCCCCCAAAAATCCATACCAGACCTTTCTCCAAGCATGCAACCTGGCAGGCCACAGAAAAAGAGGGGGATAAGAGAGTGCCCCCCTCCTGAACCATACTAGACTACATGCCCTCAACATGGGGAGGATTCTTTGGGGGTCTGGATCCCAAAGCACCATGTCCCCATGTTAATGGGGACAAGGGCCTCATCAACACTACCCTTGCCCGGTGGTTGTGGGGGTCTGTGGGCAGGGGGCTTATCAGAATCACAAAGCTAAACTAACAAAGGGGACCCCCGAATTCCGGCACCCCCATGTGAATTATAGCCCTACCATTTCACAAAAATTTGTCAAAAATGTAAAAAAAAACACAGCTTGGGACAAGTCATTTATTAAAAAATAAGAAAAAGGAAAAAAAAATCCAGCGCTCTAATCCATTCTCGAACGGAGGCTAACACGATGCTGACACGATCCACCTCCATGGGAGGTGCCTGCCGAATGAATGGATCCCGTTAACAATTCACATGGGGGGTGGGATCTTGGGGTCCCCTGTGTTAAAAGGGGCTTACAGATTCTGATAAACCCCCTGCCCACAGACCCCCACAACCACCAGGCAAGGGTTGTGGGGATGAGGCCCTTTTTTTTTTCATTTTGGTGATGGGTTCCCCTTAAAATCCATATCAGACCTGAAGGGTCTGGTATGGTTTCTGAGGGGGACCCTTACGCCAATTTTTTTATTTGGTGCAGGGTTCCCCTTAAAATCCATATAAGACCTGAAGGGCCTGGTATGGAATTTGGGGTTACATTTTGGTTCTGGGTTTCCCTTAACCACTTGTGGACCGCTGAGTGTACATTTACGTCGGCAGAGTGGCACGTACAGGCACATTGTGTACCTGTACGTCCCTGCCTGGACGTGGGTCGGGGGTCGGATCGGGACCCCCCCCCCGGTACCTGTGGCGGTCCCCGTGGCTGTCCGAGTGATCCGGGATGAGGGGGGCGGCTGTTCGTTTTTGTCCGCCCCCTTTCCGATCGCTCCCAGCCAATCCCCGCACTCCCCCTGCGTGTCACTTCCTCCTCCTGTGTAAACACAGGAAAGGGGGAAGTGACGTAATCTCTCCTCTCAGCAGTATTTTCAACCGCTGCTGAGGAGAGAAGACTCACACAGTAAGTCTGCACCAATACTACACTGACACACACTACACATAGGCACATTAACCCCTGATCACTGCATTTAGTGTCAGTGTGACAGTTAGTGTAACAGGCAGTTAGTGTTAGGTCCAGGGTAGCCCCCGTACCCCCCCTAATAAAGTTTTAACCCCTTGATCACTGCCCTAGTTAACCCTTTCACTCCCTATTGCCAGTGTCACTAATCGATCATTTTTCTGATCGCTGTATTAGTGTCGCTGTTCCCGCTAGATAGCTATTTTTTTTTATTGCGATTTTTTTTACTAAAGACATGTGGCTGAATAAATTTTGGCCTAAATGTTTGACTAAAATTTAGTTTATTTGATTTTTCTTATAACAAAAAGTAAAAAATATTGATTTTCTTTTCAAAAATTTCGCTCTAGTTTTTGTATATAGCACAAAAAATAAAAATTGTAGAGGCAATCAAATACCACCAAAAGAAAGCTCTATTTGTGGGAAGAAAAGGACGCAAATTTTTTTGGGCGGGCAGTCTGTTAAAGCGGCGGAGTGCGAATTAAGGTCGGCGCAGAATGTCTGGTTTAAAG